>CM052894.1:10094704-10128124 GCA_028534135.1 Potos flavus | reverse complement strand
TCCTCAAGAAATTAAAAATAGAGTTACCCTATGAGCCTGCAATTACACTGCTGGGTATTAACCCAAAGATGCAGGTGCAGTACAAAGAAGGGCCCCATGTACCCCAATGTTCATTGCAGCAATGGCCACAATCGCCAAACTGTGGAAAGAGCCAAGATGCCCTTCAACAGACGAATGGATCAAGAAGATATGGTCCATATATACGATGGAATATTATGCCTCCATCAGAAAGGATGAATACCCAACTTTTGTTTCAACATGGACGGGACAGGCTCTTTGATTTAAGCTCAAACAGTGACTGAAGAAAGTATCTGCCACTTACCATTGCCAGAGGCTACAAGCACGTACAGGCCTCTGTGAGTAGAGAAAGCTGAGAGTCAGAGGGAGGAGGCAAGGCTCCTCCAGCAACACTGGTGACTGGATCTGCAGCGTCCTCAGGGCCTCTCTACCAAAAAAGACCTGACCTTTGAACTGGGCCTCCAAGGAGAAAGAGAAAAACTTGCATTCCAGATGAGCCTGTCATACACACACACACACACACACACACACACACACACACACGCAATTATGTTCACAGTTAAAAACCTCGTGCAACAGAGGACAATAAACTATTATAAAGAGACTTATCAAATTTTAAAATAGGAGAATTTGTACCAGAAATGGTGGAACAATTAGAAACACCTTCAACAGTGCATTGAAGTAGATTACATGGAGGTTCCCGGCAGTCCTCTCACTGGGAACCAGTCCTCTGCCTGCCGGGATAGGCTTCTGCATGCCCCACGTGTGGAGGCGCCAAGTGCGGCAGAAAGTGGGGGGAAGGTCTAGAGATGCGGCTATGAACTTAGGCCAGAGAGAACTAGGAGTTTTCTCTGGAAAACTAGAAGGAAAAAAAAAAAAGATGAGCCTGAAAATCCAATTCCAAAACAATGAGGAAAATAAAAACTAACATAATAAACTTAATCTGGAGAAGTGTTCACTCTAGACAAAAGAAAAACAGCAGAGTAACCTGATAAAGACTAGAAAATACACGTTAGTTTATAATCCTCAAAGAGATAACATTCATGCAAAAGAACAGGAGATCGCAAAATAAAAATGAACCAAATCTGAAATAAAACAGGCAGATTTTTTTTTTTAAGTCAGATAACCTGAAATTGAAAAGTAGAGCCACAGAAAGAGAAGTCGTCCCCTGGCCCAACCACTGTGCAAGAAACGCTCGGAATGGCGTCTGAGAACGTGTCTTGGATGAAGCGAGTTAAAGCCTGTGGAAGTCCGTGACTGAGGGACGCACCCCTGGCTGGCTGAGGGGACCCTAGTCAGGACGTCTGACAGGACCCCGGCCAGGAACTGAGCCCTGTCTTCCAAGGGTGGCACTCTGCTTCAGCCTGGTTTCCGCAGTCATCAACTCCAGCACCCTAGCAGCAGGAAGAGAAAGCTCGCCCTGCCCTCCCACTAGCTCCAGTAAGAGGATCGCAAGGAGACTTGCCCCTCTCTATCTCAAAGCAGCAGAAAGTGGGATAAGGACAAGCCATATCAAACATCATCAAGACGAAGCAAAAACGCTTGGGAAAAGAAAAAGAGGGAAAGAGTGGAGGGAAGAAGAGCGGGAGGAAAGGAAGAAAGGAGGAAGATGGGGAGAGAGAGAGAAGTGGGGGAGAGAGAGCATTCAAAATATAGAAGATGTGGAAGATAGGAAGAGGAAGATAGCATTGTCTCAGGTAATGTCTACCCCACTATTCCCGCACAGTAGCAACAATGAACTCCATGTCGCACGTGCAGAAAGCGAAGCTCAGAGGGCTGGGTACCTTGCTGATGTTGGTTAAGAGGGAATATTGATCAGGAGCTAAGGGCGCGGCAATGGACTTTTTTTTATAGAGATACAAGCGTTAAAGATATTGGTATGTGCTGGGTACTATTTATGAAAATTACAACAAGTTTTATTTTAGGAGGAAAATGTATTAGGTTTAGTTAGTGGGAGTGAAATACGTTAAGTGAGTCTATTCAGAGAAGGCATCGGGGGAAACTAACAGTCACTAAGAGGAGCCTGCCAGCATCAACACAGCAAACCTGCGGAGTTTTTTGTGTACATCCTTCCAGTCTTGCGAAGAAGCCAGCCAAGTTGGAACGCAGCCAGCGGAGTAGAGGGTCCACAGCTGAGACTGAAGGCAGCAGCCCCCTCTCCAGGGTCTCCCAGTTCCAAAACACGCCGCCCCCGGCATGTTAGTGATCTAGTGCGGAAAGCGCCATGCAAGAAGTAAATAGTAATTAGGGAAAGACCAACGTGTGGTCCTATTCCCCGCTACTCAAAGTCTGGTCTGTGGACCAGCAGCACGGGCATCACCTAGGAGCCTGTTAGAAATGCAGAATCTCAGATGCCATCCCAGACTCGTCTACACCAAACGTGCTTGTTAACAATATCCCTGGGTGATTCATATGCACGGAACTCTTTGGAAAGCTCTGGTCTTCCTAGGTCCATACTTGGGAATGGGGGAGCTGGGGAAAGGATGAGGATGTCCATGAAGGATGAAATCCGACAAAGACAAACTTAGGCCGTCGATGAAAGGAGGCTCGTACTGGGCCTGCACACTTGGTACTCTTGGGTACCACAGACCTGATCTGGCTCCCGCTGCTTTGGTCACGATTAGGTTACCAGGGTGGTGCCAATGGAACCCGAGTAATTCCTTGTTGCGGGGGGTGGGGGCTGTCTGGTGCCCTGTAGGATGTTTAGCAGCATCCCTGGCCTCTATCCACTAGATGCCAATAATGTTCTCCAAGCCCTCCCACCCTCCTCCCTGGCCCATCCCCGCCCCCACCATGAGTTGTGATAACCCAAACTGTCTGCGGGCATCGCCAAATATTCCCAGGCAGACCGAGGGGAGGAAGTACGTATCCCTTCACTGAGAACTGGAGGGACAGATTAAGCATTTAGATAAAGCATTTAGATAGACAAAGCAATTTTATGAATTCACGTTGCCTTATCTATTCTGCCTGGGACCATCAGTACATGAAGGAAAACCCAAGACTGGGGCATGGCGGAGTTTGTTTTTCTGCTCAGGGTGACTTTGCTGCTGCAATGTCATCACATTCTCTGCTGCCACTAAAGAGAAGAAAGCTTTCACAGGGATGGGAGGAAGGTCAACAATAACTTAGAGGAAAGCCAGGATAAAAAGCCAGTCTATCTGGTTTCTAAGCTCATGTTACTTCCATTGCACCATTGCTACCCCAAGTCAGCGGGGAGCAGGAAGTGCGCTGGACGATGAGCTATGAGATACAGGTTCCAAAGCCAGCTCAGTCCCTGTTAGCTATAGGCCTCTGGATGAGTCACTTCCCCTCCACGAGCCTCAGTTTCCTCTTCTGGGTTGGCCAAAGGATTTCCCCTCCATTTCAGTCATTCAATGAAGATCGTAGAAATGATAAAAGTTCTACTCATCAACTTCACAAAGCCGAATTCCCATTTGGCAAACCTAGATACAGACAAGATCGAATTCATTGATCGTCAACTCCTCGTTAGGCTAAGAGGAGATGTGCCCCCATTAGGACCAAGAAACCTAGGTGGGAAATGTCATCATTAAAAAATCTGGTCCAAAAGAGAAAATGGCCAATGAGAGCAAGTCTCAATCAAGGCAGATAATGCCTTTTTCTGCAACAGAGGAATGTGGAAGGATGGTTGCCCAAGACCCTTCCAGATTGGACATTCTATGTCTCTAAGGCTGTTGAACCACCCTTCCCCAGGGGACACTCAGAAACCTAACCATTCCCAGTCCTAAGGCTCTCTTCAAATAATTTGCTGGAACCTAAATAAAACTGAGCCCATCTCAACACAGGGCTGCATCCAAAGTAGTCCAGATCCAATTGCTCACAGCTTTGGAAAGAAACATAGATCCATACAGGAGAACTCTAAAGGAAATAGCAAAAGGGAAGTAGCTACACATAGCAAGGCTGAAAAGTAATTTACATTCTCTGCCTACAAACCCTCCACACACCTCCTAGGTCCACTCTGCCCCAGCCAAACCAACTTTAGCACACCTTCCCAATCTGTCTTCTGTAGAGTCTCCTGGCTTGCTTCCAGCTTCCATCGTCCTCTCTGCTACCCACTCCGTATAGCCCTACAAAATCCCCGTAGCTGGTTATAGCCTCAGAAACAAGTCTGGCTGCATGAATGAGAAAATGAAAAGTATCACTGGCTTAAACACTCGAGGTCTTAGCTTCCCACATCACCATTCTGGCAATCAGCAGTCCAGAGCTTGTACGGCAAGCCCTTTATACCTTCCACTCTGCCCTGTGCCACAGCCGGGAGCGGTCTCTGTCACCAGGTCTAGGACAGCTGCTGTAGCACCCGTCATGATGTCTGTTCCCACGCCCAGAAAGGAGAAAAGGGGATGAAAAGGCACACACACACACCCTACGAGGACACTTTCCAGTTTTGCCACTGTGTATGGTTTTTAAAAGGATGTACAAGACTAGAGCCTGTGGTCATGACAAGAAAAACTGGGACAAAAATTAAGATCAAACTTTTCTGAGTCTAGCAGAGTGAAGGATGCAAGGCAACCTTGATGAACTGAATTCCAGAGAGAAACAACCTGTCATTTGTAAGCAGAAGGCCAAGCAGCTACCCTACCTGGGAAGGGATGGGGAGCCGGTCTGGATACGTGTGGCATTCCATGAGGGGAGAGATTTTCCAAGAAGGAGGAGGAACCAGCCGAGCCTTAGCTGGCTGTGTATCAGTCAGGGTCAATCAGAGAAACAGAACTACCGCCCGTGGTACAAAATCAGGGGTTTATTTCATGGGTTTGACCTTATGCAAGATGGGCAGCTAGCAGAACAGTCCACACAAGGTGTTGCCAGTGTAACTAGTATTAGCCCCAAATCACTAGAGGCCAGCTAGACTGGCAGTCGGAAAGGAAAACTGAAAGTGGACGGAAGGCCAGGATGAATGGAATCATAGGATGTACCGGGACTTACGAGGACAAAGTAGAATCCACATCTGCTGCTCACACTTTCCAAACTTAATGCTGTGAATTATCTATAGGAAAAGGTAATAGCCTTTGCCTCAGAGATGCCCATGCAGTTGACCCACAACTCAAAGATGAAGGGGAGCCCATGGGAGCTAGAGGAGCCAGGGGGCAGGTGTCCCACGCCTAACAGGCGAACCTTCCTGGTGCCCCTGCTGACCTCCAGGATGTAACAATATAGCGGTAGTTTCCCTCCTATCTTTCAAGCCTTGTGCAAAATGTTTCCTGTGGCCCAAACTGACCCAGAAGCGCAGGGAGGGAAGTTCTAGGAAACATTCTCAGTTCAGCCAAACTGACAAAATATAGAGTTAACACAGACTGTGTGGGCTGGCAGGATGGGGTACCATCTGGAAGAGCTCCAAAAGCAATAATAAATTACTCAGCTCAGCAGTGCTGCCCCCGTCAAAACTTTTGCCAAGGAAGGAGTCATGAAGAAAGGGCAGGTAAGCAAAGACAAGCCACTCCCACTCAGCTTCATCATGATCATGGAGATTGGATCTGGGGGCCCTGAGGAGTTAAATCCAAAGTGAACCAAAAATATCCAAACTGCCATCCAACCCTCCTCCCAAGTCATCTACTGACCAGATACAGGGCGGGAGGCATGGCAGACTACAAGCAGGAAACTCAATCTCATTGAGGCTGCAGGCCAACCAGACTCAAGGAAGAATCTGACCAATCAGCCTTACGCTCTCTCGGCAAGACAGAGGAGTGGGTTTGCACGCTCCAGGAATACAAATACTATACTTTCACCTCCACAACAAAAGATTATGAAACATGAGAAGAGAAGGAACATGTAGCCAAAAGTCAGGAAAATCAGTCAGTGGAGATAGATTCACAGACAAACTCGTTGTTGGAATGACGGATAAGAAATTTAAATCAGAAAAAAATCAGAAAAAAAAAAAAAAAGAAATTTAAATCAGGTGCTATAAATATGTTAGATAAGTTATAGGAAAAGATGAATATAATGGCTGAATATGTGGTTATTTCAAGAAAAAAATTGAAAAAATAGAAACTCTAGAACTGCAAAATAATAACTATGTACTGTAGGATTTATAATGTATGTAAAAGTAAAATATGACAAAATAGCACCAAAGATGAAGGAGAGTAAAAGTTCTTACAATATTCACGAATTCAAGGTAGACTACAATAAATTAAGGATACATGTTTAATCTCTAGAGAAACTACTGCAAAGGTGAAAAAAAAAAAGATACAGCTAAAAATCCAATAGAACATATAAGATAAAATATGAAATAAGTACTGGCTTAGTCCAAAAGATAGGAAAGAAGAAACAAAGAATAAATAAAATTTAAATAAATTTAAATACAACTATAGGGCACCTGGGTGGCTCAGTCATTAAGCATCTGCCTTTGTCTCAGGTCATGGTCCCAGAGTCCTGGGATCGAGTCCCACATCGGGCTCCCTGCTCAGTGGGGAGTCTGTTTCTCTCTCTCCCCCTGCTTGTGTTCCCTCTCTTGCTGTCTCTCTCTCTCTCTAATAAATAAATAAAATTTTATAACTAAATAAATAAATACAACTATAAAAATAATTACATCACATGTAAATGGATTAAACATTGCTATTAAAAGGAAAAATTTTCAAGGGCACTGGCTGGCTCTGTTGGTGGAGCATGCAACTCTTGATCTTGGGATTGTAAATCTGAATCCCACATTGAGTGCAGAGATGACTTAAAAACAAAATCTTTTAAAATAACGTGAGAAAGAGAGAGAGAGAGATTGTTCGACTCAATATGAAAGCTAGGCCAAACTATGCTGACTACAGAAGACATACTTTAACCACAAAGATTAAAGTAAAAGGATGAAAAAAATATTCCATGTGAAAACTACTCATACAGAAACTAGAGAGGCTATACTAATATTAGACAAAGTAAACTTTATGATTAAAAAAATATTACCAGAGACAAAATGAAGAATTCATAATGATAAAAAGATCAATTAATTAAAAAGACACAACAATCTTCAATGCATATGTAACTAATAACATAATTTCAAAATGCATGTGGCAAGAAATTGACAAAAAACGGGAGACATAGATCCACAGCCATAAAGTATATTTTAACATTACCTTTTCAGAAATTCATAGAAGCAGACGATAGGAATATAGCAAATCTGAATAACACTATCAACCAACTTGACCAAACTGATGTTCACAAAATATACTAAGCCATGATAAAAGTCTTAAAATTTTTTTAAAATATTCATTTGTTTATTTTTGTGAGAAGGAGAGAGAGAGTGGGGGTGGGGGGCTGAGGGAGAAAGAGAAAGAGAAGCAGACTCCCTGCTAAGTATGGAGGCTGACGCAGGGCTTGATCCCAGGGTCCCGAGATCATGACCTGAGCCAAAACCAAGAGTCGGAGGCTCAACCAACTGAGACACGCCGGCTCCTCTTAAAATTTTTATATGATCAAAATAATTCAGAGTTTGGTTCTCTGACCAAATGTAACTAAATTAGAAATAACTAATAAAATCTAGAAAATCCCTGTATATCTGGAAATTAAGCAACACTCTTTTAAGCAATCCATGGGTCAATGAAGAAATCACAGGGGAAATCAGACAGTATTTCCAAGAGAATGAAAACAAAAATACAATTTATCAAAATTTGTGGGATGAGCTAAAGGAGCTCTTAGAGGGAAAATTATATCCTTAAATGCTTATATTAGAGAAGAAAGATTTAAAATCAATAACCTAAGCTTCCACTTTAAGAAACTAGAAAAATAAGAAAATACAAAATAAGTAGAAGAAAATAATAAAGAATGAAAATCAATGAAATAGAAAACATATAAACAATAGAAATATTAATAAATCTAGAAGTTAATTATTTGAATAGATTAATGAAATTGATAAACCCTAGCAAAGTTAAGCAAGAAAAAAAATTACCAGTCTTAGGAATAAAAATGGGGCATCACTAAAGATCATATATATACTAAAGGGTAATAAGGGAATATGAATAACCTGTGCCAATACAGTTGACTTTTTAGATTAAAAAGATAAATGCACTGGGTTATGGACATTGGGGAGGGTATGTGCTATGGTAAGTGCTGTGAAATGTGTAAGCCTGATGATTCACAGACATGTACCCTGGGGCAAGTAATACATTATATGTTAATCAAAAAAATTTAAAAATAACAAATAAAAAGACAAATGCATTGTAAGACATAATTTCCCAAAACCGACATAAGAGCCCTATATCTGTCAAAAAAAAAGCAATGCAGTTATAATTAAAAACCTCCCACAGGGGTGCCGGGGTGGCTCAGTCAATTAAGCATCTGCTTTCAACTCAGGTCATGATCCCAGGGTCCTGAGATCGAGCCCCACATTGAGCAAGGAGCCCGATGCAGGGCTTGATCCCAGGACCTTAATGTGGGGCTTGATCCCAGGACCCTGGGATCATGACCTGAGCCGAAAGCAGACACTTAAGTGACTGAGCCATCCAGGCACCTTGCAAAATAAAATTTTTAAAAGAATAATACCTACAATAGCATTTTAAAAATACTTAGGGGCACATATAACAGAAGACATGCAAAACTTCTATATTGAAAATTATGCACATTGCTGAGAAAAATTAAAGGAGACCTAAAAAATACAATGATATACCATTGTTTATAGATTATAAAGACTCAGTATTGTTAGGATGTCAATTCGTTCCAGATTCAAAACAATTCCAATAAATACTTCATTTCTGTAGACATTGCAAAACAGGTTCTAACGCCTATATAGAAATAAATGCAAAGGACCTAGACTAGCCAAAGCAATTTTGGAAAAAAATTTTGAAAACTCATACTACTTGATTCCAAACTTACTTCAAAGCCACAGTAATTCAAACAGTGTGTTATTTATATAAGGACAAAAATATGAATGGAACAGAGAGTCCAGAACTAGATCCAAATATATACCGGTAACTTATTTTTCACAAGATGCTAAGGCAGCTCAGTGCCCAGAGGGGGTGTTTTCAAGATATTATGCTGAAACAACTAGACATCCATGGGGGAAAAAATGAACCTCAACTCTACCTTATCCCATATGCACAATTTGAGATGGGTCACAGACCATAAAGTAAAACCTGATGTTATTTTTTCTTAAGATTTTATTTATTTATTTGAGACAAATAGAGAGCACGAGCAGGAAGAGAGGGAGAGGGAGAAGCAGACTCACCACTGAGCAGGGAGCCCGATGCGGGGCTTGATCCCAGGAGTCCAAAATCACAACCTAAGGTGAAGGTAGATGTTTAACCAACTGAGCCACCAAGGTGTCCCAAAGCTAACATTATTAAACTTCTAGGAGAAATCATTTGAGAATAACTTCACAAATGTGAGGCAGACAAAAATGTTTCAAAGAGCACAAAAAAAAAGCATAAACCATAAAAAAGGAAATTGATAACTTCCATTTCATCAAAAACTTCTGCTTTTTTTTAAAACACTGTTAACCACTGACTGAGGAAAATACATGCAGAATATGTCCATGATAAAGGACCTATGTTTAGAATCATAAATTACTCTTACAATTCAATAAGAAGACAACCGAATAAAAAAAGGAGGGGGGGAAGATTTGAAGAGATATTTCACAAAATAAGATATTGAATGGCAAATAAACACATGAAAATGTGAACAACCTTATTAGTCACAGGAAAATGTGAATTAAAGCTACAATTAGATGCCACTACACACCCACTAAAGTAGCTAAAATTAAAACAAATGACAATACCATGTGATGATGAGACTATGGAGAACTAGAACTCTCATACATTGATGCCAGGAATGTAAAATGGTACAATCACTTTGGGGAAAAGCATGATAGGTTCTTACACAGTTAAGCATATAACCTAGTAATTCAATTCCTAGGTGTTTGTTTATAGAAGAGAAATGAAAACATATCCACATGAAGTCTTGTGTACAAGTGTTCATAGAAGCTTTATCATAATAGCCCCAAACTGGGAACAAACCCACCAGTTGATCCACCATTCATCAATTAATGAACGTATAAACAAACTGTGGCATGTCCGTATAATGTTTCCCAGCTGTAACAAGAAAAACATATTGATACGTGCAATTATGTGGATATAACTGAAAAAGAGTATGCTGCAAAAAAGTCAGACACAAAAGAGTACATACCGTATGATTCCATTCATTTGAAATTTTACAAAATGGAAAACTAATCTACAATGGCAAAAGTACATCAGTGGCTTCTCGGGGCCGGGAGTAGGGAGGTCAAATGAAAATTAGCTGCAATGAGGCATTTGGAGAACTTTGTGAAGTGATGGAAATATTCTGTATCTTGCTTGTGGTGGTGGTTTAAAGGTACACGCATTTGTGAAAACTCTTTGAATCTATACTAGAAATGGATGCATCTTATTGCATGCAACAAATTAGGATTTTTATGGGGTGCTTGGATGGCTCAGTTGGTTAGGCACCCAACTTGGCTTCAGCTCGGGTCATGATCTCAGGGTGGTGAGATCAAACCCCACATTGGGTTCTGGGTCCAGCACGGCATCTGCTTGAGATTCTCTCCCCCTCCCTTCTCCTTGCCCCCTTCTAAGGTGAATAAATAAAATAAATAAAATCTTTAAAATAATAAATTAGGTTTTTCAAAATAGGAGCAGCCCCCCCCAAAAAAATACAAACAGCCCAATTTTAAAATGCGCAAAACCCTTAAAAAGACGTCTCATTAAAAAAATACACATGAGGGGCGCCTGGGTAGCTCAGTGGGTTAAAGCCTCTACCTTCGGCTCGGGTCATGATCTCCAGGTCCTGGGATCGAGCCCCATATCGGGCTCTCTGCTTGGCAGGAAGCCTGCTCCCCCCTCTCTCTCTGCCTACTTGCGATCTCTCTCTCTCTCTCTCTGTCAAATAAATAAATAAAATCTTTTTTAAAAAATACACATGAATAGGCAAATAAAAAGGTCATTTTTTTTTGACAAAATATCATTTGTCAACAGGATGGACTTTCATTAGTCTGCAAATGAAAACCACAAGAGATACCAATTTGCACCCATTAGAATGGCTAATATTAAAGACGGAGCATACCAAATGTTGGTGAAAATATAAAACAGCTGGCAATCTCATACACTGCTGGTGGAAGTGTAAGATAGGACAACCAGTCTGGAACACTCTTTGGCAATTTCTTATAAAGTTAAACATACTCCTACCTACTGATCCAACAATCTTATTCCTAAAACAAATGAAAACATATGTCCACAAAAAGACATGTATAAGAACATTCGTAGGAGCTTTAATCTTGTAATCCACAACCAGAAACCTCCCAAATGTCTATCAATGGGAGATGGACCAGTAAAATGTGTTACATCCATTGCAATACAAGACTACTCAGCAATAAAAAGGAATGAACAAGTGATACAAGTAACAACAAGGATGAAACTCACAGAGGCAGTGCCAGATACAAGAGGGTACACGCTGTGTAACTGCATTCATAAGAAGTTCAAGAACAGACAAACCTAAGGTACCTGTTAGTAATCAGGACAGTGGTTAGCAGAGGGTCGGGGGTTGTCTGGATTAGGGCATGGAGAGAGGATTAGTTGGAAAGGGGATGTAGGGAAATTTCATGGATATTAGCAATGTCCTTTACCTTGACTGGAATATATACATTTGTCAAATTTCATTGTACACCTAAGATCTGTATGTAAATTATACTGCATTTTTTACAGAAGATTTATTTGTATTTATTTTAGAGTAAGAGAGAGGACGCATGTAGGGCGAGGAGCGGAGAGAGAGGGAGAGAGAAAAACACAAGCAAGCGTGGAGTCCAACTTGGGGCTCAATCTCACGACCCTGAGATCAGACCTGAGCTGAAACCAAGAATCAGATGCTCAGCCCACTGCACCACGCTGGTGCCCCTACTGCATTTTTTTTTTTTTTTTAAATAATTAAAGAAAAAGAGAAAAAGAAGTTGAACCTACCACTGCTGCTTGGATGCTAAGGACTAAAATTTAGTCACGTGGCCATGCTTAGCTCTCAGAGAGACTAGGAACTGCAGGCATTCCTCCCAGTAGCTCTACGCTCAGTTAAAATTGGGGAGCATTTTGAATGCAGAAGCAGAAACTCGATTTAGAGGGACAACTAATAGTCTCTGCTATTGGCCAACCAAGCAAAGAAATGACTCTTTTTTTGTGGGGAGAGGGGCAGAGGTGCCTCAAGGAAGATTTCAGACACTTTTAATTTAATAATTCTTCTAATTTTTGCTGTCATGCTACTTTCTGTAATTTTTCATTGTTTCCTTTTCCTTACTGTAATCAGGCAAGGCCACTGTTGCAGCAATGACCACAACCTTGAGAATCTGCCAAGGGCATGCTGGTGACAAACGGAGAGGGGGACAAAGGAAGGAGGGTAGCAGGGCTGGAAAGGAAAATGAAACAGCCTTGAAAGTGTGAATGAAAACCCACACTGCAGACTCAGTATGTGTGACATTTGCCACCTTCCAGTCAGAAGGAACCACCTCCTTTTGTGTTTAAAGCTTGACCTGGCTTCCTTTGGGGGCCACAGAGGATTCCGCTGGTTTTAACCTGTAATGAGGGATACAGCAACAGGAGCATTCCCAGTCGCTGGGAGTCTTGGGTCCATGCCTGGGACTGAAGTGCTAGGGATGTCTGCCAGAGACACAGGAGATCTTCCTCGCAACAGAGAGCCCGATGCCGACACTGCTACTGGGCTAGAATTTTCCTCTGGAGACTCCCACTCCATAGGCGAGAACTGGAGAAGACCCTGACTTTATTTCCCATTGGAACCATGCACAACTGATTTCCTCGCTGCACGTAACCCTTTACCGGTGCTTTCTCGGTGGGGCAACATTTATTGAGCTCCTGCTTCGCCCAGCTCTGGGCTCAAAGCTGGGAAAACAGAGAAAACTCAGAACTGTAGCTAGACCGGGAGTCCGTCTCGTGTTCTCAGCCCATCCTTTGGACTGAGCCCCTTTGCCACTGATGTCAGCCAGAACCATGCTAAGCTCCCCAGCACCAAGCACTCTGGGGATGAGCCCCATTCTATTTCCCCAGCCATCTCCCTATCCTGTTTCCCCCAGGCCCATGCTCCTGCTTGAGCCAGACTCAACCTCTTTCCCAATACAGATGGATGAGAGATGAGCAGGGTCTGCTTGCTGAAATTGGTCCATGGGCTCTGCCTCCAAGATCTGGCTGCAAGGAGAATGGACTGGTAATTGCACAGTCATTATCTTTGCAGACAACCCTCTCCTCCCCATCTTTTCAACATAATGAATTGCATGGAGAGCTCAGCTGTCATGAAAGCTTTTGAATTCCAGCCCTACCGTCTTCCCGGACATCCTTAGAGGTTATCTCAGCAAGGCAGGTGGAAGAGGAAAGAGAAAAGCTTAACCCTATAAGAATAATTATGATGTATTATTAGCAACTGATGGCAATCTAATGCAGGATTTTCAATATAGACACTGCTGGCTGTAATTTTTCTCTGTCACAGGCACACACACACACACAAAGCCTTCATTTAATGACTCCAAAGTTCAGAGCAGCTTCTCAGACTAAATTTAGTTCCTTAGAAGCAGTGTCTTAATACAAGACTTTTTAATAAAATAGAGACACAGTCTGAATGTTGGAGACACTTTTTAGGGTCGACAGAAATGCTAGTAGTATGTTTATATAATAAGACCACTGGCTGGCATTCGTGTTGAGTTCACATGGACATGCTAACTGCATTACGAACAGTAATCAGTCGCACTCAAAATCGCAGAACCACATTAGCCATTGGATCTAAGCACACCGTGAATAACTTGCAGGCGACAGTGTAATTAGTTCCTCTATCCTCAGCCCCGAGCTCAATGCTGAACACAGCAGAGGTCTGGTCACGGATTGCTGGCTGGACAGAGGGACAGATGGTGGATCAATATGCAACTTGAGCAGTTTATTTGAATGGGTTAAGATACCAATCTTGTCACTGAGAGGCTGAAAGCCTGGGGACATAAATTCAAAACACAGTGATATGATTGCCTGGAGTCTGTTTGACTTGGTTAAAAATTATCAATACCTGTGTCTGTGAATTAGTCTTTTGGGCCTCTCCACCCTAGTCAGATTCGAAACACAAAAATTAGACACTTCTATAGGTGGAGCTCCCCCTAAAGCAAACCTTGGAATAAGGGTTGAGGTGTACGTGATTTATTCAGTAGGTAATCTCATGAAGTGCAAGTGGGGAAGTCGGGGGTGGGGAGGGGTGAGACAGGAGAGGGAGAAAAAAATCTATAAAAGGTGTAAAAATGAGGGTTACCACTGTGGGCAAGTGGGGCTCACTCTGAGGACCGACCATGTCCTGGAATTTCCCCACGGGGACAGAAAGCTGGGCAGTTACCTGCCAAATCCCATCCCCCACTGGCTGAAATTTGCCCCCAGAACATTCCCACCTTCACCCTCCAGATTGTCCCTGCATTTAGCAGAGTGAATTGGAGGTAGAGGGAAAGCCCTGAATCAGAAACCAAGTTTGGCTCAGCCACTTCAGAAGGGAAGCCGGGATCGGCGGCTTTCCCGTATAGCATTTTGACAGGAATTGGGTACTCACTGGAAGGGCCAGAGGAGCCTTTCTCGGCTGGTCTCCAGGAGTGACTCCCAGACAAAAAGCACTGACCCACCAGGGGACCTTTGCCCTGTGATGTCACCATTGCTGTTGGTTGTTTCCCGCCAAATCTCTGCACAGCCAGGAGGCTACAACGTGGGCTTTGCAACATGGCTGCAGAAATCCTCAAGTTTCTATGACCCAAATCATCAAGAAGCAGCCTGAGGGGGTCTCATGTGCCTATGTCTAATGGACAGGCCCTGATTCACATCCTGAATGCTAGCTGTCACACCGTTTGGGCAATGTGGTATTCAGCTTTCCAACTCCAGAACTGGAAGGAGGGTGGAAAGAGGTTTGGGGAAGCCAATGTGCCTTATCTGTCATACTCTTTAATGACTCACGTATAGTTTGTGCTGTCATCACCATCCAGAGCTCAGAGGAAGCACAACTGTGACCACTACACTGCCTACCCACGGAAGTACCAGTGAGGACACAAGGCTGCCTGTTCGATGCAGCCACAGCAGCCTTCTCGCAGTTTCTCAAAAGTGCCAAGTTCTCCCTAGCCACAGGGCCTTTGCACAACCTATTCTCTGCTAGAATAGTCTGCCCACCTCACAATTCACCACCCTCTTCAAGTTAATTTATCCTTTGAATTGCAGCTCAAACAATGCCTCCTCCAGGAAGCCTTCCCTAACTCCCCAGACAGGATCAACTCCCCCGATTAGAGGCTCACTTAGCAGTAAGCATTTGCTGATTGTTAGCAGATAGTGAGCCTCCTGCTCAGCCACACCCTGTGAGGGGGGCCTGTGAATCTATCACCTTGGCTTGTAGGTCTAGACTGAATCAGGTTCAGGCTGACCCTTGGATGGCCTCACCCCCACAGCTGTGGTCCCTGTCCTTGTTCTCTAAGAGGCACTGACACTGGTGATGATCCCTGTCATCCTTCTTTCATCTCCACGTCTAAATACCCTAACATCACAATTTTTATTTCCATAAAACAAGGTACACCCAAATGGTTCTGACACTAGCTACATACCTGAGGTAAGTTACTTCACCTCACCAAGACTCGATTTTTCTCATCTTTAAACAGGGATAATAAATACGCTCTAGAGAGCTGTTCTAAGAACTAAGTAAAATAACACGAGAGGGACAGCAAGCCACTGCCTGGCACACAAGGACACCTTATGACCATCATCATCAACCTTTTGGGGACACTTAGGGTCTTCATAGGGAGGGTGCAATGCCGGGGTTTTCTGGGTTTTGTTTGCTTGTGGTTTCTTGTTTTTGTGTTTTGTTAAAGATGTCATTTCTCACTCTTCCTCGGGCAGATGGGGATGATCTGTGAAGTTCTGAACAAAAGCGAGAGCTAGGAACCCTTACAAACGGTTTTCTACACATGTGGCTCTAACGGGCTGCATACAGCCCCCTGGGATGGCCGAGGACATCGACTTGGCCTTCTGGAAAAGCAATGTAGAAACATTTATCAAGAGCCAGGAAAGCGTCTCCACCCTCTGGCCCAAAAATTCCACTCGTGGACTATATGCTAAGGAAGTAATTAAATGAAAACAGAAGTTTTCTTTGTGACGATGTTCCTTACAGTAACCCAGGACTGGAAACCCCCTCAATTACTGACAACAAGGGAGCAGTTTGGTAAACTGGCAAAGCATGATTTTGCGGCCATTGGAAGAATCACTACAAAGCCTCCGTGGGAACATGGGAAAATATTTGTGATAGAACGTGAAGAGAAAAAGCCATGGTGGACACGGGGCGAGCCCGACATGCAAAAATGGAGTTGCCTTGGGAAGAGGGACGGTCAGAGAATTTTTTTATGTTCTTGGTGTTCAGTTTTTGGGGGAGGGGGGTTGAGAGAGTGAGCGAGTGAGTGACAGGGGGAGGGGCAAAGGGAGAGGGAAAGAATCATAAGCAGGCTCCACACCGCCTGAAACCCGACACAGGGATCAATCTCACAACCCTGAGATCACGACCTGAGCTGCAATCAAGAGCTGGACGCTGAACCGACTGAGCCACCCGGGAGCCTCAATGTTCTTGGTGTTCATTTTAACGCTATGCTATTTTTACAGATTTAAGATGAGCAGCCTACTGGGCACCTTCTAGCGAATGACTGGAAGCCGAAAGAAAACCCTTGTCCCAACAGAAAGGGCTCCTTCCTCACTAGAACAGTGTTGATGTGGCAAAGTGCATGCCTCAGATAAGACTTTCTGAAGCAGACAAGGCAAGTAATATCAGGGAGACTAGTTAGCAGGAAACATCAGATCTGTTCTGGTCTAGAATGAGGTAGAACATTTAACTCCATTTAAAGGGCCATAATCATGATGAGACAACCAGGCTAGGCCCTCCCACTCGGATGCGCCAGAAGTGGACGCCGTCCACGTCGGGACCATGGACAAAAGCCGAAACAGCCAGAAGCGCGCTACCTGAACACTGATAGTGAGGTTCTGAAAGCTCTCTGCGACTCAGCATGGCATTTAGGGCTAAGTTACGGTGTTTGGTTCAAGTATCTCTCCCCTGGCCCTTAAATAAGAAGCTGACTCGAGACCGTTCATGCCGCAAAAACACCCAGAGACACGCACTGCCCGTGATGTTCATCAAGCGGAGAACTCGGAAACTCATGTGTGTTCAGCACCACGGGCTTCTAGTCACCGAAATTCAAGACCGATGCCCTGAACTTTTAAGACACAGAGGCAAACACCCTGAAATCCAAATGCATTCATATCCATTTGAGGCCGGACACATTCAGTCTGGTCTCCCCCAGTCTCTTGCTGTTTCTGTCTTTAAGTCTACAATAAACTCAATATTCAGAGTGGTGCCTCTTTGGCCTTAGACCTCCTGAGTACCACACCCTAATACATGGCAGCTAAACAGAAGATGCCAGAACCAAGAACTATCTCAGGAATAGGCAAGAGAAAGCTCAGGTGGGCGAAGAGCCATTCTCAGGAATGCCCAGGAGCAGGAAACTGGCCCAGGGCACCCGGAGGGACTCTAGTACCAAGTGGGGGGATCCTCAGTTCTGAAGAAACAGGGGTACAAGGTAGAAGTGCATCAAAAGGAACGAAGCCAGGGCATTATTTCCTGGAACATGGGGAACGTGGCAGGACGTAGCCAGAGCAGAGCAGGTACTGGGCCCCCACTGGGGTGCGGGGTGAGGGCAAAGGGTATGAGGACAACAGCCATGGGATTACCCTAGAATTAGTTCTGTTCTCAGCAGGGCTGAGAAAGCCTGGGAGTCCCGCACCACGTTCGCCGGTCTTGACTTCAAACACGCCCTATTGTCAGGCCCCGGGCCGCTGTGTTGTCGGGAAGGACAGTCATTACCTTAACTGGGGTCCCCTAGAAGCAGACCCAGAGATAAGGATCTGTGGTGCGTTTGGGAGGCGAAGAACAGATGTGCAGAAGGCACCCCTCATCTGGTTAACCGTGCTCCATCAGGCCAGCTCCCACTGCAGGCAATGGAAGCTTGGTGTGTGCAGACGCAAAGCCCTATGGGTAAAGGCACTGAGCTACCCATACCCACCGGTCGCCGGCTGAGGGTCCCAGAGAGGGGCAGCACTAATTCCTCAGTGTTTCCAGCATGAGCAGCACGGGTAAGTAAAATGGTTGCAATGCCTCAAAACTGCCTTCCAGGGCAAAGGGTTGGAAGTCAGGTTTTCCTGCACTAACTCGGTAAGGATGGGGGCACGTGGGTGGATCATGACGTCACCAAATTTAAAGGCTGTGTGATTCAGTGATGCCAACTGGTAAGCAGAACTTCCGAGAGTTCTTCCAGCTCCACTGACGATCTCCTCCAGTAATGGGGGACTCATTACCCACCTCCCAAGGCAGCCCAGCATTTCTGTTCCAGAGAGCCTTCTGGGGTAGGAAGTTCGCGCCCCCCGGAGACCTGATGTTAGGGTCCCTGCAGCTTCCACCTGCTGGCCTTAGCGTTGCCCTCTGAGCCATGCAGAACCACAGGGAGGCTCTTCCCTCCAGGAATTCAATTCCCTTCATGATGGTATTCTTAACTCAGGCAAGACAGCAAAGCAAGCAAATGCACTTTGGGCAAAATCCCACAAACCAGAGGAACATTATCGTTAATTAATATAAAAGTGCACATAGGCAGACAAGTCCACTCCCAGTCCTTCTGGTGAATGAAACTTCCACTGTAGGGCGGTAGTTATTATGAGGTGGGCCAAGGGCTACACGCATTTATCATAAAATGCGAGGCTTAAATTCAATATCAAGATGAAAGTCAAAGGAAGGCTCCCCAGGAGACAAGGAGCTCTGCTTTCAGAGTGCAGAATATTGCCTCTCAGCAAATAGTACTTCTAATTTGATCCTGCAAAGATTCCCACAAAGAGGAAAGCAACGATATGTCAGGAGAATATGGTGTGTATACAGCCCTCTAGGTATTTTTTATCATGGCCACATTCTTCAGGATCTTAGTCATCAATTATTTGTGACAGCCAGTCAATTGTTTATCTTTCAAGAACATTACTACTTACTTGCCTTTATATATCTCCCCTGTATTATTGTAGGGACAAGATCATCTATTTTCCCCTCCCTCCCAACCCCTTCTGGCATTTACTGCCCAGCATCCCGGTGTAACGTCCTGGAATGATGGGCTTTGTGAGGCTGGAAGAGAAATTACTTTGTGCTCTCCCCTCGCCAACGGATGCACAAAAGGGCACCAAAACTGGCATTTAATTCAGTCCGAATGTCAGGGCCCTGCTCGTGGAAATTCACTTCTGCATGTGAGAACAGGTGTTTCTGGGAGATGCCCAGAGAAAGTGGAACAGCTAGAAGCAAAAACATCCCCCCATCCCGGTTCAGAAAATAGAAGCAAGTTTCTGCCACGAAAAACCATTTTTACTTAAAACACCAGCCTGAAATAATTGCATATTTGTTGGGGATTGACAGTTGAGTTTTTTTTTTCATGAATTTTGCTATCTTTTGACAGTAGCAAATAAGTAGGTAGGGAAATGCACTCTTCTCAGGGCTTTTAATGGCAAAAAAAAAAAAAAAAAAAAAATTACAGTAGGAAAATTGCACCAAAGAACACGGCAATATTTTCATACTTTGCTGCACTTAAGGGAAGAAAATGGTCATTTAACATAACAGGGTTGTTATAAAAACAGCAGTTCTATTTCCGGGTTTTTCATTTGCCAAAAGCCACGGTACGCTGTATGCAGGCACTGAAGGTAGGAGCAGGCTAAACTGGAATTTCTATAATGTGCCTTGCAAACAATTCGATTTATTCTTAATGAGGCCTTTCTGCATTTTTACATCATGCAGCATGTAATTAGCTATTAAATGACTTAGGAAAACCAACTCAGATTTGTTGGAACTGACGCCTAATGAATAATTTCATGCTGTTCTTTTAAATCAACGCTGTGCTGACTGTAATTTAGTGGTGGATTTGAGAGTTTTTCTGTGGGGGGAGAGGGGTTAAAGATCTCCCAGTTTGACACCTGAAATGACAGTGCAATATTAACTTAATTATAAATCTTTCACCAACTCGCAGTCTCCAAGAAGTTCTGGGTAGCGCACGTTCAATTCAATGTCTGCAAATCGTGCTTCAGACTCTCTCAGGTCCCCTGGTCACCAAAATAAATCCACACACGCACACAAAAGGCTCCCTTTTTCTATAATGTCAGGGGATATTGTTTTTTTTACCTGAATTATCAATCCACAGGCACAAATTTATGAAACTCCTATCATATACCCAGCATGGCTTCATCCTGGGGTGACAAGTCATCTGTTGTCACCTGCATCTGCATTTTGTTCTGGTTGCACAGTCCTCACACCCCTACCCCGCCCTCCAAGAAGGTGGCTAGGGCCCCTCGGCTCAATGGCAGCCAGCTCACCCAGCACCTGAAATAGAGGCTGCTTGCAGAAAATCTCCTCGCATCTATGAGAGCATCAGTTCATTAGTGGCTGATGCTTGATGATCCAGGACATGAGAAGGGAGGGCAGAGTCTCTTTGCAGAGGGGCAGTGTAGGAACAGCACAAAATTGGGGGAGGTAAGGTTGCTTGTCTGAGTGATCAGAAAGAAGAAGTCTGCAGGTATTAGATACAGACGCAAAGTAGCCCCGGAGAGGACCCCCGGAGGAGGTAATGGTGGAGATCCCCCAGGGGCTGGCTGGGGCACCAGGACTCCTGAGGCCAAGCAGGGGCAGTTGTAGATGCTACGGAAGGCTTTGCTCAGCGCAAGACCCCTGAGACCCGCACACACCCCCGGGCCAGGGGAAGGAGACGCGATCAGATCGGAAGATATCACCAGCCGGGCAGGATGAAGGGCTTGGAGTGAGAGCCGGTATGGTTTTTTTGTTTGTTTATTTGTTTGAAGATTTTATTAATTTATTTGACAGAGACACAGCGAGAGAGGGAACACAAGCAGGGGGAGTGGGAGAGGGAGAAGCAGGCTTCCCGCTGAGCAGGGAGCTCGATGCGGGGCTCGATCCCAGGGCCCTGGGATCATGACCTGAGCCAAAGGCAGACGCCTAACGACTGAGCCACCCAGGCGTCCCAAGAGCCAGTACGGTTTTGAAGAGGTACTGGGACATTTCTTACGCAGCCAAGCTTGTCGGGGCAACAGTCACACCCACAACACCTATCGGTCCTGACTAATGGCCTTGGGGCCTTTTCCTTCTCCAGTCGTGCCACTACTGCTCATACTGAAAGTGAAGGCCAGAACTACCATGGCCATGACTGGGGGTTACCATTCAGCATGGCTTGGAATGACAGCTTACAAGCCTGCCAGGGCCAGGAGCAGACAGGACCACTCTCGGTCCCAAATCCCACCATCCCCTCTTCCCATGATGGTAGGTAACTCCTCTCGCCTGCCTTTCTACTCTGACATCTGCCTGGTTCCTCACTCCCTCCAAAGTAGGCCCAGAGCCTTTGACCAGGACTCTGGCTTCCTGCTTGCAGCCGCCCACAGAGATCCTGCCTTCAATATATATCCATTCATTCAACAAGTATTTTTAAACACGACCACCGTGCTAAGTGCTCAGGATCTAACAGGGAATGAGACAGATAAACTCCCTGCCCTCCCAGGTCCCCAAGGCAGCTCTGCCTGACCCCACATTACCACCTGCCCACCTGGTCCCATCCATGGGTGCTTCAACAGCTGAAGCTTGAATCCTGACCGGCAGCCCCAGTGGTCATGTTAGTGCCCATCATCTCCTTGCTCTTTCCCTGCCCACTCCCATGTTGCACATGGGTCCCACAATGCCTTGCAACACAAACCCACTAATGGGAGAGAAAAAGCTTGGCTGCCATCTTGAATTGTGGAGGGAATGAGAATAATCAGTGAGAGCAAAACATAAATTAATATCTCAATAAATCGTTATAGCACCAAACAATTACAGGAAAATGCAGTGCCAAGGAGCATAGCATAGGGCACACTCAAGGCAAGAGAGAGGCCTTGGGGCTAGTAGCGGAGGACTCAGCTGAGTGGAAGCAAGCAGGTAGAGGATCCAATAGTGCAGACGTGGAATCCATCATGATTTTCGTCTTCTAAGATCTGCACTTTGAATTATGGTGTAGACAGGAAAAAGCAACCAGCCGTTGCTTGGGCATTGCTGATGTAAGTGAAAGAGGCATAATTTTTTCAAAAGCAATTTGTCAAAACATTTCAAGAGCCATAAAAACCTTCTAACCTTTGATCTAATAATCTTACTTCTGGGAATATATCTGTAAGGAGCAAATCAAAAGCACGCTAAGAAAGAAAATAATAGGTTATAGCAACCGAGTCAGATGCTATTCTAAACACTTTATATATGCATTTTCTCCTTTAATTCTCACAACCCTATGAGATGGATACTATTTTATGCCCATTTTATAGATGATAACACTGAGGCACTAAGACTTTGACAACTTTTTATACAGCCATAGAACCAGGAGCCAAATCTAGAGCCCATCTTCTTAATTACTATCCTACTATGCCCCCCTCCCTCCCCCCCACCCCGCAAAGATCAAGAAAATGGTATGCAGCACTGCCTACCATGGTGGAACAGAAGGCACACATTTTTTGCCCAGTAACATGTGATGGTGGGAATGCCAGCTGCCAGAATCCTATGGAGGCACAAAAGGGATTATAATGAAGACTACATAGCAACATGAGGGAACGTAAAAGGCAGCAGGAGAAACAGATGTCTAGGCTGAATCCAGAGGAATGGGCAAAAATAACCCACTTTGGTCATAGAAAGACTCAGGGGTTCTAGAGGTGTAGAAGGGTGTTCCAAGCAGAGGAAGGCAGACAAAGGAAGGAGCCCGGCCTCTTCAAGGAACCATGAGGCCTAGGAGTGGCTGAGCTGCGGAGACGAGAGGAAAGCGTCAGAGATGTGGCTGAATCAGAGGCCAATGGCCCAGAGAACCATAAGGAACAAGAGATGGCTCACAGGAATCCAGAGCCACTTGGACAGTGGAAAACAAGAGGGCTGGGTGGTGAATCACGTGTGCGAGTAAGGGACAAAGGACTCCGGATTTCTCAGTGAATTGCTGTGCTGGGCACATGGGCAATGAGGGGCAGCCTCACTGAAGATTACCTGAGCTCCTTCCAAGCTCTGGCCTGTAGGGCTCCAGGAATTCACGCGAGCATCGAGAGCTTGTGTATTTTTCTTTGGTGTACATATACATGTATTTGTACATGTGTATATAACTACGATAATTAAACGTTGGCATTTGCAGCTATTGAGATAATGTTATTAAGAGAGCCTGGATAAGGTCTAACACAACGAATGCTGAAATATGGCCAAAGAATGAATTAAAGGAGAAAAACCGACCCTGAGATTGCTGGGGAGGAGAGACGAGTCATTGCACGTGACCTGGTTCCATGGCAGATCGTGGGTCACTCAGCGATTCCAGGAACAAACCCTGAGGTCACAGGGACCACCTGTGTCCGTTCAGCTCTCACAGAGCAGTTTGGGGTTCACTCAGGAATACCAAGAAACCAAAGCCCTTCTAAGGGCCATGGTCCACACTGGACAGCCCATTCATGTCCTCTAGGGCCCAGCCCATCTCCCCAGAAGTGCCACTGCCACAGGACCAGCAATAGCGGCATTCGAAATGGCAACTTTGTCTCGTGGTGTCCCAAGGTCAGCAACAAGCCGCACATGGAGCTGGAGTGTCACTGGCCTCAGGACCATCAGGGTCTGGCTGATGGCTTGGTCCTGCCTCCTCCCAGAGGCTCTCCTCCCTTGGGCAGCTAAAGAGCTGGTCCCTCACTACTCCAAAGACCAGGGCCTGACTTCACTCGCTCTCCAGACTCCTGGCCCTGAGACCCGGGCTGCTCCAGACTCCAGTGCCTGGATGTGTTTGGGAAGAAGACACTCTCCATGTCTCCCAGGCCATGAGGACAAGAAGCCGGCAGCTCAGCCTCATGCGCCCTGGGTCTTGGCTACATTAGAATCCCCTAGGCTTTCTCAAGACATTGGAGATGGGAGGGGCCAAAGGGCCCCAGAGGACTCAGCCCGACCACCTCCTTTTTACTAAATGGGAGACCTGGGCCCAGAGAAGAGAAGGGACTCGGCCATCAGCACATCACGGGGACCAGAGCCCAACTTTCCCAACAACCACTCCAATGCCAAAGAACGTACCTGACCTGGAACTCCCCTGACTCTGGAACTCACTGGAACTCCCTGCAGCGAGCCAAAAGTCCCAGTGAGAACGGGTCCTTTACTTTCCCCAAACTACTACTAGATGGGGGAGGGATGGCCTCTTTGTCTCAAGACCCAGGCATCTTGCTCCCAATTACATTGTCTTTAGTGCATTTTTTAAAGATCTTTTTATTTATTCATTTGAGAGAGACAGAGAGAGCAAGTAAGAGCAGGGGCAGTGGGGAGGGGCAGAGGCAGAGGGAGAAGCAGACTCCCTGCTGAGCAGGGAGCCCAATGTGGGGCTCGATCCCAGGACCCCAGGATCATGACCTGGGCCAGAGGCATGGACTGTTGTCAGTTTAACTGACTGAGCCACCCAGGCGCCCTGCCTTTAATGCGTTCTTATTATCTACTGCACACCCAGCTGTTCTGGGCTCCAGGAACGTAGAGATGAAAACAACACGACCCTGGCTGAGGGTCTAGTCGCCATTTCTTCTCCGATACTTCATTCTTACTCCCGTTAATTCAGTCGACCAACAAACAGTGGTGCCGGGTGAGCTCTGTGCCCAGGGTCTCATGGAACAACAAAGAAGCTAGGCTTGACCCATCTCCCTCCACACCGTGCTTGGGAGCCCTGCTCTTTCCTCTCTGACCCTCAGTTTCCCCATCTTGAGTACTGACACGGGGTCTAAGAGGCTATATCCGAATGTTGCCCAGACCGTTCTGCCCCTGGGCTTTCAACCCAGAGAAATGTAATCCCCTTGATGACAGGGGCACCAACCCTGTGTCCATTTCTCAGATAAGATGGAAAGTGAGCAGTGAAATGGGGCTTTTTCATCTGGCAGAGAGAAAAGCCCTTCCTTCTTCCACCACAACACCACTGAGTCCCAGACACAAAAGGGTCAGAACATAAGCACCAACCCCATGAATAATCCCTGCTTTCTGCCCTGAGGGGAGCCCGGAAAAGGGGCACCATTCCCATCGGGCTCCAAGTAACCACTGTCCCCAGGAGTTGGGTCCTGCACAGCTGTGTGGCTGGTCACAGCTGCCCAGCCCCTGAAACCACACTGTGTGTCCCAGAGCATTCATGTTAGGGAAGCCGGGACAGAGACAGCTAAGCTGGGCAGGCAGGTGGCGAGTGGAACAGAAGCCTGTGTTTCAGGGCACGGAGGACCATTTGGAGCCAGCCATTTGAGTCCTGTCCCAGCTGCCCTGGACGCTAATGAAGACAATGCCGGGAAAGGGTTTGCAGAACTGGCTGAGGATGAAGGGGAAAAATCAGTTCAGACAGCTTGCTTTAGATTTAATTGTTCCATTTCGCAAATCCGTCTGGCTGCTGGTCGCTTGGACCGTGTGTCTGGGCCCGGCCAGGCTGGGGGAGGCAGGGTTCCCCCGACTGAATTCTCACATCTCCAGGCGCTCGGGGCAGCAGCTCTGAGCGGGGGCCAGAGGAGCAAATGACAGCTCCCGAGTCCCACCGTGTCCCCGGCACCCCCGCCTCCCAGCGCACGCGGAAAATCTTCAGTTAATTTCATGACAACCTGTGGTCCCAAAGCCCCAGAGCGGAAACATGGCTGAAGGTCGGACTCGCCACCAATTTCAATGAGCCAGAGCCGGGATCGGGGGGCAGGGAGGCATCGCGGGAGAGGGCGGAGGATGGGAATGGGGGCCTGTCGGAAGGCTTCAGCCAGGTTCAAGAATCCTCCTGGTGACATTCCAGGGACTCCACCTGCGGTCACCAGACAGGGCCTTTCTCACTATAAATGGAGGCAAAACAAAACAAAAGGCCACCACAAAAAACAACGCCCCTCTGCTTTTCACTCAGGATCACTGTGCCAATAAATGAGAACACACACACACATCCCTTCTTCATTCAGTGGCTGTTTCATCCCTGAGGGACCAGTGAAATGGGGCTTTTTCATCTGGCGGAGAGAAAACCCCTTGCCCGCGAGTCAGGGGACCAGAGTTTAGCACGGAGTCTGTCATTTTTTAACTGTTCATTATCGGGTGAATCCGCTTCCTTCTCTGGGCCTCTTTCTAACAAGAGCAGACCAAAGCCAGACACCAGAGGGAAAAAGACAGCTTCTCATGACGGAAGATGGCTGGGCATGAGGGCTGGCCCCTCCCGCCCCACTCCAGAAGCCTCCCCAGAGTGCTGGGACCCATGGAGCAGTGGTCTGGAAAACACGGAGCCAGATACCCACAGTGGGAGGCCAAAGAAGGGCCCCCCAAAGATGTCCGTGTCCTCCTCCCCGGAACCCATGATTGTGTGGCCTTACATGGCAAAAGGAACTTTGAGGATGTGATTAAGGATCCTGAGATGGGGACATCTGTCCAGATGGGCCTGAAGTACTCCCAAGGATCCTCTTAAGGAGGCAGGAGGGCGCCTGGGTGGCTCAGTGGGTTAAGCGGCTGCCTTCAGCTCGGGTCGTGGTCCCAGGGTCCTGGGATTGAGCCCCGCATCAGGCTCCCTGCTCGGCGGGGAGCCTGCTTCTCTCTCTGCCTGTTGCTTTCCTGCTTGTGCTCTCTGTGTGTCAAATAAATAAATAAAATATTAAAAAAAAAAAAGGAGGAGGCAGGAGAGTGATGAAGGAGAAGGCAGTGTGATGCAGGAAGGGGCGACGAGCCTAAGAACACAGGCAGCCCCTAGACGCTGGAAAACGTAAGGAGGCAAAGTCTGCCCTAAAGCCTCTGGAAGGAATGTGGCTCTGCCCACGCCTTGGTATTAGGACTTCTGGCCTCCAGGACAGCATGAGAGTAAATTTGCTCTAAGCCCCTACGCTGGGATAATTCACTGCAGCAGCAATTGGAGACAAATACACTCACATTCTACAATCCTGCAGAGACAGAAGTAAAATGGAGCGAATTCCCCCCATCCCAGCCCCTCTCCTCTCCCTCTCACCGATCGCAGGAAAGGTGGCATCAGAACCCGTCTCACCAGAGCCGCCCTGCCCCTCCCAGAAGGGGGCAGGCCACTCCTGCTGCGATGGCCTGAGCCCAGGAAGAGCCCAGGGCTGCTCAGCTCCCAGCTGCGGGCCACTGACGCGGACCCTTCCCCGAGCTGGCCCCCCACCCCAAGAGCTTTCACACACACTCCCCAAGGCTTAGTCCTCATTTATTGATTTATCAGTTTTCCTCTCTCTTCTCAACTTCCTGCTTTGGAGAGACTGGAAAGGAAAACTTTGGATTTGGTTTAGGGATTTCAATTCAGGGATTGATGCAAGGACGTGAATACTGATGAGTCCACTTCCTCCTTCTGCAAATCCACAGGCCATGGGATCTTTTCCAGCCCCCCAAACCTGAGCTGGCCTAACTCCTCTCCCTATCGGGCCCACGTGGATCCCGAGGGCCAGCTGGGACAGCTGGCAGCCATCAGTGTGCGCATGCACACACACACACACTTCTACGAGATGGCACGGCAGGTGACTCGTGGGTCACATGGGGCCAACCAGCGTGCAGAGGGATGGCAATCCAAGGAGGCGGGCTGAACAGGGGAGCCCAGGGGGCCTAAGGACCAGGAGCAAAGAACTCCAGAGCCCAGGGGTGGAGGGCGAGGGCCTTCCTCAGGGAAGAATGGACAGCGAGCACTGGTCTACGGGTGGCAGTCGCTGTCAACACAGAGAGCAAGGCCGCCTTCTGGGAATCAGGTCGGTAAAGAACAAGACTGCTTTCAACCTGCAATGCGTACAAGCTTCCCATCCAGTTTTCAGTAAGAATTTGCCAAGTGCCTGCTGCACGTCGGGGACCATGTCTGGTGTTCAGGTAGCCTTTTCCTACTTCTGGTGTCTCCTTCCCTGTGGAAGGCGCCTCCTCCCGCTTCCCCCAGAGAGGAAGAGACTGGCCTGGTTTGTGAGTTTGGAGAGAGAAAGGGGCCTGCACGGCCCAGCCCCTTCCTCAGTCGTCTGCTCAGGCCCCTCCACGGGACGGTCTCTAAGGGGCCTGCCCCCCGCTCGTCGACACCAGGGCTGCCTGTCTCTGGGAAATCAGCCCAAGCCACATTTGCAAACACCACCTTCGCACAGGAATAAAGAGAATATTTTGGCTTCCATCTGCTGACTCTGCTGAATGCGCTCAATGGGACCAGGGGAGTGGAGTGCCACCGGGCTCTGTGTCCAATCACGACGTGTGGGGAACACGACAGTGTGCCTGACCTCATGGAGCTGGCAGTCGGGCCCGAATGTGCATGCGGCTCTCACCAGGGGGCTCAGTCCCGGGGCGCCTGCCGTCCTGACCCTCATTCTGAGCCTAGAGAGTCCAGAGCGGGACATCCGGAGGGACACATGGCCGAGCGATCACGTCCCACCCCTCAGGGGCTCCCCAGGGTCTGAAGGGAAGAGCCCACCTCCTGTCTGCTGTTTAAAGGCCCCTGCTTGTCTCTCCAACCTTCCCCTTCCCCACTCTCCATGCTGTCTCCACGCGGAGCCCACGACTGACCTCTTCTACCAGCGGCATTCTCTCTCAGGTCTTCGCATTTGCTTTTCTCTCTTCCTGACCAACTCCCCCTTGCACTGACGACACAGGTCCGGCTTGGACGTCCCTCTCATTATGCACAAAAGACTTGGTGTTCCCCCAAAATACTACTTATTAAATCCTAATGGCACACTTGGAGACCTACGTCCCATGCAGAGACCCAGAAATCAAGAAGACAAACCAGACCGCTGTCTACAAAGAGCCTACAGTCCATGAGGAAACAGACACCAAAACAACAAAGCCCACAAATGCGTCAGCTCATGAGCTAGCTGCTAATGAGCTCAAGATCAAGGGCACATACCCGCTGCACTTTTTACTCAAGAGCCTTTATATAGGACCCAGGTGATAAAAATCCTCCTCCCTCTTTGCACCAGAGGGGAAAGATGCCTTCTCTAAACACTTTGTTTCTTTCCATGAAGAGACTCATTGGAAACCCATCATTATTTCTGTCTTCATCCCGTCTGCCAGGAAGTTCAGGGCCAAATTTAGACCTCAGTCACAAGTCATCATTTAATTTCTCTTTCTACTACTGTCTCTCCTTATCCACATAGTTTTTTTTTTCTTTAATTTACATGCCCCTGTCTACTCACATATGTGTTTTTACCATTACTCCTCCAAGTCCCTCATGGAAGCAGGTAGAATGCAGGTTCTGCGTCCCATGGCTTCTTCTAGCCTGACCGAAGAGGGGCCAGCGTCCTTGTCTGGCCACCCAGTCCTCCCACCAACCTGCAGGCAGAAGCTTCTGCTCCACCCCTAGCCAGGGACAGAGCTCAAGGACACGAGTGGCCCTGGTAAACTTAGTCTGGCCAATGTGCCCTGAGGAGGCAGCCACGGTTGTGTCTCGCCCTCCCGTGGGGCAGAGCTGCTATTTAAAGGGCCAGACCTTCAGGACTTTAACAAAAGACAGAAGAAGAAAAGGAAATATCATACAAGAGGTAAGAGGTAGGTAGGAGGCTGAGGGCAAAGAAGTCCTAGGAGAGAATCATCATCTTATCATGGCCCCTCCTCCCTCATCACACACTCCTCCCACAGGGGCTGAGGTGGGCTCTGCCCAAGAGATGCCGGGGATGCCTCCAGAGGCCACTCGGGGGCCTAACCCACTAAAGGGGCTCCGGGTAAGGATCACATATCTGAGATCATGAGTCCACTCTGGGACATGCCATGTGGCCTGCCTATGTCACACTGCTTCTCTGCACCCCAGTCTCCCCACGTCAGTCATTTGGCGTGTGTTTTCTGGCAATCCTGAGAGTGTCACTAAGCAACAAATGAAATCACTGTTCCTAATCAGATAATTATCCTATCTTCACATAATCCTTCGCAGGTGTATGATGTCTTTACAAAATACTGCCACACATTTGCCCCTAATAACTCTCCTGGGATATAAGCAGGCTTGATATCAGCCCCATTTTACAGATGAGGAGACCGAGACTCAAAGAGGCAAAGTTACCATCTAAGCCTGAAACTCTGCACTTCTTTCTGAAAGCACATGCCACGTTTGGCTTGTGAACTCGCAAAGCCTATCCCCCTGCCTCGTGCCAGACATGCCGACTGCGGTGCTCAGTAAAACTCTAGAGCTAAAGCGGGGCGCCCTAGGTGGCTCAGTCAGTGAAGCTTCCGACTCTTGAATCTCAGCTCAGGTCTTCAGATCTCAGGGTCGTGAGTTCAAGCCCTACATTGGGCACCATGCTGGGTGTGGAGCCTACTTAAAAAACAAAAACAAAAAAACCCCAAAAAACTTAGAGCCAAAACGTTTGTACCCCCCATGGTCCCCCACCAAAGCCCACTGCCTACTCTAAATGCCAAAAAGCTGCATCCGAATGGGCACTGATGCTGGGCACTATTAGAGGTACCATCTTCCACCCTGGCAGCCCTGTGCCTGATCTCTATCCACGTGGCTCAGGAGAAAAAGTCACCCTTGAGATGCTCCAGCCTATCCTATGATCAAGGTCAATGACAGAGTCACAAAGCACAGGAGCAGGAAGGGACCTTACAGATCCCCTAGTGACCTACCTGGCTGGCACAGTCCATTGTTAACCCTAACCAGGTCATGGAGCGGGGTCATAAACCCCTGTCTTTTGCCTGCCAGACCAGTGCTCTTTCCTGGTGGTGACCTATTGCCCTAAACACATCACTGGCCCTTGTGCTGTTCTGAAACACCACTAATAACAAGGGGATGGGTCTGCCATCAATAAATAATAGTAGGGTTATTTCATTCCATCCTTTTTGCCCCCACCGGATGCTGTGCCAAAGTGACATCTGGTGCTCTCTTGTGCCCAGCACCCCTTCCTCTGCCATCTGGTAAAAACACCCTGCTGGGGCACCTGGGTGGCTCAGTGGTTAAAGCCTCTGCCTTCGGCTCAGGTCATGATCTCAAGGTCCTGGGATCGAGCCCCGCATCAGGCTCTCTGCTCAGCAGGGAGCCTGCTTCCCCTTCTCTCTCTGCCTGCCTCTCTGCCTACTTGTGATCTCTCTCTCTGTGTCAAATAAATGAATAAAATCTTAAAAAAAAAAAAAATTTTTTTTTAAATTAAAAAAAAAAAAAAACACCCTGCTGTTCTTTTGAGAAAACTACCTTTCCCCACTTTATTTACACCTCGCTTGCCTATCACAGGTCCTTGAGTCCCTTTAACGCAGAGCTGGACATGTGACACAGACTAGCCAATCAGAATGCTCTATGTCTCTTGGCAGCATGACTGGCTCAGAAATGAGCACACGGCCTCACGGGGGCCAATCAAAGCCTTCTCTGAGACTTTGGCAGAGACTCACTAGGGGGGAGTCTTCCTCCGGGGGCAGCGAGAGCCCAGAAGACGACACAGCCCGCAACTGCTGCAGCCATCTTATCCAACTGCATTAAAGACGCTATCTGCAAGATGAAGCCAACACAGTCGAAAGCCAGGCCAAGAGGATGAAAGCCGGAGCCCTGACAACACCATCTGAGCCTCTGGACCCAGCCGGCAGTCAGCTCCTGCGCCTGCCGGCTAGGTGGGCTCGGGCTTGTTTGCACGGTGTTTCTGATACTTGCAACAGAAAGTGCGCTAATACGGATGCTTTATCGCTCCAATTGGTTCATCCTGATTGATTGCATTTTTGTCCTGTTTTTTACCCCACCCTGTGTCAACACTCTTCGTCCTACGACTTTGACAATCTTCCCCATCAAGGCAAAGCACATTTGCTCATCCTTTGATTTTTCAAAGCTGAATCGTGTGACTTGCTTTGATCAATAGAATGAGGTAGCAGTGACAGCACACCCAGTCCAAGCCTTGGCCTTAAGAAGCCTGGCCTGGGGCGCCTGGGTGGTTTAGTGGGTTAAAGCCTCTGCCTTCAGCTCGGGTCATGATCTCAAAGTCCTAGGATCAAGCCCCACGTCGGGCTCTCTGCTCAGCAGGAAGCCTGCTTCCCCCTCTCTCTCTGCCTGCCTCTCTGCCTACTTGTGATCTCTCTCTCTCTCTCTCTGTGTCAAATAAAAAATAAATCTTTAAAGAAGCCTGGCCCGTGTCTGCTTACCCTGGTGACCTGCTCCTCACATCACGAGGACATGTGTGCTCAGCCTAGATCAACCCACTTCCAGCCCACTCACAGATGTGTGAGCTAAGTAAGCACTTACTCTCGAGCCAAGATCTTAAGGTTGTCATTATGCCCCAATAACTGACCAGCGCAAGACATCTGTCACTCTTCTTTGGGCTTCTTGCAGATAGGAACCGCATCTTAGGCACTGCTGTCTCCCCAGGGACGAGTGCAGCTCCGGGCACATGGAGGGAGGGGGGAAGGGAAGAGGAAGACTGGGTCTCGTGCGCCACTCTAGCAGGTTTGAAGTTCTGACCTCAACCAAGGAGGGACATACCCCTATGCTGACAGTGAAGCTCTCTTCCTGGCTTACAACACGCACCTTGGAAATTCTCTTCAGGGACTACTCTATGACTCCGAGGCTGATGCTTAAGGACGAGCCCAGACGCCCTGTCCAGGTCCTCACTCGTCCCCCTGTCGTTAGAGGGAGACCACAGAGCCTCTGCCCGCTTCTACCCCCAGGACAGGCAGATGGGATTATGCTGGTGAATAACTGAGGACACAGTCCCACGGCCACCGTGCAGCCAGGATGCCTGCTAATCACACCCAGTTGATACTTGCCATTTGCCATGGGAAGGCACTTTACAGTGCCTCATTAAAATCGGGAGAAGGATTAAGAGGTCCCTTTCTTGATTAATGACTTTCTCTGCCCGAGAGATATAATCCTATCTATAACCCCAAATAACTAGAAACAAAATTAAATTTCTACAGCGAGATCACTGGAGGCACGTCTTATGCCATGTCCCTGAGTCTTATTTTCCTTACATATTTTCTCCAGCTTACAGGCACAGGATGTTCTGATCCCCAAAACTAGAGCTGTTCTGCGATAGGAGGGCAGCGGCGACAGGAAGGGAGTTTCCCTGGCTTTCCTATGGCGCTAACGAGCTTGTTTTCAAAAGAACAGCCGCTCTCCCTTAGGTAAAGACACGCATTCGGTGTGTACATACAGTGTGAAAATATCTCAAGATCACTCATTTCCTCACATCCTTTTAGGAAAATAAACAGGCAGCAACCAATCAAAAACCAGAGCTTTTTCGATTGACATCACCGATTTCCTTCAATGGATCTCAATTATCACGAAAAAAATCAGAGGATCCTGGACCATTCAAACTGGAAGGGACCTTCGAGACCCTGGAGTCAAATCCTGTAACCTGAAGGACAGGGGCTGCCCAGATGGGGAAGGGGACTCACTCAGAATGACGCCGGCTGACCCCTGGTCAGCACTTCCTGTTACCATTCACA
>CM052894.1:10078557-10094204 GCA_028534135.1 Potos flavus | reverse complement strand
GGGCCCAAGCTTTAGTGTTTTTTATTTTTCCAGATATTTCTACATAGCAACCAGGGTTGAGAAGCAATAATTAGGTTCCCGCCAGCTTTAACACTCTGTGAATTTCCCGTTGCGTGAAAAGGAAATGAGGACCAGACACCCACTAAGTCTGGGACTGAGATGCCCCATTGGGATCCCTCAAGAAGGATTGGAGATAAAGAGCCAGATGCTGGCTGTATGCAACATAAACTCCAAAGGAACACAAGATAACCTCCTACACACACAATCATTAGCTGCTAGGAATAAGAGGTACTTTGAATATCATTCTAAAAGGACTGGCTTATAAGAGGTACCTCTACTAACACGAAGGACCTTCCACCAAAAAAAACTTAAAGAGTCCTAACTTCCAAATACTGGGTATCTTGAAGCATCTGATCCAGTGTCATGCTCCTAATATTTCCATTATTCACCTAAACTTCTATAATGAGGTGGGTAACTATGGGGCCTCCATTTGGGACACACACATTTATCATTTGATTAGGAGAGATTACCTATTTTTAGATAAAACATATATCCCCTAACAGGGATGGACAGTTATAAATAACTTGGAAAACTCTAGCCGACGCCCAAAACATCATGATTTAGGTTGAAAGAAAAAGCCTTTCTGATCACTGTCCTCTTGTGTTCCTTAGCACATTTTTCATGTTTACTTGCTGTCACCCCAGATAAGCGATCACCTTGGCTGTATCCCATTTCCTCACAAGATAAGATGGGAGGAAGAATCATCCAAATCAAAAGGGCAAGATCAAGGCTCCAAGGAGAAGAGACAGGAGTCTGGTGCCTTTGTCCTGCAATTAGTTAATTAGCCTACCTCCAATTTATGTAGGAAAACTACTGGGGAGCCACAGAAATGGCTACAAGTAAGGCCTCTCCCAAGCTGTCAGATGGAAGAAGGGCTTGAAAGAAGCCAAGCCTCTCCTTCTACACTGAAATGGAGGCCTGGCCCTTCCATGAAATGAGGTTCCTTCCTTCCCTGGCCCTTGAAGCAATCCAGGTGGATTCGGATGCAAAAAAGGAAACCCACTCCCAATGACACTCCCAATATAACTGGAAAACTCTGAGAAAAAAAGAAAATAGTATTGAATTAGAACCTAAAGTATAAAATAAATATCCATGAGTCCAGAAGATATTTCCATTTCTAGGAAGATGGAATAGTCATGTTTTTGCCTATTACTTCCAGTATGTACAACTAAAAACTCTAAACATATCATTATATATAAAATACATAAGTAGACTGAAACGTAAAGGACAGAAGGTAGATTAGCCAGGGATCGCAGTATCCAAGAAATGACATTGTGAGCTCCCTGGGTTTTCTTTTTGCTTCATATAGCCCATACATGGAATAAAGAAGCCAACAATCCAGGAATGCCAACACACACAGGGAGATAAAGAACATAATAAAAGAAAAGGAAAGAAAAGAAAAATCCTGCTCTCTCTAGCCAAAGGGTCTTTTGGAAAGAACCAGTCCAGCAAGACAGAACATTTTTAGCCAATAACCATTCTACTTCAGTCAAACACTATAATAAAAATTGTGGTCCCACCTCTACTGATGCCAGCAAAGGCCAAGTGGGGAGTCTAGATTTCCATCCTCATGAGGCTATAACAAGGTGCCCCAAATATCAGTCAATATGAGAGAAGATCAAGTAGGGAGCCAGGGCTTTTATTTCATCCCTGCAGAGTGGTAATGTAACCCCACCCTGCCATGTCAGTGAAGGCTACATGGGGAGCCAGAACTCCCAACCAGCAGTCACAAAGAGCACCCCCCACCTCGGACGTCAACAACTCCCATCTAGGAGACCTGGACTTCTTCCTCCACCTGGCAGCTACAAGGTAGCACTACAATTTCCCTACGGAAGTGGTGTCAGAGAAATCCAGTCAAAACAAAAGGTTTAAATAAGATACAGCATCTCATAACATAATACAAAAATGTCCGGGTTTCAGGCAAAAATCACTCATCATAGCCAGACCCAGGAAGAGCTCAAACCAAATGAAAAAATATAATCAATAGACATCAACACCAAGAAGAATGTAAAAATTATGTGACTTAAGATTTAAAAGAAGCCATAATAAAAATGCTTAAACAAGCAATTACAAATGCACCTGAAGCCAATGAAAAGATAGAAAGCATCAGCAAAGAAAAAAAATAAAGAAGAACCAGAAATTCTGGAACTGAAAAATACAGTAACTGAAATAAAAGCTCAGTGAATGGCCTCAATAACCAAATTTCCTCCAACAGAGGAAAGAATCAGTGAAGTGGATGATGAACAATAGAAATTACCCAATCTGAACAGAAAGTAGACAAAAACAAAAACAAACAAAAAACAAGCAGAGTCCCAGAGAAGCACAGAAAGGGGAGGCTGAAAAGTTACTCAAAGAAATAATGGCTGAAAACTCCCCAAATTTAGCAAGAAGTATAAATTTGCCAATTTAAGATTAGTGAACCCTCAAACAGGATAAACTCAAAGAAATTCACAAGAAGACATGTTATAATTAAAAATTTTTAAACTTAGGGGCACCTGGGTGGCTCAGTTGTTAAGCATCTGTCTTTGGCTCAGGTCATGATCCCAGGGTCCTGGAACCGAGTCCCGCGTTGGGCTCCCTCCTCAGCGGGAAGCCTACTTCACCCTCTCCCACTCCCCCTGCTTGTGTTTCATCTTTCACTGTCGGTCTGTCTGTCTCTCTTTCTCTCTCTCTCTCTCTGTCAAATAAATAAATAAAATCTTTTAAAAAAATTTTTTTCTAAACTAAAGACAAAAATTCTTAAAAGTAACCAGAAAAAAATGACACCTTATCTTTAGGGGAAAACAATTAAAATGACAGTGGATTTATCATCAGAAACCATGGAGACCAGCAGAAAGTGGCACAAAAGAAAGAACTGTTAACCTAGAATCCTATACCCAGCAAAAATATCCTTCGGGAATGAAGGGGGAAGCAAAGTCATTCTCAGATTAAGAAAACCTAAGAGAATTTGTCCCCACCAGATCAATTCTAAATGAATACCTAAAGGAAGTTCTCTAAACAGAAAAACATTGAAAACAAAACAAAAAAACGAAACAAAGACCCTTAGAATATCAGGAAAGAAAAGACATGATAAGTAAAAATATGGGTAAATACAATAAACTTTCCCTCTCTTGAATTATCTAAATTCCTTTTGAAGTTTGAAGCAAAACTGTCAGTGTGGTTCTAAATGTATGTAGAAGAAATAGTGAAGATAATCATATTATAAATGAAGAGAATAAAGGGACATAAAGGAAGTAAGGCTTCTATACCTCACTTGAACTGGTAAAAATGACGATACTGGAAAGGAAGAAACAAAACAGTTTCTATTTGCAGGTGACATGATTATTTACATAGCAAATCTAAAAGAATCTACAAAAACTTAAAACAAATGATTTCAGCAAGGTTATAGGATATGAGATAAACGTAGAAAAATCAACTGTATTTCTATATATTAGCAATGAACATGTAGACACTGAAATAAAAAATATAGTATCATTTTAAATTGCTCCAAAAAATTGAAATCCTTGGGTATAAATCTAACAAATCCTTCCAAAATATGGACAGGACTTGAATGCTGAGAACTACAAAATGCTGACAAAAGAAATCAAATAATTTCTTTTTTTTTTTTTTTAAGATTTTATTTATTTATTTGACAGAGAGAGAGAGATCACAAGTAGGCAGAGAGGCAGGCAGAGAGTGAGGGGGAAGCAGGCTCCCTGCTGAACAGAGAGCCCGATGCAGGGCTCAATCCCAGGACCCTGAGATCATGCCCTGAGCCAAAGGCAGAGGCTTTAACCCACTGAGCCACCCACGCGCCCCTCAAATAATTTCTAATAAAAAGAAATATCCCATGCTTGTAAACTGGAAGACTCAACACCATAAAGATATCAACTGTCCCCAAATTTCTCCAAAGATATATAAATGGCCAATAAGGACATTAAAAGATGCTCAACATCATTAACCCTCATAGATATGCAAATCAAAACCACAATGAAATACTACTTCGTACCCACCACTCGGACATTCCACTTCTGGTTATACATTAAAGAGAAATTAAAACCATGTCACACAAAAACTTGTACGTGAGTGTTTGTAGCAGCATCATTCATAATAGTCAAAAAAAGGCAACCACATAAGTAACCATCAACTGATGAACAGAGAAAATGTGGTCTATCTTCACAATGGAATACAAGTGGCAATAAAAAGACATTACTGACACAAGTTACAATATGGATGAAACTTGAAAACATTATGCCGCGTGAAAGAAGCTTGTCACAAAAGACCATGCATTGTATGATCCCATTAACACGAAGTGTCCAGAATAAGTAAATCTATGGAGACAAAAAGTAGATTAGTAGTCACCTAAGATCAGGGGACTTGAAGAAACGCAGAGGGATTGCTAATGGACACAGGGTCTCTTTTTGATGTGACAAGAATGTTCTAGAATCGATTGTGGCTATGGCTGCTGTTCAACTCTCGGTATACTCAAAACCACTGAATCGTAGGGCGCCTGCCTGGCTCCGTCAGAAGACGTGCAACTCCTGATCTCAGGGTCATGAGTTTGAGTCCCACCTTGGGTGCAGAGATTATTTATATTTAAAAATATATACTGAATCAGGGGCGCCTGGGTGGCTCAGTGGGTTAAAGCCTCTGCCTTCGGCTCAGGTTATGATCTCAGGGTCCTGGGATCGAGCCCCGCATTGGGCTCTCTGCTCAGCGGGGAGCCTGCCCCCCCTAGGCCTGCCTCTCTGCCTACTTGTGATCTCTCTCTCTGTCAAATAAATAAATAAAATTTAAAAATCTTAAAAATATATATATATACTGAATCATATACTTTATTTTTTTTAAAGATTTTATTTATTTATTTGACAGAGAGAGAGATCACAAGTAGGCAGAGAAGCAGGCAGAGGGAGAGGGGGAAGCAGGCTCCCTGCTGAGCAGAGAGCCCGATGTGGGGCTCGATCCCAGGACCCTGAGATCATAACCTGAGCCGAAGGCAGAGGCTTAACCCACTGAGCCACCCAGGCGCCCCGAATCATATACTTTAAATGGGCTAATTGTGTGGTGTCAATAAAGCTATTATAAACATGTATAAAAAAGGAATCCATGAGTCCATACTGATATAAATGATTGAACAAATAAATATATAAATGGGGAAGAATAGCCAAAGCTTGAGTACAAAAGAATTCCAAATAACTCCTATAAGCACTTCGCCCTCAGGGAGGTGGACATAACCCCCAGTCCTTAACCTGCATATAGTGACTTCTATCCAAAGAGCACAGTATAGAAAGGAGGCAGGAAAAAAATCACTTTACAGGGAAGAAAACACCTAGGCCACGTGATCAACAGCAATAGTGATGAATCAGGTTGATAGTATATACCCTTGATACGATGACAATGGCTAAATGCTCTGTGGTCTTCCTCTCAAAGACCAAGGGGGGGGTGGAGGGAAGAACAGACAAATCGCAACTGAGGCACATTCTACAAAATACCCAACAGGTCTTCCCCAAAACTGTCAAGGTCGTCAAAAACAAGGGAAGTCTGAGAAGCTGTCACAGCTAAGAGGAGCCTAAGGACATATGACAACTAACATAATATGGTATCCTGTGTGGGATTCTGGAATAGGAATGGGACATACAGTTAAAACCTAAGGAAATCTGGGCCGCCTGGGTGGCTCAGTGGGTTAAAGCCTCTGCCTTCGGCTCAGGTCATGATCTCAGGGTCCTGGGATCGAGCCCCGCATCGGGCTCTCTGCTCAGCAGGGAGCCTGCTTCCCCCTCTCTCTCTGCCTGCCTCTCTGCCTACTTGTGATCTCTCTCTCTGTCAAATAAATAAATAAAATCTTTAAAAAAAAAAAACTAAGGAAATCTGAATAAGGTATGGACTTAATAATAATGCATCAATATTTGTTCATCCATGATAACAAATGTGGCACACTAAATATAAATTATTAATAAAAGGGGAAACTGGGTGTGGTGTCTATGGGAACCCTCTGTACTATCTTGCAGTTTCACTATATATTTTTAAACTGTTCTAAAATAAAAGGGTGTCTTAATTTTTTTTTTTTTTTAAAGGTAAGGCTAAGAGCTCTGGTGATGGAAGGAGCTAAGGACAGCAGTGAAACTGACCCTCCATAATGGTCAGACTGGACCGTAATGTACTTTTTACCCCTTTTCTGATCATCTGAGTCCTCAAAGAACCAGCCATGGGCAGAGAGAAGCCTGGAAACATCACTACTGATGAGACGGTCAGCAATACCCAACACATGAGGCACAGAGCTATGGCTAAAGATCTCTCTGGAATGTCAGTGAGACCTAATGGCTGCCCAGTCTGTGGTCTACCATGCTCATGGCTGCCAACCCCTCAACAACATGATGGCATCAGCTGTGTGGGAGAACACCAGTTAGCTAAAGGGGCACAGGGGAGAAAGTTTCAACAGTCAGTAGACCACCAACATCATAAATGTAAAGGCCCAGATAACTTTTTATTTTTTTATTTTCTTTTTTTTTTTTAAGATTTTTTATTTATTTATTTGACAGAGAGAGATCACAAGTAGGCAGAGAGGCAGGCGGGGGGGGGGGGGGCGGGGGAAGCAGGCTCCCCGCTGAGCAGAGAGCCCGATGCGGGGCTCGATCCCAGGACCCTGAGATCATGACCTGAGCTGAAGGCAGAGGCTTTAACCCACTGAGCCACCCAGGCGCCCCCCAGATAACTTTTTAAATTTGTATTTCTTCTTAGTCCTGATGAGAGTGATGTGAACCAGCTTTTTCAGGAAAGCAATCCAGCATTGCATATCAAGAAAACTCTAAAATATCAGCCCAGGTGAACCAATAATTTCACTCCTAAGAATCAAGCCTGAGGAAATAATCCAAAATGAGGTCAAAGCCCAGGAAATGTTCATGATTGTTAATAATGAAAAATTGCTAACAATTTCAATATCCATTAGAGGAATGACTAAGTAAACTGTGGTAATCACAGCCATATGATAGACTCTTGTGTCATCGGTAAAAAGTATTTGTGAAGAGTTTTCAATGACATGCAAAAATGTGAAAAAGCAGGATATAAAATCAAATGTAAAATATGACCTCAAAATTGGGGAGCAGAGCGGCACCTTGGTGGCACAGTCCATTAGTGTCCAAGTGTTGATTTCAGCTCTTGATCTCTGAGTCATGAGATCAAGCCCAGCGTCCGTCTCCATGCTCAGCGGGGAGTCTACTTGAGATTCTTTCTCCCTCTGTACCTCCCACTCATGCCCTCTCTCTACTTTGCTCTCTCTGAAAAGTAAATAAATCTTTAAAAAACACCTGGGAGGCAAGGGAATGTCTATATACAGTACTAATAATGGTTATCTCTAGGAAGCAGTTTTAGTGGTCAATTTTTTTTTGAAAATTGTCAATATTTTGCAGATTTTCATCAATGAGCATGTATGGAATTTTTAATTAAAAAAATAAATAAATCAAGAGTGTCTAGTCCAGGGCGCCTGGGTGGCTCAGTCAGTTATAACGCATCTGCCTTCAACTCAGGTCATGATCTCAGGGTCCTGGGATCAAGCCCTGCATCGGGCTCTCTGCTCAGTGGGGAGTCTGCTTCTCCCTCTTGCTCTGCCCCTGCTCATGCTCTCTCGCTCTCTCTCACAAATAAAGAAATAAAATCTTAAAAAAAAAAAGTGTCTTGTGCGAAGTAAGCCATATTGTAGCAGACTGCTAGTTACACCCCAGTATCATCCCAGTGACCCCCTCTCCCTTAAGAGAGCTTTCATTTTTTGGTGGACACAAGAACACCTAATTCCAAGCCTCCCTTGCAGCTAGGAGAGTTACGGGACAGAATTACCAAGATTAAGAGTGAAGAAATTGTACCAGATGACTTCCAAGTAAAAGGATTTAAGGTGGATGGTTTTGCCTGGCTCATCAGGCTCACGTGGAAAACGGGTCGCTGTGCAGAGTTGGTGGTGGGATATGGTGGCAGACAGACAAGGAGACTGAGGGTGACAGCTCAAGGAACATGCCCTCCCTGGCCCCAGGGAGACCCGTCTATGCTCAGGCACTGTAGCAGGTGCTGCCAGGAGCTCCTCTGAAGATTAGACTTGGCGCAGAAGGGCCTGGAAGCAGAGAGAGAGGAGAGCCTGTTGGGGGCACCAAGACCTTGTCGTGGCTGCCACCAGCCCTTCCTATTCGGGCGGTGTGCCGGTGGCCTGTAGGAATCTCTCCCCAGTTCCCTTAAGGTGACATCTGTCAAAAATCTCCATGCCTGGTGGCTTTCCTTACACGCTCAAAGCTCCTTGATCAGCCTATCCTTTAAATAACCAAAATCACGGGACGGTTCAGCTGCATAGCTTTGTCCAGGATTAGAGGCCTCCTAAAAGCTATAAGAATGCCTAGCATTTGTTGGGGGGACAGCCATTCACCCAAAACCATGGTGTGTTTTCCCAGTGTTGGGTTCCATGCCATGCTAGTTCCAAAAACTGGGATGGCGAGGGGGCATTTCCTATGGCAAATATATTTGGGAAATACTCCATGTGCTATCCTAATTTAGGAAATTCACACTGCATATTAACATATTAAAAATTCTGAAAGGTCCTGCAGTAAAAAGAAACTTTTATACCTTAGTGTCTTTCCAAATTACTGAACCATGAATGCTCCACCTGAACTAAATCAGGGCCTGGGCAGGTGGAGAACTGAGCAGGACACCCAGGTGCCTGGAGAAGGCATGCCTAGGGACAGGGCCAGCTGCCCTTCTGCCCTTGTCTATTGCAGGCCTATTGGGGCAAGCTGGTTGTTCGAGAGAAATCTCTAAAGTTTGTGAACAGCTATTAAGTTTTAATCACTGCCAACCAGAATGGGTTGAATAGTGCCCTCCAAAAATTCATGTCCACCTGGAAACTCAGACTGTGACCATATCTGGAAATAGGGTCTTTGCAGATGTATGTATAAGGATGAGATGAGATCATACTGAAGTGATCCCCAAATCCAGTGACAGTGTCCTTGTAAGAAACTTTTCTAGTGTTAACTAATCTGATTTAATAAACAGCTGCTGCCAAGATCAGCTGAGAATCCCCCTCCTCTAAGAAGCTCCCTGGTCCCCAGGTGAAATTCATTTCTTCTCCTCCCATGTTCCCATGGCACTTTGTCTCTGCGCAGGCGGTTGGCCCTGTCTGCTGGTTCTAAAGTGACATCTGTGTTCAACTCTCTTCCCCTGGTCACGGCATCCCTGAAGGACAGACTCTCATCTGGCTTGGGGTCCCCTAGAGCGCCTGACCTAGGACAGCACATACGGAATTTCTACTTGTTATAAACCGAGTGTGGATTGGGTTTTATTTAGCTCCATCAACCTGAATCTGATATAGTAGTCTAATAAATGCATCTTCCACCAATTACCAGATTTCTGTGAATCATGCTGCATGGGTAGAGGTTACAACAATGAGGTTGCCCTTGGGCAGGGTCACTAGTTCATAGAATCCCACCCAAGACCCAGCCCCAGATTGAACATCATACCCAACAGATAAACTCAGGTGCATCCCCTGGCCCAGCTCCAAAAAATAACTCAGAACCAAATATAAAAATACCCGGGAGTGGTTAGCTTCTTCCCCAGAAAAGAAGGTCCCAACAACCCCCAGGGGTGGGACATGGAGAAGCAGAAGCCTTCCCCTTACAGAGTAGCTATGCCAAGCAGGTATTTGGTCATTTGCAAGCAGGGGACTTTTTTTTAACTTGACTTTTCTGGTGCCTCCAGCAAATCAGAGCCCCAATTACACTGTAATTTAACAGGCTTAGTCATGCACACACATCCTAGGCACACACTTCTCATTCCCCTATTAAAGGGAGCCCAGGCCTGCGGCTGGTAGGTCAGAGAATTACCTCCTCATCTCCTTGGACATCCTCAGACACAAAGTCACAGATATAATACAGGACATCCAGTTAAATTTGAATTTCAGATAAGCAACAAACAATTTTAACATAAGTATGTCCCGTGCAATATTTGAGATATTCTAAAAAATATTCGAGGATTTCCCATGTTTAAATTGAACCAGGCGTCCTGTATTTTTATTTAACGAAAATGGTGATACTTTTCAAGCAAGATCTAAAAAAAAAAAAAAAAAAAATCCAAGTCCCAGGACCCCTGAATTGCTAGCAGAGAAGGTCCTTCCAAATGAGAAGAAGATCAGAGAGAAACCATAATATGGAATCATCTCGGCTATTTGGGGTTCACAAATGACAAATACACAGCATTAAAAAGCCTGATCAGACACTCAGTACAACTTACACAAAATGTTTTTCAAGGGTATAATAGCTTGGATAAAACCCATTAGCACACTTAAATTAATTCTGCACTCGGCATAATAACCCATCCACCCTCCCTTCCTTGTTCTTCCCAGGGGAAATACTTGACCACTTACGTCGGTCACCTGCTTGAATGCCTGGGTACACCAACGGTGTGACAGTTACTGATTTTTGATGAATGACAGAGCTCTCTTTTCTGGGCTATTACCGCTTTGTTTTCAAACCTTACTTAATTGTTCGATGATTTCTGATTTTTTTTTTTCCTTTCCAGAGAAATAAATGCAAAGTGTTTATTCTCCAAAGGCCGTAAACAGAGCTTGTGGGTCTGGTTTCTATGACAACCCCACTTGATACAGCAAACCTAGATTATCTCTAATGACAGACATGCAGTTTAAATTGCACATTCTGAACAAACAGTGCTCTGCTGACCTTTTATTGAAAAACGGAATAAAGGGTGATTAGCATAATGTGTTATATAAAAAGGAAAAACATGTATTCATGGGCAGTATGCACGGGCGATTAGCCGCACCACTAGTCCTTAACAAACTGCTCGCCGGGATGGAGAGCTTGGGAAATTAAGATCTGCCGTTTATCATTCTCAAATTCGGTAAAGTCTGCAGCAGTAATTGCACTAAACAGTTTTCAAATAACACATGCTGCGGTTTCTCTTACTTATTCAATTGAGTCTTTTAGCAGGGGAGTGAGAACGCAGAGGAAAATTTTACCCATTGTACCAAAAAAATAATAACTGTGGGCTCCAATGGCTCTTTGGAAACCATCTCTGACTCTTAATCCCCCACCGTAGCTCCTGGAGGAAGCTGGGGTCTTTGGTATCCTGGCAGCAACCACCTAGAAGCTGCTCATTGGTGGGGCGGTGCAGCGGGGGTCCAGGGTTGGTTAACCAGAGACGGGGTGCAGGCACGGCCCACCCACTGGGAAAGGAGACCAAGTTCCATGCTCTCAGCCACCACAAAATGGCCAAGGACTAGAGACTTCGGGCTCTAAAGAAAACCACCTGCTTCAAATCCTGGCTTTGCCTTCTACCTCCTTGTGACCTTGGGCAGATTCCCTCCAAGACTTGGTTTCTTTTTCTGCACCATGGGAGTTCTCTCCAAGGGGCACTGGGTCCCGGGATAGGACCTGCTGCAGAAGATCCCCATGAGGATTACAGAGAGCAGCGTGCAGCAGCTGGAGGGGCCAGCCCCCAGTGACTGCCTTCACTGCCGAGGGTGGCTCGGGTTCCCTCTTCTCTTTCCTCAGCAGCGTGCTCATGACAGGACCCCCCCAGATAGGGCTTTTGAGCTCTAAGGAGACACCACGGAATACGGAGACAGCATTCACTTGTTCCTCTGACCACATCTGCTGAGCAGGGACGCAGCGAGGACCGCAAGGTCAAACCGAAGCTGGCCCGACGCTCTTAGCTGCGGGACTCTGGGCGTATCTTTTGATCTCGGAGAAGAAGTAATCTTTATGTGATCTTTAGTGGACCCTCCTAACAACCCTAGACAAAGGAGGTCACGATCACCATCCTCAGTTCACAAATGTTTAACCGAGGCTCCCAGCAACGGTAAGGCGGCCGTGTGGGGCGCACGGCCTTTGTCCTGGCACCGTGAGCTGTCCGATGCCTCGCTCGCACGCTCTCACTTGACTCCCCACCTTAAGAGGCAGTAGCATAGTGACCCAGGTGTCTTCAGCCACCCGGGACTATCTGTGGGCCCCGTGACCATGGAGCCTGCGTCTTGCTAGGTCACGGACACCATCCTCAGAGTCTCAGCTTCGCCTCGAACCTCTGCCCAGCCAAGGGGTGGGGGGAGCTCCCTGGAACCCCCGGGGGCTACCAAGGGCTCAGGCACAATCTGCCACCTTTCTTCACTCTGGCCTCCTCCCTGCTGCCCACACGCCATTCAGGGACCGTGTCTCATGCTGCCCCTTGTGCTGGTGTTCAGACACCATCGCCCAGAGCACAAAACCCACAAGGTGGCAGCCAGCCATATTTCCTTCCCTCTCTCAAATGGTGCAGGGACCTGCCCAGTCAGGGTCCCATGGTGTCCCCACAGCCTGAAGCTCTCTCAAATGGTGCAGGGACCTGCCCAGTCAGGGTCGCATGGTGTCCCCACAGCCTGAAGCAGCACTACCTGAGCTCCATGTCTTGCAAAAGCAACTACTTCTGTTTCCTGCTTCTAGAGAAGCCCAAAGCTTGTCCTTGGAGACGAGGATGAAGGCAGACAGACCCTGTACTCGCTCCCTAGTGCCCCTCTCAGCCCCAGGCACACCGCGCCCAAATCTTGTTCCTCCTCCTTGGGCCAAATAGAAAATATCTTTCATGAGATGGTTTTTTCATTTCTAGTCTGCCGAATGACCTCAAATCCAAACAGCCCCTGTGCTGCAAGACAAGATGGCTGGGCTATTATTATCCCCATTTCTCAGGGAAGACACTGGTCTCAGGCTTGCCAGAGGTCACACCAAATTAGTAAAGGCTACAGCCAAGGCCTGAACCTCATGGGGCTGACGCCAAACTCAAATCCGACATCTTCCCAGCCTGTCCCTCGGTTCCAGTAAGAGCTGAATTGTCTGAATTCCACAGGAGCACAGGAATTGCACAAATCTCCAATTTTTCCAGTCATCAAACACAGTTACTTTTAGTTTGGGTTTCATTTTTTTTTTTTTAAACTAAATTCTCCACCCAACATGGGGCTTGAACTCATGACCTCGAGATCAAGAGTCACATGCTCTACCGACTGAGCCAACCAGGCGCTCCTTGCTTTCCTTTTAAAGCACAGGGTCTGGGCGTCTGGGTGGCTCAGTGGGTTAAAGCCTCTGCCTTCGGCTCAGGTCATGATCTCAGGGTCCTGGGATCGAGCCCCGCATTGGGCTCTCCGCTCGGTGGGGAGCCTGCTTCCCCCTCTCTCTGCCTGCCTCTCTGCCTACTTGTGATCTCTCTCTCTCTGTCAAATAAATAAATAAAATCTTTAAAAAAAAAAGTTCTAGATGGAATGCATATTCACATGTAAGAAAGTAAAACAATAAAAATCACACAATTTAGGAGACAAAAAAAAAAAATGTAAGTTAGGCCTGGGGAAGCTTTTTAATGGAGAGAGAAAATTCAAAGTCTATAAAAGCAATTTTAACCAAAAATATTAAACAGTCTCGAATAGCAAAGGATAGAAGTAAACAGAAAAATTATTGAGTAGGGAAAATATTTACATTTGAGAGATAAAGAGTTACTATCTGTCCTATGTAAAGAGTTCTCACGAATTGATAATAGAAAAACAACAGAAGGAGGAAAAGGATACAGACATAAATTCACTGAAAATCCAATCTAAATGGCTAATAAATGCACAAAGACCAGAAAAAAGGGCAGGAGTGGAAAATGCACATGACAAGGACAAGGACTTATCTGAAGCCAACTACTCCTGTCCACCCAAAGCCACAGAGCTTGGAGCATAAGAGCCTGGGCAGCCGGAGGTACACACTCCAGGTCGTGGACTAGCTGTGTCCACTCACTGAGCCTGCTTGTCTCTAAACCGGATAATGATGGAACCCAGCATCCGAGACTATGGTAAGTTTCAGTGAGACGCTATGGTAACGGCGTCAGCACCGGCGGACAGTGAACCCTCAACGCACGCAAAATGCTGCCGGACTGTGGAAGGCGAAGAAGACATCTTTCTGGATGGTGACAGTCCCCTCCCAACCCAGAGCCACCTGCCACGAAAGGGCTTTGGTTAGGGGTTGAACTGTGTCCCCCACAAAGATATGTTGAACTCTTAAGCCCCACGACCTCAAAATGTGACCTCGCATCTCTCTGGGACTGTTGCAGATACAGTTGGTTAAGATGATGTCATACTGGAGTAGGGCGGGGCCCTAATCCAATCCAAGGAGAGCAAGACACAGAGACGGGCACACAGACAGAAGAGGGGCCCGTGAAGACCGAGGCAGAGCCTGGCGTGAAGCCGGAACCCACCAGGAGCTGGAAGCGGCGAGGAGGCGGCAGAGGGGGTGTGGCGCTGCCAACACCAGAAGACACATTTGCCCGCCTGTGGCATCAGCCCAGGGTCAAATTAGGGCACGCAGACTGCAGGCTGTTGCAGCTACAGACCTGTGGCCACGAGTGTTACTTCAAGTCTCATTTCATAGCTGTGTTCCCGGCATCTCCTGCCTCGTTCCCCGCATACCCTATACACACACACGTACGCATGCACGCACGCACACTCTCAGCTGTATTTACTGCCCTCCGTGGCAAACGGTCTGTTGATTCCATCTGATTTTGTTATCCACCTCCCAACCCCCAGCCTCACCCCTACAACAACTAGCCCCCCAATCCCCTTCCCACCCCATCAGTTGACATTTAACCTCACCTAAAATCTTTGGTTTGATGGGGGAAGCGACCTGGCTCCTTAAGGAAAACTGATTTCCAAATGCTGAGTCATTCACCCCAGGGAGCGGTGCCTGAGGGAGAAGTAGGTCAGCCCGGAGCCAGGCCTCTCCCAGCCCCAGGGTCCAAAGCACCTGGCAGGGTAAGGCCAGCTCACCGGCAGCCAGGGCTGCTGAGTGCTGTGTGTGTTCACTCATTTCCGATGCACTACAAGCCAGAGGGATGAACTCCGATCCTCCGCATTTTCCAGATGAGAAACCAAAGCCCAGCAACCAGGCTGCATTGCTGAACAAAAACAACGAGTTGGGGACGCCTGGGTGACTCAGTCAGTTGGGTGTCTGTCTTTGGCTCAGGTCACGATCCCAGGGTCCTGGGATCGAGTCCCACATCAGGCTCCTTGCTGGGCAGGGAGCCTGCTTCTCCCTCTGCCTCTGCCTGCCACTCCCCCTGCTTATGTGCATGCTCTCTGAAAAATAAGTAAAATCTTGAAAAAAATAAAACAAAATAAACGAGTTGATAATCCCAGACACAGCAGCAAGAGACAGGAGTTCATCATTCACTCATTCATTCATTCATCAAACATTTGGTGAGCAGCCCCTCCTCTCAAGACGCTCGCACGGCTGGAGGAGAGAGACAAGAGGAGCCCTTAATTATAACAGTCGGTAGTCAACAGTCTACTGGGAGAAAGCCAGGAGAGGCACCCAGGCGGGACTTTGAGGGGTGGTCAGGGAGAGCTTCCTGGAGGCAGCAGTCACTGAGTCAGGTCCTGAAAAGGAGTGGGAATTGGCCAAGTAGAAAGGCATTCCAGCGGAGGAGGCATACGTGTGGCAGACCAGTAGCCGGAAGACGGCGAGGGCAGCAAGAAACTGAAGCCAGCTGCGTCCAAGGAAGCGCTGTGAGCCACAGCCACACTTCAAGTTGGAAAATCTGGATTTGAATTCTGATGCCACCTGTTTCCA
>CM052894.1:10001891-10078057 GCA_028534135.1 Potos flavus | reverse complement strand
ACCCAGTAATAACCCGGTTACCTCGAACTCAGTGTCCGGAAGAGTCAATGCTAAATAAATGATCTTTCTTTTGGCTATTATTAATAATCCACTCTGACTGTTTGATCTGAGGAGGGAGATCCCCAAATAGAAGCTTCCAAAGCCCTGGGTCCCTCGTGTCCTTCCCCACATGGAAGCCCAACTCGGCCTCTGCCTGGTGCTTTTCTTTGGGCTTTTGTGTACCTGGAGTTTAGAGACCCATGGAGAAAGTGGAGAAAGGTGCCTCCTGGCCAAGCCGCGGCACCCCACAAATGAACAGCCCATTGGACCCCTGGGCAGCACAGAAGGTTCCAGAATGCTGATGGATGGAGCCTGACTCATCTGTCAGGAGTCCAGGTGCAGCCTCAAGCCACAGGACTCATCCCAGGAGACAGAAGTGCCCCTCAGTGATTGCCAACCTATTTGGAGAAATAGCTCCAAACAACCCAAAGAGACCCAGGACCAGCTGGTGACAGTTTAGAGAAATGCGACCTTTTTCCTCCACGGGGGCTGCCTTGAGAATTCAGAACAAAGAACTGGAACCACCAGGAGCTTGTGATACTGTGAGGCAACCTGTGTATCTGGGACTTTCTTTGCACGTGTCTGTCCTAAGGGTCTATGAAGGCAGATCAGTATTTTGGGACCATTGGGACCTTTTTCATTTACGTGAGTCTTTGAGATTTCTTGGGTTTTGTTCTAAGGACTTTTATTGCTGGTGTTTTTCCTTCCAAAAAAAAAATATCCTAGCAGTTCCTGGGGCTGCGAACACACAAGGTCACCCCCACTTCCCAACCCAGTTGTGAAGGGCAGGAACACGCCATGCACACAGAGGCCGCCCACCCGCCCAAAGCCCCCCAGACGTAAAGGGAGCCACTCCCAGTTCTCCGCTTTCAGGAACTGGTGACCACCCAGGGGAAACCGGTCACATCCAATGGCATTTTCTTGTTTCTGGCCTCCCCTGAGTGCCAAGTCCAAATGGAGAAACCTAGCATCGAGCTCACTAAATTCTCATAACAGACTCTGAGAGGGGCTACTGCTGTCCCCACTTTACAGGTAGAAAAACGGAGGCCCAGCGAGGTAGACCGGTTCTCCCAAGGCCAGAGAGCCTGACTCACTGTAGAGCCCACACGCTTACTACTTGATACCACGGGAGACAGGAAGACACCTGCTCCAGGTACCTCAGGACTGTGGCCTGCTGCCAGTGTGCATGGATGTCGTGCGGGAACACTGAGCAGAGCACTGCCTCAGCCTCAGGAAGCACCTGCTGGGGGGGATGCCAAGCCCCAGCCACTAAGAGCCTGCTTTGTCAGCTTTTCCCTGGCCACCTTCCGCCGCACAGTCCCCGGGGAACAGGAGGCCAGGGGGGAGGAGGCCTGTGTCCTGGGGCTCCTCTGGTGCCTTCTTCTGCCTCCCAACATGCACCGGGGGAGGCTCTGGCCGTCTCTCTCTTGACCTCACGTCAAGGCAGTGCCTGCTCTGGCGCTTCCCTCAGGGACAACTGTAATTTGGGGGGCCCACAGCTCACACTTGGACCGGAGTACAGAAAGGGAAGCAATACTTGCCCATCCTACTCAGCAGCTTAGCCCAGCACACACCATCCTCCCAAGAACCCTGTGCAGACAGCGGGGCAGCACCGAGGATCCCTGTGTTACAGATGAAACAGCAGAGTCTCCGAGGGCTTTGCCTGACGTCCTGAGCTTTCATGGAAGAACCGGCTCTGTGCCATCTGCTCTGCCCACAGATTGCCGGCTTTCTCTTCCACTCTTTACTGGTTTCCTTAATGTTCCCAAGGGTCTGAGTGCTTGCCTTGAAATCGTCCTCTGCAAACCAGTACCCTGGACAGAGCAACCATGTACAGCCAACAGGTTACACACTGCACAACCCTGGGGAGTACCATTCACTTGGGAGTACGATGCCCAGAGTTGTGCCCTGAGTCCAGACCCCACCCAGGCCTGGCCCAGCATCTCCCCCAGTTATGCAGAGCCCAATGCCCCCTGTGTCCTGGTCTCCTTCAGCTGGGCATAGCCTCATCAGCCTGGACAGACCATCACACTCAAAAGCCTATCGGTCTCAACCGATTCTCACTCTACACCAAGCCCTACCTGAGGCCAGGGCACAACCCATGAGGACCGGCTCAAGAAGCTTGTCGGGCTGTACTCATGTCAGCTCGGTGGTAAATCCACCCTCCACAGCCGCAGTCACACCTTCCCCACCCCTCGGCTTTACTTTCCAATGTGCCACCGGACCATTACTCAGGGTCCACGGCGTAAACATATGCACCGAGTAAATCCAGCCCGAGTCCCCAGGAAGAGGACTTGAGGAGAGCACAGCACTGCCAACAGCTAATGAAATCCCAGCCCTGGACAGGAACCAGGCTCACACAGTGATTTATCCCCGCTCAGTTAATTTGCCCTCATTACCAATCCAACGAGAGACTTGTAACCATGGGCTTGTTAGCAAGAAGGGGAAAAAAACCAGCCCTGCAGACTCATCATGTGGAACAAGAGAAGCTTAGCTTTGAGCCACAAACCAGCTTATCCTCCTTTATCACCCCCGAAATGACCGTCATTCATTGAGTGCTAACTATGCATGGGGGCCTCTCTGAAATTCTTCCGTGCATCTCCTCCCTTAGACTTCACAAGAACGGAGTGAGGTGAGCACAGTTGCTGTGCCCATTTTAGAGATGGGAAACCAAAGGCATAAAGGCGGCTGGATGATCTTGCCTAAGACCATCAGGCGGCAGACTACACAGACCCAGCTCCCGTCCCAGGTATGCATTTGTCCATCCGCTGCCCCCTCTGTGCCATCCCCTTGCCAGGCGCAGGGCTCATGGATGGCAGAGCCCATCACAGGCCTGCCGCCGGTGGAGGCTGGCGGGCAAGGTGGCTTTCGTCACACGGACGACGTGAAATGCACCTGTGGAAGATGGCTGGGGGAGGATGTGGGGCCCTTTTGGTCCGGGGGTCAGGGGAGGGGAAGGTCTGTGAAGGCTTCTCTGAGGAACCAAGGAGAGCTAAGGGATGCCAAACAGAGGTGAGGAAGAGTATGGAAAGAGGAAGGTCAGACCCCATGGCAAGAGGACAGCGGGATTCCAAGGACCTGGAAAGAGACCAGTGTAGAAGACAAGAACACTTACTGGGAGATTCCAGATATATAAAATTCTAGCAAAGGTCATCCATTTATGGTGGCAGTGGTTGCCTGGGCTGGGAGGTGGGACAAGGGGAGAGATTGCCAAGGGTCGCTGACCTGTTTGTTATCCTGACGGCGGTGACAGCTGCACAGGTGTATACTTATGTCAAAGGTCATCAAACTGCACAACGTCCAGCTTACTCTCCGCCCATTGCAACGGCCCAACAAGGCTGTTAAGAAATGAATACGTGGGAGGCCAGAGAGGGACGGGAGAGGAGGCTGGAGGCCTGGGAGGGGCTGGCTCAGCCAGGCTTTACGCTGAGGGCTGGGGCCATATTCGGAGCCACTGGCAACCAGGACTCGAACATCGAAATTTGTGGGGGTCACAATTCAACTCCGGAAACTGTGGTTACCTTACATGGCCACAGGACTGACACATGTGAAGAAGGTTAAGGATCTTCAGATGGGGAGACTACCCTGGATTACTTGGATGGGCCCAACTGAGTCACCCCAGGCCTTAAAAGAGGAGGTGGCAGAGGGAGTCGGAGAAGGGAAAAAAGGAAGGAGGGTTCTGAAGTATTAGACTCCACCCACTGGCTTTGAAGGGGAAGGAAGGGGGCACAAGGCAAAGAATGCAGGCGACCTCTAGAAGCTGGGTGAGGCAAGAAAACAGATTGTCCCTAAGCCTCCAGAGGGAACACAGCCCCGCCCACCTTGATTTTAGCCTAGTGAGACTTGTGCCAAACACTGACCCACGAAACCGTTAGAAAAATCAATCTGTACGGTTTTAAGTCACTAAGTTTATGGTGGGTTGCAGCACCTGAAAGCTCACGTGGGTGTACACTATGGCCCCCCAGAAGAGGATGGGCTCAGGCAGGGTCTCAAGAAGGGAAGTAAACGTGGGCTTTACGGGCAGAGGTGCTGACCTTGGTCCCCACCCTCCAACAGCAAAGGTCCCCGTTGGGTCCCCTCCAGCGAGCAAGGAGCTCATCACAGCCACACTGGAGGATTGCTGGAGTACTGAGCTCATGGCAGGTGACGCCTCCGGTGCTCTGAGCTATGGTTACTGGTCTGGGGCTGGGACATGAGCAAAGAGACCCCGGACGACAGCAAAGCTGGGCTGTCGCGTGCAGAAGAGACCTCACATCACTCCTCTAAACTCTTTGCGCTTTGCTAACGAGAAACAAGAAGAAGAAAGGACACTTGTCTGGGGTCCCTAGGAAGTTAGAGGCCAGAGCCAGAGGAGAACCAAGGTCTCCTGCCACCCAGGCCAGCAGGCAGGGAGTGCCACAGCCCTCGGCGGAGGCTCCCCGCATCACGGCGAGGCTTCCTGAAGGAGGTTTTCTACCTAGGCACAGATCTCAGACCCCACAAGAACCCTGCATCCCGCACCACAGCCTCTGGACACCTGGTTCCCAGGCAGCCCCCAAGCCCACTGGGTGCCCCACAATGCCCCCCCCCATCCCAGGGAAGCCTCCTGCAGCTTCCAGACAGTGCTGAGACAAGTGCCAAGGCCTCCAACCACACGGTCACTCATTCCCAGGGAGAGTTCCAGAGGCCTGTCCCTCAAGGATTCATTCACACCCTCTGGCCGGGAGGGCACAAGCAGGTGCGGCTGGGGATCTGAATATCGGGCCTTCAGGATAGGCAGCGGGCTCCAAGGTCAGCTCTGTGCTGGAAGTGGAGGGAAGTGACGACTATGGGAACCTGAAGATCCAGCTTCCCAGTGAATGGCGTCTTTCAGGTCTCGGGCAACTCACTGAACATCTCCACCGCATCCCCGTGCAGGATCCTCCCCCCGGTAGGGTGAAGCCACCCGGAGCGTCAGCAGTGGGCCATGACATTCCTCGAGGGGAGTTTTGCAAAAATGACATTAAAACACTGCATCCTTCCCAGCACCGCGAGGGCCAAACGAATGGGGCCACGGCGCCGTGGGAACATGGCTGAGGGAATCCGTCACCTTGGCCGGCTCATAAGACACTGGATAATGCGAAGAATCGTTCAAGACGGCTTCTCCTTGCTTTTCTTCGAGTGCCAGGATATTTTATTGTCATCGTGTGAAGGTCCATTAGCAGCAGTCCTGGAAAATGGCTCTTTCAAGGTCAGGGCGGTACAAGCAAAGGAACAGAAGGAGCAATTACTCCAAACGTGGGGCTGTTCAAAGGCTTTATGTTTAGAGAAAGAGAGGCATCCAGTCGGAAAGAAAGCCACACACCGAGTTCCGGGACTGGCACGTTTTCTGATTGAACAGGAGCAGCGGGATCGTGCAAACAGGACGCTGTGCTTCCTACCAGAGATCGCTCAGACGCCACCGCAGGCTGGACCCACAGCAGCCCCACCGGCTGGCTGGCTTCCTGACCGCCCCACCCTGCCCAGCAGCACCCAATTCTCTGCCCTCCAGCCAACAGCTCCGAATGAGGTGCTGTGCTCCTCTCCAGGCTCTGACACCGCTAGCTGGCCAGGCGTGGTAAGCCCCAGCCCAGGGGTTCCCCTCTGTGAGCAGCCCCTAAGCACAGTGACCTCAGGGACCCCCCTGGGTGTGCCCTCTGTTCCTGCCGGGGCCCAAACGACATTCCCACCTCTCCAGAAGCTCTCCCTGGACTACTCCAGCCTCCTTCCTCCAGCGGCTATGAACACAATAGGTCTTCAGGTGCTGGTCCAGTCGGCCGGGCCAGTTTCGGCCCCCCGGGACAGGAACCAGAGTGTACAAACCATTCACCCGCACGCGGTGCCTACAGAGAGTGATCTGGCTGAGCTGGTCAGCCCTTCAGGAGAAAAACCCCCAGGCCTGAAGGCAGTGGCTAGGATGCCAGGGAGAACCGGGACGAGCTTGGGAAACAGAAACACAAACATGAGTGACCAGAGTCAAGGTAGAGGGGTGGCATCCCTCAAGCCCTCCTCCGCACCCCCCCCCAACCCTTCTTGCTTCCTGCAGCCAACGGCCTGGCCCGAGGCAAGAGGCAGGGCTGTCCTCAAGGTCTGGTGTGGAAGAAAACACACCCAGTCAGCAAACGTCGAAAGGCTGTCCAGGCCACACCGAAATCACGCATCTGGGCCATCAACAAACAGGACCTAGATCTGGGCTAGGCTTCTGGCCTTGACCTTACAAGTTTACACAGACCCAAGACCACCAATCAGAGGAGGGGGTTCAGTCAGCCTGAGCTTAGCAGTTTGTGGGGTCCCCAAAAGGAGACCCTGCCGAAGGATGGGAGTACAGGTAGTTTATCTGGGGCATGATCACAAGAAGCACAGGCTCCTGGAGCAGGGAGGTATGGCGGGGAAGGAAGGAAGGCCAACAAGAGGTACTGACCGCTAGGGGTGGCGGGGCTCAGTCCACAGGGAACTCCCGGAGACCGGGCAGAGCGGCCTGGAGTTGTCCCACTGAGAGCGACTACCTGGCGCTTCAGACTAGCCGTGCGCAGACCAGCACACGTCCCAAGAACAGCCTCGGGAAGAGACGCAGGATGTCACCAGGGCGCAGGGACTATCCATAGCGGACTTCAGGGATGGGCTGAGGAGCACACCCTCAGCCACTCACTTGGCCTCTGTGAGCCTCACTGAGAAATGCGCACACGCGTCAGGAAGGCTGAGTGGTAGGAAGTTTCAGGGGCATTGGCCACGCAGTGCCGGGCACTCAGGAAGGGCTCTGCACAGACAGAATTACAGGGGTGCCACGTGCCCATGAGCTAAGGAGCACGGAGGTCCCACAGAGGGCCTGCAGGTTGGTGCCTGGGAGACTTCCCAGAGGAGGCATTTAAAGACTGGGTAGTGGGGCGCCTGGGTGGCTCAGTGGGTTAAAGCCTCTGCCTTCGGCTCAGGTCATGATCTCAGGGTCCTGGGATCGAGCCCCGCGTCGGGCTCTCTGTTCAGCAGGGAGCCTGCTTCCTCCTCTTTGCCTGCCTCTCTGCCTACTTGTGATCTCTCTCTGTCAAATAAATAAATAAAATCTTAAAAAAAAAAATAAAGACTGGGTAGTATTTGGGGCGCCTGCGTGGCACAACTCTTGAGCGGCCAACTCTTGGCTTTAGCCTGGGTAGTGATCTCAAGGTCATGAGGCGAGCCCTGCCTCGGGCTCCCCGCTCAGCATAGAGTTGGCTTGAGATCCTCCCTCCCTCTGCCCCTCCTGCTCGTTCTCATTCTCTCTCTCTCTCAAATAAATCAATCTTTAAAGACTGGGTAGTATTTAATCAGCAGATAAAGAATCCAATTTAATAACCCAACATTTCTTTTGTGGAATCACTGACATTTTACTTCTGGAAGGGACCTCAGAGGCAATGCAGTGATCCCTCCAGAGGAAAAGGAAGGCAACCAGGGCCCCAGAAGTGAGGGAGCTCCCCGTGCTTGGCCCTGCCCTCCAGGCGGCCCCAGGGGCCCGGGGAACCATTAGAACAGGTGCCAGTTCTTAAAGGACCAGCTGCCCGGTGCTGCCATCCAACTCCACATGCAAGAGCCTCACAAAAATGCCTGCTTCCAACGGTAATGGAGCCAAGAATCAAACGCAGGAGAGGAAATGTCATACTCATGCCAGACTCGTCGTCTCCGAAACCTGCCGCGTGAGTCTCATTTGTCTGATTTAAATCCCTTTCATTCTGTCAACACTTACTGAGGCTTTGAGGAGCCAGGCTTTGAGGACCAAGTCCAGAGGGGAGACAAACGTAAGGCAATGACAACAATAACCAGAGAAGTGGGATGACCCAGAAGACCTAAAATACGATGGAATGCAGGCAAGGGAGCAACGAGGTGTGCCCGGGGGACAGAGACACTGAGAGCCAAGTTGGGTCTTAAACGATGCATAGAGTTTGCTAGGCAAAAGAAAAGCAGCTCAGGGGAGGCCATTCCAACTGGAAGAATCAGCAGGAACAAAGAAGGGAGGTACGGAATGCTCATGCCCAGGCGAATTGGCTGGGTGAGGCTGAAGAAGCAGAGAGGACAGCTAGGGGCGTCACCATGGCAACTCCAATTGTTTGTGGCCAGCACCTGTCCTGATTGGCCAGTGCCTATGCTCGGACCAGCTGTTAAACAACTCTACTCTCAGACCTCTTTGCACAGGGGCTGGAGCAGCAAACTAGCAATAGGGGATTGATAGGATCCAATTTGTTCTTAAAGAAAACGCCTTTGTTGAGCTCAGGCCAGAGGGGCCTGATGCTGGAAGGACGTAGGCGAGAGCCCAGAGCCAGCCCCCCACTCCCGGGGCTATTTGCTTCACCCCCACACCGCGCTCAGACGTGGGCTGGGATGCCTGGAGAATCCGCACACAGCTGTAATACAAACCCGAGGCCCAGACTGCTCTGTGAACTAGAATCTCGGAATTTAAGCTCCAGAAGGTCCCCCTGGAGACCACCCAGGTCATGTCCCTTGTTTCACAGATGAGTTACCAGAGATGAAATTAGAACTAATAACGCATTCAATCATTTGGCTCATATTGGAGGGCCCCTCTGTGCAAGGCACAGCCCGAGGCCTTAAAGGACAGAGCAGAGGATAAAGCAGCCAAAGCCCCTGCCCTTGTGAAGTTCACAGAGGAAACAGAAAATAAGCAGAATAAAATCATTCCGATTGTGGGAAGTCGCAGGAGGGAAATACAGGCAGTGACACGATGCAGGGTTTGGCAAAGTATGACCCTCCAGCCAAATCCTGCCCTCAGCCTCCTTGGATGCCTTGGATGCCAGCAATCTGAGAACACTTTCTCATTTTTAAGGGGTTGTACCAAACCAAAAATACGTGCACCAGAGACTGCACAGCCCACAGAGCCCATAATGTTTGCTATCTGGCGCCGGTCAGAAAAAGTTTGCAGACCCCTGTAGAGAGCTGCAGGGGAAGGGAACTCTAACCAGCAAGATCTGGGTTCCTGCCTTGTAATACGGCCTCTTCCTGCTCCCCCAGTGCTGCCTCCACCTTGGGGAGGAGAGAACATTGAAATGGTTCATCAAAAGTTCACCAGAGTTGGCAGCCTGCCTGCAGCCAAGAGTCCAGATTTCTGGATCCCTCCTTCCCCACCTGCTGTCTGGGGTCCTTCTCAAGTAACCTGGTCCTCACCCTGCCCACAGCCTGCCTTGTCCCTGCTGGTGGACAAGAGCCACAGAGACAACGGCTTCTCCCGTGGGCCCCCCACCCCTCCAACTCCTGCCTGAACTACTTGGTCAAAAATAGAGCCACATGGATCCCCACTATTTCAAGACATGTCCCTGGAGAGCCAATATTCAATATCTCAGTCCACAGTGCAGAGTTCAATGTTACAAGTCCGGTAGTTTGGCAACAAAAAAAATGTTTATGTCCAAACAAAATCAAATGTACAAGTCTCGCTCTCTGGCAAAGAAAGACCATAGAACGCATTCCAGCAGCAATTGTGAATGGAAACCCACATGAAGCCAGAAGTATGGCATATAATCCCCAAGCTCGCCACTCAGCAGCATCTGTGAGACATTCCATGACATTTCTGTACGAAACGGGAACCAAGTGGTCTCAAAAAAATAAATAAAAAATGAAAAGTTTGTGCCATCAGTGTTCAACACAGAGCCTTTCCACCCACACAGCCCATTGCCCTGGAAGGTTCCAGAAGACCATTTTGTTGGCAGTGAAATCTGTGCCTCACGGAAAAATAAATTACACCTCAACAGTTAACTGTGAAACTGTTCAAGCAGCCATTCCCTAAAGTTAAAGTAACTCACATGTCCACACAAAGCAATACAATAAATTCCTACTATGGCACGCTGAAAACGTCTGATGAAAGACACATTCACCTGGGTTTCCTCCCTGAATCCCATTAAAACCTTAATAAAGGAACAAAACGCACAAGGACAAAAAGAATGAGAGAAACAGCAATAACGAGATTTTAGAACCTGGAAAGCGGGATAAATTGTCACTGATAGAATAGAATGGAGAAAGCAGAGTCTCAGCCTGATTTACAGGGAATCAGGGTACCCCTGGCAGAAGGGGCAAAAGGAGAGCTGAAAACAGGATAATTGAAAGCCCACCTGATTGCTCCTCCCCCTCCTGTAATTGGGCCAAACATCCCTTCTGCCCCCGTGGAAGACAGGACGCAGATTCCCTGGAGACAATAAACAGGCTCTCCACGTTGGGGAACATCCAGGAATCATGGAGGGGGAGAGGGGGACCTGTGCCAATAACAGGAAATTAAATCAAAGTTTATATATTGGATATTGAGAACCCCAGTGTTCTTCCTTCACTCAGATCTCAGAATGAGAGCAAAAAAGCAGGAGGTTGGAAAAAATTTTTTTTATTAAAGATTTCTTGAGAGAGTGTGTGTACACATGTGAGTCAGGGCGGGGGACAGGGAGAGAAGCAGACTCCCTGCTGAGCACAGAGCCCGAGGCGGCTCGATCCGCTGACTCTGAGATCATGACCGGAGTCAAAATCAAGAGACGCTCAACCGACTGAGCGACCTACGTGCCCCTGGAAAATTCTTCGTGGGGGAGTTCAACAGAAAAGAGCTCCGGGTACTGACAGGGAGCACAAATGACAGGCAAGTCAAAAACATTTTCCCTGTTTTTCTTTCAGGAATACATAATTTAGAATTAACTTCTGTCAGAGAAAACACAATTTCCTCCACCTACTCCCTATTAGTTCCCATAGTTTCTATCTCAGGACAGGAAAAGAGTACAGCGGGTCTGACACGTGGGATTACGTTGTAGGGAATTTACTTACATTTCAGTCGTTGCCGCTGTTCCCCAAGACAGCTGAGCGAGATTGCCCTACAGCAGGGTTCTCAACCTCACCTGCAATTAGAAGTGCCTGGGGAGTTTTAAAAACAAACCAATCCCAGAGCCCAGCCCTCCGAGATTCCGATTTCATTAGTCAGGGAGGGGTCAGGCCTCGCCGTTGTAACAGCTCCTGGGGGATTCTAACGTGCAGCCCAAGTTGAAACCACAGCCTCTCGGTGAGGCCTGCAGCTGATAAGCCCACTCGTGTAATTGTAATCAGAGTATCCAACCAGCATACTAATATCTACCTTTAAATAATACGGCGGATTGGCTAGGGCCACCAGGTATCAGAGGAAAACCTCTAACATGACAGACCAAAATAATCAAGTACAGGAGACCCTTGAACAATATGGGTTTGAACTGTGTGGGTCCACTTAGATGTGATGAGGAAGGGGGCCTGGGTGGCGCAGTTGGTTAAGCATCTGCCTTCGGCTCAGGTCATGATCCCAGGCTCCTGGGATCGAGCCCCTGCATCGGGGTCCCCACTTAGCCGGAAGCCTGCTCCTCCCTCTCCCACTCCCCCAGCTTGTGTACCCTCTCTTCCTGTGTCTCTCTGTCAAATAAATAAATAAAATCTTAAAAAAAAAAAAAGTGATGAGAGAGCAGAAGGCTAGCTGAAGAGAAAGCAGAAGCTGACACCCTGTAACCTCTAGCCACCCCCCTCTTCTGGGCGGGACAGGAGCCTGAATTCCTTCAGGAATCTCCCAACGATCTGAATGTTAATATCTTGCTAGAGGGGAAAACAACCCTAACTTGACAATGACAAGGCCTCTGGTATCTTGTAGGTCAGTCCCCTTTAGCATATGAAAGTTCTTTTAAAACCTCCCCTTTCCTTACGCCCCCCCAACTCCCAAGTATATAATCACCACTCACGACCCCCACTGCAGCAGCTTGTTCTGCCCATGGGTCCTGTCCCCGCGCTTTAATAAACCACCATTTTGGGGACGCCTGGGTGGCTCAGTCGGTTGGGCGTCTGCCTTCAGCTCAGGTCGTGATCCCAGGGTCCTGGGATCGAGTCCCACGTCAGGCTCCCTGCAGGAGAGCTTGTACTCCCTCTGCTTGTACTCTCTCACAAATAAATAAAATCTTTAAAAAAAAAAAAAACACACACACACCATTTTGCCCCAAAGATGTCTCAAGAATTCTTTCTTGGTCATCGGCTTCAGACCTCACTCCATCGAACCTCACCTACATTCCAAAACCCCATCAGATGCAGATTTTTGGATACAATACTGTAAATGTATTTTCTCTTCCTTAGGATTAGTAACATTTTCTCTCGCTTGCTTTTTGTAAGAATACCGTATATAATATGTATACAAAGTATGTGTTAATTGACTGTTATCGTTAAGGCTTGTGGTCAGCAGTAGGCTATTAGTAGTTCCGTTTTAGAGGAGTTAAAAGTTATACACAGATTTTCAACTGCACGGTGGCTCGGTGCCCCTAACCCTTGTGTTGTTGTTCAAGGGTCAATTATCTATAAAACAATTAGGAAGAAATAAACCACAGGAAGAGAAAAAAAATCTTTGGGGGAAGGAGAGAATTTCTTAGATCTTAGATTCTCAAGCTTAGCAAAAACATTAAATCTGTAAAATCCGAACAGGATACTATCATTTTAAAAAGAATACTTAGAACCAAATACAGTCTTAGGACAGTAGAAATAAAATCCTCCATAAAGATTTGGAAGTTGAAGATGAAAAAAAAAAAAACCTCTCCAAAAAGCAGAGCAGATAGAATAAAGAAAACCAGAAGGGTAAAAGACAATGTCAAGAGATCGAGCATCAAAATAATAGGCATCCCAAAAAAGAGAGAACAGAGAAAACATCCAAAAAAAGATATAATAATAGTAATTCAAGATGAAGGCCCTGAGCTTCCAGATTAAAAAGGCTTACCAAGTACCAGCATAATGGGTGAAAACAACCCTACATGAAGGTATGGTGACAGTGAGACTTCAGACAGGGAGAAGATTCTACAGGTTTCCAGAGAAAAAGAGGGGAAAATGTCTACATGCAAAAAATCAAAAATTATAACGGTACGAAGTTTCTCCCCATGACAGGCTAGGAGACAATGCAACAACTCAAAATCCTGAGAAGTATTTTCAATCTAGAACCCTATTTCTAGCTAAACTGTCCATTAACTGATAGAAGAGACATTTTCAGACTTGCGAGAATCAAGAACGTTCTCTCGTTACTAGAGGTGTTCCACTAAAATGAGGAAGAGGAAGACATGGAATCCAGGAAGCAGGGGGTTTGGCACAGAGAGGAAAAAAAGAACACACCTAGAAGGATGTTGAAGGGAGCTCCCAGAATCACTTCTGTAAAGCAGATCTGGAGAACCACTAACTAATCCACATGAAAGTGGAGCTTTCCCAGAGTCCCTTGCAGCAAGGGTGTGAACATGTGACCCTGGCCCCACCAATTGGGGGAGCCACGTGAGATTTCATTTCAAGAGAAAAAACAGCAGGTGTCAACGAAAACACCTGCTTTTCAGGGGAAGCACCTAACTTTCTGGGACAAGAGCCTCGGAAGCTGGGCATCCCTGACATTTAGCTCCGTGGTCTGATAACTGTGCCCGGTCGTGACATCACCAAACCTGAGCTTCTGGAGCTGGACAACATCCCATGATGAATTCCTCTTCTAGCTAGAATGCATTATTTTCTGCAACTAAGCCCGTGATGGGTCAACTGTGACCAGATATTGGGGGCTAAATTCATAGGTACATCAAAAATGAAGTAAACCAAAAAAGGCCATTATTAATTCCAAGTAAACAAAATGTATAAGAAAACAATAATCATGGGGCACCTGGGTGGCTCAGTTGTGAAGCGTCTGCCTTCAGCTCAGGTCATGATCCCAGGGTCCTGGGATTGAGTCCCCCATCGGACTCCCTGCTCTGCAGGAAGCCTGCTTCTCCCTCTCCCATTCCCCCTGCTTGTGTTCCCTCTCTTGCTGTCTCTCTCTGTCAAATAAATAATAAATAAAATCGTTTTTTTTAAGATTTTATTTATTTATTTGGCAGAGAGAGAGATCACAAGTAGACAGAGAGGCAGGCAGAGAGAGAGGGGGAAGAAGGCCCCCCCCCCCCGCTGAGCAGAGAGCCAGATGCGGGGCTCGATCCCAGGACCCTGAGATCACGACCCGAGCCGAAGGCAGAGGCTTTAACCCACTGAGCCACCCAGGCGCCCCAATAAATAAAATCTTTAGAAAAAAAAAGAAAACAATAATCATGATTCACTACACGGATCAGTTGGCAGCAACATTTAACTTTATTAATGAAAACACTGTAATCTCCTGTGAATTTGTAAATACATCAGAAGGGATAGGGCAAGTATGTGGTATCAGGGTGGGAGGTCTTTTAGTCTTCTATTGCTATGGTAACAAATTAGTAGTTTAAACAAACCAATATAGTAGTTTAAAAAAATACCAACTTATTTTCTTACCATTCTGGATGTCAAAAGTCTGAAATGGGTCTCACTAGGCTAAAATCAATGCATGTGCACGGCTGCGTCCTTTCTGGAGGCTTTAGGAGAAAATCTATTTCCTTGTTCACTCGGGTTGTTGGTGGAATTCAGTTCCTTGCCACGGGTAGGGCTGAAGTCTCCATTTCTTTCCTGGCTGTCAGCTGAGGTCTGTTCCCGCTTCTGGAGGCTGCCCACAAGTCCCCGACCCGGGATCCCCTTCCTGCCATCTTCAAAGCCAGCAACAGGGGAGGGGGTCTCAACTCTCTCTGGCCTCTCCTCCCCTTGTCAGATCTCTGACCCACTCACTCTGCTGCCTTTCACTTTTAAGGACTCATGTGATTAGATTGAGCCCACCCAGATGCCCCAGGATAATCTCCCCATGTTCAGGTTCTTAACCCGAATCACATGGGCAAAAATCTCTTGACATATAAGATAACACAGGTTTGGGGGATTAAGGGATGGACATGGGGGGCTGGAGGCAGGGGAGGCTGAAATAGGTTTAAATCGCCATCTTCCGGAGTAGGAAGTCATCAGTGTTTGAAATGGAAACATCAAGAAAGAGCAGCATAAATGTTGGAATACAGATGCGGAAACTAGAAGACCTTCCTGTCTCTCTTTTTTTTAGAGGTTAGGGGAGAGGCAGAGGGAGAGAATCTTAAGCAGACTCGATGCTCTGCCCAGGGCTCAATCTCGAACCCGGAGATCAATAACCTGAGTCAGACACTTAACCAACGGAGCCACCCAGGTGCCCCTAGAAGACATTTCTAGAAAAAAAGCAGAAAAAATTTGTTACCACTGCGCAGCAAGATGGGGGTCAGGGATAGGGTTTGCCGTTTTTACATTATAAGCCTCAGAGGGCACCATTTAACGTTTAATTTGTGAAACTCTATACCTTGTTAAGCTGTGTGTACCTATTACCTCCAGCACGGGAAACACCTGTGTTCCGTCTGCTCGGTACTCGAACACTTCTAGCACTTGTGCCCACTCAAATCCAAAAGTCGTCCCCTGTCCTTCTGACCCATGGGCTATAAATGAGAAGATCCCAATCGGAGTGGCTCAAAACCCGGGAAACAGTTGGCTTCCTAGATAACCGGTTTGTATTCTGATGGATACAAATGAGGAGCCCGATGAAGAGACACGTAGGGCAAGGTCCGGAAGGGTCCCCAGCACAGGAGCTCTGTCCCCACGGAGTTGCGATGTCACCGTTTCAGCACACAGGTGCGTTCTTGTTCACCAATCCGGAAGTTCTGAGAGCACCCACCTGTTGGGAGTCTTCAAGGAGGCGTCATTGCATAAGCAAGATTGATTAAATCACGGGCTATCGGGCTATCCGGTGACTGGCTCCACTCTCCTTCCCCAAGGTGGGGAGGGGACAGAAGGTTCCAAGTATCTCACCCCTTGGTTGGCTCCCCAGGCCACCAGGCCCCAGCCTTAGGGGCTTTCCAAAAGGCCCCTCATTAACATAAACTCCAGTATGGTTGAAAGGGGCTTGTTATAAATAACAAAAGATACCTTTATCTTCTTACTACTTAGGAAATTCCAAGGGTTTTAGGAGGTGCCAGGAATAGGATAAAGACCAAAGACATATTTCATTCTTATTTTTTTTTAAGATTTTATTTATTTATTTGACAGAGAGAGACAGCGAGAGTGGGAACACAAGCAGGGGGAGAGGCAGAGGGAGACGGAGAAGCCGGCTTCCCACAAGGCGGGGAGCCCAATGTGGGGCTCAATCCCAGGACCCCGGGATCATGACCCAAGCTGAAGGCAGATGCTTAACGACTGAGCCACCCAGGCGCCCCCAAAGACGTATTTCTTATTATAAACCACAATATCACACCTCTGCCCACCGGCTAATGACCATGGGATCTAAAAGGCCCTGAATCCTTCCAGGTTCACCTGTAGCTTTTGTACATTTTAGTTTCTCTGCTGGAACACTCTTTCCTCTAGGCCTCCCCTTCGCTGTTACCAAACCTCTCCCAGCCAGTAATTCCACTCTGTGCTCCCACAGCGCCTCACACATCCCCGATGACAACTACCCCCCACACACCCTAAATCGAAACTACACCAGTTCACCTGCTGGAGAAAGCTTACATGTAGAAATGAAAACAGAAACAAGCCAGCCAGAGATGGGGAGAGCAAGCACCAATGAGACTCAGTCATCAGCTGGCCATTCTTTCCCGAGGGTTTGAAGCTGAGAGGATGTGAAGCACAGAGCTGTTGCAGCCATTTTGTGACTCTGAGGTTAGGGCTTGAATGAGGAGCCAACACAAAGGACAATAGGAAAAAGGAAAGCGATACATGCCAGCGGTATCACTGCAACTACTACTGTTCCCCTTCCACATGTATGGCCTCTGGGATTTCTGGTCCTAATGAAAACAATCTCCCCGAAGCCCTGGGTATTACCTGGGACACCTAAAAGAAAGAAAAGAAAAAGAAAAAGAAAAAAACCGACTCAAGTCTGGTCCCATTCCCCAGAGATTCTGGTTCACGTGATCTGGAATGGAGCAGCCCTGGCAGGATGAAGAGAGAAAGGAAAAGACGAGAGGAGAAAAACAGCATTTCAGCCAGAACTTCTCATTTGAAACACTCAGTCTGATAAAGCCTGGCTCCGTTGCTATTCATGCAAAACAAACACCAGATAAATTTAGTTTCCTTTCTCCTCCCTATCTGTCTGAAAAGTGGGAACTCCTTGACATTTTGGTGGAAAGTAGGAGCAGAGACTGTAACGAGAAAGCCTTAATTCTAGAAAGCAAACATAGGGATGGATCTCTTTTGGGAGAAGGAGGAGCACTCCTTCACTTACTGAGTCAGCAGACAGTCTGGAAGCAAGATGCTGACCCAGCAAGGAGCCCACAGCCTGGGGGAGGTGGCCCGCAAGCAGGTAGGAAATGCCCGCCAGGTCAGGGAGGGAGCGGGACGATTTGCCTGAGAGTCGAGGGCACCTCCCACCCCAGGGACTGACCGCTGCAGTCAGGAGGGAACAGGGCAGGCATGGCTGGCTGCGTGGGGAGACACAGCGAGGGACACCCCAGCCTCCAGCTGCTCAGGTGAGGTGAGGGAGAAGAGGGCCCCGAGGCCGGGGCAGGGAGATCTGGAGCACAGGCCCAGTCCGGGCCCTGGAGGGCTGCTGGCTATGCACAGAGGAGTCTGGACTTGGCCTGAGCCCGCTGGACTAGGGGGAGCCTGAGAAAACCCCCGGCAGGCAGCAGAGGCTCTGAGCCACCCCCAGGTCCACACTTAGCCTGAGATGTCACCTTGAATGTACTTAAAACTACTCTGGACTGAGCCCCTGCTCAGTCCCCACTGCCTGTCATCAGCACACACTGATGTGGCCCCAGATGGAAGGTGCAAAGAAAGGAAAGGGTCCTTCGGGGCAATTCGTGAAACACCCCCAACACCTGCCACCTCTTTCCAACACCCCTGGGGCAGCTGATGGAAAGCTGGCCAGGCGGGCGTTCCCGAGGACAGGAGCACATGTCCTCCTCCCGTCCCACAGGTGGCTGCAAACTGCAAACCCCTCAAATTCCGGTGAGGGGCCGCTGGCAGCCCCACCGTGCTCAGAGGCCTCGTTCTCCCGTCTGAACTCCATTCCCGGCCTTGTTCAACCTTCACCCAGGCTCGTCCTGGCTCGTGGGTGACCCGCATGTCCCCCGAGTGTCCCTGCACCCCTGGCGCTCTGCGGGCAGCCCTGCCTCCTCTCCAGAGGCAGGAACTGGGGAGCCAGAGCTCGAGGCAGCCAGAGCAGCAATGAGAGCAAAATGATACCAAGTGCATTACTCTTCCGACTGGTGACGCAGTTACGCTCTAAACAACCCTACAGGTGGGTACCGTTTTTATTACCTCCATTTTGCAGGTAAGGAAAGTGAAGCCCAGAGAGGTAAAGGGACTTGCCCGAGGGCGTTGGCTGGAATCGCACCCCGGTCTCCCGCTGCACCCGTGACCTGACATCACAAATCCCCAGACGGAAGGCTGTGGTGCTCTCTCTGGGCTCCGACAGGCCAGCCTCCCTGGGCAGCTCAGGCTCTGGCTGCGGGACCAGGAGTCTCCAAGGGACCCTGAGCAGGCCACCATCCTGAAAACAGCCCCTGAAAAGGAGGTTGTACGGGACGCCTGGAGCCGTCCCCCCACAGCCCCTCTTGTCATCCCCCAACCACCACCCAACTGCATTTTGTGTCCCCCTCTTGGGGGACACATAAAGGTCTCTGGCTGCGGGAAGAACACCAGAGTTTCTAGGAGCGGGCATTGGGCAGATCCCTGGTGACACCGATCAAGATCAAATCCAGCCTCCCTCTGCGAGGACAGAGTCCTCATGGCTCAGGCATGGCCAACCCTAGCCCCAGGCCCATGAACCAGTGTGGGTCCCTTACCCTGATGGGCCCCCAACCAAGGGCTCCTCAAGCTTGAACATGCACAGCAATGACCAGAGGCTCTTGTTAAATGCAGAAAGTACTGCAGCAGGGCCAGATGTCCTGGGAATCTGCATCTGTTTGCAGGTGGTGCTGATGCTGGCCCTGGGCCGGAAATCAGGCTCTAGAATTTAGGACTCATGTTCTTTCCACTTTCCTTTTCTCTCCCCGCTCCTTCTCTCTCTCTGCACCTTCTTCCTCCCGCTCTGCCTCTCTCTGTGCTCGCTTCTCTCCCACTCTCTCCCTTGTACCCTCTCTTCCAGTGTCTCTCCATCACCCCAGCTCCTGATGCCCACCCCCACCTCCCTTCTCGTCTCTTCCTTCCCATCGCTTTCCCCACCCCCGCCCTCCCATTAGCAACCCCAGGTAGTAACCGGCACTTGCAGGCAGTGTCCATCCTGCAGAGCTAAAATGTGAGTCCCCCACCCCCCAAGACAGCACCTGCACTCCTTATTTGCAGAGGGAAAGGCAGAAGATCGCTGAACTTAGCATTTTTGTAGCTGGGCTCATTGCCTTCCCTTCTTAATAACCACGTAATGACTTCTATTAACAGCCCATCGAAGGCAATCACTCTTCAGAAGGAACAAAGGCTCCGATGAGCTATTTTCTCACCGTTTATAGCAAACACTCTCCTTCCCCACCTGCATCCTGGCCACTCTCCCCCTTCTGAGGGCAAATCTTACAGATTTGTCTTTCTCCTGGCCTTCCTCCAGCAGCCTCTCCACTGCCAGCTCCTCGCCCACCCTCTCCCGCAGACGGGCTGGGAATCTGAGGGGGACACCTGCACTGTCCTTTCCTCCAGTGCACTTGGTGGGGACATTTGAAAAAAGCAAAATCATCGAGAACAGATACGACCCAGGGCGGCTAGCTGGCTCAGTTGGTAGTGCTTGTGACAGTTGATCTCGGGGTTGTAAGTTTGAGCCCTGTGTTGGGTGTAGAGACTATTCTAAAAAAAAAAAAAAAATCTTAAAAAAATAGATACAATCTGTCTTGCAGAAGTACTCGTAAAGGCCTGTGTTTGCAAGCATATTTATGCAGCATGGATTGTAAGAGTGGAAAAAAAAGAAACCACCTCCGTGATCGTCACTGTCAAATAGAATACTGGGAGCCACGGAAGGGGATTTCGGCTGCCTCCACCTTGACCTCAAATTTTCTAGTTGGGTTCTTCTTTCCCGCTTGGCTCTTGGCTCTGGCGGAAGACCCTAAGGGCAAATCAGCCCCTGATGGGAACCGAAACTACTCCCTCAAGTGTAAGGACCGCCCAGAGCCAGCAAGCCCCACCCCTTTGATTGACTCCAAGGATGGATTTGACCTTCGCTGCCCACCTATCCATACCTGCCACCTTTGCCCCATATTTTCCTTATATAAACCTGGAAGGATTTCCAGCACCTAAGAGATAGCCCGGTGTTGGCCTCACTGAAATAAATTCCTTTCTTGTTCCCCGCCACTGGTTTCTCTGTCTTTGGATTCTGTCAGCGGTGAGTGGCTGAACCTGGTCTGTTTGGGACCCCAGGAGCCAGGGACACTGCCACCCCTGCGCCCCAGCTACAGCCAATGTGGACCCGAATAGGTCCAAAACAATAGCAATAGCGTGCATTAAGTTTACTTACTGCGGGTCTGCCCCTACTCTGAGCACTTTATTATCTCATTTAAAATCACAACTTCCTGGCCCAGTTATTTCCCAGCGAAGGAAACCAAAGCTTAGGTGTTACTGCCTATTTTTTGCCCCAAATGGAATTTCACTCCACACTAACCAATCTCTATGCTTTAAGCAAATCGTAGTTTGTTTTTTAAGCAAAGATCACGCGAAGTCAAACAAAAGCTTCTAGAAAGTAACTAGGCCTTCGGCTCAGGTCATGATCTCAGGGTCCTGGGATCAAGCCCCGCATCGGGCTCTCTGCTCAGCAGGCCTGCTTCCCCCTCTCTCTCTGCCTGCCTCTCTGCCTACTTGTGATCTCTCTCTCTCTGTCAAATAAATGAATAAAAATAAAAAATCTTAAAAAAAAAAAAGTAACGGGGAGCCTGGGTGGCTCAGTCGTTAAGCGTCTGCCTTCGGCTCAGGTCATGATCTCAAGGGTCCTGGGATCGAGCCCCACATCGGGCTTCCTGCTCGGCGGGAAGCCTGCTTCTCCCTCTCCCACTCTCCCTGCTTGTGTTCCCTCTCTCGCTGTGTTTCTCTCTGTCAAATAAATAAAAATCTTTAAAAAAAAAAAAAATAAGATAAAATAAAATGAAATAAACTCAAATAATTAAAAAAAAAAAGTAACTAGGCTATCTACATGACCTTGGGGTAGCCCAAAATTGCATAAGCAGGACAGAGAAACTATAACCTTCCTGGAGTTCAGAGCAAGCAGAGAGTGTTATTGGCCCATTTCCTCCCATGCATAGTCTCTCCGGGGAGACACAGGGAAAATAGGAGGGCGGCCTGGCAGAATTTGCTCAGCGTATGAAGTTCCACTTTACATTTCAGTTGGGAACTCCGTCAGGAAAAGAGAAGGTTATAAACTCAGGGAAGGGGGATCCCATCACGGTTTCTTTGCCAGACGAGGCCCGACCATCTGGGTGATGGACACCAGGGGGCGCCCTTCAGACAGCGCATCCAGCCGTGGTCAGCGCTCTGCCTGGAGTCAATTGGCCGTTTGTGTCCCTGCTGTCCCTATCCCCCCTTCCTCTCTGGCAGTGAGGTGACAAGGATCAGAATTGCCTGCAGAGGTCAGCAACCGGGAGGAAAGGCTGAGGTACCCCTGCGCCCCCCACGACACCCCTCAGTTCACAGAATGCCTTCACCTCCTCCCCTTGGCCTCCCCTGGTCGGGAGCTTCTACCCCCCGTGTCCTTGACAATGTGGCTGAGGTTCAGCGAGAGTGTGGTGACCGGTCTGAGGCCTCTCAGCAAGCGGACAGCAAAGCCTGACTCCCGAACCCAGTGCCAACTTACTGCCCAGATCCCAGCTGCCAAGAGGCTCTTGGGAAACATCACGACGTGGTTTACAGACATAAGTGTGGGCAAAATATATAAACCTGGTGGGTGGGGGGTGGGCATGATCCTCTATTACGGACACGAGTCATATCCATCGGCAAAGCACGGGGAGCGGGGGAATGATACTATAAACCGCGGACTCTGGGGGATAAGGTTGTATCAATGATCAATGTAGGTTCATCAACTGTAACAAATGCACGGTCTGTGGGGGGTGTGGGTCGTGGGGGAGGCTGTGCGCGTGGGGGCAGGAGGATATGGGAACACTCTGTACCTTCCTCTCTATTTTGCTGTGAACCTAAAACTGCTCTTTTTAAAAGTCTTCATAAAAATAATCGCAGACATTCTTTAAGTATTAGAAGCCAAACAAGGAGCAGTGCAGGAACTGACTTAAGATCCATCTGAATTGCAATGTGTTTTGCCTCCTCTTCCTGGAAGACGATTCTCGATTCTCGTGAGGGCTGGAGGTGCAGCTCCTAACCAAACACACCCCAGGGCAAGTCGGCCCTCCCGCCTGAGGCCCGGGGGGCTGGGAGCCCCATGTCTGGGACAGGAGACTTAATTTCCAATGATCGAGGCCTTATTCTGGCCCCAATGCTCAGACAACTAACAGAATCTTCCCGTCGCCACTCCGGCTGCTGAGTTGGGAGTTTCCCCCTCCCTCCCACCCCACCCCTAGAGAACAGACCTTCCTGACGTTCTCGAGTTCACCTGAGCTTCAGAGAACCTGGGAACGGGAAGATGGGTTCCAGAGAAACAAGTCTGTAAGGGATCTGTGGCTTGACAATGACCTTGAGGACCAGTGACCCCAGCCCAGCATGACAACTCTGAACTCACTCCACAAGCGGCCACTGCAGGCAGAGCCTGGGAAGGCGGGGCCCCAGTTCCCAGAGCTGTTGGCTGTCCCCTGTCTCCCCGCCCCAAACCACCCACTGTCATCCAAAGTCATTCACACTCCGAGCGCGCCCTGAGTGCCCCCCCTGGCCTGGGCGAGGGGCCGCAGGATAAACTAGCACCCTGCTCCCTGCCTTCCCCAGCCTGCAGACTCCAAGCAAATCATCACAGTTCCTGTGCCCGTCTCCCCGCCAGCGTGCGGGCCCCAGCTGGAAAGCAGCAGCCTCTGCCCTTCAAAAACCAAAAGGTGCGCGTTTCGCCATTTTAAGGGACCAGGTCAGGTAAGGCCTGAAAGCAGCCTCGTGCTTGCGTGAGTGCGGTGGGAATATGAGCCAGAACACCACCAGCCCCTTCTGCTCCAGCACCGGACTCGCCCTCGGGGTATGAGCTGCCCAGGGCTGGAGGGCCCGTCGGTGGGCAGGGCCCTACACCATGAGCCCGCCTGGGCCAGTCACAGGCCGAAATCCGGGGCTGCCTGCCATCGATCCCAAGAGGCAGGCAGCCTTCTTACACCTGTGCGGTCCCTGGCGGTGCGGCTTTCCCTTCTCTGTCCCCTCCTCACCCAGTCCTGTGAGGGAGGCTGAGCAGGGGCCATTGCTCCCATTTTGCAGATGAGGAAATGAAGGCCCAGGAAGTCACGGGACTCTCCCTAGACACCCCCTGGGGTCCCCTGGCGAGCACTCTGCCTGCCCAGCTCTGCCTCTCTGCAGGAGGTGACAGCTTCCCTCTTGGTCACAGCAGGACTTAGGGGACCTCAAGGAGCAGAATCAAAGTGGGGGGCGCAGGAGGGGAAGGCCTGTGCCCACCCTGAGGGCTTCTCTCTCTCTTTAGCCACAGGCTCTCAGAGGTCCCTGGCTTGCACTCGAGGAATGTGGCAGCCCGGCCACAGCTCCCAAAATGCCCCTGAAGCTGTCACCTCACCCCAAGGATCTTCATTTATGGAACCGGGGTGCTTTCTTCAGGAAACCAGGAAAGGATGCTGTTGGGGGGCTCAGAAAGTTGCCTCTGGCTTCTTCTATCTGCAAGAGCCAAGGGCACCCGGGGCAGGCCGAGCGAGCCAGCCAGTGAGGGTGGAGGTCAGAGACTTCTCCCGCAGTCCCCGCGCGGCTGAGACCCCAGGCCAGCTCCCGGTGTCAGCAGCACAGGTTCAGAAGTTCCAGACTGCCTGTGTTTGGATACTGGATTTGTTTTTATGGCACAAAAACCAGTCTGCATTTTCTCCTCTAAACCCCGGGCTGGTTATAGAGAGGCTGGGAGGGACCGGCGGCAAACACGTTCACATTAGCCAAGGGGAGGGCTCGGGACATGAGGACCATGACCGCAGAAGCTTCCAGACGTTAAAATCCCAGTTTTGTCCTTTGGGGGTGGGGGGATGCCTCGCTTCCAAGCCCCTGGTCTAGCTTCGGGGAATTCTCTACTGTTGTCAATTAAATTGGGTCCTCCCCCAAATTCATATGTCGAAGTCCTAACCCTCAGGACCTCAGAATATTACTGTGTTTGGAGAAAAGGTCATGAATGTTAAATGAGGTCTTGGGGGGGGGCCCTAATCCAACACGATTCGTGTCCTTACAAAGAGAGGAAATCAGGACGCAAGCACACACAGGCAGAAGACTACACGAGAACACGCGGAGAAGACTGCCATCTCCATGTCACGATGAAGGGCCTCGGAATGAACCAAGTCTGTCGGCACCTGGATCTCAGACTCGCAGCTTCCAGAACCGTGAGACAAGACAAGGCTATTGTCCAACCGACAAGCAGATACTCCCGTCTTTGTCCCCAGCAGACAAATATACCCGCCGTGAGCCTTGATGGGACACTGCAGAAGCCGACTATGCCAGGGGCTGCCCTGGGACTGGAAGTGGAGCAAGAGGGTCAAGGCCGGCGAGGTCACAGGAACTCCACGCTCCCGGGGGCTGTGCAGCACAGCTGCGGCGACCACCTGCCTGCGGTGGACCCAGGTGTGCTGGTGCACAAGGCCACCCTTCGGCTCTTTCTCCAGAGCACTGATGACATACCGCCTGTCAAGGTCAAGTCAGCTGGTGTCCCCGTGGGGCACGACAGACCTGGGACTGCTGCCCTAAGAAAGGCTTTGTCTGGGGCGCCTGGGTGGCTCAATCGGCTGAGCGTCTGCCTGGGGCTCGGGTCATGATGCCAGGGTCCTGGGATCGAGCCCCGCATCGGGCTCCCTGCTCAGCGGGAAGTCTGCTTCTCCCTCTCCCATTCCCCCTGCTTGTGTTCCCTCTCTCGCTGTATCTCTCTCTGTCAAATAAATAAATAAAATCTTAAAAAAAAAAAAAAAAGCAAGCCTTCATCTGCGAACCTGGATTTCCCCAGTGTTCCTGCCCCTCCTGACTGAAAGGAGGCGCCTCTCAGCTCATCAGTTAGGGAACGTCTGAAATGTCTGTACAAATACTGGCTTATGCCGACGCCCGCCTTCCTCCTGGATGTCTGGAGATCGGGCACATGCTAGGCGAGGGGACCTATGTGACTGACCCCCAGTGAAACCCTGGACTCCCAGGCTCAGACAAGCTTCTGCGGTAGACGACACTCACACCTGTGTCACAGCCTCATAATGGAGTCCTGTGTGACTTCCTAGGTCAGGACTCTTGGAAACTTGGGCCTGGTTTCCTCTGGTCTTCGTCCCACGCCCCTTCTCCTTTGCTGTTTTTCTTTGTATCCTTCTGCTATAAGAAATCTTAGCCATGACCATGACTATGTGCTGAGCCCTAGGAGTCCCCGTAGGGACTCATCAGACCCGAGAGGGACCTTATAAAACCCCCACATGCCCACTGACCCAGCCCACCCCCACGAAAGATGGCCTTCGACCCTCCACTCCTTCAGGCCATGTTCTCCGCAAGCTATGGACCCAGATGTCTGTCCCAGCCCTGGCCCCCGGGGGCCTGCCTCAGATCTGCCTGGGGAGCCCGCGAACCACATAGGTTCCCCGGGCTCGGCCTGGTCTCCTCAGTGGGGCTGGGGTCAAGCCGGGAAACCAGGTGGTTCACAAGCCTCCCAGAGGGTTCTGAGGCCCAGTCAGGCTTGGGAACCCCTGGTTTAGGGGAAGAGCCCCTGGCCCAGGAGCTGGGCATCTAAGCGTCAGCGCCCACTTAGCCACTGACCTGAGCGGCTCTTTCGGGAATAATTCCTCCTGGGCGTTCATTTCCTTCCTCCACCAAATGAGAGGTTTGGGCCCAGTTCGGGCTCTTAGTATTCTGGTGCTCACAGACCCCTTGGTGAATCTGACGAAAGCAACGGAGCCTTTCCTTAGGGCACACACGTGTGCACTTACACACACGCACACACACACACACACACAGAGGCACAATTTTGTCTCACAGATTCCACACGGAGAGTCCCTGGCCGGATCCCCTCTCAGGCCTTCTGTCTCTCAGCCTGGAGGGCCGTCCCCGCAACCCAGCCTGCTGTCACCCAGCACCCGCCAGCTCAGGAACCCGTGTTTCATACCCCGGTTCCCTGACGTCTGTAAGATCGCAACCACTGAGACTAATTTTCTCTCTGGAGCGGTACACACAGAGATGTAGGGTTAGCGCCAGCATGGCTATTACATTTCCATACTCAGACGTGCGCAACCATGGTCCTCAGGAGTCCCCAGAAGCCATTCCGTTCCCCATCATCAGATTTGCGCGGCTGCGGCCAAGGCTCGGCGCCTTCCCGCAGGTGGAAGGGAGGCTCAGGTCCGGTTCCCGGGCCGGCCCGGTGTCAGCGCCGGTCTCGGCAGCCTCTGAGCGCAGGCAGAAAGTAAAGAGGGATGCAGGACAGATAGACATCACCTCCTCTGAGAAGCCCTCCTGAGCCCCCAGGCAGGATTAATTCCTGCCTCGGTCGGGCTCTGTGTTTTGGTGTGGGCTCTCCTGACGGCCTTAGAGAGGGTCCGGTGGGTACTACGGTTCCTTGCGCACTTACCTACGCTCCCCGCACTGTGACCAACCCAACCGCCGCTGAGCTGCCGGCCACTTTCCTGGTATCCTGCAGGTCTCGGCAAACCACCCCCCTCAGCTCCGGTGGGGAGCCCCCGACCAAGCCCCGGGCAGAGCATCCAAGGGCCTGAGCACAGTGGTGGGCACGTGCCCCAAGTGAGACCAGCGACATCCAGTCCTGGGATTTGTGCTCCAATGGCCAGAAAAGAGGTATTCCCTTCCCACAGGGGCTCTGCAGCTGAGGGGGTGGGAGCCCAACCCACAGGTGTCCACTCCCCTGTTGGGGGGGAGCGCATGCCCACGACAAAGCCGGCTCTGAGGAGGGCAGAGCAGAGCGACAGGGAGAAAGGTAGGGTCCTAATGATCTTGTCTGAAGCTCTGAATCCAGCCATGTCTGAAGCCGGTGACCTTCTTGAGCCTCCTGATTTCATCAGCCAATCCATCCCCCTTTGGTTTGAGCCAGTCTGAGATGGGTTTCTGTCGCCCACCACCGAAGAGTCCTGGATAAAACTCCCAGATTCCTAACTCACCTCTGTTGTACTGAGTGCCTCAGAAAGTATTTGTCCTGGGGCACAAGGAGGTGGGGACTTGCTTGAGGTCGTGAGGCTGCTTAGTGAGAGAGCAGAGACCAGAACTCAGGCTGCCTATCTTGCAGACCCTTCTCCCTATGACGCACTCATTGCCCGCCTTCTCCCCTGCCCGGGACTCCAGCACTGGCCCGTACCCGAAGCCACCCTAAAGCCAACGCATGGAGATGCTCATTCAGCAACATCCCACCCCACTCTCAAGACCTGGCAGGGTCCAGACCACAGACAGTCAAAGGTCAAAAAGAGAGGCACCCCATGAGCTTGGGGCAGACGCTGCTTAGAACCTGAAGGTGGGTTTTTTTCATCCAGACTTGAATCTGGAGTCAGTGGGGAACCAGGGAGAAAGGGAAAGATGAGTCCTGAGGTGTCCTCCCCAGTTTGTCCCTTGACTCAGCTGCTGCCACTGGAGAGTCAGCCTCAGGGACTCACACACCAGCTACCATGCCCGCTGACTTCACTGGCTTCCCTCGGACCCACACGCTGGCCCGGGGAGGGACGGCTTGCCCCGGATTATAGAGGATCACTGCCCACGGCGGTAACTGTCAGCCTCGCTCCGGGTCCGATGTCGGCATGTTGACAGTGTGGTCGGAAATCCTGGGAATAAGCTCTCTCCTTCGTTGGCTAACTTTTCACTACTTTTGTAATTTCCTTGTATTGTGGTTTTAGAATATAGTCTCCAGATGATAGTCATTCTTTGGTATTTGTTGAGATTAGCTCACAAGTGATCAATTTTTTTAAATGTCCCACATATGCCTGAAAATGCATATTTAAATGATAAATGCAAGGTTAGGCTTCTCTCTGTATTCATCCTATCAAGACTGAAAAAAGATGGGGCGCCTGGGTGGCTCCGTCTTTAAGCATCTGCCTTCAGCTCAGGCGTTTATGAAAATTAAGAAATCATCATTGGGGGCGCCTGGGTGGCTCAGTTGTTAAGCGTCTGCCTTCGGCTCAGGTCATGATCCCAGGGTCCTGGGACTGAGTCCAGCATCGGGCTCCCTGCTCCGCGGGAAGCCTGCTTCTCCCTCTCCCACTCACCCTGCTTGTGTTCCTTCTCTCCCTGTCTCTCTCTGTCAAATAAATAAATAAAATCTTAAAAAAAAAAAAGACTGATAAAGATGTTATTCAAAATTTCTGTATCTTTACTAATTTTTTTGTCTATGAGAGCACTCATGTTCCAGAAAGCTGTGGGAAAATCTCACACTAAAACTGTAACTGTTTCCATTTCTTCTCATAATTCTGTGTACTTTCTGTATATTTTGAAATAATGTTAGTAGGGGATACAAGTCCAAGTGTATCTTCCTAGAGAGTTGTTCCTTTTGCATGATGGAAGGCCCTGTTTCTGATTCATTTTGTCCAATAATAACATTGCTACATGGGCTTTCTGTTGGTTGGCAATTGTTGGACGTATCTTCTTCCCTACCCTTCTACGCTTCTATCTTTCTACTGTTTTGTTTTGTTTTGTTTTTTAAAGATTTTATTTATTTATTTATTTGACAGAGAGAGGGGGAAGGAGAGAGAATCTTAAGCAGGCCCCACGCCCAGCTCAGAGCCTGATGTGGGGCTTGATCTCACAACCCTGAGATGACCTGATCCGAAATCAAAAGTCAGGCACTTAACCAACTGACCCACCCTGGTGCTCCAATCAGAGATTTTTTCAAAGATTCCTTTTCTGTTTATTTCAAAGTCACACACTCTATTTCTACTATTGTAGCTAGTTCCTAGCATATTTTAATATGAATACTTAACAAGGATCCAAGTTAAGCAATGTCACTGTCCCCCACATTAAAATGACACAAAGACCAGAACATTTTGCTTCCCATCTCACCAAGTTGTGATCTAGTAGTTCAGTCCTACCTGTTTTTGAGTCTCCGAAACTGGTTGTTATTTAATGACTGATTTTCATACATTCAACATTTCTTTAGACTTACCTACATAATTACCAAATCATTGTCTCAGATTACTTCTTAGGTCTTACCTTTTCCTTCTGGACTAAACTCCATTCTAAGGAAGCACACCCTTTAGTGATCCTTTCAGAAAAGGTCTGAGAACCATAGAGTCTCAGACTTTCTTTGTCTAAACGTGTCCTTTTTCTGCTCTCACTCTTAGCTGGCTACAGAATTTCTGATATAGTGGCATCTTTATTATATAGTTCCATTGGCTTCTAGCCTCCATTGTTATGAAGTCTACTGTCAGCCTGATCACCATTCTTGCATAGGGAACCTACCAATGCCATATGGTTGCTTTTAAGATTTCTCTTCGTTTTTTGTTTTCTACAATTGTTCTCATCATATATAAGTGTAGACTTACTTGTTTTTATCTTCAGAGGACTCTTTGTTAGCAATATGAAGATTCATCACTTTCATTACTTTGAGAAAACTCTCAGCCGTTATCTCTTTGTTATTACTACTTCTCTGTTATTCTCCCCACTGCTATGCATCCTGGAACGGCTACTAGATGCATATTGGACCTTCTCATTCAATCTTCCATATCACCCAATCTCTCTGATTTTCCCTTTATCATTTGTATTGTGTTTGAGTTAATTTCATCACTCATGTTCTCTGGCCTGTGTCTGGCCTACGATTCAACCCATCTACTGAGTATCTTCAGTTCGGTGGCTGTCTTTCTTTCATTTCTATAAATTCAATGTAGTTCTTTTTCAAATCTGCTTTTTCTCTTATTATGGGATCCTGTTCTTTCCTTATTGCTTCTTTTCATTTTATTTCTTGAGTACCTTTACATTTTCTTCAGTTCTTAATATTCCGATCCTATGTGCTGTCTCTTCCTCGTGGTGATTCTTCCTATCATATCCTTTGTGATTTTGGATTGAATTTACCTATAGCAGTCCCATGGATGTCAGTTATGAAAGAATTTCTATTAAACGTTTTATATTTGCTTCTGCAAGGTGTCCAGGAGGGACTATATTTTTATGTCACTATCTCAGTTGGGAAGTCCTCTACCATAGATTTAAATTCAGTCTCTATGCGGAAGACTGTTGTAGGCACGGGGCTTTAGTTTTTCATTGGCTTGTTGAGTTGACTGAGGGTCCGAACATGTCTATATTGAATGAAGCTAAAGAGCCAGAATTGCCTGGTACACTGTAGGGGAGGGTGTCCAAAGACTTGAGGGGATCGGGATGCTGGAGTGGCTTTACTGCGGGAGACTTGCTCACCTGCCCTACAACCATGACCCTTGGAAGGATCCAGAGGACACTCCCTGCACCAAGCCTCCGAGAAATACTTTGCTGGGAGTTGCACGGCATCCTTGAAGGTCTTTCTAGTGGTTGTTCTCAGTAGACCAGGAATGATGGTGGCGTCAAACTGGGCTTCCGGGATTCAACAGGAAAGCTGACATCCTAGGAAGCAGAAGCCAAAGGATGGTATACCATCACCAGAGACGAGGTTAGCATGGCTCTGTAATGAGCAGCAGAACCTAGTGTCATTGGTCTGACTAGCAGAGATGTTTGGTGTTGGCTAAAGATCATGATACCCTAGGACTGAAAGAGATGGGCACCCTGCTACTGATTGCATTTGTGTAAGAGGAAAGCTCTAGGTCAGGTGAGCAAAGGTTTGGCTTGAATGAGCACGAGAGAGTCAATGCCCCTGAACCCTTCCCAGACTTTAGCCAGTCCAGAGGCCCAGAGGCCCTGAAAATAATACTTATGCCAAACCAGAACTCCGTGCTTAAAACACCATTTAGCCTGCTCATAAATCTGCATTGTGGTCAGGGCTTATCGGAAACAGCTCATCTCTGTTCTACTTGGCATCCGCTGGGCAGCGCAAAGGCGGGGGGCTGAAATCATCTGAAGTCTCATCCAGATGTCCGGCTGTTAAAGCTTAGAGGGTGTAAACATGTAAACAGCTGAGGGCTGGAACCCCTGGGCCCCTCAACCACGCCTCTCTATCTTGATGCGGCCTTCACATGTGCTCTCTCCAGGATGGCAGCCCCAGGGTAGCTAGTAGACTTCTTACACGTTGGCTCAGGATTTCCAAGGCACATGTCCCACATATGTGTGTGCATGTGTGTGTATATATGTGTGCATGCGATATGTGTATGTGTGTATACGTGTGTGTGCGTGCGATGTGTATGTGTGTATATATACGTGTGTGCGTGCGATGTGTGTGTATATATACGTGTGTGTGTGCGTGCGATATGTGTATGTGTGTATATATACGTGTGTGTGCGTGCGATGTGTATGTGTATGTATATATACGTGTGTGTGTGCGATATGTGTATGTGTGTATATATACGTGTGTGTGTGTGCGATATGTATATGTGTGTACATATACGTGGGTGTGGGTGTGTAGAAAGAGAGAGAAAGAGAACCATATGGAAACCGTATTGCTTTTTATAACCTAGCCTCATGCCAATCACACTACTGCCTTTGTGTTGGTCAGGGTTCGCTTGAGAAACAGAACCACTAGGATATACACAGATAGACAGAAGAGGAGGCTTATTGCTGGAATTGTCTCACATGGTTATGGAGGCTGAGAAGTCCCATGATGGGCCATCTGCACGTTGCAGAACCAGGAAACCCAGTGGTGTCATTCAGTCTGAGTCCAAAGGCCTGAGAACAGAGGCGGGGGCGAGGGGAAGCTAATGGTGTGAACCCCTGATAGGAGTGGGATGCCCAAGAACCAGGAGCGCTGGTGTCTGAGAGCAAGAGCGAAATGGACATCTGAGCTTCAGCAGAGCGAATTTGCCCAGCCTCGGCTTTTTTGTTCTAGTCAGGCCCTCCACACACTGGATGCTGCCCACCCGAACTGGGGAGGACCCTCTGATTTCCTCGGTTCACCAACGCAATTGCTGATCTCTTCCAGAGATACCCTCACAGACACACCCAGAAATAATGGTTTACCGGGTCTCTGGCGTCCCTTAGCCCGGCCACGCTGGCACAGAAATTTACCATCACAGCCACGTTCTGTGTTTTAGGACTAAGACAGGCCCGGATTCAAAGGAAGAGAACACAGGCCCTATTACTCGGTGGAGGAATCTCAGCATCGTATCCTACAGAAGACTGTGTGAGATGAATACTACCTTCCACGAGCCATGTTTGGGAAACACGATCTGCCACATTCCCCGTGAGAAAGAACTCGGCTACTCTGAAACAGCCTTCCAACAGGTTACCAGGTTTTGCTTTGGAGAAGGGGAAATAAGATGACCAGACACTGGCTCTGAACAGACACCCAAGTGGCCGTGGCACTTTAATGAATGGAGAACACGCACAAGCTCAACAACACGCCCCTCCACTCCTTAAGGCTCATCTGGGGACAAGGTCTTCACTCCCCAAGGTGACCAGCTCATGGTCTGGTGGCAAGTTGATGACACTGGATCACTTCCATCCTGGAAGGAGTAGCAGTGTTTTCTCATTGGAATAGAGTATTTAAATACAGATTTGCCTTTCCTGCTGCCCATGCTTTTGCTAAAACCACCATCCATGGGCTTAATGAATACCCAAGTCACAATCGTGGTATTTATTGGAGAGCCAGTGTAAGGAGGAGACGGTGCTGTCCACAGTTGAAAATAAAATATGGACAAATTGTAGAATTACATATTTAATCTTCATCGACTTCAGACTTATCGAGGGTCCCTTCTAGCAATTTGAGACCAGCAGATGTTATGTTTCAGGGCAGAATTAGTTAAAAGCATCCTGCCCCACCACACCACAGTTGAAATTATGATGAAAGACTAGCCACAGGAAAATAAAACGCCTTCTAATTTATTATAGAAAAACATTTCTTCAACTGTCCACCAAGCTTTCGACAAGTTGCAGACCTGGGAACATGTTGCTCACTTGATTCCATTTTTTTAAAAAAAATCCATCATAACTTTTATTCTCGCAGCCACACTGAAAACAGTGCCTATGTCCCAGGGTTGCATCACACGAAATAAATCTGAACTCTTCCCCAGGAGCTGAAGCTGTGCATGGCTAAGATTCCTGGCAGGAAGTCAGCTTTCTGTCCGTCCATTTCAAATGGACTCCTGTCTGGATCCTGGCCTCACTACCACCAGGGGACGTGCCTCTGACCTCCCGGTCAGCTCCTGGCTGCCCTCCAAGGGGCCAGAAAGCACCCTGCTGTCAGCTCTGTCCCCGACAGGTGCCCGTGCTATGGCTTCAGGCTCTCTTATCCTCCAGAAACAGTTCTGTCTGTTCTCTCAGCCACTGGCAGCTCCGAACTGGATCATCAAGGCACTGCCCAAGCCCAGCCTCATTCCTGAAGTAGGAATGTTGGCTGGTGGGGCTAGGTCTGTTTGTTTTCTTAAAGTCTCCTTGCGGTGTAAGTTCAGACCCAGTTTGTCCTTGAGTAGAAGTGTCAGCGGCTGCAGAAGGGGTCTCAGGATGGCCATATGCACTCATCCCTCCCCTGATTCGCTCAATCGCCCTTCACTCATTTTAGTGATATATGGTCTCAGAGCTGTGGGCTGAAAAAGGAGCAGGGAGGTCCTACTGAGGAGGAGGACTATTGCCAGTGGCAATAGCGTAGCACAGAAGTATGAGTTACTAACTCCAAGGAGGCACATGATGGGGGGTCCCAGGGGTGTCGGGGAAGTTGTCCTTGGTCATTTTGCCTTCAGATGCAAAGAGGAGAACCCCATTTCAAACCAGCTCAGACAAAAAGGAGATGTACTGGCTCACCTAACTGGGAAGTCGGGAGTATCTGCTTCAGGTATAGCTGGTCCAGAGGTTGAAGCAATGATGTCATTCAGGCTCTGTCTGTAAATGGTTTGCTTCTGCATAGAAGTGCTCTTTCTGTGCAGGCAAAAGGGCCACCAGCAGCTGCAGAGTCATGGCATCATGGGTAAGCAGGGACAGCAAAAAGAATACTTCTCGCCATATTCTCCCACCAATCTCAGGGAGGAATCCGATTGGTCCTGTTTGAGTCACATGCCCATCACTGATCCTATCTCTGGGGCCAAGGGGGGTTGGATCCTCTGATTGGTCAGCTTATGTCATACGCCCACCCCTCCGGCGGGGGCTGTGCTGTGATTGACAGCCCTACCAAACCTCGAAACGTGAGGGAGTAGAAGAAGGAAGTGTGGCAAAGCATGCTAGGCAGATGAAAGTCACTTTCCCAGTCCTGTGCTGAAGGTCTCACTGAGGAGGCTGCAGGTAAGCTGGCCTTGATGGCTGGGCAGGATTTACTGGGGGAGATGGAGGAGAGCAGAGGGAAGAGGTGTGGGAGAGGAGTGACCCCAGAGAGTTAGCTGAGAAGGAGAGTGCCATAGACTGAATGTTTGTGTTCTCCCTAAATTCCTAACCTGAAACCTAATCCCCAGTGTGATGGTATTAGGAGGTGGGGGTCATGACGGTGGGGCCCTTATGAATGGGATTAGAGCCCTGATAAAAAGAGACCATGTGAGGACACAGGGAGAAAATGGCCATCTATAAACCAGGAAACAGGCTGCCCACAAGACGCCAAATCTGTTGGTGCCTTGATCTTGGACTTTCAGCCTCTAGAACAGTGAACTAAATTTTTGTTGTCTTTAAGCCGCCCAATCTATGATACCGTGCTATCATAGCAGCCCAAGCTAGGACAGAGGAAAGCAGAGGAGACATCATACAGTGACATCCACCTGCCTCACTCTATCCCAGCTCCTCTCTCCAGGGCCATCATGTGGTTTGAATCTGGGGGTGGGGGCCGTGGGTGCAGTGGTGAGAGGTGAAGAAACATACAGGACCCAGACTTTCACTTGGGCTGTTTTGAAAAAGGAATCTGGCACCACAAGATCCCAGCTGAAAGCACACCCATGCGCAGCGTGAGGGACCCGGTGGGAAGAAGGAGCAGAAGGAGCAGGTTCAGCTCCCAAGACCTTTGCGGCAGGTGTGCCTGGTCCCGGAAGCAAGCTGGCTGGGGGATATCCGGCATACCTGTCTCTCTGGGGACAGGAGGGGACAGTCACTGTTGGGTTTTAATAGCCGAGACAGCAGCACAGACGAGCCTGGAGCACAGGGTTTGGAATCTAGTGTCCTGGATTTGAATTTTGTGTCTTTTTCAAAAATAAGTAAATATATAACTATACAAAACAAAAATCACTCATAATTCCCCCACCCAGAGAAGACCACTGTATAGCAATTTTATGTAGGTCCTTCTATACTACATATATTTTCATAAATAAATAAATAATATATATATATATATATATATATATATATATATATATATATATATATATATTTTGTTTAATAAGCACTGTGCCCAACGTGGGGCTTGAACTCACAACCCCAAGACCACGAGTCATATACTCTACCGACTGAGCCAACCAGGTGCTCCTACAAATTTCTATATTTTTCACACAACATATATAGAGATAAATATACATACCAACTGCTTCATATGACAAAAAAGGGGGGGTCCTACTGTTTCATGATATTGTTTAACAGTGACCTGTATTAACATTTTCCTGTGCCATTGCCTGTCCTTGCATTTAGCAGTGAAGAATCTGAACTCCAGGGGAGGAACCTTGCTGTTGTCACATAGGTGGGCCAGCAAGGTCCCCAGGGCTGGCTCACTCAGAGCCCTTTGCAGTCTGCACTGCAGCTGTGTGGCGAGTTCCCTTCTGAACGTGACACTTGTGTCCAACACGCCTCGGACACCCCCAGCGGATTCCAGGGCTCACGCACCGTCGACCTCACAGCAGCCTGAGGAGCAATCAGTGACTTCCCGGTCAGGACCCTGGGCCTTGCCTCCCGGGAATGCCATCTCCCGCCCTCCAGCTGGACCCAGTCACTAGGCAGACAGATGGCCCTAGACTTTACCTCTGGCCTAGAGACAAGGTACGGCTGGTTCACCCAGAGGCCATGGGTGCACCCTGAGCGTGTCCAGGCAGTCGGGATTCATCTCTGGGCTGTCAGGGGACACATGGTGTGTTTTTCCTGCGGCTGGAGAATGAATATTCTTTGGCTCCAGGGAGGGAGCTATTCATCAGCAAAATGTCACGTCAGGGGACCTCAGGGGCTCTGACGTGTATCCAGCCTCCTGGGAGGCAACTCCATCAGACTGAACCCTCCCCGGAGCAGGGCAAGTGTAGAGATTAAAGGACAGCAGGGGACACACCCAAGAGGACTGCAGTCCACTGAGGCCAGGGAGGAAGACCACAGGAGAGTCAGGGCCAATGAGGTAAGAGCACTGGCTTTGGAGCCTATCGCCCTGGGACCAAAGTCCCTTCGAGCCCTTGCTGGCTGTGTGACCTTGGATGTGTTCATTCCCTCTCTGAGCCTCACCCTCCACAGCTATAAAATGGGATTATCTGGCATACCTGTCTCCCTGAGGGGTCGGAGATTAAATTAGGTAACAGCATAGAGCTCTTCGTACACTGCTGGACATGTGACCCACAGTCAATCATTATTTCCCTGGTGGTTCTGAGAAAGGGAACGATACTGCCTAAGTGAGTACACGTGCAGGATAGACATTCCACACATCAGTCTATGTGTTAATCATTTTCTAAACTGTGCTCTACATAGCGTGCCTTCTGAAACAGATAATTCAGACTTAACAGCACCCAATGATTATATCCTGCCCCCACAAAGTACTATCTACAGAGGCGATGGGATGCAAGTTGAGTTATCTGTTCAAATGTTAAATGGCCTGACCCAAGCTGGCTCGGTTCTAACAGTGCCCATAGGAGCTTTTTTTTTTTTACAGTTTGCTTGTCTCCTCCCTCAGTTGGGTTCTCTGCTTTCAACATCACTCCCTCCTCCCATCACCGCCAGCTTACAGTCTGAGCCGAGAAACCAGGTACAAGGGCCCGTTACAAATGTACGTAAAGTACGAGTTCCTGGGCTCTCAGTGAGGACCCGACTCTTCTGCACAGAAAAATGCTTTCGCAGAACTCCGAGACAGTTACCCAAGCCCTCTTCACTCACTTCCCGCTCCTCAGCTGCATCCTGGATGGCTGAGGTTTTGGGGGTCAGACCCCAGAAAAGTGACCCTTATGATGCCCATCTGATGAGACTGCTTACACGGACAGTGCCTGAAGATCTTTTACATCTAGTATCATCACCATCACTGAGAGGATTGCCGTCTTCCGGTAGCATTTCTTCTAGAAATTAGAGATTCCACCTGAGTTGGACGAAAGCCTCTGATGTGCTGGGTTTCTTGTTCCAGCCTGTAGGGACACTCTGAAGACAATGAGGACGTTATCCCGAGGACAGCCAACGAGTGGCCTCTTCAAGACAGCTGTTGTTTCCGAATCATGTGATGGCTCAGCTCGTTCTCCTCGACTCACTCTGTTCCCCCGGCGCATTCCTCCCTGCCTTTATCCTGCACTCACAGAGCCTCCCTCGGCCAGCAGACATGTGCAAAGCTCTACCCTGTGCCAGGCTCCAGGATGGGCACTAAGGTCCTTGCCTCCAGAAGCCCCCATCTGGGGAGGAGAGCACACAGGTAGCAGAAGTCAGTCCTACCTTGTGACCAGGACGGAACAGGTACGAGGTCCGTCGGCCCTCAGGAGAAAGCGACCAGTTTTTCCCCTGTAGGAAAGGGGGGGGGAAGCTTGACCGAAGTGGGACATTTGAGCTGAGCTTTGAATGCCAAAAAGGAGGGAGGAAAGGTCCTGGCAGAGCAAACAGCTTGAGCGAAGGCCCAGCGAGGTGAACATTCACAGCTCGTCTGGAGCTGGGGCAGAGGCTGAGGCCAGCGTGAGAAGGTCCCATCAGCGCCCAGCAACCATCATAGACACAGTCCGAGCAGGACCAGGAAAGGACCCAGGAATCCCCTGGGGTCCCTTACTTACTGTCTGGAGCCGATCCCAGGAAATCCCCAGTCCCGCTTTAAGATTCAGGAACCCGAGGTTCCACATCAGTCGGGTCCACCCGAGACCCGGGCAGACCTTCCCGAGTCTGTGGCTGCTGCTAGAGGCAGCACGTGTAGACGGGCTCCAGCCCCAAGCCCTCGTTTCCACAGAGCGGCTGATCCTCTGGCCGAAGAGGCTAAAAATAATCTCGGGTCGATTTCCAGACCAGACTCTGACGCATTCAAACCAAAAAGACTCAAAGACTTCGCACAGTTGATGAAAACTAAAATATCAACAGGCTGCCCCCGCCCTCGGAGCACTCCGCCTGATGGGTGATTCAGCGAGAGATGTCTGTTCACTGAGCGCCTGCCAGACGCGGGAGGAGGGCAGGGAGCTTGACAGCAGCCCTGAAGTAAGCAGGGTTCATCTGTGCAGCAGCTAAAAGGAGATATATACAGTATATACTGACCTGGAAAGCCCCTGGGACACATTACATGTTAAAAAAGCAAATCGCAGAATACACAGGATCGCAGATATGCTAAATTTAAGAGTGTGTGTGTGTCCATATAAATGCATGGACCGCCTCCCAGCAACCCCATGCAGTAGTATTATGAACCCCATTCTGCAGATGAAACTATTAAGGTTCTGTGAGGTTAGGTAATTTGACCTCGTGGCTAGTAAACGGTGGAACGGGAATATAAGAACACCACCACCAAGATTTATAAGCAAATTTTCTAGAAGAACTGGAATAATACACATAAACTCATTCCTTCATTCAACACACAGGAATTGAATGTCCACTGTGTGCCTGACGCTATTTTAACTTCTGGAGAAAAAATGTTGAAGAACACGGGAGCGTCTGGCTGGCTCAGGCCGTAGAGCGTGCAACTCTTTTTTTTTTTTTTTTTAATGATTTTATTTATTTGAGAGAGAGAGAGAGCATGAGCAGAAGGAGGGGCAGAGGGTAAAGCAGACTCCTTGCTGAGCAGGGAGCCTCATGCAGGGCTTGATCCCAGGACTCTGGGATCATGACCTGAGTCCAAGGCAGACGCTTAACCAACTGAGCCACCCAGGCATCCCCAAGCATGCAACTCTTGATCTCAGGGTCCTGAGTTCGAGCCCCACCTTGGGGGTGGAGCCTACTTTAAAAAACAATGATGAAAAATACCAATGAAGGCCCTACTTTCATTGACACTTCTATTCTGGGGTTGCCCCTAGAATAAAAGTGACAGAGGGTGGGAGCTGGAGAGATGAAGGAAAGTATTAGCTTTGTCCTGTTTGAGTTTTCAAAATAGGAATTAACCCTCTATTTGAATAACTAAACTGCATTTGTAAGATTTTCACCGAAGGTCCTTTTGCCTTTGGTTGTATTTATTCTTCAGGCCTATTGTCCAACTGCTAAGTGCTTATTTCTGGTTAGTTTCGCTTATCTATTTTTTTAAATTTAAATTCAAATTAGTTAACATACAGTATATTATTAGTTTCATGGGTAGAATTTAGTGATTCATTAGTTGCATACAACACCCAGTGCTCATTATATCAAGTGCCCTCTTTAATACCCATCACCCTGATAAATTTTGTTTAGATTATTTGAACAGTATTCTGCACTCAGAAAAGTACACTACAGGGACGCCTGGGTGGCTGAGTCGGTTAAGCGTCTGCCTTCAGCTCAGGTCATGATCCCAGGGTTCAGGGATCGAGTCCCACATCGGGCTCCCTGCTCAAAGGGGAATCTGCATCTCCCTCTGTCTGCCACTCCCCCTGTTCATGCTCTGTCTCTGACAAATTAGTAAATAAAATCTTTTTTAAAAAAAAGTAAACTACAGTCTAGGGGCACCTAACTGGCTTGGTCAGTGGAGCCTGCGACTCTTGATCTCGGGGTTTTAAATTCAAGCTCCACATTGGGTGTAGAGATTAAATAAAATCTTGAAAAAGAAAAAGAAAAAATGAAAAGTAAGCTACAGATCTATACCACGTGGGGAGACCTTGCTAGACACGTGCACTCTACTAAATCTTCTATACACACCACCTAGTCTGACCTCATGGCTACACTAGGAGGTGAGAACAGCCATTGTATAGACCATTTTTCAACAAGGGGCAATTTTGCCCACAAGGGACATGTGGCAAAGTTTGGAGCCATATTCGGTTATCACATTGTGGGGAGGGGGACGGTTGCTACGGCATCTAATGGATAGAGCCCACGGAGGCTGCGAGACATCCTACTGTGTGCAGGATAGCCCTTACAATGAAGAATTATCCCTCCCCGTAGGTCGAAAAGGCTGAGGTTAAGAAACCCCACTGGAGACAAAGAAACTGAGGTTCAAGAGAATAACTTGCTCAGGGTCACACAGCTGGTGTGGCAGGCGGAATAATGGCCACCCAGACTCGTGAGTGTGTTACCCTACATGGCAGAGACTAATGAAAGCTAGAGAGGGAATGAAGGTTGTTAATCGGCTGATCTTAACCGAAGGAGATTAGCCTAGATCATCCAGGTGGGCCCAATGTAAACCCAAGAGTATCAAAGAGACTTGAATTAAGAGACTCAACTGCGGATGCCTGGGTGACTCAGTCGCTGGGCGTCTGCCCGGCTCGGATCATGGTCCCAGGGTCCTGGTATTGAGCCCTGCATCGGGCTCCCTGCTCAGCGGGGAGCCTGCTTCTCTCTCTCGGCTTGCTGCTCCCCTGGCTGTGCTCTCTCTCTCTCTCTCTGTCAAATAAATAAATAAAATCTTAAAAATTAAAAAAAAAAAGGAAAACAGAAAAAAGAGACTCAACTGGCCATTGCTGGCTTTGACAATAGAAGGTCTGTACGACTCCAAAGCCTAGCTTTTAACACGACCCTATATATGTGGACATTAAAAATCATGACCCTGTCTTTTCATATGACAAATATGTTCTGGGGCGCCTGGGTGGCTCAGTTGGTTAAGCGGCTGCCTTCGGCTCAGGTCATGATTCCGGAGTCCCGGGATCGAGTCCCATGTCCGGCTCCCAGCTCCGTGGGGAGTCGGCTTCTCCCTCTGACCTTCTCTCCTCTCATGCTCTCTCTCACTTTCTCTCTCTCTCAAATAAATAAATAAAATCTTAAAAAAAAAATGTCCTGGAAAATATGTGCCATACTCTTTTGTTTGGGGGAAATATTTGCCATGAATAGTTATTTGTTGTTGCCATTTAGCATTTGTTGTTGTTACTTTTTTACACATTTTCACGTTGTCTGATCTGGTGCTTTTTCCTCTGGGATTGCATCCATCATCTAAATGCTTAAAGACCTTTCCAGTTCAGAGATGGGGGCAATGTTTCCACGCATTTCATTCTCAGTTGTCTGTGTGTGTGTCATTTCATTTCTTAAATTTAACTCCTTGGTTTATAACTTCATTATGATCAAGAGTTGCTGACCGTGAGGGCAAAGTTCCCTGCAACTTTTTAAAGCTGTAAACAGAGCCAAATAACTACCGAGGAGACATTCGAGTTTGGCCAAAAGCAATCCCCAATGTGACACACCTAAATTACAAGCATTCTTGCTGTGTCCAGCAGGGCTCCTCACACAAGCAGACCCAGCTTCAAATTCCCTCATCTTCCTGTTCTTATCATCAGAGTAGATGCTGGTGTTTTTCCCGGACCTCCAATCCCACCACACCACCTTTGACCTCACTAAGGAGCAAGTGTCCCACCCTGGGGCTCCCTGCGCTCCCTTTCCCTATCCATGACTTGCGACCACCAGAAGGAAGGATGGAAGGTCCTCGAAGCCACCCTAACTGCTGACTGGTGTCTGCTTGGTGGGGAAGACCAATCATCAGAGAGGTTATATATGTATCCACCACCAGATTAGCAGAATCAAATATTCTGTTAATGTTAAATGCTGACAAGAATGTGGTGGAACTGGAACTCTTGGGGGCGCCTGGCTGGCTCAGTGAGTAGAGCATGCCACTCTTGATGTCGGGGTTGTAGGTTCAAGCCCCACTTGGGGGTGTAGAGATTACTTCAAAATAAAACCTTTTTAAAAAACAATGTGGCAGAACTGGAACTCTTAGGCACTGCCACAGGGGGTGAAATTGGTACATCTGGAAAATAATTTGGCAATAACCTAGTGAAGCTGAAGCCACACATGACCTTGGACTGAGCAGTCAGTGTACATTTCCCACATTATAAGCTTATTTATTCTCTTGTTTATTGGCCATTCAAATTTCCTCTGCTATCAGGAACTTTTCACCAGTTTTTCTTTTGGGTTGTATGAATCATATCAACTTTTTAGGAATTCTTTTACATATTCTGGGTGCGATGGGCCTTCCTTATCAATCGCATGTATTGCAAATAGCTCTTCTCAATTTGTGACTTGTCTTTTTACTTACTATATGGTGTCTTCTGAGGAATAGGAGTGCTTAATTTTAATTAGGTACTGTTTATTGTTTAGTTAGTGGGGTTTGTGTGTGTCTTGTTTAAGAAATCCTTTCCTGTCCTAAAGTCATAAGGATATTTTTTCTACATTGTCTTTTAAAAGCTAGAGTTTCGAGGCGCCTGGGTGGCTCATTCGGTTAAGTGTCTGCCTTCAGCTCAGGTCATGGTCTCGGGGTCCTGGGGTCCAGCCCAGAGACCGAGTCTGACTCCCTGCTCAGCAGGGAGTCTGTTTCTCCCTCTCCCTCTGCCCCTCCCTGCTACTCATACTCTTGTTCACTGGGTTTTTTTTTTTCAGATTCTTATATGTTCACAACTGAGCGTGGCTTGTCATTTTTCCTTCTTATACTTGTTTTATATCAGGTTGCACTAGCCTTGTAAGATGAATTAGAAAATGATTCTTTTTTTCCCTAGACTCTAGAATGGTTTGTGTAGAACTGAAACTATTTATTCCTTGAAAAATAGAACTTATCTTTAAAGTCAACTGGAGAAAAAAAAATAAAGTCAACTGTATCTGGTGTTTTGTGAGAGATTTTAAAACTCTGATTCAATTTATATAAATGTTGCAGAACATCGAGGTTTTTAAATTCTTCTTGGGGCACTTGAGTGGCTCGCTCAGTTAAGCATCCTACTCTTTATTTTGGTTCAGGTCATGATCTCAAGGTCGTGAGATCCAGCCCCAAATCAGGCTCCATGCTCAGAGGGGAGTCTGCTTGAGATTCTCTCTCTGCCCTTCCCCCCTCAAATTAATACATACACACATTCTTCTTGAGTGAGTTCTTGTTTTCCAGCAATTTTTCCATTTCATATACATTTTCAGATTTATGAAGCATCAAGTCCCAGAAACTGTTCATTTGCATTGTGTCTTTTAGTATTGATAAACCCTGCCGAATTAACTGTATTGGTCTTTTATAAGAATCCATTGTTTAGCCCTGTCAGCCATCTATTGTATCTTTGTCCCCATTTCATCAATTCCTTCACTTATCTGTATTATGTTATTTTTTAGTTATCATCTGCTGTTGATTTCTTTTTTTTTTTTTTTTAGATTTTATTTATTTATTTGACAGAGAGAGATCACAAGTAGGCAGAGAGGCAGGCAGAGAGAGGAGGAAGCAGGCTCCCCGCTGAGCAGAGAGCCCGATGCGGGGCTCGATCCCAGGACCCTGAGATCATGACCTGAGCCGAAGGCAGAGGCTTTAACCCACTGAGCCACCCAGGCACCCCTCTGCCGTTGATTTCTAACAAAATGGAATTGTGGCCAGAAAATCCGATGTGACACCAATCCTATCAAATTTGTTAATACTTGGTTGATGGCACAGAATCCGGTCAACTTTTATAAATGCGCTATGAGTGCTGGAAAAGAATGTAAATTCTGCAATTATTTTTTTTTAAGACTTTATTTATTTATTTGAAAGAGAGAGAGAGAGCATGAGTGGGCAGGAGAGGGAGCAGCAGACTCCCCAGTGAGCAGGGAACCCGATATGGGACTCGATCCCAGGACCTGGGATCACGACCTGTACTGAAGGCAGATGCTTGACTGACTGAGCCACCCAGGCACCCCAAATTCTGCAATTACTGAAAGCAGTGTTTACATACGATTTTATATAATGACACGTGTATATGTATGTAGGTACATATAAATACATAAAGTCGAGCTTGTTACTTGTCACTCAAGTCTCCTATATCCTTGATATTTCATCAGGTTTTCATTCATATGCTTCGAAGATAAATTATTAGGTATATGCTAGTTTTAGAATTGTTGTATCTTCCTGGTAAATCGAACCCTTTACATGATGTAGCCACCCTTCGATCCCTAGGAAAGCTTTTTGCCATAAAGCCTATTAGCCTGGGTTGGCACAGCTGTCAGCCTACTTTCCAATATCTAGTGACATATCTTCTCTCATCCTTTTATCTTTAAATTTTCTGCATCCTTACATTTTATATATGTTTCTGACAAAGGATATATAGCTGTGTTTTGTTTGTTTGTTTAAGTAGGCTCTGTGCCCAGTGTGGAGCCCAATGCAGGGCTTGAACTCACGACCTTGAGATCAAGACCCCGAGCTGAGATCAAGAGTTGGACACCTCACCGACTGAGGCACCCAGGTGCCCCTATAGTTGTTTTCTAAATCCAGTCTGAAATTTTGTATTTTAACAGAACCATTTTGTCCACTTACATTTATTATAAGGAATTTTATGTTTGGATTTATTTCCACCATCTTATTGTATATTTCCAATTTGTTCTACCATTTCCGTGATGATTTTCCTTCTGTCATGCTTCCTTCTGAAATCATTATTTTTTCCTCCTTCCATTTCCTTACATCTCCTATTATACCCTCTATCTTTTTAATTGGTTTCCTATATGTTTATATATAGAGAGAGACCTAACTTATCAAAATCTAAATTTAATGAACACTGATGTTCAGAATGTTCTTCAAAATGATCCACAGCATGGGAGATGGAGTGAAAAATCCGTGTGGAGATATGCTTCATCATATATCAAGGGTAAATCGGGTTCGGGTTCTTTATACCATGACCTTTACTTTTGTAATGCTTGAAATTTTCCGTCAGTTAAAGAATATTACAGTTGTCAGTATCTTCACCCTCCTCCTGAGCAAGACAAGGATTGTAGAGCAGTCATTCCAGCTGGGGTTTTTTGTTGTTTCTGTACTTCGCTGTTTGTTTTGCTTAGTTTAATCACAAATTAAGTGACAGCATCATCATAACTATTATTGTAAGTTTGTTTAGAGTACCTGACACATACACCAACTACTTCCTTTACTCGCCATTCCTTCCTGCAACTCAGACCTTGCCACCTGCCTGAGGGCCGCACACACACCCTCACACTCACTGTGTAGGGCCCCCTCACCCCACAGCTTCCCCTGCACCGTGTCAGGTCTCGACCGGCAAAGGAAACCTAAATTTACCAGGCCAGTTGACCTCTGGATATGCTAAGGTCTTGGGACTCACAATACTCCTTTGCTAAAGGGTCCCCCAGTCCTCTGGGAGGAGGCAGAATAATGGCCCCAAAAGATGTCCCCAACCTAATTCCCAGTCTCTGAGAATATGTTACCTTAGATGGCAAAGGGGAGTTAAGGTTCCGGTGGAATTAAGGTTGCTAATGAGATGGCATGAACGTGGGGAGATTAGCCTGGATTATCGGGGCAGGTCCACTGAAATCACACAGTGGAAGAGGGAGGCAGAAGAAACAAGAGAGGGGACAGGAGAGAGGGACTTAGCCCTCTGTTGCTGTTGCTGACTTTGAAAAAGGAAGGAGGCCATGAGCCCAAGGAACGCAGGCAGTTTCTAGAAATGGCAAGGAAACGGATTGTCCCCGAGAACCTCCAGCCCCACAGACACCTTGACTGGAGCCCAGTGAGACCCGAGTCAGACTTCTGAGCTCCGGGACGGCAGGAAAGGGAGTCTCTGTGGTTTCAAGCCGCTAGGCTGGGGGTAACGGGCTATGGCAGCACCAGGAAGCTAATATGCCCCCCACCGAAGCCTCATCACCTGTTTGCTCCACGAGGTCAGAAGGACGTCCATCTCAACCACCACTCAGTCCCAGGCCTTGATGGTGAACACATAAACTCAGAACTAGAGAGGACCAAGAAAGCACTCGGGCCAGCCGATCATTGTAAGTGAGCGAAAACTGAAGTCCAGAGAAAGGAAACGACTTGCTCGAGGCTACTCAGTTTATACCGTCCTAGGCCATCGCCGTACTTTCTGCTTCCTGAGCCAGAGACACCCCAGGACAGACCCCGCTGCCCACTCATCCTCATAGCCAGGCACCTCGAGGGCACTGGAAATCCCTAGGGTACTCACGACAGCTGGGAAAACACAAGTGTAAGCCAGGTAGGGCCAGGAGAAGATGTCTAAAATGACAGAGACGGTGACTCACCCAGAACTACGAGAGCAGACCTGGCCCAGACCCCCACCTGGTCTGCTCGGTTAGCCAGACGCTTCCACCCGAAGCTTTAAAATGGCCCCTCGGGCACCTAGTGAATGCATACTTGAGGCCTGCTTTCGAGAAGCTTAGCGTTTCATGCCTCTGCCTAGAGCCAAAGCTTTGGGCTTTGGGCCAATTAGGAAAAGGTACTTCTTCCACAAGACATCTTTATCCATCTGTCAGAAAAAAAACTGTCATAATATACCGATTCCATTAGAAAAAGATACTTTACTCCACATCCGCCAGAAAACTATTTGAGATTCACTTACACATATGACCCCATCTATGAAGTAAAAGGTACCCCCTTGGGTGGAAAGCCTTTGTGCAGTGCACAACTTGCGGAGGCATACCCAGCAGCAGCCCCGCTTGGTAGTCTGGTCTCATCCCCTTCACTGACCTTTTCTCACCCCCACCCCCACTCCAGCCCTCAGGCCCACTGGAGAACAACTTTGACCTTATAAGTCACCATTTTATGCATCACTGGAGAACCAGCTTGACCTTATAGTTTATTATTTTATGTATGATTCCTCCCCTCCTGCAGACAGCGGGCATTGAAGACGAGCAAGAGAAGGCCCATAGTCCCTATTTAGGGAAACACCTGAGATCGGAGGCAGGATTTATGAATTCTAACTGAATGAATGTCCACAGGCCAGGAGACCATCCAGGCCCACAGCACAGGCCACGGAGAAATCCCACCCACTAACTAGCTCGGTGAAGCTGAATAGTACACTCTTTTAGCTTCCCCAAACGTCATTTTCCTTTCTGTGAAATGGGTATCCCCTCAGCACTGCTGGGCAGGTCTAAGAAAGAACAGGAGTTCATGCTTGGTGTCTTGAAAGGGCTCCCTACCTGTGAGCTATCGTTATTACTATTACTCCAGGCATCATCAACGCCGGGGTATCTGCCTTCCAGACGGTCAGCCTTCCCAGCAGTATGCTGCCTTAAACAAAACTGGGACAATTCGGGTTTCTAAGAGGAGATCACGTGGCTGGGAGGAGTGGGGCGAGTGTTAGGAAGAGAAAGCATTACTCCCTGGACCAACGTACTCGCCACTGGATAAACAGAAAAATCTAACCTCTTTCAACCGGAAATGGTTTTGTTGGGGGACAATCTCTGACACGTGGTGGAATGAGCCCAGTGTAGCCTCCAGGCTGGCCTCCTCCACCTCTTCAGCCCCAGAAGTCCCGTGGCCAGAGTATGACCAGGTAATTCCAAGGAGGGACAAGCCCAGCTTTGGAGTGGGAGGGACACTAGTTGTGAGCCACGTGCCAGGAGGGCAATCAGAGAACCTGCCTCTCGGGGCAGCTGGGTGGCAGGTGGGGGTCCGTGAGGCGACACTGTAAAGCCCCTGGTCTGAAGGGGGTCCCTTCTTACTCTCAGCTGGGAGACTCTGGCGCAAGATAGGGCGGGTGACAGAGGAGACACTACGGAGCCCCTGCTCCCACTCGCCTTTGTTTCTTCCCACCCCTGTGCATACGCCCACAGTTCTGACGTGGCTGTCCCCTCCACCTGGCCAGACTGTTGAATCCTACCTTTCTGAAAGAATTACCAAAGGCATTTTTCTTTCATACCGCTATGAGTTTCAGTTAGAATGAATTCAGCTGTAAGTAAAATTCCTGCCTGGCAGTGGCTGAATCAATAAAGTTGTTTAATTGTCTTTTGTAACAAGCCACCAAGTCATCCACAAAAATGTCCTCGAGGGGGATACCTGAGTGGCTCAGTTGATTGAGCATCTACCTTCGGCTCAGGTCATGATCTCAGAGTCCTGGGATCAAGTCCCACATCGGGCTCTTTGCTCAGTGTGGAGCCTGCTTCTCCCTCTGCCCCTCCCTGCACTCACAGTGTCTCTCTCTCTCTGACAAATATATAAAATCTTAAAAAAAAAAGAAAGTCCCTGAGGCTTTTTTTTTTTTTTTAAATAACTTTTCCGGGGCTGCCTGGGTGGCTCAGTCGGTTAAGTGTCCGACTCTTGATCTCGGCTTAAGTCTTGATCTCACAGTGGCAAGTTCGAGCCCCACGTCGGGGCTACACATGGCGCCTTCTTAAAAAAGAAACCATCCCCAGTGTGCCAGCGTCTGGTCCTTGAGACTCATCACCTCAGGGCGGCCCCGCTCCGTAACCCGCCAGTGGCCAGAAGAAAGGGAAGCTCCTGGTCTTTGTTTCTTTTCTTTTTTACACAAGGGAGCAAATGCCCTCCCAGAGTGCTCCTAACAGACCTCCCCTTACATTTCAGGGACCAGAACTGGGTCACCAGCCCCCTCCTAAACCACTCGTGCCCAGGGGAGATGAGATCTGTCTGGCCGGATTACACCTGTCACAGCTCAACCCCGGAGGCCAAGGGAGAGACTCGTCTGGAACCGGAGCAAGTCAGCAGGAAGGGTGAAGTGCCTGCCCCTTGACGTGATGAGCCCCTCGAGGATCAGAGGAAGGAGCTGGAGCCCAGAGTGGTCAAGTCCCTCAGCCAAGGCCACATGTGACCCTGCAGAAGGGCCAGCATGAAAACACAGCCGCCGGCTCAAGGAGCTCCCCCCACTTCACCGCAGTGCTTCTCAACTATCTCTAGCGCACTCTCAGCCCCCAAAGGGCAGAAACCCCATCCCCGGAACCCCCTGAGCTTGGCCAAAGGCATGATATGGACAGAGGCAACACTGTTACAGAAGAGTGACCCCAAAGTACCCAAATGTGCCCGACCCACCTAGAAAGAGCTTGGCAGCAAGTCCACAGGAGCCCAGAGCCTGACGAATAGCATGTCTGTAGCTGCCTGGACACCTGCCAAGCTGCCTCACTCCCCAGGGCTGACCTCATATTCCCGAAGATCCTCAAGATGCCTGAGGCCTGTGTGTTGCCTCGCGGGCTGGGGGCTGGGAGCCATGCAGAGAGGTGGGAATGCAGAATCCAAGCAGCCCACCCCGCCACCAACCCCTGTCCTGCCAGAGCCTCCTGCCCGTGCTGGGCAGGCCTCATTCCAGAAGGAACTGAGCAACACCCTCCATCCTCCGAGAGAAGGCCTGTCCCAACCGGTCTTCTCACCTCCACCTATCGAAGGGGATCCCCTGAAGAAATTCTCACGCTCTGGCCATTTCTGTCTGTTTTGGTTCCAGACTTCTGGAAGGGGAACGAAAAGCGGGCAGACCTCATCAAGGTGCTAAGAATATCTCCACAGTCAGTTCCACCACCTCAAAGAGAGCTGGAGAGCTCATGTCTCAGCTGAGGCCTGTGCTTTGTGATAAAAGGAATTGTTTACTAAACCCAGAACTGGATCCTGCCCCTGCTCGGGCCTTTCTGTGGTAACTAGCAGCAAAGACTCCCCAGTCCACTGAGGCCACACGTGCTGGGGGGTGGGTGGGGTGGGGGGAAGCCTTCAGGCCCTCTGCCTCCACTTCCAGACATTCTTCCCAGATCAAACAACTTACTGCGGGCAAGGCCCGCAACAGTTAAGGTGGGTAGCCTGGGGAGAGGGCACGTAGCCAGCCCCCCAGGACACAGGAGCGCCCTTCCACCTCTTTCCAGGGCATTTTCCGCTGTCATCACCACCCACCCGCTCAGCCCGCAGCACCATAGCACAGCATTTGTTTTTACTCAGGTTCACTGAAAAGTTTTAATTCCCCTGGTAAACAAAACAAAACAAACAAAAAATCCCACCAGGGCTAAAAATCATGTGATGTGGGAGAGGAAAGTTCTCACTCACTTGCCACGCTCTCTTTGGCCCGACCCAGGGGAAGCCGACCCAGAAGCTGGCAGTTTTAAACTTTCCTTTCCTTCCACAGGTTTTTCTCAGAACCGTGGTTCCCACTCTTCAGAGCTGAAAAGCCTGCATACCTTGAAAGTATGCGAGCTGCAGGACTGTGCGAACAGAGTAGAATTTTCCATTTATAGAATAATAATCTTCATGCCACTCTAGGGGCCGGTGTTCTTGTGGTCAGAGCTCGGAGCTCAGTGTCAGCAAACCTGCCACGCTTCTGCGGGCTCTTTTATTTATTTTTGGCGGGACAGGGGGAGGGAAAAAAAAAGGAATGACTTTCTAACTTGAGTGCCAACACAAACTTGAAAAAGGAACTGGGTTGGCAAGTGCAGACTATTACTGCCTGGTTTCACGACTTAAATCAACCGTTAGGGAGTAGGAGGTGAAGAAGAGGCTGAGAAACATATCTTCAAGCCCTCATGCAGACAGGTGGCTAAAAAAGGCATCATGTTACTGCCCCAAGCCCTTCCCTGTGCCCGTCACCTGGCTTCTGGACTGCTCCTTGAGGGTAGGGGTCCAAGCAAAAGGCACAAGGCCCCATCTCATTTCTCTTCTTCATTTCCCCTCCCCTGTGTTCCACACTGGATTTCTGCACACGCATACACAGACAGATAGTCTGAAATACCTTCAGGGTCCATGTGTAACCAGAAGGCCACCAAGCTGTTCGTGAAGGGGTCTGAGTTCTAGTTCTGGCTGTGACATAATCACCGTGTGACCTTGAAGAAATCCTTCTCTTCTCTGGGTCGCATTTTCTTCATCTGTAAAGTAAGGTTGGATTGAATGATCCCAAAGGTCCCTTCCACAGCCGACAGTCTGATTCCCTCATTCATTCTCAAGTAAACTGGTGCCTGCATCAGGGTTCTGGGCAGCACCTCCTGGGCCATTCTAAACCTGCTGGACACAGCCAGAGCCAAAAGCATAGCCTCCTGCCTAGTGAGGGCTGTCAGCACCAGCTGCCCTCCGCCCCTGTTTCCACAGCCAGAGCACACTGCCAGAGAGGGGAAGGAAAGTCCCGACCTGCCCACCTTGCCTGCCAACCCAGCCACCAGAGGAGGCATTTTCCCAGTCCCACAGAACCCTGAAGAATCCTTCCCAGTACCTAAAACCTTTCCTACTTTCCATTTTTTAAAAGGTGTTGTCCCTTCTCCCGGGAAGGGCATGACCGCCTCGCACCCTCCAAATCAAAAATCTTCCAGTTTATTTTCCATTGTTTTTACAAAAACATTTGACTCATTTTAAAGTATTAAATTGTGATACTGAATATGCTTTATTTTTCAAGCTGCACATACAGCCAATTTTTATATACAGCCCCCCCACCCGGGGGGGGAGGGGTGAGAGCTTCACACGCACACACCAATCACTGTCAGAGGATGGAAGATTTTCTGGCCCAGCCCCCATCCCTACCTAAGTCATCAGCTAATGGCCACCCAGTCTCTGAACACCTGTTGGGAGTCTGCTGCGTGCTGTAGCAAAGTCCTGATGCCTCCACTACTTACTACGGCAAGAACCATAACCTGTCTGAACTTCCGAGGTTCGTGAGAAGATTTCACCCAGCTGAAAGCTCTCCAAAGCACTGTGTAAACGGAAGTTACTCGATTGCTGGGCAGCTCTGTCTTGATGACTGCACCCTCAGAGCGCGCGAAATCCTGCCTCCCCACAGCTTTCCCTGCTGATGCTGGTGAGCGGGGAGAAGGGGCTTCTCGGAAGGCTGACCTGGGGCATTCAAGGCTGGGAGCAGGGTGCGCAATCCTTGGGGCATTCCCCCATCCCCACGCCTACCCGCATTCTCGGGGAGTCTCGCCACCCGGCCGGGGAGACTCAGGCCTGGTCACCTGCTCCAAACTCAAAAGCACAGCGCTCAGGCGAAGGCTGGCCCCATCATCAGCCCACTCCCTCTCTTCCCCTCGTCTCCCCCTACTTCGCCCTCCCCTCCCGGCCGCGCAGGCAGGGCACGCCCCCTCCCCCAGATTCACCAATCGGCGTCCCGAGCGGCGCCCATGGCGCAGGGGCCTCTGGTCAGCAGCCAATTAGCGCCCGGGCCCGAGGCGGCGCTTCGCCCGCCCCCTCGCAGAATGAAAGCCGCCCGCAGCTGGCTCGGCTGGCGCAGCGTGCCGGGCGCGGGAGCCGCGCGGGCCGGAGCGGAGCGCGCGCACTGCCCGCCCGCCCCCGGCGCGCCCGCCTCCGCTCCGCCTCCGTCCGAGGCGCGGGCGAAGAGGCCGGGGCGGGGTAGCGCAGGGGGCAGGGCGGCGGCAGTGAGGCCGAGGGGGTGAGGGGGTGGGGGGGCGGACGGGGAGGAGCGGGGCCCGATAAAAGGCTGCGAGGCGGCCCCACCCCGCGGCAAGCCGGCGGGCAGGCTCCGCGTTTCCCTTCCGTCCGGCCGGCGCCGGTCGCGGGGAGGCGGCGCGCGCGGCCCGCAGCCCGCCCATGGAGGCTTTCCCCTGGGCGCCCCGCTCGCCCAGCCGCGGCCGCGCCCCCCCGCCCATGGCGCTCGTGCCCAGCGCCCGCTACGTGAGCGCCCAGGGCCCGGCGCACCCTCAGCCCTTCAGCTCGTGGAACGACTACCTGGGGCTCGCCACGCTCATCACCAAGGCGGTGGACGGCGAGCCGCGCTTCGGCTGCGCCCGCGGCGACGGCGGCGGCACCTCCCCGCTCTCCTCCTCCTCCTCCTCGTCGTGCTGTTCCCCCCACGCGGGGACCGGGCCCGGGGCGCTGGGGCCGGCGCTGGGGCCGCCCGACTACGACGACGACGACGACGACAGCGACGAGCCCGGGTCACGGGGCCGCTACCTCGGCGGCGCGCTGGAGCTGCGCGCCCTGGAGCTGTGCGCGGGCCCCGCCGAGGCCGGGCTGCTGGAGGAGCGCTTCGCCGAGCTGAGCCCGTTCGCGGGTCGCGCCGCCGCCGTGCTGCTGGGCTGCGCGCCCGCCGCTGCAGCCACGACCGCCGCCGAGGTGGCGCCGCGCGAGGAGCGGGCCCCGGCGTGGGCGGCCGAGCCCCGGCTGCACGCCGCCTCCGGGGCGGCCGCCGCCCGACTGCTCAAGCCCGAGCTGCAGGTGTGCGTGTTCTGCCGGAACAACAAGGAGGCGGTGGCGCTCTACACCACCCACATCCTGAAGGGACCCGACGGGCGAGTGCTGTGCCCGGTGCTGCGCCGCTACACGTGTCCCCTGTGCGGCGCCAGCGGCGACAACGCGCACACGATCAAGTACTGCCCGCTCTCCAAAGTGCCGCCGCCGCCCGCCGCCCGCCCGCTGCCCCGTAGCGCCAGGGACTGCCAGCCCGGGAAGAAGCTGCGCTGACGGCCTGGGCTCCGGTCTGCTGCCACCTGACGCCACCAGGGCCCCCGCCTGCCCGCTCTCTCATTTTCGGTCTGCGCACCATCTTTCCTCGCTGTTGGAGGCGTGGAGCTCGGCAGTTAGCTCAACTTGAGAAATTTTTTTTTTTTTTTTGCAAAGCAAGCCGGCCGTACGGAGGGAGTACTTTCCTGTCGAAGAGCAGTTGAGACTAGACGTTACGATCTTGATTTGTTTATCTCTGGTTTCTAGTTTGTGCACATCCAGACGGTGAAGGCTGGGTGTGTATTCCACTACCTGAAATATGGCAACTTAATGGCGCTGTTTATTTACTGTATACGTCGATCCATTTTAGAAGCGCATCAGTATGAATTGTCTCAATCTAATCTCGGATGTTTAATTTTATGGAGGCACTTTACTTGGTCTAGAATATTTTTTTAAAAGCCTCATAACTGAACTGAAAACTGGCGATTTTATGGAATGTCGGTAAAATGACTATTTTATTGTTTGGAAACAATATTTCTTAGTTGTCCTTACTCTAATTCCAGGTGAAGCAAGCCCCTGGCAGCATCACCCTTTTGAGAAGTGAAGGTTTAGTAAACTTTCCAGTATTAATTTGTGTGGGTATTCCCTCCTTGTGGCTTTGGTTTCAGTCTTGGCTGGAGGTGTAAAAATGCACAATCTGTAGCAGGTAGAATACAACTCCTTATCCTTTTATGTACCGGATCTTTTTATTACTAAACTAGCAACTAGTATTTCCACCTTGAAAAATTGTGCCCAGTTATAATCCTATTGTGTATACACTTGGAAATTGGTGCTGTTTAAAAACTTGACTTGTGTATTTATACAGTAACAGTATATGAATTCATATATCTTGCCTATAACTCTGCTACTTGGCCTTTTGTCCATGCACCCAGCTCCCCATTTCCAGTTCTTTAAAAACAGTTGTGACATTAAGATCAAAAGGGAGCAGTATTAATTCACCCTGCTCCATTTTAGAGTTCCCAAATAGTAGAAAGGTCATTGCAGCTGTAGCCTCTCAAACTAAATGGAAGATGCAATCCTTTGAGCTCTGGAAGGCTAATGTAATAACCTGTGTTCAAGGTTCCACTATGGGCTGTGTCTGGCTTTAGGCACAGGCAGTCCTCAAACCAGAATAAACACTGAAGGAATTAATTGTGGAGTGGGGGTTGAAGACAAACACAGCTTCCCCCTTTTTCCCTGGACCCTAGTCTGTTTCTGGAATCCCACCACTTACCCACAAAGGAGATTAGACCCTATCCTTAGGCAAAGGTTCCTAACCCCCTACTTTAGCTCCCACCCTCATTTATAGCCATGCCAGATGCCACACCATGGCTTGTAGCTACCATCAGGACAGATACAGGAGGCAAAAATGGAAGTGAATTAGGATGAATGCATATGAAATGTACAAAATACATCACTATCTGAAAATGCCAGAAGAGACTTAGTCATACAAATGTAGATTCATGTAGCAGAGTTCAGCTCCTTTAGACTGCTTTTCTAGCAAAGAGCTAACTTCCTCCACAGCAAATTGGCTTGAACACTCCTTTGAGAATATAAATAGAGGCAGAGGTAAATAATATTGGAAGGCTGTGAGCCTTTTTGGTCAAAGGAAGAGGCGACAGAACAAGGGGGAGAGGTGCAGGCAGACAGTACATTGGCCAAGAGAAAATCCATTCCTGCTAGTCCAGCCCCAGAACACAGAACTTCAGATGTGACCAGTCTTAAACTCAAGGAGCTTAATAAAACCATGTGATTACTTATTCTTTTTTGTTGTGCTAGAAAATATACCAGTTTAATTTTGGTCTCGGGGAGTTGTCAGGTCGTAGAATTCCTGTTACCTCTCTGACTGCTATTCTGCCTTTTCAAAGAGCACTACGATGCATTCTCCAGCCTAGCAGGACTAGGCAGGCAACTACTTTGTATTTTCAAAGAGCCAAACTGTTACAGACACTGTGTTTCTAGGTGTCAAGCACGTGGCTTTGACATGTTCAATATGAGAATCCCTCAGTAATAAGAAGTGCCTAATACGAGTTTGATATTGACACCATCAGTTTTATGGGCAACCATCATGTTCATTCATTTAAAACACACTAATATCGGCACCCCCTCCAATTTGCCTGTTTTCCAGCTAACATTAAAACACTGGGAGTTAGAGCATGCACAGAGAATATTACAGTTAATCTTCTAGAGATCTCTTAGGAAAAGTATACTGCCCACACTCTAAGGCACTTAAGAGGAACAAGCCCAGAACTCTCGATCTAAAACAAACTTTAAGTACTTGCAAAATTAAATTTAGGGTGTGGGGCACTTGGCTGGTTCAGTGATAAAGCATGTCACTCTTGATCTTGGGAGTTGTAAATCTGAGCCCCACATTGGCAAGTAGACTTTAATTAAAAAAAAAAAAGATAAACCCAAATTTTAAAAGTTAAAAAAAAATACATCAGTGTGACAAAGTTATCTTGTTTGTATAAAGAATATGTATATTTGGCTAAAAACAAAACAATGTATGGAAGCTTCAAAAGTGCTTCACCAGCTGTGCAGGTAGACTGCCTTACCTTGCCTATCCTTTTCTATAGACACATTTGCAGTGAGTGGCTTTTTAATTCCTTGGATTTTAATTTTCCTACACAGTCCTTTTTGGAAGCTGCAGAATTAACTTTGATTACAACTTTTGGCTTAAATTGTAAGTAAGCCAAAATTGTCTATTTTAAAATTATACTACAAATATGTCTATCTCAACGGAAAGGATAGGAAAGTTTCAGTGTTGGTCCTCACCTTCTAGTCTGTGCTTAGCCACATGAGGAACATTCCTGTATTCCTTCCTGTGTCCAATATCTGCGTCAATTAGACTTGTAAAATTAGAAATGAATCTGGTCAAAATGTCTTTGGTAAAAAAAACAAAACACAGGTAAAGCACATAAAAGCATCCCAACACACAGATTCCCACCTCTTTCTGGAAGCCAGTAAGGACAACTAGGGGGATGTAGAGTCTTTGCTGGGCCACTGTCTCCACCCTCAGACCCACATGTATTAACTGCAGTGGTGTTTCTTGTTGAAAAATGCAGAAGCCGCCGGGACCATGAAGATGTTCTACACACAGTGAGTAGGTTGGATGCTCAGCTTTCCTTTGATGCCTGTGAATACTGGGGGATGTAGGGGAAGGCTGTGAGGCCTTGAGTACAAACTTAAGAGCAGGACCACAAAGCAGCAGCAGACTCTTCTGCCCCCATCCTGTGCTAGGTATTCCAACTCCTAGGACAAAGAACTCGGGGGCATAGTATTTATCTGGGAAAGGGTCCTGGCAGGAAGGGTACGTTTGTAGGCTAGCCCAACCATCAGACATGCATCCATAACTCACCTAAAAAAATGAGCTTAAATGAATGGTCCCCTGGGGCCAATCGGTACCGTCACAGTCACAGTCCTATTCTAATGACCAGGCAGACTCAGCAGGTTACCGCCCCAAGTTCTATAATTTGTTAAGAGCAGGCCCTCTCCTCAGAGACCTTTCAAGATTTCCACTTGTTTGAAATACTAGATATTAAGAAAACTGAATGTTGAAAAAAGGGGTTTCTGTCACTGGTAACATCAAACGCAAAAGGCTGCATCTGATAATTTAAGTAAAAAAAGGATCAATACTCCCTCTTCTGGCCTTATGGCTATACCAACAGGTATTACCACCACCACCCAATACTGGAAATAATCTGCATGTCTGTAGCCACTATCAATTTGCTACTAATATTCTCTGAAATTATATTTTTTCTAATTTCAGAGGAATATCCAAAATAGTAAACCACCCACCTACCCACACCCCATGTATACAAGCTCACAGAGAGGACTGCATTACAAGGAAACTAAGGGGTTCCTTAATTAAGGAAACATCCTAGCCACATTTGCTTTCTATTTGAGTTATTTTCTTTGATCCTAAACGCTGACACATTTAATGGCAACAAAAAAAATTCAAAACAACAAACTCAACTGGATATGCAAACTCACCACAGGAAGTAAAACACTTTGACTGTAACTACAAATCAACACTAAAACAAATTCTGGAAGTATTTTATTTATCATTGAAGAAAAAACACAGCAGCAAGTTCTGTGTTGGCTTCAATAAAACCAAATAGTTCATCTCTGACATAGCTACAACACTCCAAAATTGAAGTCAACACAGTCATTACTACAAATTACTTGTTGAAAGAATCTATCCTGAAGAGAAATGAAATTAGGAAAAAGAATTTAAACAATTCCTCCAAACCACACATTTATAAATATTGTCATATTTAAAATGCTTGAAAGGCATGAATTCTCCATTAATGGAAAAGCAGTTCGCTATTGGCAACAGAAAAAATTCAGCAATAGTTTTACCAAATGCTTTAAAATTTAAAAGCTGTAACTGTTTTGGATTCACACTTGAGTAGTATTCTTGTCATTACAATAATGACTGCAAATTGCTTTATACTCACCTCTCAAGTAAAATCTACAGAAAATCCCATTGTATCCAATGTTTGTAATGTTTACTGCACTTATAATGAACCTAAAAACTTTCTAAATGTAGTTAATATAGTAAATACCTCAAAATACCTAGAGGTATGTCTCAACCGCTAATGGTGTGGAAGTCGTTTCAGCCCCTGCTTTTGAAGAGTCTTCAAATACATTTTCTATAACAGAACCATACCTCATTCCAAATCAATAAAGTGTTTCAAAAACAAAAGAGAAAGATCAGTTCTATACCAAGATACAGGTGTTACTCCATACCTGACGGGGTCACATTTTAAATTTATTTTTTAGTTTTTCTTTTTTGTAAACAAATGATTGATGAAATAATGCAACACCTTAAATTCCAGAAATTGGCCTGGCCGTCCAACCTCCTGTGGACACAGTGCACGATCAATCTATTATAGAGGATTAATACAAGTTCATGCTTTTTGTGTTACGGTGAGACAACATTAAAGAATCCAATTTAGACTGGTTGAAGCACAAGTATAATAATCCTTGAATGTGATCAAACCTATGTGAGACATGAGTCTGAATCCATTATCTTGAGATTTAACGTCGTACCGTGGTCCATCCATCTTCATCAGTCTCATTTTTAGTACGACGAAGAGACTCTCTCTCTTTCTCAGCTCTCCACGAGGCCTTCTCTTTTTCCCCTTCTCTTTCCCTGTCTCGGTCTCTTTCTCGGTCTCTTGAAAGAGCTGGGGGAGGAACACGACGAGGGACTTCCCGCTCTTCTGCCCGCTCATCTTTCCTGTCATCAGCACGCCTCCAAGAACTTGCTAAAAGTTTAAAAGAAAAAGAGAGTAAGTTTATACCGTATTGTACTGGCTCAGACTAAACAGAACTTCAGTGAAAGGAATGCCTCCAATTACTCAGAAATCCTGTACTATAAAAGTAACAATACAGAATCCCCATTAAAAAAAAATCAATAAAACCTAAATATATTTTCGGGGCACCTGGGTGGCTCGGTTGGTTAAGCGACTGCCTTCGGCTCAGGTCATGATCCCAGGGTCCTGTGATCAAGTCCCGCATCGGGCTCCCTGCTCAGCAGAGTCTGCTTCTCCCTCCACCTGCCCTTCCCCCCTCTTGTGCGTGCTCTCTCGCTCTCTCAAATAAATAAATAAAATCTTAAAAAAAAAAAAATTATTAAAAAACTCTTAAATATATTTTAATCATTTTGATACAATTTTTGGCAAATCTTTCAAAACAACTTACAGACTTAAGAGATATAACTCAAATTTGCCAACAAGAAGAAACCACCGGCCTGGGAGGTGTTCTACTTGTCACAATAATTTAAGACAAGGTGACAAAAATCTGAATGAAAATATTAAAATTTAAAAAAAAATTGGCTCTCGTTGAAGAAATCGTAATAGCAAAATGACCATAAGCATACTTTCCTTTATAGGCATAAGAAAAACCCTTGTAATCCCGTTGTACAAATGAAAAAAGTTCATGAGGTAACCACTTATTTAAGTGCAATGGCCATTTTCAACATTAAAAGTATCCTTTTTTGTTTTTACTAAAGTTTCAACTGTCACAATTTGAGTAAGAATGTTTTACACTTTGTGCTTATATACCAAGATCTTACTTTTAAACAACTGACAAACTGTTCCCTAGTTACATAAACTTTTTTTTTAATATATTTTTTTAAAGATTTTATTTATTTATTTGACAGAGAGGAGAGAGATCACAAGTAGGCAGAGAGGCAGGCAGAGAGAGAGGGGGAAGCAGGCTCCCCGCTGAGCAGAGAGCCCGATGCAGGGCTCGATCCCAGGACCCTGAGATCATGACCTGAGCCGAAGGCAGAGGCTTTAACCCACTGAGCCACCCAGGCGCCCCTACATAAACTTTTAAAGCAATATATATTGCTTACCATCCAATTAGTCTACTACCATACTTTCAATTTATGAGCTACTTTATAATATGAGCTTTATAATATATAAGCTCATATAATATTATGAGCTACTTTACAGAGGAACTACTAAGTTTATGAGAACTGTGAATTTTTTAAAAATTTATTATTTGAGAAAGAGAAAGCGAGCTGGGGTGAGGGGGAAGTGGGTGGAAGGGATCTCAAGCAGACTCCCTGCTGAGCGTGGAGCCCCATGTGAGGGCTCCATCTCATAACCCCAAGATCATGACCTGAGCCAAAATCAAGTGTCAGACGCTTAACTGACTGAGCCTCCCAGGCGCCCAGAGAACTGTGAAATCTAAACTGAATATTCATTATCTTATTTTTTATATTTCTAAGAACGGATAAGAAATAAAACCCCAAATTTCCTCAGAGATCATGGTTTTCCAATAGTTCAGCAATGTCCAGACCATCCATACCTTCTTCACGTTCTGATCTAAGAGGAGGTCCTCTTCTGTCTCGATCATCTCGCCTTTCCCTTAGATCACGGCGATCATCTCTCTCCCGACGACGGTCATCCCGATCCCTATCTTCCCGGCGATTTGAATCTCTCCAGCTCGAAGATTCTTCCGCTGGTCCTCTTCTCCAGCCTCCTTCATCCCTGGAACCATTCAAAATGACATGGTAAGTTCTGTCATCAGAGAGCACATCCAAGTTGGTGCCCAGAGAGTTTATAAATGTAACAGGGATGACCTTTAAATTTCTAACTTGATCTCCACCTGATGCCTCAGGTGTAGAAGCTGAACGTCTGGACCTGTGCCATCCAAGCCGGCACCACTACTTGTTTGCAGCTACTTAAATACAAATTAAGTGAAACGGAATCAAGACATTCTGTCAGTAGCACTAACCAAACTCCAAATGTTCAACAGCCAAATGTGCTTGCTGGCTACCATACTGGGCACTGCAGACACAGTATGCTTTCATCCTTGCAGAAAACTGCACTAAATGGTGCTGGTCTAGATTCGTCAGCACAAAGCCACTCAGATCAGAAGCAGCAAGTCAGAACTGTTGCCGCTAATAAAAGTCAAGGAGCTTTTAATAATTTAAGGGCTATAAAACTGAATAACTAAACTACAGGGGAAAGGCAATGGACTGGCAAAGATACCTATAGAACTAAAAGAGTCCTGCCCGCCTGCAGACACCCAGTGTCAGCCTCACTTTCTCAACGTTGTTAAGAGGGGAACGTTCAATTGAGGCACGAGGCACATCATTTCTCAAGACTACATGGGAAAACACCAGAGAATTTAAGAGACTCCTAACTGTAATTCCACAAAGAGTTCCAAAGCAAACCTAGGTCGTCTGAAGCGGTCCTCCCGATCCCCATCTCGCTCTCTGTCTCGCTCTCGCTCTCTCTCTCGGTCTCTTTCTTTCTCTGGGTCCTTGTCGTTTTCGTCACGATCCTGGTTTTCTCTCTCTCTCTCTTTTTCCCTATCCCATTCACGTTCTTCTGATGGTCTCGATTCTCGAGGTGGACCCCAACTCTCTTCTCTGGCTTTTTCTTTCTCTCTCCATCCACCTGTTTTTATTTTTTAAAAAAGGCAAAACATTTTTATACTCAAGAAACACAGATTAGTAACAATGAATAGAGATCTGAATGTTGACATTAATATCACCACTGTAGGTGCTAATTTAAGATACTCCAAACCTCATTTAAAAGAAAACTAAAGCTGGGACACCTGGGTGGCTCAGTCAGTTAAGCATCTGCCTTGGGCTCAGGTCATAATCCCAGAGTCCTAGGATCGAGTCCCGCATCAGGCTCCTTGCTCATCGGGGAGCCTACTTCTCCCTCTGCCTGCAGCTCTCTGACAAATAAATAAACAAAATCTTTAAAAAAAAAAAAAAAAAAAAACACTAAAGCTATTTATCTTATTTTACAGAATCATCGGCTCCTATTTATGACTACCTACCACTGTTTCTCTAACATAAAGGGAGGAACATGTAAGATAAGGGAAATTGATATAGTCTGGGCTGAGTGTTCCATATGCTGAGATCTCAGATGTAAAAATCTGTTCTGCTAGTAAAGAGACAACTGATTTTAAGCAAAAAACTTAAAAAGCCAGGGTTAAGAGCCACATCTGTGAGAGCACACTCCAATTATAAGTTCATTCATATCTTACATTTTCAAAATTACATATTACCAAAATTATCAAAATTACGTATTACCAATAACTTTCTTTTCATATTCTTGCCCTCCACAATTTACCACCCATGCAATCACGGGACAAAGATAAATCTTTTGACCAGTATCTCACACTTAGCCGTGGGATGCCCAAATCAAGGAACTTCCATATATATGCACAAAAAGGCCAAAGGGAACATATATAAATGAAAATCTATTACAAGATTAATTATTCTTGTCGCTATATTTGTATTACCATGTGCCATAGCACTATTCTAAACCTTCTGTGTCTATGAACTCATTTAACCCTAGCCATAGTTTTGAGCTAAATAGATCCCATACCTGCTAATTCACCTACTTGCTGAAATGTATTTGTAAACCGCTAACGCGAACACTCAGGCACTCTGTCACCCCCAGATACGTGTAGAGCGATCAAATACTTGAGTTGCCCGCAGAGCACGTTCACAGTAGAGGTCGAACAAGGCAACGCTCTGCTTCGTGCTGCAGCTCTCATACTTTAAAACAAGTACCCTTTTCGTGGTCTGTTTAGTGACAGGTTTTCACATTTTTGTGCTTTGCTGGGGCTTTCACTGTTTAAAATGGCCCTCAGGCACTGTGCTCATGTGCTGCTGTCTAGTGTCCCAAAGCACAAGAAGGCAATGGATGTGCCAAAAATATTCATGTTGGAGAAGCTTCATTCAGAAGCTACAGCACTACTGGCCATAAGTTCAATGTTAATGAACCGACAACATCTATTAAATAAGGTATCTTTAAAACAAATGCACAAAAGAAGGTCGTGTTCGTTGGTTGACAGAAATGCTGTGACCAGAGGCCTTACGAGAACCAAGCCTGTAGTTCCCTTAGGAGTAACAGTTCAGTATTCATAGCGACTTTACATAACACATTTATCATGACTTAATAAGACTCTACGACACTGTTCTCCCCACTTTACAAAAGAACAGGAAAGTCACACAGCCTGACAGTGGAATGAACTGAGACCAGAACAGACAGAAATATGGGACAGAAACACAAAGGGCAAAGGCTACTCGCTGAAATCTTCATGTAGAATGGATTACTCTGGTTACTGCACCAAGGCTAGACCTGCAAGTGGGGAGCCTGTGGGGACCAATAGCAGCAAGAGTTCAAGGAAGGAATGGTGGCTCAGACCCAAGTACGTGCAGGGGGAAAAGAGAAGTGGGTAGATTTGAAGAACATTAAAAAGGTAGAACTGAACTAAATGAAACATTTAACATAAAAGGACGAAAGACGGCAAAGGAGAACTCCCACACACCCCTAGGTTACAATCAGATGGACGGTGGTGGCCCTTAAGAGAAGCGTGTGGGTGAGAACTGTTTCAAAAGCTTGAATGTGACATGTCAGAGACACTTGTAGGTAGAAATGTCCTATGTGCAACATGCAGCTGGAAACATAGGTCTGAAGGTAAGGAAAGAAGTCACCTGGAGAAGACGATAATAGAAATCATAAACTTATATGCAAGTGCTCAAGAACAGTAAAGTATGAAAACATGAGCAGGCCCCAAGACTGAGAAAGAAAGGAACTGAGCTCTTCCCATAAGAATAACCCCATGGTTGACAGAGGAGTGCAAGACCAATATTCAGTAAGTATATTTTTTCATTATTTACGTGAGAAGGCTGGTCTAGCACAGAACCAGAACATTAATACTTAAGGGCTGGGCATGAGAACAAGAACCCTCAAAGAAGAGGTCAACAGGCAGAAGGAAAACAAAGTGCACATCACTAAAGGAGAAAAAGGGGTAAAGTTCTTTAACTTCTTTTGGTGTGTGGGACATGGAAGCCAAACTCTGAACATAAAAATCACTGCCCAGATATCTAAGGAAAGATAAAAGACCTATCTGGAAACTAATAATAATACAGCCTGATTGCTGGCAGACATAATTAAAATTTCATTTTTTTAGCTGAAAAATAACTTTATTTAGATATCAAAATATAACCATTTGAGATGTCCCCTATTTGAAATAACCTGGTATCATCTACAGAATAGTGATTAGCTCATGTAAGATTTCACTCTCTATTTGTAAAACACCTCAGATTCTATAAAGCATTTAAGCAGGTTTTCTAAATACCAAAATTTTACCTGGCTTAACAAACGGTCTCCAGGGACCAGGTCTTGAGTCATCACCCCTTCTGGGAATCCGATCGTCATCCATGTTTCTCCAAGGCCCCCGGTCATCATCTGCACCGCGCCTAGAAATTCTGTCATCATCAGCACTCCTCCAAGGTCCTCGATCATCATCCAGCCCGCGCCTGGGACCCCGGTCATCATCCATGCCCCGCCTGGGACCCCGATCATCGTCAGCGTTACGCCAGGAAGACCTCTCATCATCTGCACCTCCTCGCCGTGGCCCCCGGTCCTCATCCAGCCCACGTCTTGGTCCTCTGTCCTCATCAGTTGTTCGCCAGCTTCCTCTGTCCTCATCCAGTCCCCGTCTAGGTGGTCTATCATCGTCTGCATGACGCCAGCTCCCCCGATCTTCATCACCAATTCGTCTGGGAGGCCTGTCGTCATCTGCATTACGCCATGAAGGCCGGTCGTCTTCGGCCCCACGGCGAGAGAACCGGTCTTCATCAAGACCACGTCTAGGACCTCTGTCATCATCCATGCCACGCCGGGGAATGCGATCATCATCTGGTCTAAGAGAAGACTCTCTCTCTTCCTCATCTCCCAAACGCCTTGGTCGATCTTCCTCTCTTCTATGAGGCCTTTCTTCATCCCGCCCCTCTCCACGTCTCCACTCCCTACAGAGCAACAAGGCAAACATATTTATAAGAGTCCATTTTCTTAAACGCACATATCTTTTGGGGAATTATTTTTCTCCCTTTTAAAAACCACTTTGGCCTAAATTCATTATTCCTACTCCTGAAAGAATATGTGCTCCTAAAAAAAAATAACACAATATAAAATCTTATATCAACAAATCAAACAGACAACTGCCTTAAAAAGGTATCTAACTGCACTTTATAAGAAGCATCCCATTTCTAAATCCATTACTATGACCTTTCAAAATTTAATTTCTGTATAGGACTAATGGCCAGCAATTTTGCTTATCATGAGCATTTTTAAAGGATAGTTCAATCTACTTAAGAAATTTAAAGGAAAAGGAAAATATGTTCTAGAACTCTTCATTCTTACTGTGATCTCAATAGCATTCAATTAGGGAACAAAAAAATCTGAAGCATATATTTGTCAAAATATTGAGAAGTCATTAATTACAGCAATGTGGAAGCAAACTATGAAAAACATTTCAGTAACAGACATGCATACAGTTCTTCGCAATTCTCCTTGCCCCAACTCCACAAAATAAACCAAACTTAAAAACTGTTATAAGGTATTATATAGGACCTATGACTAATTGATACTATTTTCCTTAACTCTACTTACTTCTCTGGTGGGCCTCTTCTCCACTCGGAATCTACTTCAGGTCCTTTCCTCCATGTGCCTTCTGAATCTCTATCTCCCCAACGAGAGTCCTACATTCACCAAAGTTAATGTGAGGCACTACAATGGCAACACTTATTACAACTACCGGTATTACAAAATGTTTTTGCATTTACATCAATCTTAAGTCCTTAAATATAAACAAGTTTTAAAGTTGTTTCTTTTTTCATCTTAAGTCAGAGTGACAGTACAGTGAAACTGGCATTCTCATGTATTGTGAGTGACTTTATAAATTAATAAAATACCACCTGAAAGCAATCTGGCCCCCACCCGCCCCCTGGAATTACTAAAATATCTACAGATATTTTATACAGATATATATCTGTATATATATAATATACAGATATATTCCCCTGGAATTACTAAAATATCTACAGATCTCCTTTGACCTCAAATTTTCCTTTTGAGATTATGTGAAAAAAGCTCAGTGCCCTAAACGTATGTCGCAGTTCCTACTAAACAGAGGTGGAACAAATGAAACCTCAAATGGGGAAGTGGTTCAATTAGCAGTTACCTCCCTCTTCAAAATACTACGTTGTCATTAAAAATTATGGAAAGGGGGGGCACCTGGGTGGCTCAGTGGGTTAAGGCCTCTGCCTTCGGCTCAGGTCATGATCTCAGGGTCCTGGGATAGGGTCCTGGGATCGAGCCCCGCATCGGGCTCTCTGCTCGGCGGGGAGCCTGCTTCCCCCTCTCTCTCTGCCTGCCTCCCTGCCTACTTTTGATCTATCGCTCTCTCTGTCAAATATTTAAAAAAAAAAAAAAAAATTATGGAAAGGGTTGGGGAGATAAACACACTTCAAGTAAAAATGTAAATGTGGTACAGCCTTTGTCCAGAGCAACGCACACAATGTTAATCACCAGCACCTCTGACATAGCTTGACTGCTCCGACAAACGTTAAGTTGAGGCCACAACCAGCAATTAAGAATACTCTGGAAAATATGAAACAAGACCTAGGGTGGGGGTGGGAAGAGAAAGATAAAAATCTAACAAAGCTTACAATCCCAAGTAGATGATTAAGAGGATCTTCATTTAAATTTTCAAGTGTTCTGGAAACAAAACGCTCAATAACTAGCATAAGAAGCAGAAGAAGCAGTGAAGGAAAACAGCCAGATGGTAAGTCATCTGCCATCATAAGTGACTCTCAACTCTTGTGGTGGACATTGTTCTAAAAGACTTTCCCGAGTGGACACCGTGGGAGAAAAAAGAACACAAATGCCAATGGAACTTACGATCACTACAAAGGAGGGACCGTCCATGCCCAGAAAACCAAGTTTCTCCCACCCTTCATACTCTACAAATCACACTCAACAAAGAATTCAAGTTATTAGAGGTTTTCCTACAACTAGCCCCTCAAAAGAGATTTTTAGGGATGGCTATGATAGCCATTACACAAAGAAAAAGAATTCTAAAAGTAACATGATTGCCAAAAATTTTTAACTCAGTTGCTAGGTCAAACAGAACAGGCCCCCCGTTAATAAACATATAAACTGAACAAGAATCTCAGAGAACCAGTTACAAAAGAACAAAGAGATGAAAAAAGTGAAACATTAAAAGAGAAAGAATAGGATTTTGAAAGGCAAATATAGACAACTTCCATCAGCTAAGGAAATTTAATCTTCTCTAAGATAAATAAATTACATCCTCTGACTAAAAAGGCACAAGTGCTGGGGCGCCTAGGTGGCTCAGTTATTAAGCCTCTGCTTTCGGCCTGGGTCATGATCCCGGGGTCCTGGGATCGAGCCCCGCATCGGGCTCTCTGCTTGGTGGGAAGCCTGCTTCTCTCTCCCCCACTTCCCCTGCTTGTGTACCCTCTCTCGCTGTCTCTCTCTCTGTCAAATAAGTAAATAAAATCTTTAAAAATAAATAAAAAGGCACAAGTGCCAAAAAGGGTTAATAATAAAGACTATATATACACTCAGGTGACTAGACACAGTCTCAGTAAAATCTTTACACTCCCTTTACCCCAAGGATAGAGAAAATTCTGAAAGTTCCCGAGGAATAATACAGAGTATGTACAGAAGTAACAAGACCAAGACTTTTATCAAGATCCCCTCCCATCCCCTGTGTACTAGGACAGTAAGCACTGTCTTGAAACTTCTGAGGGAGGATTTTGAAGGGACCAAATCATTGCGCAATTTTTCAACTGTGAAAAAAAAAACCAAAACCTCTTTTGAGACATACACAAAGACAGCCTGGAAAAAAAAACCTGAAAGGATATACAAAACCAACAAAATGTATCTGGAAAGGAAAAGAAGTGATACAGTATAAACATATTTGAAACTAAACAGTGTTTGCCAAGATGGTTGTACGGCAATTGCACTTACTGCAATGAAACCAAAGTAAAGGCATGCTCAGAATTTTTGTTCAGATAAGAGAGTTCTCAAATCTATAGTCTGTTAAGTTTAGATAAATATGAGGGAAAAAAAGGATGGTAATCACTAAAAGAATACCAAAAAAAATGAACTGAGAAAAGTTCTTAAATTTGGTTTAAAGGAAGAGGTAGCAGGAACATGGAAGTAAATAAAAAGCTCCAAACTAAATGTTAAGAATAAAACCAAATACAGCCACTACCATGTTAAATGTGAATAAATAAATCTAAAGATTCTCCAACTGAAAGGGAAGGGAGGGAGAGGGAGGCACAAAACAGAAATGCTAAATTAAAAAAAAACAACACAGAAACCCATAATCACAGCAAGTTAAGTTACTTCCCTTTTTTTTAAAAAAAAAAAAAAGATTTTATTTGAGAGAAAGAGGGAGAGCAGAGAGGGAGTGACAGAGAAGCAGACTCCCAGCTGAGCAGAGAGCCTGACAAAGGGCTTGATCCCAGGATCATGAGGTCATGACCTGACCCGAAGGCAGACACTTAATGAGTGAGCCACCCAGGCGCCCCAAGTTACCATCCCTTTCTTCAGAAGATGAAGTACCCATAAATTAACAGAATGTAGCAAATTAAAATAACACAACACTTCCAATTCTATACATACACACAGAAAGAATACGCATAACATCATGTTTTAGGACACAAGGGGAAAATGTATTGAATTCCAAAAAATTAGAAATCATACAGACCAGGGACCCTTGTGTGGCTCAGTCGGTTCAGCATCTATGCTTGGTTTCAACTCAGGTCATGATCCCAGGGTTAAATTTAGCCACATGGGGCTCAGCAGGAAGTCTGCCTGTCCCTCTCCCTCCCCTTCTAGCCCTTCTACCACCAGTGAGCATGCACGTCCTCTCTCTCAAATAAATGTATTTTTTAAAACAATCATAGAGGACACATTCACTAATAACGAAGAAGTAAAAATAAAAATTAGCAACAGGAGTAACAAAACCAAAAATCTATCCATAAACATCTTAAAAAGAAATCAAAGAATAGCAGGTCCTCCAATAAAGAAAACTGACACTGGTGTGGCAGAGATAAAGGAATGGAGAAAGGCAGGCAAGTAATCTTCCAGCTACTCACCTCGTAACTTAGAAAGTATCTTGTTTAAGGGGGAACATGGGCACATCCGTGGGAAAACAAAGAACATGTAGATAATGTCACAGAAACATGGTAAGGCATCAAACTAGCTTGGAAGGGATAGAGTATAGGAAGTGTATGAAGAGTATAGGAAGTATAGGAAGAGATAGTGACTAAGGAAAATGGTGACAGATGAAGCTGATGGAAAGCAGCAAACCAGAAGTACTGAGTACCAATCGAAAGGAAGATGTGAAACCCAAGAGCAGGTATAATGATCAAATATGCATTTTGGAAAAAAAAAATCAAGCAGGCCACAATGCAAAGGAAGGTCTAAAGCTGGGAAATGATTATAATCACGGAGAATAGTAAAGAAACCAGTAAATAATACAGGCAAAAAGAAATTCTGAATTAAGGCAGGAATGTAGGAATAGAAAGGAGAGGGAGTGGTAGATTCAAAACTCCACAATTAAGTGGGTAATGGTGTCACCAATCAGAAGCAGGAGTTAGAGACACAAGATAATTAGAGACACAAGATAAAGGGGGAACACAGGTCAGTTTTGGACATGCGTGCATATTAAAAATAAATATTCAGAGCAGAATTTGAATCACTTGGGAATAGTATTAAAATGCAGGTTCTAATTCAGGTTTGGCATTGGGCCTGAGATTCTGCATTTCTAACAAGCTTCCAGGAGATGGTGAATATTCAGTGCTGGTCCACCAGACCATCTTTGAGCACTGAGAAGTTAGAGAACTCACATTGTCCTCTGAATTCACAGTAACCCCCTTTAAGGAAGGCAGAACAGTCCTTCCATATACTAAAGAGTGTTCTTGTGTCAAATATGAAAGTCTTAGAAGACTTCATTCTTACAGAGAAGATTTCTAAACTGAAGCCTAAAATCCCAGCTTTGCTATAAGGTAAGTCTAATTTTCCCCCCTTAGGAACCTACCTTCGGGGAAAAAAAAGTAATACCAGACTTTAAGAGAGATAAATGCAACCAATTTAAAACACCAAGCCCACACACTGACACGTGCAGAGGTATATGGATCATGCGAGAGAACTGGATGACAAATACATTGCATAAAAAGAGAGTAACCCCTATACTCACCTTTCTAGAAAGTGGATCATCACCAAGTCTTCTCTCTTCCTCTCTGCGTCGTTCCCTTTCTTCAATTTCCAGCTCTCTTTGGCGTTTTTTCCTTTCTACCTCTTCTAATTTCTTGACCCGCTCCTGATACTCTCGTAGCTCTTCCTCGCGTTTGGCCCGTTCAGCACGCTCTCTCTCCTCGCGCTCTATGTAATGTATTAGGGTTATAAAGCATGCCTCTACCTGCATCTTTCCCCTATTGCTAGGTCTACTTTGCTGGTATTCAGCAAGCAGCATAAAGTAGAAGGAAAATTCTTTTTAAAAATTTTAAGTAGTTTATAATCAGCTAACGGGCAGAAGATATTCAAGTAAAGCCAAGTATTAATGCCGCTCAACATGAATAGTTTTGTAATGACAAAAAGATACTTAAATCCCTCCCCAACTCCTGAGCATCTGGGATTTCCAGATAAAGAATCATTCGAGAGACTTCATCCATCACGTTTTCCTCAATAAATGTTACAACTACTTAAAATACAGTGATGAAATTAAAAAGTGATACTTTTTTAAGAAACACCAAAAATGTGGAAATAAGTTGGTAGAGGAAATAACATCCTCACCTATAACAAACCTCGAGTAACTAAAAATTAGGTTCTAGTTAGAAGCCAATGATCCGAGACGCCTAGGTGGCTCAGTCGGTTAAGTATCTGCCTTCAGCTCAAGTCATGATCCCAGGGTCCTGGGATCCAGTCCTGCGTCTGGCTCCCCGCTTAGCGGGGAGCCTGCTTCACATTCTGCATGCTGCTCCCCCTGTTTGTGCATGCTCTTTCTCTCACAAATAAAATCTTTAAAAAAAGAAGCCAATGGTCCTGGTTCCTTGTTCCTGTATTTTATGAATATGATTGCTATATTTAAATTTCTTTTTTTAAAGGTTATATTTATTTATTTGAGAGAGAGAGAGAGTGAGCATGAGCAGGGGGAGGGGCAGAGGTAGAGGGAGAAGCCGACTCCCTGCTGAGCAGGGAGCCCAACGTGGGACTCGATCCCAGGACCCTCTGATCATGACCTGAGCCGAAGTGAGATCCTTAACCTACTGAGCCACCCAGGCACCCTGAATATGACTGCTATAAACTGAGTATCAACCTTGCCTTATACTACCTCCAATCTTGGTCTATAGATACCTTTTAGCATTTGCTCTTCTGCCCTCCTCTGTTCCTCCTCTTCTTTTTCCCTATGGTAGGTTATTCTGCGTTCTTCTTTACGTTGCCTTTTACGTTCTTCCAAGCGATTATGCCTTTCTTCTGCTAATCGCTCCTCAAACTGTTTAAGTTTTTCCTATTAACAAAATAGACACGAGAACAAAAAAAAAAAAAATCAAAAATTTTGAAGAGCTATATAAACTAGTTAAATTTGAAGTTTACCAAAGCACTACCAATTTCTTGAAACTGTAAGAAGCAACTTGTAAGAACAAAAACTTCCAAATAGGGGTACCTGGTAGCTCAGTCTGTTGCATATTTGACTCCTGGTGGAGAGACAGCCCCACGTCAGGCTCTGCACTGGGCGTGGAGCCTGCCTGAGATTCTCTCTGCCCCCCACCCTCCATAAATAAGTGAGATCTTTAAAAACTTTCAAATGACTGTGGAGCTTTTTCGTATGTCAAAATTTTTTAGATTTTAAATTGTTGACAGCTATTTTCTACACCCACTGGGTTTGCTTTTATATAAAACAAATCAAAGGATTAAATTAGAATTTAAGAGCAGGACATTTTGATCTTTTTCCTTTCTAAATCAAATAGTAAACAAAAGTTTGTATCAAAAGCAAATTTTATGCAGTCTACTTTCACCTTCAGAAAAATTTATTTACAGCGGTGGTTAGCTAATAGCCTATATTTTCACGAACCTTTCTACTAAAATATTATTTGAATAATCACTACAAAAGGCCAAGACAGAATATACCACTGTGTTAAAGAAGAACCTTAAGGCAAAACTAAAAAGCTCACGAATAAATGTTCCCCTGAAACCAGTTAACTTCACCTCATAAACAGACTGTCGTGCGGCCTTGAGTCGCATTACAAATAAATCTCTGTCTTCAAGCATTCGTGACATTCGATTCTTATGTTCAAGAGCCTTTTCACGTTCTAGCTGCATGGTAGTAATCTGCAAGTACACAATACGAAGTTAAATTTCAAAGCAATCATTATCTGATTAATTTACTCTTAAATCCTCATAGATATTCTTGAAGAATGACAAGCAGCTCCTCTGCTCCTTCCATCTTGCTATAAACATGGAAAGGTTACTACCATCTATGCCCGATGTCCCTAGGAAAGCAGTCGGGGACAGATGATGGATAAAGGAGTCCTGAGAGCATCCATAAGAAACTTTTTATTTAGGCACGAAAGTACTGCAAATTTTTATGAAAGAAAAACTATAACATATACAGTAAAATACCTCAGAGATAATAAGCACTATGGTTTAATGATAAAAGATATTTTCTCCCTTAAAGAAAATTGGAGGTTAAGCCAGGGTGATTTAAGGAGGCCCTTCCCTTTGCACTCCAAAGGGAAAAAGGGAGGCTTCAGGGCAAAGACTACAGCAGATCATCTCAAGTACTTTGGTCTGCATTCTTGTTTCCCTAATTTTACATATTATCACAAAAATTCTAACTTGTGAAAAATGCAAGGCACTGGCAAATGAAGCCCAGAATGACAACGCTCCAAAGCAACCAAGAGACTCCATTCCTCACATCACAATCCCCACAGATGTGCTGTCTATAGTTACTTTTTATTTTTAACCGGAATGGGGTCACTAGTTTTTAATCACAAATTTGGCTACTACAAGCATATGCAACCCTTGCTTTTGAATCATTAGGCAAATACAATATATACTAACAGAACTACAGAAGGAACTGCCTAGCCACAAAGACCATGCATTATGCAGCTCTATTTATACAAAAGGTCTAAAAAACAAGCAAATATACAAAGACAGAAAGGGAACTGCTGATTACAGGAGGCCGAGGTGCTGGGGGAGGAAATGGAGAATGATTGCCAAAATGCATGGAGCTTCTTTTGGGGTACGTTTTAAAATTAAATGGCTGTGCAATACTAAAAACCATGAACTATACAGTTTAAATGGGAGAACTGTATGGCATGTGAATTATATTCCCATAAAGCTGCTTTTTTAGTGAACTTTTCAGCTGCCCTTTGTATTATACGAGTTTCATTTTTTAATCTCTGTTGTGAAAATTTCTATCTGCCCACCAATCTGTTAGCACTCAGCCATTAAAGCACCATTCCTGGCAAAGGAACACAAAATAATCATGGTTTTGAAACCATAGTCCTGTTACTGGCAGAGGATTTAATTATAATTTACAGTCTACAAATGTTACAGTTAAACCAAAACCTTACTCTTTCTTCTTCCTGTTGTTCCCACAGATCCATATCTTTAATCCTCTGTTCTTCATAAGCACTCTTTATCAACGGAATTTCCTCCAATCGTTTAGCTCTTTCAAAATAGTCGATCTGAATGACATGAAAACAAATGTAGTTTAAAGGAAAAATTTCCGTTCATCTGGCATATTAAGTTTATCAACCAGTTCTTTCGTCTACCTTCTTTTCTTGATTTTTCAAGCGTTCCTGAAGTTCCTTCTTTTCTTTCTCCAGTTGTTCAACCTGTTTAGCCATGATGAAATCCGGATCCAATTCTTCAAGATCCTGAAAGTATTACAAATGCATAACCACTAAGAAGAATACAAGAGAAATGTGTATGGAAAATGTGATTTTTCTAAAAGCAAAACCTAAATTACTTTCTATGCAATAAGTAAATGCTCACAATGCGTAAACTTAAGCAATGATAATGCTTTACAATAGTCCTATTTCCACTTCAACGTAGGGAAAACATGATCTTAACATCCATTTCTCATTCCTCTAAACTGTACATACCCAACTCCATTTTAACAACAGTTAAAAACTGCAGAGCCATTAAAAACAAATGTTTACTTCACAGATTAATGAATCAGCTGTACCAAAGGGAGTGAAAATAACCAGACCCAACATAATCAATAAACAGTAAAGGACTATGCTTCTGAGATGTGGATTCAAGTTAAGTAGTAATGTGTTACATACTTCAATATCAATATCTTTGAAAGCTTTGGCACCCAGTTCTGTTTTCTTGATCTGCTCCAAACGCTCACGGACAGTTTTCTTTTTAATTTGTTCGTGTTCCTGTAAGATGCGCTCCTTCTCCCTCTCCTTTGCCTCCTGTCGCAGCCTCTCTTCTTCAGCCTTCCGTACTTTCTGGAGCTCAGCTTCCCTCTGCTCCAATTCTTCTTTCTCACGCTGAATATTCAGACTCTCAAGGCGCTCTTTCCTTTCCTCAATTGTCTGACGGCGAGCCAGGATACGCTGATGCTCTTTTCGTGAATTTTTAAGGTATGCGGTAACAGCCAACTGATGCTGTTCTTCTTTCTCTTGCTTCAAAGACAAATGCATTTTAAAAAATTCTTGTGTGACACACCATGCTATTAGGCTTCGCATAATTACTAAATAATCCTGATGCATTACCCTCACATGGTCTGCATTTAAGAATAGGAGATGATGTTATTCGAGCTACTAGTTCCCAGCACCAAATACTATGACCTATACAGTCTTCTATTAATAGGAATGATGTAGCTAAAGAACCTTTATTTGCTAGGTCATGTTTTCTCTGCACCAAATCTACTTTAAAGTGTGCAAGCCGGGACACCTGAGTGGCTCAGTTGGTTAAGCAACTGCCTTCAGCTCAGGTCATGATCCTGGAGTCCCAGGATCAAGTCCCACATCAGGCTCCCTGCTCAGTGGGGAGTCTGCTTCTCCCTCTGACTTCTCTCTTCTCATGCTCTCTCTCAAAAAAATAATCTTTAAAAAAAAAAAAAAAGAATTCTTTGGGGCGCTTGGGTGGCTCAGTGGGTTAAAGCCTCTGCCTTCAGCTCAGGTCATGATCTCAGGGTCCTGGCATCAAGCCCCACATTGGGCTCTCTGCTCAGCGGGGAGCCTCCTTCCCCCTCTCTCTCTGCCTGCCTCTCTGCCTACTTGTGATCTCTCTGCCAAATAAATAAATTAAATTAAATAAAAATAAAGTGTGCATGGGGACATGCTAACAGAGCACACAAACAAGAAAAGAACTTAAACAGAAAGGAAAAGCCCAAGCATAGTACTCCCTATGGGGGTGGGTGGGGGCGTCATGTGTGTAGTAGGTATAATACCAAAACTAACCAATACGACTGAAGAGGAATTATATAATAAGCCCATTTTCTCAGCCTCGTCTCAAACCTTTTTATGTAAGACATAGCATAAGGGCCCCTCAAAAATTCGGTAGGTCATTTTTCCCCCAAAGATACATACCAGTATATGAGCTGGCTTAATGACTTCAAGTGCCTTTGCAAGTACCGAGGACATCGCTGTCAGCTGATTTCTTATCTGTTCCGAAGGCATGCTTTGCAAATGAGGACCAATTGGAGCATCTTCTCGAGTAGCATAATTCAAATCAGATCCAAAACTAAGTGTCCGAGAAGTGTGGTCAATACGAACCTTTGAGAATTAAGTAACATCATCAATAGTTAGATCTACATATAAATATGAAATCATTCTAGAAATAAATGACTTTTGATAAAAAATTTCAACTGATTGTGAGGAAAAAAAAAAAATTAAGAATGTTAAATACAAAAGCCAGAAGATTCACTCAGTACAACTTTAAAATGGTGCCAGTGAACCAAAAGCTGAGAAACAAAGGATATGTGTGTTTCAGTCCTTAAAGGCCTTCCACCTCCATGTCCCTTCTGGCACATACCTGCAGGTCACAGTGCCTCGCTGCATCTACTATAGCCCGTTCCAGTTGGAAAGCATCAACAAAAGGAACCAGAGAGGTCAAACGAGAAAACTCAATGCTCTGATAAATTTGTGCCACCTGCATAAGAAACACAAGGTTAGTAACAACAGCTATCATTTATTCAGCATTTTTTTGTGTAGTCTTACACAAGCATGAGAGTAGAAATCATGCCCATTTCTCAGAGAAAAGAAACTGAAGCTCAGATCAAGTGTTAATAACACATTGCTGGAGCTGGAATTCCAAATCGAGGCTATCAACCCCAAATGCTATGCTTTGAACCATCACATCATACCATTCCTTGGAAGCACAATCCTTACAAATCCTAGTTTTATAAAACAAAAAGCCCTAAATGGCCATATATTTGTAGATACAGACCTGCTGCTTACCTAATTCACCTAAACACTTTCAATGAACTTATTTGTCTGAAGGAGACTGGCAGCATTACAATTTAGTTATACTGCTAATTAACCTTCAACTATTTGTGTAGCACATAAGAAATAACACTGCTCACATATACAAGA
>CM052894.1:9977098-10001391 GCA_028534135.1 Potos flavus | reverse complement strand
CTAAATGGCCATATATTTGTAGATACAGACCTGCTGCTTACCTAATTCACCTAAACACTTTCAATGAACTTATTTGTCTGAAGGAGACTGGCAGCATTACAATTTAGTTATACTGCTAATTAACCTTCAACTATTTGTGTAGCACATAAGAAATAACACTGCTCACATATACAAGAGAAGCAGGCCAATGAAATGTGCACAAATACTGCAAGCCAATGCATCATAAAAGCCCCCTCCCAATAAAACAAATGAAAGACAAAACAGGAACACTGAAGCCATATTATAAACCATAATCTTCAAACTATTTAAGTCAGACTAAAATGTTAAAAGACTAACAATAACTAGTGTGACAAGGGAAAAGGCTTTCCCAATCACTACTGGTAGAAGGATTCATTAACTGTATCTTGAAGAGCTATTAAAGCTTAAATGTGTAAGCCCTGTGACTAATTTCACTTCCTAGATGACAGAAAGCCACAGAAGTATGCGAGGATACATATATGGAAATGTTAACTGCTGCAACATTTTCTAATAGCAAAAAAAACCCTAGAAATACAGACTTCCATCAAAAGAGTCTGGATAAATAAATCACAGTACCCCTTAGACAATGTAAAACCACGAAGGTATTAAAAGGAGTAAAAGAGATTTACATTGCTAATGAGGAAAAATGCACAAAGATGGTGTTCAACAATCAAAAAGAAAAGAGCAATTACAAATTACATAAAATAATTGCTTTTCAAATCAAACAGTAAGACTAATTTTTGGCAAGGCTGGAGTCTAGCGAAGGGTTCACTTCCCAGTGATTCCTAAATTTTTTAGTGTTGTGATAAAAACAACTGAGGGGAAAAACTCCAGTTCTAAATAAAACACTCATTTACAATTGTTTACCTGCTGCAGAAGACGGAGTATGGTGTTGTTTTGCAGCTGTGGAACATACTGCTGCAACTCTGGCTCTTTTTCAGGTTGTTCCCGAACCCAATTTAGAACCTGTACAATCCAGTACATTAAAAAAGAATTATACTTTCTAAGTAACACTCAAACATTTGTGAAACTTTTCTAATTTTTTTAAACATATAAAAACATCACACAGTGCAGGGAAATACACATATAATACAAAGCTATATTGAGACTTGTCTGAAGGTGACTGACAGCAATGGCTAAATTAGTCATGCTGCTAATTTACCTCCAAAGGGTTTATTTAGCACATCAGAAATATCTTTTTTCTTAGTGTAAAGAAAAAAAGACAATGAAATGTGCACTGAATTCAAACATATAGGACAATACTTCTCTCTCAATATAAATACAATCTGAAATAGCAAACGGGCCTGCTATATGGTAGTATAACCAAAACTAAAATACAAGGTCTTACCTTCGTGACTCTCTCACAGAGTTTTAGTGGGTTAAATTCTACTTCCAGCCAATTGTAAAGGTCTTTCACTTCAGGGACAACATACTGTAGTACGTTGAATCTGACCTACAATAAACAAAAGGTTTAATTTGCTGAAAGAAATTTTCCAACTAGATTTCCAACTGAACTGAGTATAAATAAGAAAAATAGGGGATTGGAAATCTGGAAAACATCTAATAAACTGGCCTCAACTCTCTTTAAATTCACCAGAAGAATTCAAAGGAAAATTATGTTTGGGTCTCTAACCCCAAATTATGCATCTACCTACAGTGAAAAGTCCCCCAAGAGCTTAATAAGGATATAAAAACTCTAAATCAACACGATCAATCAAGTATTTACAAAGACAACTTATGTATACAAACTAATTTATTACCAGTAACAAGTAAAATACCACAGCTTACAAGTAACTGTATCACACAAAAATTACCATAGCAACACTACTCATAATAGCCCCAAACTAGGAAAAAAAAAACCCAGTATATATAAAGAGATGTTCCTTTTTTTTTTTAAAGATTATTTATTTGAGAGAGAGAAAGCATGAGCAGGGGGAGGGGCAGAGGGAGAAGCAGGCTCCCCGCTGAGCAGGAAGCCAGAATCGGGGCTCAATCCCAGGTCCCTGAGATCATGACCTGAGCCAAAGGCAGACGCTGAGCCACCCAGGCGCCCCAGTAAGATGTTCTTATACAGAAATGATCAAAGAAAAAACAGCTACATTTGACATGTGAATGTCTCACAAATATAATGGTAAGAAAAAGAATTTAACATATTGCATATATACAGAACTTAAATATCATACAAAGTACACAGGCAAACTAATATGTGGTGTTACAAATCAGGGCAGTGGCTATTAGGGGGGATGGGGAGTGGTGACTAGAAACCACCTTATGAGAATTTACCAAATTACATTTATGGTTTATAGTCTTACATGGCACTAGAACTCAGCTTAAGGGTTCCACTGCATAACGTTTCTTAAAAGGAGACCAAAAATGGCCTAATTTCATAAACCTCAAAACTGCCCATAACTACATCTTACCTTACACCTAAGCTATAAACTAGAATGCATAATGCGTGCGGACCTTTATCCTTCACGTATTGGAACTGCTAACCAACGACAGACTAACTGCAGGGACATAGCAACACTTGCAAGCACAGAAGTGTGTTTCCTACAGACCTACTTACTAGTCACAAGACTGAGGCAAACAACAGCAGATCCTATCCCACACACGAACACTCTAGTCTATCTCCAATACAAAATGAGTGCATGAATAATGTTCCACATTTCTCGAATACTTCCCTTTATAAATGCCCTTATTACTGAAATTAGCCATGGTGTTAAGAATTCAAATAAAATTCTCACAGCTCTAATTTTATTCCTATCAAGAAATTATTCTAGGGGCGCCTGGGTGGCTCCTGGGATCAAGCCCTGCATCAGGCTCCCTGCTCAGTGGGAAGCCTACTTTTCCCTCTCCCACTCCCCTTGCTTGTATTCTCTCTCTCGCTGTCTCTGTCAAATAAATAAGCTCTTAAAAAAAAAAAAAAAAAGATACTCTAGATTCTCCATTTAGCATCCCTTCCCCGAAGAGGAAATATGCTAAGACAGGTTCAGTCAGCTAATCTATTGTCCTGACATCAACCAGTACCCTTCCTATAAACTTCTGCACTTATCTATGGGTACATGAGGACTCAAACTAGTCCACCCATCAGAACCATCTGGCATGAATTATAAAACCTGGCCATAAAATTTTCATTCTGAGCTGTAAGAATGCTCAAACTTATACCAACCATATCATTAATAAGGCCAATTCGTGTTGGTGGGGCTTGAAGACCTAGCAGTGTTGCAAGGCGACGTTGTTTTTCGACTATAATGCCGTCCATATCCAGAAGTCGAGCAATATCAGTACGCTCAGGAGTAATAGGGATAGAGAGAGTGGCCAAAAGGACTCTGGTAGACATTCTGGAGAACAAAATTACAAATCTGTTAAATTCATGTCACCTGATTTAAAAAAAAAAACCCACTTTGGTAAGATACGCCAGTGACAGAATGTGTACACCATATTGGTGGACTGTATTCATACACGTTACTCATCAAAGCATGAGATGAAGAGAAATGGACTGTGCTAAAATGAGTACTTGGGAGAAGCAGACCTTCATCCACCCACTTACTACTGTCGATATTTGCCAGCTATAGAAAAAGACTGTGGGGGCGCCTGAGTGGCTCAGTCATTAAGCATCTGCCTTCGGCTCAGGTCATGATCCCAGGGTCCTGGGATCGAGCCCGGCATCGGGCTTCCTGCTCAGTGGGAAGCCTGCTTCTCCCTCTCCCACTCCCCCTGCTTGTATTCCCTCTCTCGCGGTCTCTCTGTCAAATAACATCTTAAAAAAAAAAAAAAAAAAGACTATGGGTTTAAAATTAAAATGTAGAATAGGTACATTTGTATACCTGATGCCTCCTTAGGAAAACAATTAAGGCAGCTTTAAAAGTTAAGGAAAAAAATGACAGTAAGAAAGGGGGAAAACTTACAAGGATCCTAAGTGAACATGACTGGGGGTTGAGGGGGCCGGGAAGGACTCGTGGTGGGGCTAAATCTTAGCATCCTTAGAACACACAAGAAGGAAGTCAGGTTGAATTCAGAGCACTATAGGACATTAAGGATAGCGGGCTCTGAAGCCCAAGGGTCAAGGGTTAGAGTATCAGCCTCACCATTTCCGAGACTGGAACCTAAGGCAAAATACTTAATTTTCTGAGTCAAGAGACTACTGTAAAGATTAAGCAAAATAATATATATAGAGTTAAATAGCCTAATGTTTATTATTATAATACTGTTATGACAGCACTTTCTAAAGGGATATTCTGTACAGAAGTACCTTAAGGAACCCAAGTTCGTTTTTTTAATCCAGACATGGATTACATAAAGGACAGTGAATGACATAATGACCACTGTCCTTAAGAGTTTCAAAGAAAATATACTAGGAAAATTCATTTAGTTGGTTCCATGTATTGCTGTAAAGCTAAAAGAAAAACAATCTGGTGTACATAATTCTACCAGAAGCCAAAATAACAGTCTACCGATATGAGAAAAAAGTGTGGTGTGTGAGCTCCCTGAGTCCAACTGAAACGTAATAAAAAAACAAACATGACTGAAAGAAAATAGGCTGCAGGTATTGTTAAAAAAAATAAAGTGGTCTTTGGACTGCTAGATTACAGATTCCTTTTCTATATTCAAACACACACTCAGTTATAGTTTATAATCGGGGAAAAAATGACTTGATGGCAGCATTTATTTTTTTAATTCTCTTATTTTATCCTAAGACTAGACATTAAATACTCTATATGGATAGAAAGTTCGTATCTTAACACTGTCTTTCCTAATATTCGATTTTCTCAATCAGATTTTTGGCAGAGTTGATTATCCGACAAAAGCCAGTTACCTGAAGACCAACAATACTACCAGAGAACCATGCCTAGAGACACTTCTGATCTTGAGAAGTGTACGAATTACTACCAATATCCAGTGGGTATACTAGGGATGCTGCGAAACATCCGAAGTGCAGTCCCCCGCGACAGTAAATTATCTGGCCCCAAATGTCAATGGTGCAGAGGTTGAGAAACCCTAACCTGGAACCATGTCATTTAGTAGAAGGTATTTATTTCATAATTTCAGTATTATTTGACTGTAACATTCTTACCTTTGCATCTCTTCTTGTGTAAGATTCTTTCTCATTTCTCTGGATAGATGGTAAAGACGATGGAGTGTAGATGCATGAAAAAGAGCATTTCCAGATTTCCAAAACACAGTTGAGACTTTATTATAGTAATTTGCCATCAACTGAGGTTTAGGTGGTTTTTTAGACAAGGTGAATAGTCCATGAATATCTTCCACAGCTTTGAATGCTTCCTAAAATTAGTAGTATAAATTAGCCACTGCATTCTAAACAAACAAATCTAATTCAAATCTCTTTATGAAACCTAAAACACAAAATACCAAATTAAAAAAGTAGAAAGTAAAATCCATTTATGTGTGGTGCCTTTTATTCATATATAATTTAATATGATATATTTCAGAAAACTGCTTTGATCACAAAAACACTAAATCCTTAAACTTCTTCAAATTAGAACAGACCAAAAAAAAAAGTGCATTGCCCTTTCAGCCACAACATGAGACTCCACTCAGTCCAGTTCAAGATGCTAATGAACTTCAGGGACGGTGCTCAAAACCTTTTGAAGTAGATAAGGTGTATCTGAATATGTGCCGACTAATATAAATAGAACAGAGGCTTTTGCTTTCTTTGTCCCTTTCATAGTAGCAAGGGTGAATTTTAAGAAGGTGCCAAATATCTGTAAGAATATATATCTGCTCCATAGAAAATTTTGTAAAATTCAATTTTATTAGTTTTTCCACCAACCAGCCCAGCCTGAAGCCTGACATAACTAGATTAGCTACAACTATCTTGACAACTTTGTCAACTGTGCTTTAATTTGCAAAGGTTATTAATTTATTTTTTTATTTGAGAGAGAGAGAGAGTGAGAGAGAGAGCACAAGAGGGGAAAGGGTCAGAGGGAGAAGTCGACTCCCCACTGAGCAGGGAGCCGGATGCGGGACTCGATCCCAGGACTCCAGGATCATGCCCTGAGCCGAAGGCAGTCACTTAACCAACTGAGCCACCCAGGTGCCCCCGCAAAAGTTATTTTTAAATCCCATTCTTCTGATTGTCCTGAAGATGTTTCAAAAAATACTTTTAAAAATTCGGTATTATAAGCTTACAAATTTTTCCATAACAGATCATTTTAATGATTAAATGTGATCCTTCTAACAGAAAACCGATCAATGGATTCTTAAGGATAAGGGTGGAGTTAGTTGCAAAGGGGCATAAGGGAGTTCTGAGGAAATGTTTTACATCCTGATTACGGTGGTGACTGCATTTTTCAAATTTCAGGGTGAGTTTTGCTGAATGTAAATTACACTCTAATAAACGTGACTTTAAGTTTTTTTAAGTGCATCATTATCACACTACTTGGAAGAATGTATAAGAAAAAATCTAGAAGGACATAAAATACAATATAGAGATTATTTCTGAGTGTTAAGATAACAGGTTAATAGTTTCTTCTACTTATCCACTTGTTCTATAATGAGCATGTTTGTCTTCTATAGAACCTCTTTTTCCTCATAATTCCACCAGATAGTGTTTTAAGGGTGTCCCTACAGAAAGGAAAATATTTTGGAGAGCAGGAAATCAACAGTTTCAATTGGCTGAAAAACTACCAATCTTCTTCCTCTGTAATTTCAATTAGATTTTATTTTTTGGTCAAATATTTAACAGCTTCAAGTCAGGACTACAAAATCATATGAAAATATCTTCATGGAATTCTTAACATAAAAAGCCCAAGTAGTTGGAAGAGTCTCCCAACACCACTGAGATTTCCAATGTAGTCTCTCCCCACATGTTTACTAAGCTGAAGCAACACTAAGAAATCTAGGAGACAATCTACTGCAGTGGTTCTCCAACATCCACAGTAAAGGGACAAATTGTTTTTTTTAAGTTTCCAACCTACTGCTGCCAATATTTTTATGAAACACAGCAAAATAAATTGAAAAACAAGTTAAAAAAAAAAAAGAAAAACAAGTTTAATTTTCCTGAACAGAGTAAACACACATGAAATTACTGTGAAATTGCTACCAAAAACAAAACAAAAAACCCCACCCCTTAATAAATGCATATTCCCCTCTACAATTATTTCATCCTGGAGCAGTAGATAGTTCACAGACAGGCACTGAACCACACTTTGAGCAACAATGAGAATAAATTGTTTTATATGGAGAGCCACCCGGCCCAAAAGAGATTACCTGCTTTGGCCCAGATCTCACAGCAGGTAACTAGAACCCATATCCTGAGACTGCCTATCCAGAACTCTTGGTTACCCATCAGACAATCTTAAATTCCTCAATTATCTATTGAAATTAACCAATAAGTATCAAGATGAAGATACTTATTAAAGAAAAAAAGGAGGCAACCCTGTGGGACCCCTCTTACTCCTGAGAGCTTTTTCTATATCCTTGCTTAATAAACTTCTATTGCTTTACTCAGAAGGAAAAAAAAAAGGTAATATGGGTTAATATGACTACAAAAGATAGCAAATAGTTCAAAACATACCTGCCATAATTCCATACTGATAGCGCTGTCCAACTGAACAAGCCTGGTTTCCAAATGCATGGACTGGCTCTCTGGATTATTAAGATTGATTGCTGTACTCTGGTTATGGTGCCGTTGAATCTGTGACAAGTGCATTCTCAAATTGTCACACAGCTTACGGAATTCAGCCTTACGTGTGTATTGGAGGCAGAATTTGAAAGCTATAGGCATAATTATAAGATATGTCAGGTACTTTCCACCATCACCAAGTATTTGAATTAGTTTTATTTTAAATATTAAAATCAGTTATTTTAACAAGATTTTATCAAACTTATAATCAGTCTTCAGAAATCACCAGTCATTGGTCACTTCATCATGTGTCCTGACCATCTTTTGGACATAGTCCTGGCCTAGAACTAGAACTTGGTTCTGGAGTTCTAGGAGAGTTTACAAATGGGAAGCTATTCAAACACCTACCACTTCAAATTTTAAAGGAACAAAAAATTCTAGCCTGAAATATAAAGAGCCTTGCTATCTAACAAATTATGGGCTTATGGTAACCTGATTTCAACTGTGTACATGGATGTATACCTTAACTACTTGCTGTCATTAAAATAATTTTCTACCATTATATATGCAATATAACAATTGTTTCGGAATTCCTTTGCTCTTAAAAAAAAAAGAGAGATTCTATTTCAATAGGGCCAAAAGAAAGGGATGCAGCTTAACTTCAAGTTAACATTTATATCAGTAGTTATCAAAAACCCCAAGTGTACTTATGTTAAATGAAAATTCACATATGCTAGCCATGTAAGCAAAAAAGAACATAGGTTCTAATATTCATAGTAAAATATTTTTTTAGCTATATTTCTTTATTTTTATTTTTATTTTTTATTATTTTTTTATTCATAGTAAAATATTCTTAAAATCACTTACAACTTGAATAAAAAATGCCAATCGCCCCCCATATTGCAAAGAATGGCAATACAAGGTTGTACTAAGGCCAAAGTAAGAAAAAGCCAAAAGCCACTCTCAAGTCACATATATTCCATTCATATATAGTTAAAAGGCTGCATTAACAGCTACATTAACAGCAAGTGACAATAAGGAAAAGATACAAGATTAAGAAAACGGACTTCATATAGTTCAGGATTCAAAGTACAGTTAATCCTTAAACAAGGGTATGAACTACATAATTACACTAACGTGTAGATTTTTTTGATACAGTACTATAAATTTATTTTCTCTTCCCTACGATTTTAACACTTTTTCTCTAGCTTACCTGTTTTAAGAATACAACATATAACACATATAACATACAAAATATGTGTTAATCAACTGTTTATGCTACCAATAAGGCTTCTGGCTAACAAGAGGCTAGTAGTAGTTAAGGTTTTGGGTAGTCAAAATTAAGGCAGATTTTCAACTGTACAGGAGTGGGAGCAAAGGGGTGTGTCCATCAGCACCTCTAAGAACCCGCTCCCCCAGCTGTTCAAACATCATTTGTATATGCAGGGTAAAAACTGGATACTTTTTATGACTATCCTGAGTCATCAAAATGACTTAGTTCTATATTCGGTGATACTGTGAAAATAAAACTATGTATTTTTCAAGGAACCCTAGAAGTCCAAAGCTTAAAAAGACCTTAGAAACCCATGGCATGGTTGAGAATATGCAACAGTGAAGTCAAAAGAAGAACTCGAATTTATCAGAAAGCAATCAAAGTTCCATTTATGTTTTTTAGTCACCTGGAAAATCCCAAAATGACTTTGTCTTTCAGATATTTGTGAGGTGGATTTCATACAGAATTACCCTAACAAGTAAAACAAATTTCTTATAGTCACTTTGAATGCCAATCATCTTTCAATAAGAGAAAAAGTATAAAATAAGTACTGTGGAGAAAAACAGGTTAACTTTGTCCATCTTTTGCAAAATCTTTTCCTAAAAGTCAACTTTTCAAATCTGTTTTCATCTTACCTTGTTGGGCAATATCATGGTAGAGACGCTCTACTCTAGAATTGTTTCGAAGAAGGTCCAAACACTGTCTATAGGATTCCCAAAGGAATTTAACCCATGGAGTTAAAAGTAGTCTGTCAGTACGATCCTGAGTGTCTTCACCACTTACAGCACTTAAGAGAACACTAAAAAAAAAAAAAAAACAAACAAAAATAAAAACAAAAAACCATTTAAAAAAGTTGAAAGCAATTTTAGGCATGATTTCTTTCTTTGTCTTATGATTAAAAAAACAAAACCAACAACGGTCAATGTAAAAAAGTGTGAATTCTTCCTGCAACTTTGGATGCACTGTAAAGCTGTCACATGTTCAAATATTTGAATCCCCAACGCATATTACAACCATTTAAATCAGTACCTGCCAATCTGAAGATTTTTCACTCTTACAAATTTTGTATAGTATGGTTTTGTTACTATACATTTAAAATTCTGAAGACAAGCATTCTTTCTAACGAAAATCTATACCTCAAACGAGGATGATGGAGACACATGTAAAGAAAAACTGAGGAAAATGTATCAGCAATTTAACCTACGTACCTCTCAGGAGTTTGAATATTATCCAGATCTTCTATGTCCAAGACCATCTGCTGAGATTCTTCTTTAGCAGCTTCAGTTTTCTCCTCTGCCAATTTCAAATAAGCCCTAACAACATCCTCTAGAGATTTGATGTTCACCTAACCAAAAAGAGAGAGAGAGAGCCTTAAAACACTTTCTTGACAAACCATAAAATACTTTAAGAGCAAATTTTACGATATAAAGCATATTAGAACTCTGGAAAGTAAAACCCTCTGAAAGTTACTAAATGCACTTATTAAAAAATATAAAACCCAGCTCTTTTCATACCTGTTGACAAATGTTCTTATACTGGTATAATCCCTCTTTAGCCAAATGGCTCTTGCGAAGATCCACGCAAAGTTCCAAGTATTTCAACATAATCGGCTCGTGTATCTTTTGCCATGTTCTGTGTTTCTTACTTTTCATAACATCATAAAGAACATCCAAAGCAGGCTGCTTTTTTCCAACCTCAAGAAATTCTGGAAAAATATTTCAGGAAAATCAAAATCCATTACGTACACTATATAGAAGTCTAAATCTTGCTTAAATTGGCTATTTTAATTTCTGAACTCACTACCATCTCTTTTTAGATCACGTTTATTTTTGACATCTAGAGCCATGCCAAAAGTATCCGAGTTAAAACAATGAAAAACTGGTACTATCTCAAAATATGGCCTACAGATAAAACTGGATTTCACTCAATTATACTGTACCAAATGTGTCCTTCTAAGTTCCAGAAATTGAGGTCATGAGGGAAAAAAATCTCTCCCAGCAAACACAGTAAAGTCAAGTGTAACTTCAGTCACAGTGATCTGGCTGAGGAAATTTTTACTAGTTCATGCTAAAACTCCAGGCAGAAAAATCATTAGATCGGCAATTTGACAGTCAATTAGATTGACTCTGTTCCCTTTCAGATCAATTGACTTATGTGGGCCTGTTTTTAGGTTCTCTATTCTGATCACTCTCTATTGCAATGTATTTAGTCTTTTGCTAATACCTTAGCGTCTTGATTACTATAAAGTCTTCAAATCAAGTAGTGTGAGTGCTCCAACTTTGTTCTTCAGTATTATTTGGCTTACTAAGTCTTTTACCTTTCTATATAAACTCAGAATTAGTTTGTTAATAGCTAGAAATTAGCTCACTGGAATTTTCATTCAAATTTTTACTGAATCTATATATCAAATTCAGAAGGAACTGACAATTTAAAAATATTTAGTCTTCCAATCTACGGAATATCTCTCCACTTATTTTTCCAGTCTAAACATGAATATATATATATATATATTTTTAAAGATTTTATTTTATTTTTATTTGTCATAGAGCGAGAGAGAGCACAAGCAGGCAGAGTGGCAGGCAGAGGCAGAGAGAGAAGCAGGCTCCCCGCCGAGCAAGGAGCCTGATGCGGACTCGATCCCAGGATGCTTGGATCATGACCTGAGCCAAAGGCTGCCGCTTAACTGACTGAGCCACCCAGGCGTCCCTAAACATGAAAAAAAATATTAAGACAAACCCCAAATTAGGGACATTCCACAAAATACCTGACCAGTACTCCTCAAAACTTGTCAAGGTTATCAACAAGGAAAAATCTAAGGAACTGTCATAACAAGAGGAGGTGTCTAAGGAGACAGGACAATTAAATGTAATATGGGATCCTGGAATTCAGAAAAGGACATAAGGGAAAGCTAAGGAAATCTGAACAAAGTATAGACTTTCATTAACAATGTATCAGTACTGGTTCATTACTTGTGACAAATGTAGCAAAATGATATATCATACCAATAGGTTTGGTTTATATGGAGACACTCTGTACTATCTTTGCAATAATTCTGTAAATCTTGAACTTCCAAAATTAAGTTTATTAAAAAAAAAGGGGGGGTGCTTGGGTGGCTCAGTCAGTTGGGTATTGGCCTTCGGTTCAGGTCATGATCCCAGGGTCCCGGGTTCGAGCCCCATATCAGGCTCTCTGCTCAGCTGGGAGCCTGCTTCTCTCTGAAATAATTAAATAAAATCTTAAAAAAAAAAAAAAAGTTTGTTTTTAAAGACAAAAAATTTTAGAATGCATAGCAAAGAAAATTATATACTTCTGAATTTAGTACCACCTAAACCCGAACGCATCCTGCATGTGGCAATATTTCAAAATCCAGTTCCAATTCAGGTTTTATGTATACTGCTCATTTTGAAATTCAGTCAAAAGCAAAGCCTCCTCCATCGCATTCTTTTTTTTTTTTTTTTTAAGATTTTATTTATTTATTTGACAGAGAGATAAAGAGCACAAGTAGGCAGAGAGGCAGGCAGAGGGAGGAGGAAAAGCAGGATCTCCACGGAGCAGGGAGCCTGATGCGGGACTCGATCCCAAGACCCTGGGATCTTGACCTGAGCTGAAGGCAGCCGCTTAACTGACTGAGCCACCCAGGCGCCCTCCATCACATTATTTCTGACAAAGGTTAAAATTTATCCTATTTTTTCTCATCTTTCATTTTCTTATGTACCAAACTTAGTAAATGGGTGGCGGGGGAAGGGGGAGCTATCTAACCTAAGTCATCTCGTTATGTCCAACTTAAAATTCAGTAACTGTCGAATTGCATACACAAAAAATCCTTCCACCGAACATTTGAAAAATAATTTGGGGAACCAAAACACTAGTTTTCACTATTAAAAAAAAAAAAAAAGGTCTTAAAACACCACATTCGCATTGTTAAAAAATCATTATTTTCCTCCTAAGGAAAAAATCTTTAACAAAGAATTAGTTTCAAGAGTTAACAACATACAACATTATAAACCATGTAACTGCTAGGCAAACAATAAGCAGAAACGTCCCTTATTTGGGAGTTTTACTAGATGCACAGATTTAGTAATTCTCTATTATTTCTTCTCCCAACTATCACATCTTTCAGGAATGTTGCTTCTGAACATTCCTTCCAGCAGGAAAACTACAAACAATATTCCATCTCTGGTATATTAACAAGTTTGCAATGAGATAAATCACAAAATATACAGAAATAAGTATCTTTACACAATATCCTATGTCATCCCATATTATATCAAATCATATTCTTCATATGCAAATGAAAACAAACCCTTCTACAATAATTCAAGTCAATGTCAACATTAATCCTGGCAATATGGGGAAAAGTCCATTTTCATTTGAGTCCACTTTATTACAAAAAAAAAACAAAACAAAAAACAACCCTCTAAAAGGAAACAAAAATGTAATACAACTAGATACTTCGTTAGAATAATAAGCCTTTCCTGTTCTAAGGGGAGGACCTACCTATCTTCTTCCTGAAGCATACCTATGCAAGGTTATTTTGTAAAATCCAACAGTACCTTAGGTGTTTTTAACAACTATTTAACAGAAAAGGTCTCTATCAGCCAAAAATTTGGAAGTAAATGTTTTTAGTTAAATTTATCATTCACATTATAAAGAGCACAGCAGCAGCACCAAAACAATCTCTTATATCCAATTCCCAGTCTTTTATTATCCTACATAAACACTGTCAAAATGCTTGTAACACAGAACAGGCACAAAGAGAGTTAAAGTTGAGAGCTGGCCCCAGCATAATGACGGCAAAATAATAAACTGTCTAAAAATAATTCACCTACCCAATCTCTTATTTTTAAGTAGGGGAGTGTGATTTCTTAAATGTCACTCTGAAAAATAAGAAATCTTGTTCAGGGATAGAAGTAAAAGTAATTTGTTTTTCTTTTAAGATTTTATTTATTTATTTGTCAGAAAAAGAGAGCGTGAGCACAAGCAGGGGAAATGGCAAGCAGAGGGAGAAGCAGGCTCCCCGCCAAGCAAGCCAAGCAAGGAGCCGGATGCAAGACTGGATCCCAGGACCCCAGGATTATGACCTGAGCCGAAGGCAGACGCTTAATCAACTGAGCCACCCAGGCATCCTTAAAAGTAATTTGCACTTCCTAAACAGCTAATCAAAATTTATGATTCCAAGTTCCACTTTCAAACGCTGAAACAACAGATTCTAACAAACCAAAGCAAATGCACTAAAAAATAACTTTTTATAGGACACCTCCACCCTCACCAAGAAAAAAAAGCAAACATGGATACCAAGCAAGGATGTTTTTAAAGGAAAAAAATGGAATGGGAACAGATATCATGATAATCCATGAGGGTGAGTTCCTGTCTTTACCCTAATTTACGTACTGGGAGAATTTAGTTCCTCTTAATTATCTAGTAAGGAAAAAGAAAGTTTTTGAGGCTAGAAAGAAATACCACACATTAAAGACTATTCCAATGTTTTTAAAAATGTTCACTTCCCTGATATTCCTGAAATAAAGATTAAAATCTGGAATTTTGAACTAATACTAGGAGGGTAGGCATTCTGAGCTTACCTTTCAGACACAATGACAAACTGTATCTATCTCTAAAAAATTAAGTTTAGGTTGGCCCTTCAAGATTACTAGTTTACCAGTGCTACAGACCAAGTAGATAAGCTACAACGTTACACAATTTGTGGGTTTAATGACAACTTTATAAATCACTCCTAGAATCTAAATGAAAAGGCTGTTACAAGATCAGAAACAATTAATTCTATACTACTGACAACATAATCTGGAAAAGTGGCTTTCTCCAAATGATTCCGGTGCATGAATTTCCTGCTTGTAACTGCTGGGCCAAGTTCTCATCTTCCCAAATGATTACTATAATCATTTCCAAAAATACTGTTCTGAATTACAGACTCAGAGTGACCTGAACTACTCTAAACTTATTCACATTTTATCAAAATAAAACGGGTTAGTTCTGAATGTGTTTGAGGCCACAAATGTTATAGATAAAACATGTACATAAAATGAGATTTTCTCCATCGACTGAAACGTGCTTTTATAATCCTAGTTTTGGGGCGCCTGGGTGGCTCAGTCGTTAAGCGTCCGCCTTCCGCTCAGGTCATGATCCCAGAGTCCTGGGATCGAGCCCCACGTCGGGCTCCTCGCTCTGTGGGAAGCCTGCATCTCCTTCTCCCACTCCCCCTGCTTGTGCTCCCTCTCTCTCGCTGTGTCTCTCTCGGTCAAATAAATAAATAAAATCTTAAAAAAAAAAAATCCTAGTTTTGTAAGGTTTGTAAGCAGTGCCATGTGCCATTCACATTCTGCTCACTTTTACACCTTCAGACAGGAGCTCTCATTCACAAGATCAAAGGTACAGAAATTACTACTTGAAAGCTAAGGCCCCTACTACAGAAACATCCAACCTACATTTTAAAAGGACTGCAGCCAGAAGACAGTACAGCCTTATAAAAACCCACGAAATTAAAGTCCCCCCCCAAGTGCCCCTTGCTCATCTTGCCTACTTTAATTTCAGGTGCTTTCCCCAATTTTCCCTTCATGAATCAAATCTATTTCAACTTAGAAAACGTGTAAAAGTATTTAAGATTTGTTACACATTGGAAAACCCTTCTAATTAAAAAAAAAAATTACTGAAATACTAAGCTCATATGAAGATTCAGAAGGGAGGAGTAACGAAAGAAACAAGACCTGAACACATCGAATGTGTAATATTTAGGCCATCAAGACTACAGTGCTTCAAACTATTAGCATGGGAAAAACGCCTGTCGGAAAAGCAAATGACTGTAAAACAGATCTACAATACCAATTAGAACAGTAACTGATCCCAGTCATTTTGTATACCATAATACAATTCTAAGTTTTTAAACATAGGAAAAAAATTCTAACTTTGCTACAGTTCATTTTGTAGTGATAAATTTCCATTTCAATCTATTTTCTTTCCTAGAAATTAACATCCTTGGGTGCCTGGGTGACTCAGTGGCTGGGTGTCTGCCTTCAGCTTAGGTCATGATCCTGGTCCCATCTCCCTGCCCAGCAGGGAGTCTGCTCCTCCCTCTCCCTCTGATCCTCCCCACCCTCCCCCCTTCCTGCTTACTCTTTCTCTTTTAAATAAAATCTTTTTTTAAAAAAAGATTTTATTTATTTATTTGACACAGAGAGAGATCACAAGGAGGCAGAGAGGCAGGCAGAGAGAGAGGGGAAAGCAGGCTCCCTGCTGACCTCTAGAGAGCCGGATGCCGGGCTGATCCCAGGACCCTGAGATCATGACCTGAGCCAAAGGCAGAGGCTTTAACCCACTGAGCCACCCAGGCGCCCCAAATAAATAAAATCTTAACAACAAAAAGAAATTAACATCCTTAATTCTTGCCTGTTCTAACCATTAGAAAGCTGGTTAAAATGAGTAGTCATCAGATCTAAATTGTAGTTTTAACTGATTTTTAAAACAATTACTGTACGTTATTCCCAAGAACGTGGAATTATCTTATTCCACACTCATACCAACCCCCAAATTGTTACTTTTAAAATAACAACCATGTGACAAACACACCTTTAGTCCCGACAAGTTATCAGTAGTATTAATTTTATGTATTGACTGAAATTGAACTTTTCATAAGAGAAATTTTCAAACAAGCTAACAAAATAAGCTCCATAAACATAAAACTGTAATAGGCACGGTATATCCACCTACAACATGGATAAGAACCAAAATTTGTTTGGGTAGAGAAAGGGTGAAAATAAGAGCAGTGGACGCCCTACACACTTAGAAATTGTTGGGCTTAAAAAAACTCTAAACGAGAAAGTTTTTAGAAACCAGAGCAATGCATAATACATTTGCACCCCAATAATGCCAACGTAATAAATGCCTCTTGAATAGACCAACACACGCACAAGTTTTCCCGAAAGGGCCCGTGGCTTAAGTACACCTAGAAATAAAAATCGCAGGCAGTAGCGCTGTGGCGAAAAACGTCTGATCTGAAAGTCTAGAGACCTTGGTTGTAGTCTCCTGGCTCAACGACTAACTCCGAGTGACCTTGGGTAAACATTCTCTCTAGGCCTCAATTTCGTTATCTTTAAGAGAGAACTTGAAGTCCCTCTCTTACAGTATTAACTCTGTTCCAACTTCGTGTGATTAGGAATGGGCTTTGGGACTGCCAATAATCAATGCCAGAAAAAACAGGTAACAGGTTAAATGGGTCAGAGTCTCCGAAGCGGAGATAAAGCGACGGGAAAAGGCTAAGTGGACCCTGACCCAGCAAAGCCCGGCGCTGGATTTGGGGGGCGGAGGTGTCTGCAGGAGGGCCGGAGGTGGGACTGCCCGGCTCCCCGCGCCGGCAGGAGGTGGAGTCGAGGTTCTCGCGTGCATTGTCCCCGGGAGGGAGCCATGTTTCTTCCTCCCCGGCACTCCCAGATGGCGGCTGGGGGCGCGGGGCCTAAGCAAACCGAGAGCCCGCGGCCTGGGGCGCCGGGCGGAGGCGGACAAGGGGAGTAAGGAACTCGGGCCCCGGAAACCTGTCTCCGGGACCGCGGCCCCCGAGACGCACCAGGAGGGGGCGGGGGTAAGGAAGGGCCCCCAGAGCGACGGTTCCCGGCTCCGCACCTCCCACCCGCCCCGGTCGGTTGGAGCGAGAAGAGAAACCATGCCCACCCACGGGCCGGGACGGCGGCGAACAGGTCGCATCGACCACCTCTCCGGCCGCAGCCGGGCAGCGGAGCAGCGAGAAGCAGGCCGGGGCCCCTCGACCTCCGAGGCCTCGGGCCGACCCAGCCTGGCGCGTCCCGATCCCCTACCCTACTCACCATTGGCGCGTTTGAGGGCATTTTCCGGCCTCTGGAAATAGGCCGGCATCTTGGCGGCAGGCTCAGCTCACCCGGCGTCAGCGAACTCCTTAGTGCCCCGGGCCGGGAGAGGAGACGAAGGGGAACCAGCGCGAGGTTCCACGCGCCTCGCCAGCAGTCGCCCGCGCCCAGCCGGCCAGAGACGGAAAGGAAGGAGCCACGTGACCCCCGCACGGTGGCGCCGCCACCGCCCAGGCCCCGGATGTAGAGGGGCGGTCCTCCACGCGCAGGCGCGCTGCTATCGCGCGCGCCGGCTGACGTGGCGGCGGCCGGCTTTCTCCGCGCGTGCCGGTTCCCCCTCCCGCCTCCTCGGGGAAAAGCTACGGGAGACGGTTCTCAGGCACCTCTCTCGTTGAGGGAGAATTAGTGTGGGAAAGGTGATACTTGTGTCAGAGTCTCTGCCTGGCGAGAAAGAAGGCGTGTGCACAGATTTTGGACGCGCTTTGTGCGGGGTCATGCAAAGTTACAGTCAGGTCCCATTCGCCCAAGGAATGATCTGTCGCCGCTGAATGAAAATGCAGTATATATTCGTTTATCGGAAATGCATTGAGCAACTATCGCTAGGCCAGCGCTGCTCACCACTGATTAATAGTAGTGACCTGTCCCTTGACGGACTAGCAGAGGGAGGAGGGGCGCAGTAAATAAATTAGCAAGCTTATTTCATATCGGTAAAATTAAAAGTTGCTGACACAGATTGTCCGGAGGATGGGAGCCCTCAGAGAAGGTGAGTTTTGAGCTGAGACCTGAAAGATGGGGACAGACTGGAGACAGTAATCTGATAAGAGGGCAGAAGTTCTGCATCAAAACAGACTTTGCATAATGTTTGAAGATACAAGGGAATGTTCTAACCTTTACATTCAGCACACTTCGCAAAGAAACAGAAGACAAACGAGTGTTAGTTGGGGGGAATCAATTTCTTAGGCCCCTTGCTACAATCTTTTATTATCGATCTACAATTTTAGTGTTCGATCATTAACTAGTACTCCTAGAACTTGAAAGTCATTTAAACTGAATCTAATTACTCAAGCCCTAGGTATAAAATTAAGATGAGTTCCGAAGAAAAATTCAGAAAGCAGCAGTGGAATAAATTGTTGCAAATTTATCACACATTTTGTAATAATGCATGGACAATGCGAATGAACAACAGTACTGTATCAGGGGAACAAGGAGTCCACAGCACATACACACAAAAAGCATTTTCCCCTTACTCTTTCTGCCTCAGCAAAGAGGTTTTTCCATTTAATTAAATTTATCCCTATAAAGAAAGAAAACTTGGGAAATGCAGAAAAGATAAAGGATACATCACAGATTCTAAAAAAGGTTATTTAAAAATTAACTTCAGAGAGTTGTTCCTCCAAAATTCTTGGGCCACTCCAAATGTCTAAACTTACTTCCCCCAAATTAAGAGCCAGACAGTTGAGTAACAAGTACTAAGAAGCTATAGGAACTGTTTTATGGGGAAGGATCAAGAGACTTATTTGTGTATGTGATAATTAAGTCAAAATTAAAGAGCTAAACATAAGAGCAAATATAGCTTTTAAATGCTCTAGATAGAAAACTATTTAGTAGGGCATAGAGAAATGTAACAGAATAAAATAAAAGGAAACCTGACCTAAATATCAGAAAAAGCTTTCCAACATTCTTACCTTTTCATTCTTACATCTCGAAGAAGATTTTAAAATAATCTCATTGATCATTACTCATTATGTGGTAGACCTAAAACAAGACAAACACTAGAAAATTCGGAGCAAAAAATGAAATTCTGTACTGAATTTCCGCATCTTCATTCTTTCAAGTTAAAGTAGATAAAGCATTTGGTAATATAATACCCAATGATCTTTTAAGTGCATTAAGTACAATTAGTGTCTAGTACTGTATTTGTGAATAGTCTCAACTTCCAGAATAAATTTTATTAAATTCAGCCAATAGGAGGGGATGCCTGGGTGGCTCAGTTGGTTAAGCATCTGCCTTCAGCTCCGGTCATGATCCCAGGGTCCTGGGATTGAGCTCTGCATCAGGCTCCCTGCTCAGCGGGGAGCCTGCTTCTCCCTCTGCCTGCTGCTCCCCGCTCCCCATGCTTGTGCTCTCTCTTTCTCTTTGACAAATAAATAAATAAAATCTTTTAAAAAATAAATTAAAGAAATTCAGCTAATAGGTATTAAGTACCAGCTAATAGCCGTAATGCTGGGGATAAAAGATGCAAGTTGCCTGTTTTCAAGGAGTTGATGTTTCACTGGTGGAGATGGATGAGTTCACAATGAGGAGCAAGATAGGATCTATTCTGAACTAGGAGAAAAGCATAATTACTTGTTGTTGATTAATGCTCACTTTGTAGAAAACAAGTAATCTGAATATGCTAGAAACCACTTTAGGAAGTGGTAAAAGGAAGTGATCAGGCTGGTGAAGGTTTTTTCCCTAATCAAGCTACTTTTGTACTACATATAACTGGATAATTTCTCTAATATGATGTTTGGAGGTTTTGAGTAGAGCAAATAAGATTCTCAAAAAAAAAAAAAAAAAAACTTGTTAGGGGCACAAAAGTAGTACTACATCGTACATATTTGCAACATAATATAGCTTTAAATCAAGTATCATGTTTTATAGGTTTTTTTTAAAGATTTTATTTATTTATTTGACAGAGAGAGAAACAGCAAGAGAGGGAACACAAGCTGGGGGAGTGGGAGAGGAAGAAGCAGGCTTCCCGCTGAGCAGGGAGCCTGATGCAGGGCTCGGATCCCAGGACCCTGGGATCATGACCTGAGCCGAAGGCAGACGCTTAACAACTGAGCCACCCAGGCGCCCCTCATGTTTTATAGTTTACAAAATGCTTTCACATTCGTCATTTTGTTTACAAGAATGCTGGAATGAAGGTATTTACACTGAAACTAACAGTTTCAGAGTGTTAGACTATGGTTCACAATTACACATTCTTTCAACAAACCATTATCAAGTACCTACCACATGCCAGGTACCAGAATTAAGCTCCTGATAGATAGGTGCAAGACAATGAACAGGACAGACTTGGTTCCTGCCTTCTTGGACTTGGCAGCCTAGAGAGAAGAAAGACTTCGGACACTTGCCAGAAGCTTCTTGAAGACACCACTCCAGTCCAGGCCCCCGTCGTCTTTCCAGGTCCATCCATCTCTCACCACACTCAATGTCTTTCAGTGCCTTAAACGGCCCTTTCTCCCACCTCCAACCCAAGGACTGCCATCACCTCCCTCAGGACATTTACCACCACCACCCATTCCTTGTTCTCAACAACAACCTATTTCTCCACATTAATTGTCACCTCCTCCAGGATTCTTACTGAGCCCCCAGATTAGTTTAGATGCCAAGGCACGGAGCACCAATATCATCCCATCTTAGCACTGATCATACATCAATGTAATTACTTGCAGACTATAAGCTCAGAGAGTGGAAGCTTTTGTGTTATTCGCACTATATCCCCAATGCCTGGCAGATGAGATACTCTCAAAAAATGCTAGAGAGATGAATGAATGAATGAATCCCCATATAAAGATTTATATAAAACAGTTTCTGCTATATCTGTGGGGAAGTAACAAGTATCAAAGTTCAATGCGTGTCTTCTTTCATTTGTAGAACATCTACCTATCTACATGGGGCTCTCAATCTACTTGAGCCCCAGCATGCAAATACTGAAGAAGAAACCATAATGTTCTTCACTCAAAGCTCCTAACTGCACTGGTTTTGAATTTCCAGCTGTACCGAAGTTCATTTGTGACTTTCTGAGGTCAGTATTCAAATAGATCATGCTTTCCTACACCCGTATATCCCTTCTCTTCTTCCTATCCCACCCATTGTTACCTGACCAATCCCTATGAATACTTTAAGCCTCGGCTCAAAGACTTCCTCTGCAGAGCCTTTCAGCCAGGGGGGGGCTGACTTAACTGCCCCTTCCCTTGTGCTCTTTGCTCAGGCCACCATTGACTCGGGCACCCAGGCCGTCTCTGGGCACTCTGCTGCCCCTGCAGCTGGTGGCTCTAGTCCTCCCTCAAACCACTGGTGCCTGGATGCGGATCAGTGACTGACTAGCTCTTCCCTCTACCTACTTCTAGAGCATTCTCTCTCCTCCCTTGAACTGTGAATATTGAACTTCATGCCATCAGACTAGACCACATGTAATTCTTCTATGTGACAGTGCTCTATAGGCCTCTGCAGGTCCCAGGTCACAACTCCTCATTCCTTGACTCTTACTTCTAACTCTCTGTCACTCTCCAACACAATTGTCATAATTATTAGTGGTTTCTATACCCATGTGGATAATCCTGCCAATATCCTGGCCATCTGCCCTTCACAATCGTGTCCTCTACCTTATGTCACACACGCACACACATGGTGATACCCTAGAGTCTAGACTGAGTCAAGAAACTTGTTCTGCAAAGGACTAGGTGGTAAATATTACAGGTTTTATAGGCCAGGAGGCCATATCTTCAATTCTTGAAGCAACTCTTCTTGCTGAAAGAATAATAGTCTGTATGTATGTGTGTATATTTACATTTAAAAATGTAAAAATGTAAAAACTAGGGCGCCTGGGTGGCTCAGTCAGTTAAACATCTGCCTTTGGCTCAGGTCATGATCTTGGGGTCCTGAGATCAAGTCCTGTGTCAGGCTCCTTGCTTGGCGGGGAGTCTGCTTCTCCCTCTCCCTCTGCCCCCCTGCCAACCCGGCTTGGGGTCTCTCTCTCTCTCTCAAATGAGTAAATAAAATATTTTTTAAAAATGTAAAAGCTATCTTGATGAGCACTGAGCAATATATAGAAATGGTGAATCACTCTATTGTACACCTGAAACTAATAATATATGTTAACTATACTGGAATTAAAAACTTTTAAAAATTTAAATGTAATGACTAAAAAATAGTAAAGACTGTTCTTACTCTTTAAAAAAAAAATATATATATATATATATATATGTATATATTATTTATTTAACAGAGAGAGACTCAGCCAGAGAGGGAACACAAGCAGGGGCAGTGGGAGAGAGAGAAGCAGGCTCCCCACTAAGCAGGGAGCCAACGCAGGGCTCCATCCCAGCACCCCGGGATCATGACCTGAGCTGAAGGCAGACGCTTCACCACTGAGCCACCCAGGCACCCCATAAGGACTGTTCTTAGCTCAAGGCTGTGTAAACACAGGCAGTGGGCCAACTTTAGCCCCTAGGCCCTGTTTGCTGACCCCTACACTCCACCTCGTCACACGAGCTCTCTCAGTTTCCAGATCTTGATTTCAAGTATCTTACGTTCTCATTCATTCCGGTGCACCACAACCCCCAACAATCCTGCTGCCTGACGAACTTGCAATCCGGTCATCAATCTTACTTCCTTTTTCATACCACTCCCCATCCCTCATGTCCTCTGTTTCCCTCGCACCCAACTTGGATTCCATCATTTAGTTCTTTCCTTGTTTGGCCTTCCCTTTATTTGGCCCAATCCTAGCCAATCCAAGCATCCTTCTGTTCCTTGCCTACAGCCCAGTATGACTGGGGAAAAATATACAACTGTGGCGACAAGTCCTACTTTAAATTCATGACCACAAGCCTCAACAAGCACCGTGCTGCTCTTCAGCCATCCTACTACTCTACTTCTCAAGGCTATGTCCCCATTCTCCCTGATGACTGTGTCATACTTTTTCCTCTCTCCAATCCTCTCCCCTCAGCTGATGGCCTCATTTTCCGTAGCCCTGCAAACAGTGGAGCAGTCGGAAAAGAACGTGCCTCCGCACTCTGCCATCTACCCACCCCCTGCTCCTGTCCTCTACACTCTGCCTCCCTCCTGTTACCCTTCGGTCTGTGCTCCTATCTAAAGCCAGCCTGTTGTACTAGTGCCCTGGGTTCCATCTCCTCTCACACAGCAGGCGCTTCACTCCAGCCTCCCTGAGACACTTTCTTCACTTGGAAAAGATCCCCTTCTCCTGATTTTCCTCCAAGCTCTCCGACTCCTCCTTTGTCTCTTTGACCTGGCATCTCCTCATCGCTCTGACCTCTGAGGTTGAAAAGCCCCCAGGGCTCAGCCCCTGGACTTCTGCCCTCTTCTAACTGCATCCATCCCTTGGTTCTAGCTCACGGCTTTAGACATCATCTCTGTGCTTAGAAGTTACAAAATTACATCACCAGTGCTCTACCTCTCTCCTGAAAGTCAGGCTCATACCCCAATGAGTAAATGGCACATCCATTAAGTGTTTGACATACAACATACACCCGGCCTGCCCCAAACCAGACTCCTGGTCTCTCTGGCCTCCCACCAGCTCCTCCCATGATCTTCCCCATGTAAATAATGGCAACCCCCTTCTTCCGGTTGCTCAAACCAAAAATATTGGAGACATCTTTGACTCTACTTTTTCTGCCATAGTCCCACAGGCAGTCAGTCCATCAGCCAATCCGATTTCTACCGCCTCCACAGCTATCACTCTGGTCTAAGACACACATCCTGTCTCACCCAGACTATGTAATAACCTGTTCATTTGCTACTTCCCCCTTCTCTTTACTCTCCACCATAGCAAGCAGGGGGATTTTTAAAAACAAAAGGTAGG
>CM052894.1:9956493-9976998 GCA_028534135.1 Potos flavus | reverse complement strand
CTTTCAAGATTTATTTATTTATTTGACAGAGAGAGGGATCACAAGTAGGCAGAGGGGCAGGCAGAGAGAGGGAGGGGAAGCAGGCTCCCTGCTGAGCAGAGAGCCCGATGCGGGGCTCGATCCCAGGACCCTGAGATCATGACCTGAGCCAAAGGCAGACACTTAATGAACTGAGCCACCCAGTCATCCCTAGGTTGTGCGAATTTAAAGCAGGAAATCGGAATGCAGATTCAGTGGAGTATATTTTTAGCAGGAACGTGTCCTGGCAGCATTTTTTATTTATTGGGAGAAATATTCTTCCAGACTCCAGGAGAAGTCTGGGAAAGAAGAGAAGCATGTTTGGGGGAACTGGCGTATGTAGTCATACATACCATTGTCACAGCCTAGCTGTGTATATATGTAGTATGTATGTATGTAGTCACACATACCATTGTCACAGCCTAGCTCCTGCTTGGTAATTTAGGAGACTCTGCTCAAAGCTACACAAACCATCTAGGGCCAAGAGCAGAATGAGTAAGACAACGTGCAGAGTGGCTTAGGGTGTGGTTTGAAAATAGGCTTCTCTGTTAAATGTGTAAAACATGATTAGAAGGAACCCTGGAACCACAAGGTGTGGGCTTTCATCTTGGGCTTGTGAATATTAGACAATCACATGGACCTTTTCATTGTGTTATCTTCTCACGAAGCAACTAAAATGGCACCTCCTCGGAGAGCCCCTTCCTGACCATGCAATCTAAAGCTTGAGACTACCCTATTTTAATTCTCAGCAGAGAATTTAGTTTAGTTTATCACTAATGGATAGTGTTCATTGTTTCCTTGGTTCCCCCCCACCACCACCACCACACTAAATGGTAAGCTTTAAGGGACCAAGTTTGTCGTGTTCAGCACTGTAGCTCCAACGCCCAGAACTATGCTGGGCATGGGTCAAGTGCTCTGTAAATATGTGATGTGTGAATAAATAAAAGAATGGAGACTGTGGTGGCAGAATCCTAAGATGTCCACAAGATTTCCACCCCTGATTGTACACACCCTGTATAATACCTGAGACCACAAACACAATGGGTGTTACTTCTGTGATTAGGTTATATTATGCATTATAGTTGCCTTTAAGAAAAGATTATCTGGGTGGGTCTAACCAATCACATGAGCCCTACAAATCCAAGTGTAGAGGTCTGAGGCAGAGGAAGTGAGAGATTCAGAACAGGAGAGGAAAAATGGAAGGAGCTGCATAGCAAGGAAATGTGGGCAACCTCTAGTAGCTGACTAAGGGCAGCGCCCAGGCAAAACCCAGCTAGCGCACAGAGGCCTCAGTCCAGAACTGCAAGGAGCTGAATTCCATCAACAACTCGGATGAGTTTAGAGGGAAATTCTTCTGCAGAGCCTCCAGGAAGCAACCCAGCCTTGCCATCTCCCAGACTTCAGCCTGGCAACCACTGGAGCAGAGACCTAGCCGTGCCACGCTTGGACTTCTGGTGTATAGAGCTGTGAGCTGATAAGTGGGTGTTGTTTTAAGTCACTAAGTTTGTAGTAATTTGTTACACAGCAATAGAAAACTAATACAGAGACAGGTTTCCCCATATTAATTTCTAGAGAAAGAAGAATGAAACACGAGTGGAGTCTAAAATTCTAAAGTGACTTTGCTTTGCATGAAGTGAAAACAAAAGTATAATTCAGTGGAAAGAAAGGGCCAGACTGTGTAAGGTTTAACTATACAAATCAAGACTGTTAAGCAAAAGCCCTATGGAAGGAATCGGAGACTACAAACACATGTTATAGTACTCCACACTAGTGTTTTTAGAACTAGGGGGTAAGCTTCATTTCCTAGGGAATTTAGGATTATAAATGCATCTCAGTTCAGCCCATAAGCATGTCATGATTGGAGCCACATGGCTTCAAACCCCAGCTTTGCCATTTCTTAGCACTAGGATATTGGGCAAGTAATCTCACCGAGCGTCCATTTTCTCATCTCTGAAATAGGCATGAGTTGTTTGAGGGTTGAAGGAGATACTACCCATAGCACTCTTCGCACAGTCCCCGATACAAGCTCTCTAGAAATCATTTACCCATATGTACATATAAGAGAGACCAAGTAATCAGTGCATGAAACATTCACAGCCTTTTTCTGTCCCATCTGCTAAAGTAGTCTACTAACTAGTGGGCATCTGCCCCTGGCTCTCCCCCTTTTCTCCACCTATTCTTTCTTAGGTACATAAGGTAATCGGAAGGACAGCTGAACGCGGGTAGGAGATTCGAGTAGGGAAGGGCTGAGATGAGAGAAAGAAAGAGAATAGAGGGGTGGCTCATGGGGAAGAAAAGAAAAGAGGAGAGAGGAGATGACAACAGGAAGAGCTATTTGTGAGAGGAGCAGGGAGAGATTTCAGAACCTGTGCCGATGAATGGGGGCAACGGCTCACAAAAACGTGGAAGGAGTCCACACCAATATGCACAACATTTGAATAAGGAAATAAATGGGAGAGAATAGACAAGTTTCCCAAGGAGAAGAGTTTAAATAGTTTACATAGATGCTTTGCCTTGGAGGAGGTGGAGCATAATACCCCACTCCTTAAGTGTAGACTGGGCATAGTGACTTCTCTCCAAAGCGGAGAGAATAGAAAGGGGGAAAGAGGGGCACCTGGGTGGCTCAGTCGGTTAAGCGCCTGCCTTTGGCTCATGTCATGATCTCAGGGTCCTGGGATCGAGTGCCATGTTACACTCCGTGCTCAGCGGAGAGTCTGCTTGTCCCTCCCCCCCCATACTCATGTTCTCTCTCTCAAATAAATAAAATCTTTATTTATTTTTATTTTTAAAAAGATTTTATTTATTTGGCAGAGAGAGCGTGAGCAGAAGCAGGGGGAGCAGCAGACACAGGGAGAGGGAGGAGCAGGCTTCCCACTGGGCGGGGAGCCCAACTTAGGGCTCAATCCCAGGACCCTGGGACCATGACATGAACCAAAGGCAAACGCTTAATGACTGAGCCACCCAGGTGCCCCAGATAAAATCTTTAAAGAAAAAAAAGAAAGAAAGAAAGAAAGGGGGAAAGAGTAACTTTGTAGGAGAGAAACCTGACAAATACTGCCTCAGCCAGGTGACCAAGATTTATACCTCAATATACCCTTGATCCGATGTGACGACAGCAGCACTTCTGTGGTCTTCCTCCCCAAAACACATGACCAATCATAAGAAAAAACATCAGACAAATCCTAACTGAAGGATAGTCTGTGAAAGTCCTGGCCAGAACTCCTCCAAACTGTCAAGGTCATCAAAAACAAGGAAAGTCTGAGAAACCATTACAGCCAAGCAAGAGGAGCCTAAGGAAACATTTTGACTAAATATAAGTTATCCTAAATAGGATCCTGGGACAGAACAAGGACATTGGGTAAAAACTAAGGAAAAAACATGGACTTTAGATACTAACGTATCAGTATTGGTTCATTAGTTGTGACAAATGTACCATATTGATGTGAGATGTTACTAAAAGAAGAAACTGATTGAAGGGTATGTGGTAACTCTGTGTTCTACCTTTGCAACCTTTCTGTAAAATCTTAAACTACTCTAAAATAAAATAATTTTGGGGTCCAAAAGCTTGAAAACTTAAAAATGATAAAAGAAAAAGAAAATGTCTATTTATAAAATATGAGGGGAAAGGGATTTTAAGACATATCACTGTAGGTAATGAATTCTATCATCTTTCATATTCTTTGAAAAATGCAAATACAGATCAGAATTTATCTCAATTACATTTTCTTACTGATCTGTTTCTTTTAACACAACAGGGCTTGAAAGCTGGGCTTCTTGGGGCCTGGGATCTACTCAGGTTCCAATAGCAGCACCCTGATATTGTGGAGAACACAGGAAGGATGACTTTCCCTTGGGAATGTTCTGGAAAGCTCACACAGACAGGAAGCCAGTTAACCATCAGGGAAGAGTGTCAAGGCATTTGACTAAAGCCTCTTTCAGAGGTGACTTCTTGGGCCCCAAGCAAGCCTGGAATCCCTTAAAAGAGTTAACATCCCAATGCTCTCTTGGCTGACACATGCCTAATCTTTGATTAAATACAATTAAGGAAAAATGGTGAAAAGAAGAGCCAGGGGCTCACAGGACTTGGGAATTAGAACATCTGTAGAAGATGCTGAGGTCCCTTATCCACATGTCCAGACAGTTTGGGCATTTTCCAAATCCGTATCAGTGCCAATATCTGCTTACTTTTTTCTTGGGAAGCAGAGAACGAGCAGGCTGTGCAAACAAGGCAGAGCAGGCCTCAGCCAGCTATCATTAGAAAAGCCTACCAATAAGGTAGCCCTTGGCTGTTCTGAACTGGGATTTCAGGAGTACACCCACCATTCTTGGAATTGATTAGAGTGACTATCTAGACTACTTGCACCAACAATGGGGTTCATGTCGATTACCTGTTTCCTTCTGAGAGACTGGATTTGTGTACGTGCTAGGCAGAAGTTGCCATGTGACTGCCCCAATAAAAGCCTGTCTTTAACAAGCTTCCCTCGTCAATGATATTTCGCTTGCGTTGTCACAACTCGTTGCTGGAGGAATGAAACGTGTCCTGTGTGACTCCACGGAGAGGACTCTTGGCAGCTTGGACCTACTTTCCTTTGGCTCTCACTCCATGTGCCTTTTCCCTTTCCTGATAAAGCCTAGCCATGAGCACAGCTATGTGCTGAATCCTGTGGGTCCCCCGAAGAAATCATTGAATCTGGTAGTGGTCTTGGGGACCCCTTTATCTATAACATTAACATAAAGATTCTTCTTGAGGGGCTCCCAGCTGGCTCAGTCAGTGGAACGTGCCACGCGTGATTTCAGGGTTGTGCGTTTGAGTCCCGTGTTGGGTGTAGAGATTACTTTAAAAAATATATTAAAAAAAAAAAGATCTTTCTTGATTCAAACTTCCATTGAGAGAGGCACAGAAGAAAGTATGATTAGTTCCATTTGGTCACTGAGGAAATGAGCACACAGAAGGTGGGCAACATGAGTGAGTTTTCGCAGCCAAGATGGGCAGAGCTGAGTTTGAATTTGGGCTCATCTGCTTCTATACCCCAGCTCCTTCCATCTAGGACAATGCAGCTTTATTGCTAAAGGTTAAGAATACCTCCCCTTGGGGCACCTGGATAGCTCAGTGGGTTAAAGCCTCTGCCTTCGGCTCAGGTCATGATCTCAGGGTCCTGGGATCGAGCCCCGCATCAGGCTCTCTGCTCAGCAGGGAGCCTGCTTTCCCCTCTCCCTCTGCCTGCCTCTCTGCCTACTTGTGATCTCTCTCTCTGTCAAATAAATAAATGAAATCTTAAAAAAAAAAAAAAAAAAACCTCCCCTTCTCCACCCTCTCTAGTCCTTTTCCTTTAACTCTGAACCTGTCTGGCAGGTCTGACAGCACCCAGGAGTGAAATCAAAGGGAGGGAGGTGTCAATTCCTTTCTTCCACCTTCCCATAGATAATTTCTCCACCCCTGCCTGGTATCCTGAGCCTGGCCACAGCCTTCATTATCCCTACCTCCCTACACCCGCCACCTCCTAACTCAAATCCTTTTATTATCTGTCCATCATCATCTTCAAACTCATTTACTTTCTGCATTCTGCCTATGGGCGAGAGACAAAGAGCACCTGTGGGCCCTGGCCACGTGGGGCTGCTCCCTAACTCACTCACGGAGAAAAGAGGCTGCCTGGCATGCATCATGGACCTCAGGAAACACAGCAGGAGCAACCCAACCCAGAGCAAGGAGAGGCAATACACTGAAGATGCTTTCATGCTCTCCTGCCTTTGAGATTTTCTCCTTTTTCGCTTTCCTCAAGTTTGGATCTCTAGGTCTGAAATCCCAGGAGCAATAGATCTGGTCATGCCTTTCCTCTCCCCTTTTCTGTTTTCTCACCTGTTGGTAACGTGCTCACGGGCACGAATTCTGCTATGGTTATCTTGTGTATCCATCTCCCCAGCCTTGGGCCCATGGCACACAGTACGCTTTGCAAATGTTTACACTCTGTGTAAGGGAAGTCAAGTTTTCCTGATCCTGTATTCCTGCCAGTTTAATGGAAAATGATTCCCCAAGCCCCAATACCACAGAAAATTATGTATTTTGAGCTAAATATGTCTCTGTAAGATTCAGCAAATGACCCTGGTGAAGTGGAAAGGACAGGAGATCTGGGGCCTATGGATTTAACATGTTTTCTCATTTTTTTTCTGTTTACTGTTGTTTGTAAAATCTAGAAATGCTATCAGTGACTAGCCTGTCATTTTATATACCATTAAGAAAGAAAAAAAAAAACCACTTTCAACTATAATTGTAGGATGCACCCCTATTTTGAGAGATTTTTTTTAATTTGAACTACTGCAAGCAATAAATACAGTATTTTTTAAATTGTAAAATGGAAGTAAAAGGAGGAGGAAAAATAGCTGGTCTTACCGACCTAAGGAAAGCCATTGTTATTAGCACTGGAATATTTCTCAATATTGTTCTATGATGTTTTTACAATTATGGACCTTATACTAGTACATTTAATATACTTATGTATTAAATATATACATTTATACATATTTATAAATACATATGTATATCATACATTTCCAAATATGTATATTTGCATTTTTTAAAGATTTTATTAATTTATTTGACGGAGAGAGAGAGAGACAGTCAGAGAGGGAAGACAAGCAGGGTGAGTGGGAGAGGGAAAAGCAGGTTCCCCCCAAGTGGGGAGCCCGATGTGGGGCTCAATCCCAGGACCCTGTGATCATGACCTGAGCTGAAGGCAGACGCTCAATGACTGAGCCACCCAGGCACCCCATATATTTGCATTTTATTATATAATTCATACCTTCCTTTACCTAAATTAATTAGGTAAATTGCTGAGAATGCACTTCTCCATTTTGATAGATACTGCCAAACTGCTTTCCAGAAAGGCTTCAATTCATTAACACATCTTCTTTAAATACATAAAACCCATATTGAACAAAATAGGGTATTTCCTAGGTGAAGTCAGTATAAACTGTCACAAACTCAATAAGCAATTATGTTCATATTGCTCTTATCTTTCATAATAAATTCTAGAGCATCCTGCCTTATTACCAGTGAATGTAGTTTTTTAAAAGATTTTATTTATTTATTTTTATATTTTATTTATTTTAGAGAGAGTGAAACATACTGCGAGTAAACGGGGAATGAGCAGAGGGAGAGGGAGAGAGAGAATCTCAAGCAGGCTCCACGGTGAGCATGGAGATCAGGACCTGAGCTGCAATCAAAAGTCAGATGTTTGGGGCGCCTGGGTGGCTCAGTGGGTTAAAGCCTCTGCCTTTGTCTCAGGGCATGATCTCAGGGTCCTGGGATCAAGCCCCACATCAGGCTCTCCGCTCAGCGGGGAGCCTGCTTCCCCCTCTCTCTCTGCCTGCCCCTCTGCCTACTTGTGATCTCTCTCTGTCAAATAAATAAATAAAATCTTAAAAAAAAAAATCATGTTTAATTGAATGAGCTACCTAGGCACCCCGTAAATTTGGTATTTCTTAAGGGTTTCTTTCCAATTGTCCCAGACCCCAGGGGCTTACTCTTGGACCAGCAAACAAATCCAGGGAGATTGTGAAGTCGTTCTGTGCTCTCTCTTTCTGGTTGTGGCTCTCATGGCCTCACAGATCACTCTGGAAGACTGAGCCTGCAGCATCTGGCTACCAGATAGGACCTGTGATGTTCCTCGAGCACAGATCCTTGTACTGCTTTTGAGGGGAGGAGGAATGCTCTCCCTGATGAACTCTTACTCTGGCTCCAGCAGGCTCTGGCTTGTTCCGCAGCCCGCCACTCCAAACACACAGACCTGTTGTTGTCTTCTCTCCTTGGAGCTATGGGGATTCCTTCGAGTGTCTGGCGCATCTTAAACTTCCCAACCACAAAAGGATGTGACGTATATCCTAATCCCAGACAAAGGATCAACTGCCCATCCCAGGAAGACTATCAGTGAACTCAAGGGGCCTACACCTTTACTGCAGAGAGAAGAGGGGGTTACCCTTAGTAATCAAAGGCATTTTTTCAAGCTTCTCTTTTACTTGAGGAGGGGGGGAACCCCCACAGAAATATAATCTCCAATAGGGAGCATCAGATACATCCAAAACAAGTGGCCGAAGAGTAGCTATACTGGTTTCCTACAGCCGCCACCACAATTACCAGAGACTGGGAGGCTTAAACTACAGAAATTTATTTTCTCACAGTTCAGAAGGTTGAAAGTCCAAGATCAAGGTGTTGGCAGATTTGATGTCTTCTGAGGCCACTCTCCTTGGCTTGCAGATGCCTTTCCTCTGTATGGGCACATCCCTAGGATCTCTTTGCATGTCCAAATTCCCTCTTATAAGGACACAGGTCGGATTGGAGTGGGACCCATCCTTACAGCCTCATTTCAACTAACTTACCTCTTTAAAAGCCCTGTCTCCACAGATGATCACATTCTGAGGCAGTGGGGTTAGCGCTATGCTATGTAATTACAGAATCATTCCAGCCCATAACAGTAGCTGAAATATGGTAGGATTTTGTATAACTATCCTAGTTGATTGGAGACAGTCACCTTCACAAAAAGCAGATATTTGAGGTGCAGAGCGATGCAGCTTGGTGTATTGTTGACATTAAAGGGAATGTACAAGAGCATCTATTTTCCTTGTAAACACTTCACCCATAGAACCTTGCAAGAGATGGCAAAGGCCAATGAAACACGAGTGCAAGTGTCTACTTGGCTTCCAAACTGGTTCTGAATCTGCATCCCACTCCTTAGCCCCTAATACATTTGTATTTTCTGTGAGAACTAGAAGCATTAGCAATTATGTACTACAATAGTAAGTACAGGGAATCAATCCAAGGGCCAATGCAAGGTGCTGCCATCCAGAAGTTCAGTCTAATGAGAGAACAGAAGAGCCATATATACTCCAATCCTAATTCTGTGGCCAAATGCTATTAGATCTTGAAAGAGGGAGAAATTAATTTTGCCTGGGTTTAGGGAAGAAATGGTATTTGAACCTTGAAGATGTAGAATTTTTCCCAATGTAAAGAGCAGGTAGAACAGGGAGACTTGTTCAAAATACAGTAGTACTGTGATCATAAAGCAAAAGCAGGAAACATATTGTCATTAGTAGCTGATGGAACTAATATTTCCATACTCAAAGTATTACTCAGTTAAAATTACTGAACCAGAATTGTAAGTGTTAACTTGGATAAAAAATTTTAAAAAACAAAATTGAGCAAAGAGGGCAATTTACAAATGAATATGAATAGTATGCAACAGAATGGTAGGCTTTGTACACAAGTGATCTCTTGTGTAGCTGGGGTCCCCTTGCGTGGGTCCACATCCTGCTACCGCCACTTGCAAGCCATGTGATCCTGGGCAAATTGTGCCACTTTTCAGTTTTCTCACCTGTAATTTGGGGCTCATAACTGGTCTTGTATACATAGGTATTGTGAGGATTTAGGGAAGTAATACAAGTAAAATACCTAGAACAGTATCTGCCATTCATAAATGTTAGCTACTGCACTGGTATAAAGTTTTAAAAGAGGGGCACCTGGGTGGCTCAGTGGGTTAAAGCCTCTGCCTCGGCTCAGGTCATGATCTCAGGGTCCCGGGATCAAGCCCTGCATTGGGCTCTCTGCTCAGCAGGGAGCTCCCCACCCCACCCCCATCAAATAAAATCTTTAAAAAAAAGTTTTAAAAGAAAGAGTACAATATTTTGCTGAGTGAAACAAATAAACCAAAACTTAAAAACGTATAGGAAAATGACAATGACCACATTTAGAACAGTGGTTACCTCTGTGGGACAGGGAGGGGAAGGAGATTAGAGAAGAGGAGGGAAGGGCTTCAACTACATTTGTAATGCTTTATTTCTTAAACTGGGTGATAACCCCATGTTTTTCTTCAATCGGTATATACTTATGAAAGATTTCATATTAAATACTTTAAAACATATAGCAAATGAAATGGGGGTGGGTTTATATTCCTATAGACACCAAAGACCCTCCCTTATTAGTTTTGTGAAATTTGGGGTTAGACGCACAGAGGCTCCCCAAGGAGGGATCCTGGAGCCACCCAAACTGCCTGGCTCCTCTTCCTCATTCAGATCTGGGTTTAAATACCCCTTCCTCAGAGAAGCCTTCCTCCAAACCTATTTTATTGTATTGTATTTTTTTTTGTATTGTATTTTTTAAAAAAGATTTTATCTATTTATTTGAGAGAGAGTGAGACAGCAAGAGAGGGAATATAAGCAGGGGAAGCAGGAGAGGGAGAAGCAGGCTTCCTGTCTAGCAGGGAGCCCGATGTTGGGCTCAGTTCCAGGACTCTGGGATCTTGACCTGAGCCAAAGGCAGACGCTTAACGACTGAGCCACCCAGGCACCCCCCAAACCTATTTCAAAGCAGCAGGCCCCCTCTACTCTAACACACTGCACTATTTTATTGCAATGGGCTGTTTTACGATTGTTTTACTCGGTAGTTGTCTGTCTGCCTCCACTAGAATGTTCTGTCTTGCCCAACACTGTATTCCCAAAGTCTTTTCAAATCTTCAGGTTTGTTTGTTTGTTTGTTTGTTTAAGGGGGGGTGGGGGGAGATGGATGACTGACTGAATGGATGAAGACCCTTCCTCCATATTCAGGATGCCTCTTTTTAGCCGGCCTGGTGGGCAGAGGTAGAATGAGAAAAGCCTGAGGAGGTGAGGGAAGATTGGAGAGTTTGAGGAGAGGGTTTAAGAAGATCTGGATTAGAGGAAGTGAGGGAGGTTGCACAGGCTGAGATTATTTAGGGTAAAGAGCCACGGGGCTGAAGGTGAGTAGGAGAGCAGGAAGCGGAGGCTAGTCAAGGGCGGGGCCTCCAGGGCGGAGGCGGGGCCCTGGAGGCGGGGCCCTGGAGGCGGGGCCCTGGAGGCGGGCGGGGCCCCGGAGGCGGGCGGGGCCCCGGAGGGGGGCGGGGCCCCGGAGGGGGGCGGGGCCCTGGAGGGGGCGGGGCCCTTGGAGGAGGGCGGGGCCTTGGAGGAGGGCGGGGCCTTGGAGGAGGGCGGGGCCTTGGAGGAGGGCGGGGCCTTGGAGGAGGGCGGGGCCGGAGGGCGGACGTTGCCCCGGAGCAGGGGCGGGCCTGCGAGCGGGTTGCTGGGAGCGGTGCGCTGCTGCGGCGGCGGCGGCGGAAAATGGCTGCGGCTGAGGCGGCGGACACTCAGCTGATGCTCGGAGTCGGGCTGATCGGTGAGGACGAAGGCGCCCTGCCCCGCAGGCCCGCGCCCCAGTTCCGCCTCCGCCTCCGCCTGGGCCGGGGTGGTTTCTGCTCCCGCGGTCTCCGGCGCCCCCTGCGGTGAGGAGGTCGCGGCCCCCCTCTCGGTTGGGCCTGGGCCGGGGGTTGCGGGGCCCGGCCTCCCCGGCGCGGGGACTCGGCCAGTCGCCCTGGGCCCGTTTCGCGTGGGACCCGCCCTGGCCGGGCAGTGGGGCGGAGGGACCCCGGGCCTCCTCCCGGACGCCCCGTGCTGCAAACGAGGCCGGACATCCGGGGTGACAGAGCTCCGGAGGCTGCAAAGGGACCGCTGCACAGGCAGGGCGGGGGCTGGGCGGAAAGTCGGTCGAGGGCCGCGCAGCTGGGAGACTGCCGGGCCAACCTCTGAGCGTGGGGGAGCCACGCGTGACTGTCTGCCCTGCACCCGGCTGGCCCCGATTATGTGGTTGAGCGGTTCGAGTCTCGGTGGCTAACTGCGCCAGCCCGAGTGCTGAGCATTAGGCACGAATACCTCCCGTTAAACTTCTACCACGGCTCCAGGGGGTGTAGGTAATGTTTGATGGCCACATTTTGGAGAAGCAGATGGAGGCCCACAGTGTCATTTGTGCCGGACGCACGCTAGGAAGTGGTGGAGCCAGGTTTGGGACCCTTGCAGTCTAGCCGCGGAGTCCCAACTCGTTACAGTGGAGGAATCCTGCATCATGAGAGAAAGCTCATGCATGTAGCCGGAGTGTCCTCAAAATCACATATGGTGGGATCCTGGTTAGTTTTGAGGAAATAGTGGTTGAGGAAGTACGTTCGGATCTTTGGGTGTGCCTGAGCCGTGTGCAGTGTTTCAGGGTTGGGTGTTTCAAGGAACCATTGATCCCATAGGCGGCAGCGGGCACCGGGTTGCTTGCATGACTATCGGGTTCCCTGCGTGCCATTGTCCTTTGAAATAATATTCTATTGAGATTTTTACAAACACCTAAACATTCTGTTCCTTTAGTGTAGAAGAACATTACTTGCGTTTAGCAAAACTGTATTTTCAGTGTCTCAAAGGAGTGCATTTATCTGGGAATGGCTTCCTGTATTTATTTCTGATGTGATTTTCAAACTTTTTCAAAACAAAACCTAATTATTTCAGGCATCTTAGGCTTACTTGAAGGTACTTCTGAATGAGGTTGGGTTAAATTCTGACTTTATCTGGTAACAGCAAAGACGAAGATGACATAATCATTTTCAATTCAGCAGGTTTTGTATTTTTCATATGGACATGGATTTAAAAGGGATTTACTTCAAAATAATGGTGGGGGAGAGCTATCTCTCCCCCTTATGAAAGGAGGAGGAGGCGGGTGTGTCTGGTTGCTGGAGCTGAATGGTGGAGATGGGAGAATTCATTTTTTTAAATTCTTTTTCCTATATGCTTTAAGTATTTTTTTTTAAATCTATAGAATAGATCAAAATCCATCCTTACCGCTATATGTGCAGTAACTGTTTTTCTAAAGTTTGGCTACCTTATTAAGTTGTTCACTTTGATGATGAAACTACATACATGATGGCATAACTATTATTATTATTATAATAATTAACCATTATTTTAAATACAGAATTTGCACAAGCAGTATGTAATGTGATTTAAGAGAGATTTCACCGTTTTCTTCATCCCCAGTTTTGTTTTTAACAAACCCTTCTTATGTATTTATTAAAGATCCTTCTCACTAGATAAAAATGTAATGATGAGTTTATGAGAATTTGTGTGGGAGGGGAAGGGTATAGGGGAAGACCTTTGCCAAAGCTGTAAGGCTAAATATTTATTCATGATTTGTTATAAAAGCTTTTTACTCAGGTGCCCTAAAACTCAAGATCAGGAGAGCTAGGTAATTTCACCAGTAGAGGTAGGTGGGAATTTGGGGTCACACATGCTCCGAGATGCTTTGTGAAATGGAATGTTAAAACTGACTCCACTAAGTGCTTCTGAGTAACCAATCAATTCACTTCCTTGCTGCTGTTTGACATTCTCACAGTGACCATCTTTCCACCGTAGAAAAGGACACAAATGGAGAAGTTCTGTGGGTGTGGTGTTATCCTTCCACGACAGCAACTTTAAGGAATTTACTGCTGAGAAAATGCTGCCTTACAGATGAGAGCAAACTTCTCCATCCCTTCGTCTTTGGTCAGTACAGAAGAACATGGTTTTATATCACAACAATCGAAGTTCCAGAGTCTTCCATTTTGATAAAGGTATGACTGCATAAAGATCAAACAACCAAAAATATTTAAAGCGATGTCACATTATTCCAGTAACTTAGCTTTAGACATTATCGTTCACAATACACTTTTGAAAAAAATACTAAATATGATTTTCACTGGGAATATTCCCTTTCAGGTTTCACTCTCATTTATTCTATAAACATTTGTCAATGTATGATATATGACTGACCCTGTGGTTGGTATAGTGAAGCCTTTTCCAGGTTATACTCTGTTGGAGTTAGAAATGTAAAAATACTTTCAAAGTCATGACTCTAATTTAAAAAAGTGGAAAGAAGCATTTTTCTATAATTAAAAACTTTTAAAGGATAAAATTATCCTTGGCATAATTAAGAAAACTTTTTTCATTTGTTTGTGGATGGTAAGGATATATTAAGAATAGAAAGGAGAATTAAGGAAATTCATGTATTCAGTAGGCTTTTGTGTGTGTCATTTGATATGAATAGTATCAATGTGACATGTTGAAAACCAGTATGTGGTCATTGTGGGCTTTCCTAATCCCAAGCAACCAGCACGTTTTTTTCAAAGAAAAGAAATATTAGAAAGTGGCTAAACTCCTTGCATGTTTCTGGGTGGGGACTTCTTTTACCTTCTAGGGCTACTTTCATAGCAAATAACGAGACTATAAGAAGCATGTCCAAGATACTCATTTAAATTTAAGGAATTACATTTCAAATAAGAGGAAAGCAACTATTTAAAACTGCTAGAGTTTTGGGGCCCCTGGGAGGCTCAGTCAGTTAAGTGACTCTTGATTTGGCTCAGGTCATGATCTCAGGGTCCTGGGATTGAGCCCCAGGGCTGCTTCTCTCCCTCTCCCTCTGCCCCCCCCCCCACATGTGCACTCTCTCTCTCAAAATAAATCAAATGTTAAAAAAATAGAACTGCTAGAGGTTTAAGCCAAAACAGATTCATAATTAGAAAATGTAAATTTGCAAAAAAGATAGTTTTCAATGTGTTACAAAAGCTTTGGTTTATGTTCATTAAGTTCTTGCTGAGAGGTCTTAATGTATCCTCAAGTAGATTTATCATGTTTTGCCTATAGTCTGCCAAACAATAGCAACATCGATTTCAAATCTGCTTTTCAGATTTGAAGAACAGCAAGATTTAGAGATAGTTCTTATACTTCAAAATATGATTTCTAAAAATCATATTATTCGTAATGAATAATTTTCTTAAATTCATAAATTTCTTAAATGCTTTACTTTTTATAATGTTCTTAATTTGTCTCATTAATGGAAATAATAGGTATACGATTACCAGAAATTTATATAGGTAAATGAAGCTTCTTGTAACGGTGCTTTAGACTATATGGTGTTCTACAGAGAATTGACTATTTCCAGAACTGTGTGTGTTTTTTTTAAAGATTTTATTTGAGAGAGAGAGAAAGAGCTTGAGAAGGGGGAGGGACAGAGAGAGGGGGAGAAACAGGCTTCCGCAGAGCAAGAGGCTTGATGCGGGGCTCCATCCCAGGACCCTGGGATATGACCTAAGTCAAAGGCTGATGCTTAACTAGCTAAGCCACCCAGGCGCCCCAAGGAACTGTGTGATTTTTACTGTATGTATTTTTGTTTTCTATCCTTCTATTTCACTAATTAATAGTTGATAAATTGGTGGGTCTAATGGCATTTCTAATTATGCTTTGATGAGGTTAGGGAAATTTAAATGAAAACTCACAGTTTTGATATTTTAAATATATTTGTGTTTTTGAAAAAATTTCAACTTAAATTATTACATTCTTATCTAGGAAATTAAATATTTATGTATATATAAATATATGTCTTTTATATGCATGCGTATATAAGCATAAAAGTATAAAGAAGCAAGTGAAAACTTGGTTACATTTTGATCTTTTCCTTTTAATGCCAGTCTGTCTTGTACAGAGGTTTTAGAATATAGTAATAAAAATTAAATCTGTGAAAGTGTCTTTAAAAAGTATACTTTTTTGTTTCTTTTGGACAGGTGACTCATTTTTCTATTGTTCTGACCGCCAAAGATTTTAACCCAGAGAAATATGCCGCCTTCACTAGGATATTGTGTAGGTCTGTATGAAAACTGTATTAAATGCTATCATACAAAACTGAAGATCTTACTCGATAGTTACATAGCAGATTTCTACACCAAGGAAACAAATTTCAGCCCTCTGCCTCCCCAACTTAATCTTTACTTGCCCTCCAGAAACTTTTTTAAAACGGAACTTTCTCTTCTGCTATGATGACACTGCTGCTCTTATTTGGGAAAATGGTAGAGGGAGGAGAAAAAGCAATTTACAAACTATTGCAGTTCCTGGGGATTTTGAGTCACTTGCCACTTTTGGTCTGCCGCTTCTACTCACTTCCAGTTTAGAACTTTCCTTAGCAGGATGGATAAGTTAAGTGCTGGTGAAGTGATAAACTGGTTCATATATATCAAAGTCTGTGTGTGGGAGTCATTTTGGAGAAAAGTAATGGGTATTTTGAATTACGCTAAAGCACAGGAAAGTATTTCTTAGCTGGAATGCCGAGAAGCTGAGAAGCTGATTAATTGGTTAATCGTGATTCGGGTAAACTTTAGTTTCATCTCAGCTGTTGAAAAAAATTATGTAAGATATACCAATCTGCTTCCTTGCCTTGGTAAGTATATGCAGTAGAGTTAACGAAATCTTTCTTATTTGTTAGAGACATTGGTTTTTCCTTAATCGGGGCTTTGACACGTTTTTTTTTAATGTTGTTGTCACCAGATAGACTCATAATTCTAATGTTATATATTACAACCTCAGCCCTCAGCCTTATGCCCAATAAGTAGTTTTGGGGTGGGGGCCAAGGGAGTTGTTTTTGTTTTTCTCACTATAAGCTTGATAAATGGTTCTTTTTTTTTTTCCATCTTTGTGTATGCACATTCATATATGTGTCTATAGCGGAAGTCTACTTTCTTATTACTTAAGGGTTTCAGGTAGGTTGTATTTTGGCAAAATGAAGTTTTACCGGTTTTGCAGCCAGCTATGATAAGAGAGGCTTCTTGCTGTCAGAAGATAAGTTCCAGGTAAATAGTTCACTGTGGAATATAAACCGTTGTCTGCTACTACGGCACTGACACAAGAGGAGATTATTATCTCCTAGACACCATCTAGAAGCCGTGAGCTAAAAACACTGCAAAGTTGTTTTTGAACAAATATTGGACTCCCATTTCATTGGATTGGGTCAAGGTTAGGTTACCCAGTGAATTCACTGGGAAATATTCTGGGGCCCAGAATGTAAGGTTGCTTTAGACCCCACTTCCTGCCCAAGAGGAAGCCCAAAGGATTCCTCAGCTTCTCTAGCACCGTGGTATTGTTGCGTTCTGGACTCTTCTCCTGTCACAGTTTAGGAGAAATGAGGACTCAAAGCTATTGGCAGCCACCTCCTCTGCCCCCTACCCCTTACTGCACTTGTCCTCACCTGTGTACATACCCACACACTCCTGCATGCACATGCACACGCACACACACACGTACACACACATGCACACACACTCTCCTCAGTAACGTGTCTTCGTGCATAGGCACATAGACCAACACTTCTCGATGATGCCGAGGTTACCATGGAGGGGTTCCCTTCCATCTCTGGGGAGAGGAGCAGGCAGGCATGCCTTCTGCATGCTGCTCACGGTTGCCGTGGGAAGCCCACATGAAGGGGTTCATTCCCCATGTGGGGTCCAGGTCATTTGCCATGACCCCCTTCATCTTCTCGTTCCTCCAGCTAGTGGCCGTGGCAGAGAACCCGGGTTGCCTGAACACGCAGAGTCAGTTGTCCATGCCAGCCTGTGGTCATCCCATGGGAATAAGTTCCCCTGAGTTGCACTTTGTGGTTTTCCTACGGAATGACTTTGGGGGAATTTCTCCCTCCGTTCAGTATTTCATGGCCCAGCGTTGTCATGGAAAAAGTAGTTTTGCCCTACTGCCCTTCCTAAGTTTCCCTTCTCCATTACCATATATTGTATCTATCTTACAGTTTTAATGATGTGTTGTTTGTTTGGTGGTGGTAATGTAGGCACATAGTAAAAAAATGCAAACAATACAGAAAGGTATATAATGAAAACTAAGTCCCTTATTTCCCCTATTCCCAACCTCCAAATGGAGACATTTTCTATATATAGAAACATGTGGGAAAAAAAAAGAAAAAAAAGAAATGTGTGTATGAGTTCATGGGTTTAATTATTTAATATATATGATAGCTTACCATAGTCATCGTTCTCTACCTTTTTTTTCTCAATTTGTGCATCAAAATAATTAAAAAACACAATGATTGACAAAATTTGGTTAGTAGTTAAAACACTTGCTTTTCTTCACTTAATGTACAATAAATATAATTTTCAATTTGATGTGTTTTAAACCATGATTTTATTTTCTTTCCAGTTTTCTATCCCTTTAGCTACCAAAAGACCCAAGTAGGCCCAGTCCTGCTTCTTAAGTGCAGTTTAGATTTAGTTATTCACAGGAAGAGATTTTAGGGGAAGGGACTGATTTCACAAATGAGCTATAAATGTAGCCAGTTTCCTGTCAGCATTTTCTGGAACTTGATGAGAATAGATCTAGAGTGCATTTATCACCAGAAACTTAAAGGACTTTGGTTTCTTAATTATCTAAATATAGCTACCTCTGGGAACTCTGATAATAAATATAGGTTCTATAATTAGTGCTTTCTCTGTGAGCACCACAAAACTCCTTCCTTGTCAAAGAAAGTCTCAGCACTGAGATAGAGTTGTTCTGACTAGAAACACCACTTGTGAACATAAGACATACAGAGAGATAAGTATACCATATTTTTAAGAATAAGGGGGCCTCAGAAAGGCCACAAGCCATTCTCCTGCCTGAGTGGACAATAACAGGCTTCCCCAGATGTAAGGAGAAAAGTCACCCTCCAGGAATTGTTGAAGGTCTCTTGAGTGGTTATTTTTTTGATACTTTTTCAAATTAAATTTTAGAAGTAGTCATGTCATGAAAAGATTCAGGCATTCAGAAGTGTATTAGCAAGTTGACTTAGATTTTGTAGCAAGGACCCACACGTAGCCTTGGGTTGCATTGCCCTATGTGGTTCATGCTGAGTAAAAGCATGGTTGCTTTTTGTCTTTTCTTACAGAATGTACCTGAAACATGGGAGCCCAGTTAAAATGATGGAGAGTTACATTGCAGTTCTCACAAAGGGGATATGCCAGAGTGAGGAAAATGGCTCTTTCCTTAGCAAAGATTTTGATGCCCGAAAGGCATATCTTGCAGGCTCCATCAAAGGTAAAAAAAAAAAAAAAACACACTAAAATCAAAAGACAAAAAAGCACGGAACAAAAACCCATCCCAGATGGTTCCATCCCAACAACAATAATATCCCCAAGCCCAGGGCAATCCTCATTAGACTCTGATAACCCATCATCCTGTATACTTTCATCTGTGTGATTTTTATTTGCTAAACAGGCGGGTAGTTCAACTTCTACATTGCCTTATTTGATTAGAACTCTGTCGTAGGAAAGCAGATTGTTGTGGTGGTCCTTTCCATAGGGTTCTGACAGTTAGTAAAGAAATGTTCTTTCACAGGAAAGCTGCGTCTCACAGCTCAAGTCTCCGCTGACTTCCATAGTTTTTCTTTCCTTACATTTTAGCGGTTACTTCTTCCATGTGGAGAGCTCCAGCCCCTGACCCGGTGATCCTCTTTGAATTGCCCGCCTTTCTCTCCTAGCTGCAACATCCAAAATGGCAGTGCGGGGCCGAGCCACAGATCAAGGTCCTTAAAAAGGGAGGAGAGGGGAGCTCTGAGGGTCCCGCTAGCTCTCCTTCTTGCCCTCCCACAGTGCTGTCTGCTCTTGATCCTACTGTTCTGTACCGTTTCCAAGCCTCCCTGTGGGAGTGTTGGGTTTGTCCAGCTGTCTCAAAAGGACCTAAGTCATGACATGTGTATGTGTCGGGGGCGAAGGGGGGAGGGTGTTGGTGAACTTTTTTTTTTAAACTTAAGGATTTTTCATGACGGAAAGATGCTGATTCCCTTCATATCCTTTATCCTGTTGTGGCTCTGGCTTCATCTGTGCAGCCAGCCCAGAATCCCTTGGGGGCAGGTTTAGGCTGCTATAGCATCCGTCCCAGGGAGCAGACAGGGATTTCTATGCCCATCAAGGGTATAAGGCGCTTCTTTGTATTGTGAGTATTTTTGTATTCTGTATATAGAAAAGAATCTTGATATTTATTGGAAAGAATCCTTTCCAGTAGCAAGTTTATTTCCTTATGTATTATTTAACACAGTAACATTTTAATTTCTTGTGTTTTAAGACATTGTATCTCAGTTTGGAATGGAAACTGTTATCTTACATACAGCGCTGATGCTAAAGAAAAGAATTGTCGTCTATCACCCCAAAATAGAAGCCGTCCAGGAGTTCACCAGGTATTGTCTCTGGTCATTAAAAAGTGGAGGCTTCTTGGCATCCAATTTGGGGCAATCTGTGTTCCTGTGCGCTCTGTTCTGGGGCACATTTGGTATAAATAGAATGTGTTAGGCTGTAGGTGAAATGCCATTTTGGTCTAATGTTTCAGGTGAGATTTAGTAGTTCAAGGTCACTGAATTTAGGCAGATTCTTCCTTAAGTTTAGAAATACAAATACTTTAGAACAGGGAGTTTGAACTTTTCTTTGGCAGACAGTAAATATTTTATGCTTGTAGGCCACAGGGTCTCTGTCCCAGCCACCCAAATGCCAGAGCCAGTGCATATGTAAATGAATGAGCGTGCCTGTGTTCTAGTTACACTTTCTGTGGAAACACAGACAGCCGATCCATGGGTATCGTTTCCTTTTTTTTTTTTTGGGGGGGGGGATATTGTTTCCTGACCCCTGGTTTTTTTTTGCATGTGTGTGTGTGTGTGTTTTTAAGATTTTATTTATTTATTTGATAGAGAGAGACATAGTGAGAGAGGGAACAGAAGCAGGGAGAGTGGAAGAGGGAGAAGCAGGCTTCCCACCGAGCAGGGAGCCTGGAGCAGGGAGCCTGATGCGGGGCTTGATCCCAGGACCTTGGGATCATGACCTGAGCTGAAGGCAGACACTTAAT
>CM052894.1:9899459-9955993 GCA_028534135.1 Potos flavus | reverse complement strand
GAGTGGAAGAGGGAGAAGCAGGCTTCCCACCGAGCAGGGAGCCTGGAGCAGGGAGCCTGATGCGGGGCTTGATCCCAGGACCTTGGGATCATGACCTGAGCTGAAGGCAGACACTTAATGACTGAGCCACCCAGGCGCCCCCTGACCCCTGTGTTAAATAATCCTTTTTTTCACTTTTATCACAGACTCTCTCTTCTTCTTCTTCTTCTTTTTTTTTTTTGAGATTTTATTTATTTATTAGAGAGAGAGAGAGAGAGAGAGCACGCCCACATGCAGGGGAGAAGGGGAGAAAGAGGGACAAGCAGACCCCGCGCTGAGCGTGGAGCCCGACATGGGACTTAATCTCAAGACCCTGAGATCACCTCTGTCAAATAAATAAATAAAATCTTAAAAAAAAAAAAAAAGACCCTGAGATCATGATCCAAGCCCAATCAAGAGTTCGATACTTAACTGACTGAGCCACCCGGGTGCCCCTCTCTTATTTTTATAACAAAGATTTTTTTTTAAGTTTTTTTCTTTACCAAATCTAACTTGTTCATAGATCCTTTTTTAAAAGCAGGAGGACCTAGCTTTTGTACTTACTGTAGGCCAGGTATCCTGTAAGTCACCTTAAATTATTAAAAAATACTCATGACGTGAAGTCTGCAAGGAAGTATTATTGCCCTCTTTTACGGATGAGAGAATTGAGGCTTCAAGAGGCTACCGGTTAGAAAATGGGAAAAAGAAGGCTTCGTAGTCAGAAGGACCTGCCTTCCCCGGGGAGGGCACCCAGGATTCGTAGCTCTGTGACCACATACAGGATACTTAAACTTTCTAAGCCTCCATTTCTTTATCTGGAAAATGAAGATAATAGTGCCTACTTGGTCACCTTGTTGTCAGGATTGGAGATATTCTCTGTAAAGTACTTGGCGCCTTGCTCATTGTGTGCACGTTAGAAATGATTGCTCGGACTGTGACTGCCTCAGATCTTAAGTGAGAGGGCCAGAACTTTCATACTGCTCTGAGCCCCGAAGCTTCTGTTTTGTCACCCAATTACCCTTTTCCTCTACATTTATGCTTCTGAAACTGGGATGTCCACAGCTTCTGAAATACATAGCTGGGCACCAGCGGGTTCACCGAATCACCGTTAAATTCAGCACCTCTTCCTGCAGGAGCTGTATTACTGGAAGTTTTTTAGGATACTTGTCTTGTATAAAAACAAACATAAAGTAGTTTGCAAGTTTGGTCAGAATTTTTTTTTTTAAGATTTGATTTATTCATTTACGAGAGAGACAGAGAGAGCACAGCCAGGGGGAGAGGCAGAGGGGGAGTGAGAATCGGGCTCCCTGCTCACCAAGGGCTCGATCGCAGGACCCTGAGACCATGACCTGAGCCGAAGGCAGAGGCTTTAACCCACTGAGCCACCCAGGTGCCCCAATGATCGGAATTTTAAATATGAAATGAGAACTTTAAAATTTTTTTGTTGCTTGCGGGGCCCTGCTTTGGATCTTACCTTCAGACTCCCTCCTTGGCAGTTTGCAGAGTGAGGTGTTGGGAGGAAAACTTTAGAAGCGTTACTCCGTGCCATCACGGAGATCTTTTGAAACTTCACCTTGAGCTTTTTGTAGCTCATCTTACCCAAAAAAGGCAGAGTTTTAAACATTGCATTACTTTAACTTGAAGCCTGGAGGTATTGGCACATTTGGCATTCGTTCTCCCCTCTGCCTCTGGTAGCCAGTTTCCTTCCGGGGAGGAAGTGGAAGGAGGGCGGGCTGAGTCATGTCGGGCCGGCAACCATTTGAGTTCTTGCCTTAATTCCCCAGGACGCTGCCTGCCCTGGTGTGGCATCGACAGGACTGGACCATACTTCATTCCTATGTGCACATGCATGCCGATGAGCTGGAAGCCCTGCAGATGTGCCCAGGTAGACAACAGCATCTTGGGACGAGAGGCTTGGCTTTATCCAGGGGTGGTGTTGGTTTGGGGGAGTATTTCTGCATTCCTTTTTTTTTTTTTTTTTTTTTAAGATTTTATTTATTTATTTGACAGAGAGAGAAATCCCAAGTAGGCAGAGAGGCAGGCAGAGAGAGAGGGGGAAGCAGGCTCCCGGCTGAGCAGAGAGCCCAATGCGGGGCTCGATCCCAGGACCTTGAGATCATGACCTGAGCCGAAGGCAGAGACTTTAACCCACTAAGCCACTCAGGCACCCCCCATTATATTTGTATTCCTAAAGGGAATAATGATGATTTATTATTTCTTTGGTAAATGCAAGCAATTCTTAAAAAAAAAAAAATGCAAGCAATTCTTTTCCCTTAAAACATTTATTTTTAATTTTTAAAAATATTGCAGTAAAATACACATAAAATTTACCATCAAAATCATCTTTAAGTATATAATTCAGAGAGTCACTAAGTACATTCACTTTGTGCAACCATCACCAAATACGATTTATTTTTAATTTGTGCAAGTCTCATTTTAAAAGTTTCTCTATCAAAAAAAAAAAGTTTCCCTATCAGTGATTTCATTTAGACTTTATTTTGAGCCTTTCCATATTTTTTTCTCAAAGAAAAAATAAAATTATTTTTAAGTGATGTTGTTATTCTTGTATAAAAACATTGTTTTTAAAGATTTTATTTATTTGTTTGACATAGAGAGAGAGCACAAGCAGGCAGAGTAGCAGGCAGAGGGAGAGGGAGAAGCAGGCTCCCTGCTAAGCAGGGAGCCTGATGAGCCTGATGTGGGACTTGATCCCAGGACCTTGGGACCATGACCCAAGCCGAAGGCAGTCGCCCAACCAACTGAGCCACCCAGGCGCCCTCTTGTATAAAAATTTTTAATGGTTGGGGTGCCTGAGTGGCTCAGTGGGTTAAAGCCTCTGCCTTCGGCTCAGGTCATGATCTCAGGGTCCTGAGATCAAGCCCTGCATCCGGCTCCCTGCTCAGCAGGCCTCTGCTTCCCTGCCTCTTTCTGCCTGACTCTCTGTCTACTTGTGATCTCTCTCTCTCTGTCAAATAAATAAATAAAATCTTAAAAAAAATTTTTTTTTAAATAAATAAAATCTTTAAAAAATTTTTTTAAAAATCATTAAAAAATTTTATTATTTTTAAAGATTTTATTTATTTATTTGACAGAGAGAGAGAAATCACAAGTAGGGCAGAGAGGAAGGCAGAGAGAGAGGGGGAAGCAGGTTTCCCACCGAGTAGAGAGCCCAATGCAGGGCTCAATCCCAGGACCCTGAGATCATGACCTGAGCCAAAGGCAGAGGCGTTAACCCACTGAGCCACCCAGGCGCCCCTAAAAAAAATTTTAATGGTAAGATTCTGAGAATAATTTAATAGCACAGTATTATTTATATCTGTAGGAATTCTAACATTATGGTGATATAGTCTTTTGTTTTTATTTCTTTAAATTTAAGGTTATCATGCCCTGTATACTTTTATGGTCTTAAAAGATTCTTTCATAAAGTGATCATGATGATGATAGATAGTAGGGGCTTTTGTTGTTGCTTTTTCAATTATGAAAAATTTCTTACATATAGACTAATGTGCAGTATTAATGCAAGTTATGAAAAAATAGATGGAACCCTCACAGACTCACCAGAGATGAAAAAGTAGAATACGATCTGTACTTTGAAGCATCTCATGTGCCTTCCCATTTCATTCCTTACTCCCTTCCTCTAGCCTCGTACACAGAAACACGGAGCTCTAAAAAATATATCGCTTAGTTTTACTAAACTAACTTTATATATGTGGATTCATGATGGCTGAATTCTTCTGTGGTCTGTTTTTTGGTTTTTGTTTCATTTTTGCTTAACAGTATTTTTGTAGGATTTGTGTATTTTTTTTTTTTTTTTGAGATTTTATCTATTTATTTGACAGAGAGATAGAGTGGGAACACAGGCATGAGGAATGGGAGAGGCAGAAGCAGGCTTCCCGATGAGCAGGGAGCCTAATGCGGGGCTTGATCCCAGGACCCTGGGATCCTGACCTGAGCTGAAGGCAGTTGCTTAACAACTGAGCCACCCAGGCGCCCCAGGATTTATGTATTTTAATGTGGATGTTTGTAGTTTCATTCATTTTCACTGCTGTATAGGATCCCATTAAGTGATATACCAAGGTTTATTCACTCAGACTTTTCTCGTTATTATTTATTTATTTATTTATTTAAGATTTATTTATCTATTTCGGAGAGAGAGGGAGAGAGAGCACACAATTGGGAGAGTGGAGAGGGGCAGAGGGAGAGAATCTCAAGCAGACCCCCCACTGTGTGCAGAGCCCACTGCAGGCTCAGTCCCAGGACCCTGAGGTAATGACCTGAGCTGAAATCAAGAGTCAGTCGTTCAATGGACTGAGCCACCCAGGCACCCCTTTCGTTCCTCACTATTAAAACAGTGCTGCTATAGGCATTTTTATTATGGGGCTCTTGGTGCACACATGTAAGACTTTCTCTAGGTTATACGGCAGGAAGTAGAATTTCTGGGTTATAAGGCATGCAGATCCTCAAGCTGCAGGGCGATGCCAAATGTTTTCCTTAGAAATCATACCAGTTTACCCTCTTACAGGGTAGGAGAGGTCCCATTGCTTCATGTCCTCAACAACACTTGGTTACTGTCAAACTTCAAAATATTTGCCAACTTGGTGGCTGTACAGTAATATTTCGTGTGCTTTTAATTTGTATTCTCTTGATTCCTAATGAGGTTAAACATATTTCTGTTTTTGCCATTTGTGTTTCCTCTTCTGCAAAATAACTGTCTTTTACGTATTTTTCCATTGGGTTGTTTTTCTTATTGATTCATAGCAATTCTTTATATATTCAGGATATGAGCCCATCGTTGGTTATATATGCTTCAAAAAATCTCTGAGTTGGGATGCCTGGGTGGCTCAGTTGGTTAAGCGGCTGCCTTCGGCTCAGGTCATGATCCCAGGGTCCTGGGATCGAGTCCCACATTGGGCTCCTTGCTTGGCAGGGAGCCTGCTGCTCCCTCAGCCTCTGCCTGCCACTCTGCCTGCTTGTGCTCTCTCTCTCAATCTCTCTCTCTCTTTCTGATAAATAAATAAATAAATAAATAAATAAATAAATAAATAAATAAATCTTAAAAAAAGATCTCTGAGTTTGTGGATTTTTTATTTATTCTCATGATATAATGAATAGAAATTTATTTTTTTAGACTTTTTATTAAGTATAATATGCTTCATGTGCTTGTCACCCAACTTTGACATTTGTGAACATTTTACAATCTTGTTTTACCTTGTATCCCTGTTTTTTGTTCCCCTGGTTTTTGTTGTTAATTGATGTATAGTTGACATACGCTATTAATTTCAGGTATACAAAGTAGTGATTTGACAATTATATCCATTATGAAACATTCACCGTAATAAATTTACTCACCATCTGTCACTCTATTAAGGTATTACAGTGTTATTGACTATATTCCCTATGCTGTACTTTTCATCCCTGTGACTTATTTATTTTATAACTGGAAATTTAAACCTCTTCATCTCCTTCATCCATTTTGCCCATTGCCTTATTCTAGAAATCCTAATTTTAATATGTTGGGATTTATAAAACTTTTCTTCTATGATTTTAGTTTTTATATTTTGTTTAAGAAAATCTTTATACCAAGGGTAGAAGCAAATTTTACAAAAATTTACAAAGTGTTTTTCTTCCCCATTTAAGTCTTTAATGTACTACCTAGAACTACTTTTTTTATGGTGAGTTTGGAATTTTTTTTCCCAGTTGGAAAGCCAGTCGGCCCAGGGCTACTTAGTGAATGGGGTCCTCCTTTCTCCAGTAATCAGTGTCATTTCTGTCATATGTCACATTTTCTCCTGTGAGTGAGTCTGTGTCTGGGTGGCCTGCGGTTAAATTTTTGTTTTTGTCGCTGTTGTTTTTTAAATGTTTTCTCTTGGTAAAGCAAAATTTTAGCATTGATATATTGGTCCTCAAAAAAATTTTTTTTGTTTTTAATTGTACTGTTGTGTGAAATCTGAAAAGCCTGCTAGCTGTTGTTTTAGCATCAGTTCCAAAGGTCTGTTAGTTCTTGAGTTACCCTGATACCTTGAGCATTTATCGTATCAGATCTGAAACCGGGGACGGATGATGGTGTTCCCAGTGTGCTGTCCCTGAGAAAGAGGGTGTTTGACTGTGGTTTCTTAGCGACAAAGACCTAAAGGGGGAGCACTGGTCTAGAGAACCCTTGATCCCTCTGCCTCAGCGTCATTCTTGACCTGAATAGCAATGACTGAAAAGTGAATGCCTTCTTCCTTGACACTGAAATCTAGTTTGGGGTCATTTGGAATTGTATGAGCGTCTTCAGGCAACTGACAATAGTGAAATCTTAAGAAAATGCCACAGGGTGCAGCTGATGTACCCTGAATAGAGCAGTGAAGAAAAGCACCTGCTGAGCTTTTAGATTGGATTCTCTCTTGATATGTTCACAGTAGGATTTGTCCTGCTCCTATTTGGTCCTCTTCATAATTTGGTCCAGTAATTTGGTCCTCTTCATAATGCAGGTTACGTCGCTGGGTTTGTGGACTTGGAGGTGAGCACTAGATCAGACCTCTATGACGTGTTTGTGAACCTGGCGGACAGTGAGATCACCATCGCTCCGCTTGCGAAAGGTCAGTTCTCTCTTCTGTTCTGTTGTTGATACAAAATGTTAGCCAAGCACTTGTACTCTTTAAAATTAATTTATTTTTTAACATTTTAATTCTGGTGTAGCTAACATACAGTGTCGTGTTAGTTTCAGGTGTACAGTATGGAGATTCAGCAGTTCCGTATGTTAGCGTGCATCAAGATGAGTGTGCTTTTAATCCCCTTCGCCTGTTTCACCCATTCCCCCGGCCTGCCTTAAGGAGTTCTATTTTTTCAGACTGATTCCCTAAAACTGGTATTTGAGGGCCTGTGTAGCTTGCGGTGCTGAAACTGGAGGGATTTTTCTGTGTCTAGAACACAACGTTCATTCTTACAGGCCTCGCCATGGTAGTAATACATTCGGAGCGCTTAGGCCGTACAGTACCTGTTAATAAGATAGTCTCTTTATCTTGTTTCTCCACATCTCTGTTTAAACAAGCTGTATTAGTTCTCTTGCTGCATAACAAATCGCCTCTAAACTTAGTGATTTAAAGCAGCAAATATTTATTATCTCAGTTTGAGGACCGACTAGCTGAGAGGTGCTGGCTCAGGGTCTCTCCTGAGGATTCAGTCAAGATACTGCCCGTGCTGCTGTCCTCCGAGGCTCGACTTCTCAGTGAACTCACGTGGCTTTCGCAGGAGGCCTCACCATGTGGGCCTCCCGGTAGAGCAGCCGGAGTGTTCTCATGGCCCAACAGCTGGCTTCCCCGAGAGCAAAGGATCCGAGGGACGGACCACGGTGCCTTTTATGACTCGGTCTCAGAAGTCATGCCGGTTCCTCCATATTCGGTTGGTTAGAAGGAAGTCATTCAGCCCCGTGCACACTTCAGAGAGGGGAAGTGTGTCCCCTTGGGGGACAGAGTATCAGAACAGGTGTGGAAATTTAGCAGCGCACAAGGATTGAACATGACTCCTGTGTGGAAGATCTTTCTTTTTTTTTTTTTTTGGAAGATCTTTCTGAAGCGTGTGTCAGTAAGCCCAGGGAAAGAGGTAATGGCCGTTTGTAAAGCCGCAGTGACAGGGAACTAGCGGTGGCCTGGGCCACTGAAACTGCGAAAGCATCAGGACCAGAAGGGGCAGCCATCTCCCTGCTGCCTGCTCTGCTCTGCTCCAAGTCTAGAAAATGGGCCCATCCAGCCAGCTTTATGTGAATGGGGTTTGGTCCTTGGAGTGACAAACAGAAAAGGTTTAATTTTGAACATGAAGTATAACTCGTGATTATGCCTCACCTCGTCGCACAGCATCCTACTTGTGCTCAGTAATAAGATGGAAAAGTGGGAGGTTGTCAGTTGGTTGTCTTGAAAGTTCCCTCTGTGTGATTGTTGACCTTTTCAAGTAGACGGCCTGGTTTTTATTATGTAAACTTCTAAATAGTCACACAACACGTGCTTGATCTCACCAGAGGCCATGACGATGGGCAAGCTGCACAAAGACATTGGCCAGCTCATTGTTCAGTCTGCGGAAGATCCTGAGAAGTCAGACAGCCAAGTTATACAGGTAAGTCGTCAGTCCTCCGACTTACTGACCGTCCTGAAACCGTGTTGCTGGGCAGGGGGCGGCAGGTGGCATGGAGTGACTCTGAGCAGCCAGGGGGCAGATGTTCAGACAAGCCTCTGCAGGATGGCCCTGGTGAGGATGAGCAGGTGGGGGGCACCATGGCCGAAGAGTTAGTGGGCTGTGGGGACAGATATTTACAGGGGGCTGGTGCTGAAGGCCAGCGTTCATAAGGGGAAGTGTAACCCCGCGGTGGTCTGGAATGCTTTTGTGGGCCAGCGAGCGCATTTTGTGCTCCCAGCAGAATTTTCATGGAGGAACACATTGTAAAGAGAAGGTTGCTGCACACATTGGTCAGAAATTGAGCGGGGAAATCCAGACAGAGGTTTTTTTTTTTTTTTGGTCTTGCTCCTCTGCTTAATGAGCTTAGTATTACCCAAAATAAAAGCCCAGACTCCTTATTAACATAGTCCTCAAGATCCTTCACAACCTGGTGCCTCTTTCTATATGCCCCATGCTTTGGCTCTTCATTGCTTCTTGACCATAACTCCCTTCTTAGAGAGAGCATCTTTATCTAGCTTTGATGTATTGTGTTCAGAACATCGGAAAGCATATAAGCAGGTCCCTGCCAAAGTGAGCAGACTCTGAGATCGCGCCTTGCAGGGCTGGCTGCTGGTGGGTTCTACCTGCCTATGGGCTCTACCTGTCAAGCTGAGCATGGTGTTCATATGGACCTGCCCCTCTCCCCTTGCTGGATTGGGAGAGTCAGAGAGTTTATTTAAGCCTCTCCGTGTGGCGATAAAGCCCCTCTGCACCGGAGCCTGCTCCATCTCCTCTCGTGTCTGCTCCTTGTTTGCATTGCTCCCATTCCCAGCTCCTTGCTCCTCTCCCGGGATACACTTCCAGCCTGGCGTCTCCCATGCCCTGGCTCATCTGGACCCTGGTGTCATCCCGTGGGGGCCAGAGGCCTGGAAGGATTGTCTCCCACTGTCTGCACCTGTGCCACCTGGGGGGGGTGTCCCTCCGATAAGCAGGCCCTACTCCCCTGCTTGGACCTGGCTCTTTTCTCCATTTATTCACTCATTTACCCTGAAGATATTTATTGAACACTATTTGTCAGGCATCGGGCAAGGGGGATACTGTGGGGAGCGTAGTCCCCTGCTTTCATGGCCTGTATTTAGTGGAGTAGGTGAATAGGAAATATTGTAAATGCTGGATCACTGTGAGCCATGATAAAGGAGTGCTGTGATAGAACAAGAGGTCAAGGTAGAGAATGTTAGAGAAGGGGTCAGACAGCTTTCTGAGGAGGCAACCTGTGAGTTAAAGGATGAGAGGAGCCACGGCTTTGACCGGAACCCACCAGCAGCACTGTTCTTTCTGTTCGGTGCTGGTGGCCCATCCAGCTCTGGCCAGGAAGAGTGGGCGGGTCTTGTCCTAATGACCTGAACACTGAGACTCTTCTCTCCTTCCATGTGGATCATCATTGCCCACCCATTCCTCTGTCAACATTTGGGTAAAAACATTGACTTTTTTTTTTTAAGAATTATTTATTTGAGAGAAAGAATGTGAGTGAGTGGGGGAGGGGCAGGCTCCCCGCTTTTTGGGGAGCCTGATGTGGGGCTCAATCTCAAGACCCATGAGATCATGACCTGAGCCAAAACCAAGAGTCAGGTGCTTAACCAACTGAGCCACCCAGGCGCTCCCAAAACATTGACTCTTTACAACGTTCGTTAACTATGTAAATATGAGTTTTGAATTAGTGTGTTGTTCATGGACTCAAAGTGATACAGAGGTGACTCAGTATAATGTATGAGGAAAGCGCCTGGCATATTGTAGGGGTTTGAAAATATTTGAATGAATGAATGATATCAGCAAACCAAGAAAAAGACATGACTTAATGTGAGCTCTGGTGACTCCTCAGCTATTCAAAGCACTGTCAGTCAGTAAGGAGGAATAAAGCCCACGGGACAGGTGCAGGGTTACTCACCCCAGGCAGCAGAGGACGTCGGGAGGAGATTTGTCCTAAAAACAAGAGCAGGGTTCCTCAAAAAGTTAAACACAGGATTACTGTAGATCCGGTAATTGTACTGGATATATATGAGAAAAAATTGAAAACAGGGACTCAAATAAGTATTTGTACACCCAGGTTCATAGCAGCACTATTTACAATAGCCAAAAGGTAAAAAATAACCCAAATGCCCGTCCGTGGATGAGTGGATAAACAAAATCGTGCATAGAGTGGAAGATTATTCAGCCTTAAAAAGGAATGAAGTTTGGGGCGCCTGGGTGGCTCAGTGGGTTAAAGCCTCTGCCTTCAGCTCAGGTCATGATCTCAGGGTCCTGGGATCGAGCCCCACATCAGGCTCTCTGCTCAGCGGGGAGCCTGCTTCCCCCTCTCTCTCTGCCTGCCTCTCTGCCTACTTGTGATCTCTCTCTGTCAAATAAATAAAATCTTTAAAAAAAAAAAAGGAAAAAAAAGGTATGAAGTTCTAACCTGTGCTACAACATGGATGAACCTTGAAAACATGCTAAGTGAGAGAAGCCAGACACAAAAGGACAAATATTGTGTGAGTTCACTTATATGAGGTCCCTAGAGTACGCAGATTCATTGAGGCAAAAAGTAGAATGGTGGTTACCAGGAGTTGGAGACGGAGATGGGGAGTTGCTGTTTAATGGGTACAAAATTTCAGTTTGGGAGGATGAAAAAGTCCTGGAAATGGGTAGTAGTCGTAAAACTCTGTGAATGTACTTAATGCCGCTAAATCATCCAATTAAAAATGGTTACAATGGCAAAAACAGGACACTGGTTTTTCTAAGTTATTTTAAGTTTGTTTCATTTTTCCTAATTTATAAATTATAAAATATATAAATATATTAAATGAATAAATTATATAAATATATGATTTCATTTATAAATTGTGATTAACTTAAAAATAGAAAGAATACTCTTTGAATGCAATAACAATTCATATTTTCTGATGCTAATGAATGGCATATTTTCCTGTTCCATTGAAGGATATTTCCCTAAAAACGAGAGAAATCTTCACCAACCTGGAACCATTTTCGGAAGTTTCTGGTGATGGAGAAAAGCTAGTTCTCAATTTTGAGGCCCTAAAGCAAAGACGATTTCCACCAGCAACAGAAAACTTCCTTTACCATCTCGCAGCAGCTGAGCAGATGCTGAAAATCTGACTGGGACAACATATCACGGATGAATGATCGCTCTCACACCACGATTATCCACTAACTACACAAAATACTGAAAATAACAACGAAAATGTTATATTTTTAACGGTTTATTTGGAAGTATTGCGATTTGACCTGAAAGAGCCCTGAAACACGTACGAAAACCCTTCTGATTTTCTCCTGATTGGTTTCCTGCCTGAGCTCAGTGTTGGACAAAGTGCTGTAACTACGCCATATAACGTTAGCAACGGCGTGGCGTCCCGGAGTAAGAGAGGAAAAGCTCTGCCAAGTTCTTGTGCAAATCACAGCAAACCCAAAAGCATTCATTATGATAAGTTCCAGTTGTCTCACTGCATAGCCACCAACTAACAGTTTATTTTCAGAAAGCTGCCGAAATTTTGCTTCATATTCTTCTAGGAAGAACTTTTATTCCTCATGAGGAACTCTACTTTCTGAGCCAAACTAAGTTTTCTGCAGAACGGTCTAGAAGATCATTCAGAAAAGATCCTGCAGTTGCACTTTCTTGTAAAAGAAAAGATTTTTTTTTCTTGGCCTTTGAACATTTTTGCCTATATTATGAGGATTTTGCATAGATTTTATACTTGAGTAGACAACTTTAATAATCCATATTTATACTGTCGCAGAGGTAAGCATTTGGCAAACTTAAGCCACTAGTACTCTTTAATTAACCCTGTTGCTAGCAATGTTCTTTTAAAAAGATGCTAGTCCTTACGTGGTAGAGTAAAATAAGAAGCCCATTTTGGATGTAAAGGTCTGTATGAATGGAACAGCAACTTCCTGTAATTGCCAAGGCCAAGACCAGAGAGTGTCTTCAGACTTCAGTAAAAGTAATTTGGCCACATATGAAGGTAATGGTTCTTGTTCAGGTTATGTATCTTTTTCATAATTGGAGACTTAAAAGTTGCAAAATAAGCATGGAGGTCTAAGTTCTGTATTTGTTATTTTATTCTATGTATTCAAATTGGTTATGAAAGGTTATTTTACACTCACTACTGTTGTCCCTAGAGATCTTACCCAGAGAAACATTTGTAAAAAAATCTTGTCTTTATTAGATCTTTCTTTTATTCTTTGTGTTAGACATTTGTTGAGCAAAAATAAAAAAATAGCCTTTTCCCTGTCCTCCTTGGGTAGGGGCAGGGGGAGGATGTGGAATGAGGTGATGTTTCTAAGGCAAACAATTGAAAATTAAATCCGCACTTTATGAAAACGAATATGAACATCTTTATCTCCCTCATTTTTTATATTACTCTATCAGCTAATGATTAACGTTGTTAAAATTACAGATTTATGATGCAGAAATAAAATGGAAATATTTTGATACTCTAACAGTTTTAGGCAGCTGAAGAATTGTGCCCTCTTTCTGTAATTCTCCCCACTTCGAACAAAAGATAAAATGCTTTGGTCAATGCAGATGTGCTGGGGAGTTTTTACAAGACCTGTTTGAAAGTCAGAGGGTTCGGGCTCCCTCCTTCCACCCCTGGCTCACCCCCTGCTCTCCCTGCCCTCGCTTTCTCCCTCCCCCACTCCCTAGGGCTGGCACTTCAGTGTCTTCTCCTTTGAAAAGATGCCCTAGCATTTCTACTCTGTCATCTGATAGTGGCTAAGCCTCCACCTGGGGCCTTTGTATGTTTTGTTCTTTAATTTTGTTTAGTGTACACCTGGGGCTATACTGAGCCATCTGGTAGAACTTTTTCTTTTTTTCTTTTTTTTCTTTGTTATTTTTTTAGAACTTTTTCTTTCTTTTTTTTTTTTTTCAAGTAGGCTCCACACCCAGCATGGAGCCGAATACGGGGCTTGAACTCACCACCCTGAGATCAAGACCTGAGCTGAGATCAAGAGTCAGACACTTAACTGACTGAGCCACCCAGGCACCCCGGCAGAACATTTTTTTACTGATTTTTGTTCTTGTAGGCTGTTGTGAAACGAAATTTGAAGACAACCATCATTCTGGCCTAGGGAACCCTGAAAGTCACAGATAGATTCCTTGATGATCTGGGCAGGGTATGTTGGAAACATTCCTCCAGTATGCCGATGTTTGGGTCCCTACTCTGCCATGCATGGCGTTGTATCCTGAGGCCTCCCTGATGCCCAGGACACACTTCCTGCTCCAAGGCACACAGTTTACTGGGGCTCAGGGACAACAAATAGGCTATTCTGCTGTGGTGTGGCAAGTGCCAGATACAGTATGAATGCTATGGGAGCACATTGAAGGGGCACAGAATTCAGTACTATGAATCCCGGAAGACTTCCTGGAGGGAGTGATGTCCAAGTCAGACCTGATGCATAGGCAAGAGTTAGCCTGGCAGGGAACAGCTGATATGAAGGTCCAGGAGGGAAAGACCATAGCCCATATGAGGAACAGGGTATTGGTCAAGAGTGAGGAAAAGGAGTGGCAAGAGATGAGTAAGGTAAAGGCTCTCGCCTGCCTGTTAAGGAATCTGGACTTGAACTGATGCACGGGGAAGCCATCTAAGGCTTTTACGCAGGTATTTGTCAGAGCAGGCTGGGGCACGGATTGGAGGCGCCAGAGGAGATAAGGGTGATACCAGTAGGGGATGCTGTTGGACTGGGCAGGTTGTAGCAGTGGACACAGAGGAATGGGGCTTAGAGACCTGACACCTTTGGGCTCAGCTACTGAGAGGGCTTGAGGGGAGGGGAGGAGTAAGGGTGATGCTACTGTGTTAAGTGGCGGTGCCATTTCCTGAGATGGGGCAGAAAAGATGGTCTCAAGTGGTTATCTGGATGGCGGAGCACACGGCGCGGCTGGACGGGCGCCTGTGGCTCCAGGAGCAAGCCCAGGGCTGGGTCTGAGCACCCAGCAGTGTGGCGGCCGAGCATTGGGCTGGGGCCCGGAGGAGAGAGCAGTTTTAGCAGAGTGGAAGGCGGGTGGAAACAGTGAGGGGAGACAATCTTTGACAAAGTTTGGCTCTCGAAGGATGTTTGCTTTTTTAATAAGGCTGGTGACTCAAGTAGTTCAAATGTGAGTGGAAAGGAGGGAGGAGTGGAGAGCCAGGCCCTGAGGAAATCAGGCGGGAGGGGCCCGGAGCCCAGGGCCCAGCTGACCTTGCAAGAAGGAGGAAAGGCCGGGCGTGGGTGGCAAGAGGCCTGCAGATTTGGTGCCAGGAAGTTCTATAGCTGGCCAACAGTCCTGGTTTTCACTGTGAAGGAGGCAGGGTCATTCGCCAATGAGGGGAGAGGAGGAGGTGGATGGCCGAGGGCAAAGATTCTGAACAGTCCCAAATGGGAGGAAGCTGAGGAGGCAGATGGGATGACTTTGGGGCGCGGAGGCCTTCAGGGTTCACTAGAGGTTCCTGTTTACCGTGAGATGGGCCATCAGTGGAATGAATGCCTGGGCCCTGGGCATGGTGGGCCCTTCTTTATTTTTTCAACCACTCAACATTCGATAAGCTTATTAGTCATTTCACAGTATCCTTCAGTGGCTGATGAACACCCAGAAAACTGACTCTTCCGTCAGCTGTTCCTTCTGCCGCCCCGGGGTGGGGGGTCAGAGAGGCCAGCCTCTCCTTTCTCTTCTCTTCTTCCATCCAGGCTTGAGAGCCCAGGCACCAGCCTTGAAACAGTCGCAGCCTGTGTAATTGCAAGGCAACCTGTGGGCGCAGACACCTCGGGTTCCAGACCTCCCGCAGAGTTCTCCGAACCGACACCTCGAGCAGCGAGGAAGGTGTTCAAGCAGGAACCGAACGAATCCACCAAAAACACATCCCTATACCCCTCTGTTATAGAAGAGTTCCGTTTCTTCTGTCACAGACTGAATTTCCTTTTCAAGCTCGCTGCACTGGATCTGAAAAACAAAGTCACATTTTTCATATTTATATGAAGAACTTTCCTTGCCTTAAAAGTTTAAAAAAAAAATTTCAGAAAGCATCTGTTTTCCAGTCCCACTTTTTTCAGCGATGTCCAGTCGATAGCAAAACACGTAACTTGCGAAACACTTTGTTATGGAGAACTGCAACTATAAACAAATGCAGAAAGAATATAATGAACCCTCATATACTCATCACTCCGGTTTATTAACACTCTGCCAGTCTTCTTTCGTTTAGCATCTCCCATTCCCAGCTTGGCGTATTTTCTGGAGTATTTGAAGGCAATTCTCAAATCTGCCATTTGACCTACAAATACTTCAGTAGGAAATTCTGAAAGAGGAAGACTTTGTTAAGTAACTACTCTGCTGTCATCACACCTAACAAAAGTAACAACAATCCCCTAACACCCAGCCACATAGAAGTACTAGCTGACAGCGGCAGGCAGGGGCAGCTTAGTGGAAAAGGAATTTTCCAAGGGGACAAGCTTCCCCGACAAGGTCCTTGAGTCTCCCGACCAGAAGGTCGCTGCAGCCCATGCAAGGCTGAGGAGATATCCCGATCCTGGGCAGGGGCCTCTTGGCCTTGGGATCTCTCGACAAGCAGAGCTGGCCGCCCGAGGCCAGACAAGGAGGCAGGGCCCCCGCCGGCTCAGGATCACCATTCAGCCACCTCTGAGTCCACCCTGGATCAACAAGGTATTTTCAGGGTCCAGCAAATGCCAAGACTTACTTGGGTGTTGCTGGGGAGAGGCTTGAGAGGGGAGACAGACTCCATTTCCCACCTCTATTCTGGCCCCGGAGAGCCCCTTCAAGCCTTGCATGGCCCACCCGCTGCCCTCAGAGAGGCTGCTTCCTCAGCATGGCCGTGCAGGTCCCGCCATCTGGCCTCAAGCATCTTGCCAGTCACACTCAGCCACCTGTGCCCAGCTACACTGGGCTCCTTGGCTCTCCTGTAGCCCTACTTGGAATGCCCTCTTCCCTCCCCAGTCTCTGCCTGTTCAAATCCATCCATGTCCAAAGACTATCTCTTCCATGCAGCCTTCCTGGATTAGCTGGCAATTCTCTTCTTTCCCTAATCTCCCCACAGCCTTTCGGTCATGTTTACTTTCTAGCAGGTAAGCGTTATTTCCACATGTCACACATTACCCTTGCTGCAAAAGCCTGTAGCAGACCGCCATCTTCCCGCCACTCTTTTCTACAGCAGCAGAATTTGAAATAGGTCCAGAATAAGACCTCAGTTCCCAGCTTCCCTTGCAGTAAGGCTTGGCCACATGACTAAGTTCTGGCCAATGTGCCAGAGGTGGAAGTGCCACTTGGCCGTGTGGAATGAGGAAGGTGCCATCTTGCACCTTGAAGATGGGGCCCAACCCTAGGAATGGTGGCCTGCTGAGCTGGAAGGAATTAGGCCCCTGCAGACTCTATGACAAACAGCTGCCTTACTGGGCTGGTTACCTCACTGTAGAGAGCAAAATGGAGTCTCTCATGTCAAGCAGGAGCCTGTGTCAAACAATGATGCAAGCAGTTAAAGGCACAAGGCTAAACATACCAGCTACAAAGTATTGCTGGGACCAGCGTCAGCTGACGCCCCAGAACTGGTAACAAGCAGAAGCAGAGGAGGTCCGCAGGGGTCCAAGACTGAATGAAGGCAGCCAGCCAGCCAGCCAGCCATTTATCTAAGAGAAAGTGACTGCGAGTGAGCGGGAGGTGGCGGGCAGAGGGAAAGAATCTTAAGCAGACTCCACGCCTAGTGCTGGGCTTAATCTCACGAGTCAGACGTTTAACCGACCAAACCACCCTGGCACCCCCCAATTAAATCTCTTTAAAAAGGGAAGAATTTTTGCAGCAAGCTGTCAGACTCTTCAAATGTGATCCCTCTATGACCACTTAAAAAAGGCAACTGGCCGCCAAAGACTCTGCCAGATTGATCTCTGAACAGAACCGAGATCCTGGGGCGCCTGGGTGGCTCAGTGGGTTAAAGCCTCTGCCTTCGGCTCGGATCATGATCTCGGGGTCCTGGGATCTGGCCCCGTGTCTGGCTCTCTGCTCAGCGGGGAGCCTGCTTCCCCCTCTCTCTCTGCCTGCCTCTCTGCCTACTTGTGATGTCTCTCTCTCTCTGTCAAATAAATAAATAAAATCTTTAAAACAAACAAACAAAAAACAAAACCGAGATCCTTCCCTGCTTGAACATCCGAAGCAGCCAGTGCCCAGAGCTGACCTGGACCGGACCCGGGCCTCACCTCAACCGCGCGCCCACAGACGGACTTGGCGTTTGGTTCGTTCACTTCCTACACCCTTCTGTTACCTCGTCTGCTGTGGCTTGTCTCCTGCTCTGCGCGCCGTGTGAGAAGCCAAGTTTCGTCACATGGTGAGATGCCAATGAGTTCGGAATCCTGAACCGGCTTTATCATTGTGATCAACTCTGCTTTATGACTGAATCGAGCTGACGTCGTGTGTGCACCTGCGTAGCGGGCTCACGACACCCACACTTTATGCGAGGGAGAAACAAACCTCCGCCTCGCTGAGGGCACGGTTATTCTGGATCTCCGTTCCAACCAAACGCAATCCTAGTTGATACAGAGCCCTTCCTTCCCTCCCCCCGACTACTGGCATCGCACCTAAACCACACATCCAGGTGCCCCCCCGGATCCCTTTCTCTTCACTTCCCCCCCTGCCCCCAATCTGAATGCTCACAGGTTCTAACCTGTCCAAGTCAACTATTTCTCCTAACCGACTACCATGGACTTACTCCGAACCCCCATTACCTCCAGCCGGAAAACTTCTCCCGCCCTCCTGCTGTCCTCCCAGCCTCCAGGACTGGCCCTGCCGACAGGATAGCATCCAAACGGTGATATTTCTAACATATGACCTGACTAAGCCATTCCCCCCTTGAAACCTCTCCATCATCATCTCCATATGACGTCTATCACTGGGGGGGGCGGGGGGGCTGTGAGGTCCTTCACCAGCTGGCCCGCCCCTCCATAGCCATACAACCCACAGTGGAATCTCATCTTCTCCCTGCCCCAGGCTCCTCCTCTGTAAAATGCAGATAAACTACCCTGAAAAGTTGTCTTGGAGACAAGAGGCTGCCTGGCGCAGTCCCCAGGACACAGAAGGCGCTGGATAAACAGAAGTCACATCCCCTGCCACTGCCCCCAGCGCCCGACTGCTGACGCTGCCTCTGTCGTGCCCACACACCCCGGTGCGTGTCTGTGTCCCCCGCAATCCCACCGCATCTGTGGCTACCTGTGTGCGGGGGGCCTCTCCCTCGCTGGCCCGACGACCCAAACACATCCGTTCAGCCCTGTCACTTGAAGTCTAGTGGCCACCTGGCTCAAGGAGGCCAGGGAGAGTGGTGGCGGTAAAGGGGGAGAGGGCTGCTTTGACCACTGGCAGGCCACTGTATCAGAAGCATTTTTCTGGAAAATTTAAAAAACCTTTGGGATGGTTTCAATACTTCATAATATTCCATAGTGATGCCCCATCCATGGGACTTTCTGCAGTGATGGAAATGTTTTATCTGTGTGCCTTTCCATAAGGGTGACCTTGTGCCCACGAGGGCCCCAGCCACAGAAAACAACTACTAGCCAAGGACCAAAATGCTATCACAGAGTAGGGAACTGAGTTACCCCTAACATCGGAAAAACGAATCCCACGACCCGTGATGACATGTACAAGACAACTAGAAAGAGACCCAATTAATTAACAACAAACTCGTCGAGTCTAGATTCTGACTCCCCCGCACCAGTGAGGGGAGCCCTGCAACAGATTCTTCCCTTGGACTTCTTAGAGCACACCACCCCCACCCTCAGCCAGGTCAGGATTCCTGGGCTCTGTGGCTCCTCCTCCCCCTAGGTCCCCAAGTCAAAGCCTGGGGTGGCTGCACGCCATTGCTTTCTCATAGCTCCTCAAGGGCAAGGCCCTGTTACTGATGGCTGAGCCCAGCACCTCGCTTCCGGGCCACCAGCGGAGGCCCTCTGTAAGTGTGTGGGGACTGAATCCAAGAGCCCAGGGGGAAGCCAGATCGAGAAAGCAGGGCGGCAGGAACTCCCCCAAGACCGAAAGACTTGTCAGTGACCTAACCTGCAGGTCCGCCACCGGCTTCACTCTGAGTACCAATGCAACCCGGAGTAAGTATTCGCAAAAGGGTTCACTGTTACCGCAATCTTACTGTGACAAACCGTGTCCCGACAGGTGGGCCTGTGAAGATTAAAAATATTTTCTAACATTTTATCTTATTTTATTTTTAAGACTTTTTTTTTAATTTGACAGAGAGAGAGAGAGAGATCACAAGTAGGCAGAGAGGCAGGCAGAGAGAGAGGGGAAAGTAGGCTCCCCGCTGAGCAGAGAGCCCGATGCGGGGCTCAATCCCAGGACCCTGAGATCATGACTTGAGTGGAAGGCAGAGGCTTAACCCACTGAGCCACCCAGGCACCCCTCTAACATTTTATTTTAATGAGAAGCTGCCCACCTCATCCCATCCCTCAGCACCCTCAGAGAGAGGACAGCAAACATATACGATAACGTCAAGTTTCTCTGTTATATGCTGGCAGAGTTGCCCAAATTAATGATTCTGTGAACCTAAAATCACAAAATTTGGGTTTGGAACAAGCTCGTTCCAGAAATTAAAATACTTTTGAACCCATCACTGATTTTTAACTTCGGTGACAGAAACAAGCATCTGAAATTTCCAGCTCAGAAATGCCAGAAACCGTAACATCTACTACATCAGCAATGTCCTCGACAGCAATGTCCTCGACCACCCTTCTCAGAGATACTACTACCTTCGATTCTCCTTAACAGATATGGAAACTGAATCTCAGAGAATTTCAGCCAACTGACCAAGGTCATGGAGGAGCTGGGAATCCGAATCCAGGTCGTATAACTCATCATAAATTAGAACATACACCAGGCGACAGAACCGCGCTAACCCAGTAGCCACTAGTGGCACGTGAGGACACAACTTAAAATTAAATCAAAATAAAACTTCAGCTCCTCAGCCACGACAGCCACGTGGCTGGTGCTCAACAGCCACAGAGCCCCAGTGGCTAGTGGCTGTCGTATGAGCACACAGATAAAACACTTCCATCACTGCAGGAAGTCCCCCTGGATGGGGCATCACTGTGGAATATTATGAAGTATTGAAACGATCCCAAAGGTTTTTTAAATGTCCCAGAAAAATGCCTCTGATACACCACTAAGAAAAACAGAATCCAAAATTGCACAGGTGATCTGAGGGGTGGGATTAAATTCATTTTTATACTCTTTACACTTTGCAGATTTTTTAGAATTACTTATCTTACACTTCTGACAAGGAGAAGAAAAAGGGTTTTGGGTTTTTTTTTTTTTTTAGAAAGAAATTTGATTATGGGGCACTTACCCGTTCAATTTGTGGGAATATACTAAAAGAAAGTGGCACCATCAGTCCCATTACTAAGACAGTACAAGATAGCTTGAAGGTCCATAATGACCATGGATACTGCCGGAAAAACTGGGTCCTGTAAGAGACAAGGTTAATAGGCTTTTTTGGGGGGGCTGGCCCTCGGCTCCAATGGTCTTGTGTGCAGCTGTGGCCCACACCTCGGTTCCCACTCACCCACAAACAGGCTGCGCTGACGGAGCCCTCGCTGCGCGTCAGGCCTGCGGAGAAGCAGGTCACGGGCATTGCCCATTTGATCCCCAACAAGCCTTTGAGGTTTGTGTTATCATCACCCCCTTCACACAAACGAGGACGCAGCCACTGACCAGTTGAGTCACTTGTCCCACAGCTCAAGAGTGAGAGGCCAGATTCTAGGCGCTGGGCTCTGGTGACGCAGCTGCGACATTCTGACCCTGACCTTTGAGGACGTGAGAGTGCGGGAAGAGGCGAAGAACCCCAGCCCGGGAGTCAGAGACCCAGGGTCCTGGGTCCGCCTGGGGTCTGCACGGGTAGACCAGGTGGTCTCGGGCGAGTCACTTCCCCTTTCTGAGCCTGGGGTTTCTTCGCACGCAGGATGAAAGGGCTGAGTCAGAAGGGCCACCGAGGTCACTCCGGCGTGGATACTCTCGTGGCTGCGGGTGCCACTGGGAAACGAGGGCCATCTCTCCCCCCAGGTAGCCGGTGCCACGATGGGGCCTCTAAGGGACAGACTGGAGAATCCTGGCTCTGACCCAGCCAGAGCGGTCCAGGAAGAGCCTGGGCCAGCAGAAGTCTCCACCCCCATCCAGCCGATGGACCCCGGGAAGTAACACTTGGTTCTAAGCAGCGTGCGCCTACTTCTTGAAAATGCGCTCCTGACGTGGTCCTAACAAAGGCTTCCTAGCTCGCCACGCTGGACAGAGGGGACTGGTTCAGGTGACCCCATCTGGGCCAACGGACTCCTTCCCTGGGAGTCTGGGAACTGAGTGGAAGACATTCTCTGCCTTCCCTGGAGTCTGCTGTGTTTTTCATCCCTCATCAGGACGCTTGGAGGCTCTGAGCTGGGAGGTGTGGGCAGTCATGTCTCTCAGCAACGTGAAGACGCCAACGTGTGGCAGGCCAGAGGAAGCTGACACCATGGAGATGAGGAGGAGCAGAGCTTCTGCTCGGCGGCCACGGGCTACACAAGCCCCCTGCCTGCAGCCAGGATCTAAACCGACACATCTGCCTTCTGGCCTAAGCTACTGCATGTTGGGTTTCTCACACTGGCTGTCCCCAGGCCTTCCTCTGAATAGGCCATTTCTTGTTCTCAAAAGGGATAATGGTCCACTGAATCTGGGCCACTTAGGCTAACTTAACACTTAGGCCGTGCAGGGGGAAGACAGGCTGGAGCAATCCTCACAGCACATCGGAGCTGGGGGAACCTGCAAATCACCTCGGCTCGGCGTTCAAGACCCGAGGGGCCGTGCCTCAGTAGGTGCTAGAACGTGCCCGGGAACACAAAGCTAACTGAGGACAGGGCCTGGGTGAGAGACCAGGGTTAAGGAACGTGCACATCTGGATTCCCACGCCTGCCCCAAATCAATCCTACTGTCTCCACTGTGATGAAGAGAGTTTAGTGGGAAGTTGACTGAACAAACTTCCTCCCATCCCTCCGACCAGGTTCAGTGTTTGACAAGTTTTGTAAGGATTTTGAGTGTCGAATGTTTATTCCTACCTGGGGAGGTGAGCGGGCCTCTTACCTTACAAAAAAGTGTGAGAAGACTTCAGGGATGAAAGCTGAGGTCCCAAACAGGACTACCCTGGATGTCGCTGTATCTTTAACGGCCTAGCGGAAATGGAAAGGAAGCATCTTAGCACATGGAGTGAGACCATTTCCAGGGATCCTGCAACTCAAGACAGAGACAAGCGAACAGCAGCTCTCTCCTCTCACTTAGGAAAATACCGCACATGGAGAGCGGTGCAGGCAGCCCCTCCATGCACAGAACTGGAGGACGGCTGGGGTTGGTGCCGGGATTTACTTCCCGACGACTCCCCCGTGGTCTCCCCTTGGGTCCGCCAACAGCCCAATAAAATACTAAGTACAAGCAAAGGCAGCTTACAGAAAAATAGTCCCCTCGGTGGGAATACTGGGTTTGTCACTGAGGACTACTGTAGTATGTTTTCCTTTCAATCAGTGGGTTAAGCATCTGCCTTCTGCTCAGGTCATGATCTCTGGGCCCTGGAATTGAGCCTGGCCTCGGGCTCCCTGCTCAGCGGGGAGTCTGCTGCTCCCTCTCCCTCTGCCACCCCAACCCCCGCTGCTCCTGCTCTCTCTCTCTCTCAAATAAATGACTAAAATCTTTAAAATAAATAAATAAACTTTCAGGAATGTAAAATAAAGCCGCTCCACTTCAGGAAGAGAAAAGCGGCTGCTGAGGGTGGTGTGTTTCGACGTCAGTGGGGCTGTCCTCCTGTGCACAAACCGGACACCCGTCCTGAGGGGCACAGGGACGCCTGTTACAGTTTGCGGCAGAGTGGCTTCCAAGGCCGGTCCAGGAAAACAACATGGATTGGCTCATGAAATCTGATCAAAGGTTCCCTATTACAATCAGATATTGCTGGTTGCGTAGTTTCTGAAATTTTAGCCAAAGACCATAGACCGTTTGGTGACGGGGAAATGATGAAAGAATGCTTATGCTTATGCACAGTTGCAGACTCTATTCTTCAGAGGAAGATAAACTTAAAACAGAAAAAAAAAAAAAAGCAGAGCATCAAATCTTTCTTTTACCCTAAATTGGCCTTCATGCAGAAAATGAAGTTCCTCCCGGAGAGACGGACTAGATATCCGGACTAGATATCCAGACAGCTGGCGGGGCAAGAGGCTGCCTCTCCGGGGAGGCTGAGCACCTGCGGCTGAGGGCGTGGCCGAGCCGGCTGAGGGCGTGGCTGAGCGGCTGGGGGCGTGGCCGAGCCGGCTGAGGGCGTGGCCGAGCTGAGCCTAGCACAGCACCTGGTGGCGCATGACGCAGAGGGGTAACTCACAGAACAGGTGCTCTCTTCTCTTCAGCTGTGTGCACAGTTCACAGCAGCCCTAACGCCCTGCAGGTAAAGGGAGCCAAAGAGAAATGCAAACAGACGTCCACATGAAGACCCGCGCATGCTGAGAGCAGCCCCAGATGCGACACAGTGCAGACACCCACTGCCTGGGGAAGGGATCTGCAGATGTGCTCAGTACAGCCATACATGCGATGCTGCTCGCCAGTAAAAAGCAACAGATGGTCGGTAGGTACACGGTACTCGAAAGTGAAAGGAGTCGGGCGCCAAAAACACTCGTGCAAGTCACTTACATGAAATTTCTGCAAAATCAAAACTATGAAGACAGAGCAGATCATTGTTCTCTGGGGCTGGGAGAAGGGAGTGACTCAGTGGGCACGAGGGAAATTTTTAGGATGAATATGTTCCAAATTTGGACTGTGGTGATAACTGCGTCACTGCTTACATTTGCTAAACTTCATCAAACTATACTCTCACAATGGGTGAATTTTATAGTATGTAAATTATATCTCAGTAAAAAGGTCTCATTAGCGTGGCTCTTAGGCACAAAACCTTTATTTCAAAAGTGAGGTATTTTATTTTTGGCAGCCAATTCTCCCCTTGTTACCTGTGATCACTGTGTCTCCACTATAATTCGTTTAGGAAAGTGGCCACTATTTTCAGACATGCCACTAAATGGCCTGGCAGGAAGCTGGTGGCACATATCTGATGGTTTATGATCCAGCTTTGTGACTCGTGGATGGGGTTTAGAGGAATGTGCTTTGTGAGGCAAACGATGATGTATTTACTGACTGAACGAGCAGCCATCTTTTCTGACCTCCTCTTCTGCCAACACATGGACCAGGACGTGCCCTGACAGGAGGCCCCTCAGACGCAGACACCCTGAGAAGCTGTTTCCCTCATTTTGTATTGGGCTGCTCCGTGCTGTTTCTCATGCCATTTGCACACAACTGCCTCAAGTTCCATTCTTTAGCTAATGTCATTTCATGGAGACTAAAAAAAAAAAATCTCACCTGCTAAAAAGGTATTTTTAAAAAAAGTCCACAGTCCACACCCAAAATGAGACTACCCGAGGCCATTCCGGTGTCTTTGAGCTGAATGTACACAGAAGCCACTGTGCTGAATTGATCAAAAAATAAGCTATTTAATAATAAACCTTATTAAAAATTGAGGCCTGTTAGAGGCAGTCTGGTCAGAGCACTGGATTTCTTCAGGCCAATTTTTTTTTTTTTTTTAAGATTTTGTTTATTTATTTGAGAGAAAGACAGCACGTGCACAAGCACAGGGAGAGGCAGAGCAAGAGAGAAGGAGAGAAGCAGGCTCCCTGCCAAGTAGGAAGCCTGATCTGGTGCTCGACCCCGGGACCCTGGGATCATGACCTGAGCCGAAGGCAGATGCCTCACTGACTGAGCCACCCAGGCGCCCCAGGCCACTCTTGAGAGCAAAGTGGTCCTTAAAGATGAAGACTATAAGAAAATCTGCTGTGAGGTGGAGAAGGAACATTTCTGTTAAACCCAGACAGGGGGTCCACCAACTTCCACAAGCACAGAGCAGCCTGCGGGCCAGATGCTGAGCTGGAAGAACAGGATCGCACCCTCGGAGAGCGGCCCAGTGTTTGGCGGGGGCCCGTCGGTGGCGGTCAGTCCTACTGCCGTGCCGCTGCAGACATGTGGCTAACGTCTACAATCAGTTCACTTTAAATAAATCACCTTCCATAGTGTGACTGGGCTCGTTTAATCAGCTGGAAAGCCTTGACAGCAAAATCTAGAAGGTTTTCCCAAAGAAGAAAACCTGCCTGAAGACCACAGCACGGGCTCCTGCGTTTCTAGCCTGCCTACGAGCCCTACAATTGCAAGAGCCAATTATAATCCATCCATCCATCCACCCATCAATATCCTCTTGGTTCTGTTTCTCTGGAGAACCCAGACTAACGCATCATCTTTTAAACATCGTGGTGCAAAATGTAAAACTGCTCCCTCCAAGTAATGAGGGAAAACAGGATAAGGCAAGGTTGAAGGGAGACATGACTTTGTTCTCAGCTCTCAGACAACTCCATGCTCTACCCAAAAGGCAAGCCAGCTAGGGATCCATAGGGTCCCCCTACCTTCGTCCCGGCTTTTCTGGAATAGCCCATGACATTGCCTTCCTTGTCCATGACTTCAATGCCTCGAATGGGCTCCAGACTTCGGGCCGCAACAACATTCATTGCACTGATGTGGGCTGTGGGTGTGAAGAAGAAAACGCACAACGTCGGGTGAGTTTGGTCCAGTGGAGGAACATCTTTTCTGGAGTCAAGCGTCTCTGTCTGATGGCCACACTTCCCCGACCCTCAAGTGGTCGGCTGGCACGTGTCCGGGGGCTGCAGAGCTGGGTCAGAACCGCTGGCCTCCCGGTCCGGGCTCCTGACCACGACGCAGCGCCAGGCTCCGGCACCCCTGCAGGTCCAGTCCAGCCCCCCACAGGATTCCAGGACAAATCCCTGGGTCCTTGAAATACGGCCCCCTTTTGTGCTGTAGCTGGTCTGACCAGGTTTCTATAACAGTTTCCGCAATTTTACCACTGAGATCCTTCTGCCAACTGTTAGGATTTTCAAAACTCAAATCTGGGTGTGAGCTAGTGAACTTGCAAGCTGGCAAACTTCAAACAGTTAGTTAATTTCTCTGTCACTTCCACTGGAGTCAGCCCACTGGGGTGGAGCCCCCAGGCCGCCCCCTCCTCCATGTATGACCCTAGGACAGTTCCTTAAAGTCCCCCCTGCCTCAGCCTCCCCATCTGGAAATGGAGTAATGACATTGCTACCCACACGTTTTTGGCAGGACGAAGTGAAATTAAATATGCAGAGGGCTGGCACTGTCTTTAGGATGAATTTGTGTTCCCGGGCTTGTGTTCATCCTTTGACAGTGGAAAACACAGCTATAGAGCAAGTGTCACTTCTCAAACCAAGGACCCAACTTGGACCTGGAGCTCCCGGGAAGCTGCAAGCCACAGCTGTCATCAGTCACCATGTGGCCAAGGGACCAGGTTGTCCCTGAAGGTATAGGAAGGCTCAGAGGGCACAAAGATTACATGCTTCCTGCTTACTGAGAATGATGATGGGAAGGGCTCTTTTCAACAAAACGTGATTCAGCCGCATCTGGAGCAAACGAGGGAATAACTAGAAAAAGGAGAGAGAAGAATCGTTACTGCACAGGACCCCAAAGTCAGCTGAACACGCTCCATAGCACAGAGCTGGCATTGACCTAGTTCCTATCCCAGCTCAGGCCACCACAAGTGCTCTCTGTGTATTTTCTAATTCTTCCAACATTGAGGTGTTCGCCCGATCATCAGAGGAACACACGGAGGCTTAGGGAGGCAACTTGTCCAGAGTCTCTGAGCTGCTAAGAATTTGAGCCAGGAGGCTAACCCAGGCTTATCCGACTCTAATATCTATATTTTTAACCATCGCAGTGTCCTGATATCCAAAGCAATACAAAACATGTATAACGTGTAGCTAAGTAAATTTTTTAAAAACGTAAGAGTACTGAGTATATGCCTAGAAACTCGGGTTACTCATATGCTTATTTAGGGAGTGATGGGATGGCAGGTGACCATTTCCCTTCTTATGTCTTAGCCATACTTTCTTTCTTTCTTTTTTGTTTTTAAAGATTTTATTTATTTATTTGACACAGAGAAAGAGAGAGAGAGAGAGAGAGCGCACAAGCAGGGAGAGCAGTGGGCAGAGGGAGAGAGAGAAGCAGACTCCCTGCTGAGCGGAAAGCCCGACGTGGGACTCAGTCCCAGGACCCTGGGATCATGACCTGAGCCGAAGGCAGATGCTTAACAACTGAGCCACCCAGGCGCCCCTTAGCCATACTTTCGAAATTGTTTTAAGTTGAAACAAATCTGTAATTCAGAATAGTTTCTTTTGTTCTGAGGAATGAAACGGATTTGACAAATTTTTAAAATACCCACTCCAAAAAAGGAGGAAGACGCAATCACTCCTGTCCCTAGTAACAGACTCTCATGTAGGCGACGATTCTAAGGAAGAAACAAAAGTACGTATTCAGCAAACACCACGGTTTTACTCAGGAAGGATTATTCAAACAAACAAACTCTAAAAGAAATAACACAGAGCTGCATATCCCCTGGGCCTCATCATACTCACGTAACTTGCGTTCCCATTGACCATGTTGAACGTTGTCGTGTAGGTATAGAAGGAAACCTGCAGAAAGGCAGAGGCACGCAGATCACACACTATGATCCTTTGAGCACAGCGGAATTCAGGAATCATGAAACAGAAATAGTTTTTACCTGAGGTAAAATCAGGGACTTCAGACTTTTTACTGACAGCATCGAGAAAAATATCTTTTAAGAAAATAAAGCAGAGTTTAAGTGTTTGGGGGGGGAGGGAGAGCTTGCCGGGGGGGCAAAGAACTTCCCGGGGAGACGCTGCACTGAGCCACCCCCCCCCCCCCAGGAGCCGGGATAAAGAGGCTGCCGGGCGGTGGCGAGCGACGCTCAGCGAACACCTACAGGACACTGAGGACACCCCGGGGGGTCTCACAGGGGTCCCAGTTTCCAAGATGTGCGATGTGGCAGCCGGGGAGTACACACTCGCAAGTGGACACAGACACACGGCAGGTGTGGAAGAAGTGACGGAGGAAGGCTGTCCCTTTGTGAGAGCACCTCGTGACGGTCCAGGTGGGACAGCCTCGCTGGGGGGCAGTTCCAGGTCCCAAGCGAGGGTGAGTACGGGGGCGGAGGGTTGAGGGAGAGAAGGTAATGGACTATAACGTGGTTTGAGGCAGGGACCCTGCCCTCCATCTCCTCGGTAGTGCTCTGTGCACACTAGGCATCCAAAGAAAGGATTACCTTGTGACCCTGGGACCCTGCACAGGCTGGGGCGCCTGACTGGGTAAGTGTGCGTGCGGGCGGGGTGAAGACACGTGAGTAGCAGACAAGGGTCAGAGGTGGGGGGTCCACAGCCATCTACCAGGCTGTGGCGGGACAGGGGTCCAGAGCCGGAGGACACAAACCACTGAGGTTAGGAGATGAGGGATATCTTCCTACACCTGGGGTCTCAAGCCGACTCACCATGGGCGCCGTGAAAGGTAGGAGAGCTGGCAAAGAAGAGGAGAGGGTCAGTGATCGCCGCTGCCCAGGCAGAGAGAGGAGACCAGAAAGGGGCGCCGCCCACCCGAGAACCTTCCCTCCAGCACCCTAAGGCATGGACGCCAAAGGACAGTCTATTTACTCATTCTTTTATTTTTCCTAGTAATAACCATGTGCATAAGGCAAGCATGTCAGTCAGCACCGTCCAGAAAGACCTAAGGAGGCACCCTCCGGCCTCCCAGTCCCTCTCACTGGAGGCGAGCGGCGTTAACCCGTTCATCCTTCCCCACGAACTTAGCATATTCATGATACTGTCATTTATAAGAAGAACCCTGGGTTTGCTCTTCATCCCTGCTCCTGGCACAGAGATCCTAAAACCCTTGGAATGTCCTGAGAACAGCAATAAAAAGGTGAAATCTTTTACCCTAACAAGCCCCTTTCCACCTCACCTAGTTGATGTTAATAAGGGGACTTCTGGAAAGCCCCTGAGGAGGGGGCTGGTTGCCAGGGGAACCAGCAGCAATTGGGGGGGGGGGTGTTGAACCTTTCAGTCCCACCTGCTGTCTCCACCTCCAGGGAGGGGAAAGGGGCTGGTGGCAGGGCTAGGCACAGTGGCCAAGGATTTAGTCCACCATACTAATAAAGCCTCCGTTCTTGCAGCCAGCGTTTCTGGCTTGCTGAGCATGGGCGGGAGCGGGAAAGGGGGTGGAAGCTCCGCCCTCCCCAGCCCCCCCATGCCACAACCTGTGCATCTCTTCCATCTGTTCCCTTTCTTAATAAACTGGGAACCTAGTAAGTAAACGGTCTTCCTGAGTTCTGTGAGCCATTCCAGCAATTTCAAACCCAAGGAGGGAGGCGTGGGAGCCTCCGATTTATAGCAGGTTGCTCAGAAGTACAGATGAGAATTGGATTTTCAATTGGCGTGGGAAGTGGGGGTGGTCTTGTGGGACTGAGCCCCTCCCCCGTGGGGTCTGCTGCTGCCTCCAGGTCAAGAGGATCAGAACTGAGGGAAAACTGCTGGTGTTGCAGAATTGAAGGGTGTGGGGAAAGCCTGCACATCTCGTATCAGAAGTGAAACCTCAGGGGCACCTGGCGGGCTCAGTCGGTAGAGCATGCAACTCTCGATCCTGGGGGGGGTCATGAGTTTGAGCCCTATGTTGGATGTAGAGATTACTAAAAATAATACATAAACTTAAAAAAAATGCCAACTCATACGGATAGGCTTAAAAAAAAAGCGAAGCATTGAAAGGAGAAACAAGGGTCTTCCCTTCACGACATCTATCAAGATAGGTGCAAACTCCCGCGCTCTCTTGTGCTCACAATACTTATTCACGCAAAGAGGATCACTATATGTTATTTTTTACTTTGCCTTTTTCCTCCTTAATACTAGTTCCTAGAGATCCATTCCTCCACACTAGCACACAGGCAGTACCTCAATCTTTCTAATGGATTATTTAACTGTAGTCTGAATGTTGTTTCCAGTTTCTTGTTTATAGCAGAGAGAATTTTATAGTTAAAGGAGCCCTGTACAATCATGGGTTTTATTTCCCTCATGATAGTTAACATATGAGGAGAGAGAATACTACATGGAGTCCAAAACACTTATGAGTTAAAAATTCTGGAATCATCAATGAAATGATTGTGTGTTTCTTGGGAGATGGCAGAGAAAAGCAGGTTTCACACCCAGGCCTGCGCTCTCTCCGCAAACCCCCCAGATCTTTCCACAGGACTGGACACAGCTCTGGGTCCCAAACCTGTTCTTTTCCACTATCAACCCCAGACTCTGATGCAAACATCCTTTTTAAGCTGCTGTTTCCAGACTCTCTGTCAGAAATCCTTCTAGGAAAAAAAAAATAAGGCAGGCAGATGTTTTGAACTGTTACAAACCATGTTTTCCCAAACCCACTCCTGAAAATCAGAATCGGCTCACCTGCAGGTCGAAAAGGAACAGGGATCAGTTTGCTGTTATCGGGATGCACTGTTGACTTCACAAAGGCAAACACAAAGCTTAGTCTCCCGTTAGGCTTTGTTTTTGTAGGAAGCTAAAAATTAGGAAAGGGCTGAAACTTACAAGACTTCTCTTCCAAGCATCTTTTATCTAAAAAGAGAAAAAACAAGCAACAGCTTTAAAAGGTAAATTGGCAGCAAAAGAGAGAAAAAAAAAAAATCATCTCCTCTCCAGTCTCATTTCTGGTGCCATCTTCACTCTGCCTTTTCCAGAGTGAAAGCCAGAACTATTCAATGCCACGTGGCTAGAACAAATCAAAACAAATGAATCAAACAAATAAATGAACTAACAATCTAACAATAAGCAATGAGATGATCCACAGAAAGAAAATGACCAGAACATTAAAATGTCCTTAGTGAGGACGCCTGGGTGGCTCAGTTGGTTAAGCAACTGCCTTTGGCTCAGGTCATGATCCCAGGGTGCTGGGATCGAGTCCCGCATCAGGGTCCTTGCTTGGCAGGGAGCCTGCTTCTCCCTCTGCCTCTGCCTGCTTGTGCTCTCTGTCTCTCTGACAAATAAATAAAATCTTTAAAAACAACAACAACAACAAAAACGCCTGGGTGGCTCAGTTGGTTAAGCGGCTGCCTTCAGCTCGGTCATGATCCCAGGGTCCTGGGATAGAGTCCCACATCGGGTTCCTTGCTTGGCAGGGAGCCTGCTTCTGCCTCTGTCTACCACTCTGCCGGCTTGTGCTCTCTCTCTCTCTCTCTGACAAATAAATAAATAAAATCTTTAAAATGTCCTCAGTCTCTCTCTCTCTTTTTTAAAGATTTTATTTATTTGTCAGAGAGAGAGAGAGAGCACGGGAGAGGGAGAAACAGGCTCCCCGGGGAGCAGGGAGCCCAATGCAGGGCTCAATCCCAGGTCCCTGGGACCATGACCCAAGCTGAAGGCAGACGTTTAACTGACTGAGCCACCCAGGTGCCCCAAAAAGTCCTCAGTCCCTTACCTTGGAGAGGGTTCAAGGCCAACACCTAACAGCCCTCAGGGGAGTCCCTGAATCCAGCCTGCCCCTGGCTCAGAGATGAGCAGGCTGTTTGCAGGTGACATGCCATGCCATCAGCCAAGGAAACTGCCTCAGAGCCAGGCTCTGAGCCCAGAGGCCCCATCAAGTTCTTAAAAAACAAAACAAAAAACAAAAAACCAAACCAACCTAAATGTGTGCTTTCCACAGGCTGCTTGACGGGAGTGATGTCTGTGGGCTCTGGAAAAGCCCCATCCACGGCAAGATAGACAACAAATACTGGTTTAAGTCTTGGGGCAGGAATGACCTAGAACACTGCCTCTAACGGGAAAGAGATTCTGACTTCAGAGGCCTGCCTGAATTCAGGAGTTTGCCATGGGGCTGCAGGGATCAGCCACAGAGAATCCCCACTAATATCTGAACATAGGAAGAACCCTATGAGTTTTTTTTTTTTTTTCCTTAATACTAGATCCTCCTGCTAGCAATCTGGTTTATGAGAATGAATTCTAATTACATCTAAAAAAACTAACCCCCCTCAAAATAAATAAAATAAAAAATTTAAAAAACTTGATCCCAGGGTCCTGGGATCGAGTCCCACATCGGGCTCCTTGCTTGGCAGGGAGCCTGCTTCTCCCTCTGTCTCTGCCTACTTGTGATCTCTCTCTCCCTGTCAAATAAATAAACAAAATCTTAAAAAAAAAAAACAAAAAACCAAAAACAACAACAACAACAAAAAACTAACCCAGTTTTGAAAAGCAGATCCCCTGGGCGGTGTTTACAATGACAAAAGTCCACCCGATTTCAGACCATGCAAGCAGAAATCTCCCAAAGGCAACCACATCCAACCTTGAACCCAGCACAGGAGACATACCCTTTGGTCCTCCAAGTCACGGATGGCTGCATCTTCATGTGTTAACAACAGTTGCCTTGACTTCTCTATTTTTTCCTATAATCAGAGAGAAAGAAATCAAGCAATGATACCATGATTTAGATTTGTCCAAATGATTTAGGAATTCCATGCTCAGTCACACCTGATTTCAGTGCAACACGTGGCCAAGGCTCTCTACTCCCTGAGAGTTTCCATGAGGACCGTGCTGTGTGTCACCCAGATTTAGAGCTCCAGCAGCTTGACCCACTGGTGGCTGCCACCACCTCCTGCCCCCAGACAGCTGAGGTCACCTGTCTCCGTGAGTGCTACCCCCATCTGCCTGGCTTTGTAAGTTAGAAACCTGGGAGTCCCTCCTCTCTCTCCTTCCCACATCCGATCCATTCGGGCTCACTTCCTCTCTTCATTTTTTCTTAATTTGAGAGAGAAGAATTAAATACAGAAAAGACAATGAAATGAGTACACACTCATAATCCCCTCATCCAGAATTAACAACGGTAAACATTCAGTCATATTTGCTTCCAATTTTATCTTTTTTTCCCCAAAAGCCATCACCCCCAGTTTCGTGTCTCCCCATTCTACCAGAGATAACCACTATTATGAGTTCAAGGTATTAACTTCCAGTCTACTTTTTTATACTTATATATACACATAAATACATGTATCTGTAAACAAAGAAGTAGTTTTGGGTCTTTATATTGTAATTTGCATAAATGTTGTACTTTACACATCCTGCTTTTTCCATTAAACACTGTAGACATGTTTTCCATTTAGCATCATATATACTGTTTCGACTTAATATTATACATGATAACGAGATCATCACTTTTAACTTTTATTAGTATTCCCCTGTATGAATATACCATGTTCTGTTTCTCTATTTCCCTACTGATGGGGATTCAGGTTGTTTCTCTCTATTACAAACAAGGCTGCACGGCACATCTCGAGCACAAGGATGGGAGTGTCCCTGTGGGTCTGGCCCTGAAGGATTACTGCTGGGGATACGCAGTCTCTTCCTCTTGAGCCCTCGGCCACACCTGGTGCAGACCCTTGTCTTCCGCTTGGACAGCCGAGCCATCCCCTGAGCAGATCACCTTACCTACCGTCTGGTCCCCCTGATTACTCGCCACGTGGTGACCCTCTGGAGCACAAACCTCACCTTGGCCCTGTAGGCCAAATGCAAACCCCTCCCATCTGAAAGACGCACAAGGCTCTTGAGGGCATGCCTGCTCATCTGCATTAAAAACCCCACTGACGGGGCCACCTGCTCTCTCCCCTGGGCTTTGCTTACAGTCCCCTCTGTCTGGCCTTTCCTGCCTGCCTCCTCCTTCCAGCCCTCCCTCAACACCCTCCCCCAGTTTCCTGCCGCACCCCTCCCGTAGCACCCTAGGTCTAGGTCGGTGACCACCTTTGTCCATCTGTCCTCTGTTACCAGGGACTTGTTTGGATCCCTTCTGAAGAAGCAACACCAACCTCGGTGTTACCTGTCTGCTTTTATCAACCTTCCAATCTAACAAGCTCATTTGGAAGGAATAAAAACATAATAAAAATGGATTCTGTTTCAAGCGCTTTCAAAGGGACGCAGTCTTCACATTTCTGAATAAAATGTAAAATGTCTTATCTCAGAAAACAAGGAAATACTTACAATTGAAACGATCAAATTTGTAGGATCCAACAATTCCGTCCACTGAAGAAATCTCTGAATGAAAGACTTAAGAGGGAGAAGAGCACCAGACAGGTTAATGGTGACAGAAAAAAAAAAAAAGACATGGTAATAATAGCAGTTAGAATTATTTTTGAAACTCTAACAGGGCCTTCTAACGGAAGCAGCTCCTGGAATCTTCAGGACATCCCCAGGATCTTAAAGGTGAGGAAAGAGGCATAGAAAAGCTCAAGAATGTACCCATGGAAACCCAGCCAGGAAAGGACTCAGCAGCACATGCTCTTAATGACTCCAATATCAAATTACTCTTGAAGGTTAAAAGCCCAGACTTTGGGGTCAAATTGGCCTAGTCCCTATCCCACAAATGACCTTGAACCAACTACCCAGAAGGGTCTCAGAGTTCGTTTCTTTACCCTCTTATCCTTGTAATAAGGCTTAACTTGAGTCATAAAGAATCGGGCACCCCCAACAAGGCCTCAGTAAAGGCTGCTCCTTCACACCTGGAGCATGGTTTGCTTCCAACGCCACCCCCCAACTTTGCCATGGTTTTGGCTTTGAGTCCTGGCTCTGCCAAGAAAGCTTGAGCTCCCTGTCCCTTTCAATTTCCCCACCTAAGAAAACCCGGCTGGGCCCTACTTTAGCTAAGGCTGAAAGAGAACACCCTAGAATTATACATAGATCCATGTGGCTATGGAGCCCTGAAATATGGCCAGGCCAAACTGAAGTATGCTCTATGTGTAAAATACACACCAGATTTCAAAGACTTTCTGGGGGGAAAAAAGCATGTAAATATCTTACTAATAATTTTTATATCGATTATGTGTTGAAATGTTACTATTTTATATTTGTTGGGCTAAATACAATATATTATTAAAATTAATTTCAGCTGTTTCTTTTGAGCCTTTTGAATGTGGGTACTAGAAAATTTTAAATGACCTATTCGGCTCCCATCACATTTCCATTGGGCAGCGCCGCCCAGTCACCGCCTGGAGGCGGGGCCGGAGCGACTTCCTGTCCTCGGCGGCTGCCCACTGCCCCCGCGTCATTTGAGTGGCTGAGCCTACCGAGTTTGGGAGGCTGGGGGCTCCTGGGAGCACCTGTTCCTCTCCAACCTGATGCTCAGCGACAGCTCAGGCAGCAGAGGACACACACCTGCGGGGGGCGGCGGGGCCCTGACTCCCCAGGGCAGGGCGACCTTGTGGCGACCCTCGCTAGCCAGGCCCAGGGCAGAGGTGACACGCGGTAACAGCCGTGGCTGTCTGCACCCCCACTCGGGTTTCCCCTTCGTCCCCTCCCCGGGTCTGAGGTGGGAAGGCGGGTCGTGCGACCACGTGGCCTGCCCAAGGTCACCCGGGCCAGCCGGCGACTCCGTGCGGCGACTCCACGGGGCCCAGGGCCACCCCGCCCCCAGCCGCGCCGGGCCCGGGCCGTACTTGACGTTGGGTGATCCAGAAGCGCACGTTGGGCTCCATGCGGGAGCCGCGCCGCGGCACCCAGGGAGCCGCCCGGCCCCCGCGCTCCCTCCGCCTCCTGCTCGGCTTCCTGGGCCCGGTGTGGCGGCGGGAGAGGCCGCGGCGGCCGGGCCGGGCGCGGAGGAGGAGTCGGGCAGCGTGCCCCGCCCCGGGCGCGCGCGCGTCCCCTCTTCCCGCTACCGGCTTCCTGGCGCGCCGGCTGCTCGGGGTCGCCGCGTGCCGGCGCCCTGGCCTCCGCCGCCTGGTGTTCCCGCTGCCCGGACTTCCGGACTCCTGCTGCTTGCTGTCACCACGCGCCGGCGCCCCAGATCCCACGCCTCCACCCCCGCTCCGGTCCCCGTGAGCCTGCCCACCTTCCCACCCACCAAGTCTTCCCAACCGTATCTACCCGTTAGGGTAGCTGGGCCGCTTCCAGCCTGGGGGGTGGGGGGTGGGGGACCACCTACGGGAATCCTCCTATCACAGTACCTTCTGAGAAGAACCTGCATCTTACCCAGATGACAGGTGCGCCAACCTTTTGGACATTATGGTGGAAAATCTTCAATTGCCCTTCAAGTCCAGAGTAGAGGGCACTGGGGATAGTCAGGGCTGGCTACTTAATTTTCACGGTGAAACTTGAAAATGGGGTGCCCCTTATTTTAAAAAGATTGAGAACTTAGGAGCACCTGGGTTGTGCAGTGGGTTAAGCGTCCAACTCTTGGTTTGGCTCGGGTCGTGATCTCAAGGTGGAGGGATCAAGCCCTGCCTCTGGCTAATGCTCAGTGTGGAGTCTGCTCAGATTCTCTCCCTCTCCCTTGCCCCTCCCGGTTGTGCTCTAAAATAATGGATAAATCTTAAAAAAAAAAAAAAAAAAAAAATTTTTTTTTTTTTTTTTTAAAGTATCAGAGAATTAAACCAGGCCCAGCTCCTTTCAAAGTGAGGGTCCCTGCCTTGGCCTGTGATGGGGGCACTGCACACAGTGCAAAGTGCTCTCTGGGGCAGATGCAGTTCCCTCAGTACCAGCTCAAGCAGGGGCTGGTTGTAGAGAAAACACACATGCCTTCCTCCTGCGGCTGCCTCCCCTAGCCTGCAGGCCTGCACTAGAGTGGGTGGGGGTTATGTGTTTGTTGAATGTATGTTCCTGGATGTTTAAGGAGTTCAGGGGTCCTCATGAGTCTTGGGTTCAGGACCCAGCACCACCCATTACTTAGTTGGATGGTCCTGGTCAAGTCAATATAAGTGGGTCTATTTACTCATTTGTAAAATGAGGACAACAATTATACCTATTTTAAGGTTTTGTTGAGGTTCAAATGAGATAAAACATGTGAGAGTCCTAATAGGACACTGAGTCCATTGAAAATGCTCAGTTTGGGCCTTTAATACCCAGCTGGCCTAGTCCACCCTTTGCCTCGCCTTCCCCTCCAGGGACATGAAACCAGCTCATGGTTTTCTTCAGGCCCATGTAACTTGACAGCTTCTTTTGCTCAGTTCACCTGGCTCACTCTTCTATAGCTTCAAGAGTTCATCTCCTTTTCCAGGAAGTTCTCCCCCACGCTCATATAGCTGGGTAAGGTGCCCCTCCTCGGTGTTCCTCTTCCGCCCCAGGAATGCCTCCACTGGGCCATAGTGTTTAGCACACCTGTATTACTCTGTTGGCTCTACCCTCAAGTATGGCACAGATCCAGCTCAGCTTCTCTTCTCAGGACCCTTATGGTCTAACACAGGAGCCACAGTGATCCTCCTAGAACAAGTTGATGCGACTCTTGTCAAAACCTTCCTTACACTTCCCATCTTAGAAGAGAATCCAACGTCGTTAGCTTGTTCAAGTCTCTGCTCTAGCCCTTGCTCCAGTTTATTTCCCTTCCAAACATTCTACGTATTTTTATTATATTTATTGGGTTCCCCCTCTAGAATATAACTGCATGAAGGAAGGGGGCTGTCTTTTTTTGTTCACCCTAGTGTCTCCAAAACAGCACCTGGCATGTGGCAGACACTCAGGATTTACTGAAATAACGAATAAATGCTTCCGTCTCTCTCTTGCCGGAACCAGAGTTCTTTGGGTATAGAGCCAGCGTCTTACTCATTTTTGTGGGCCCTGAGTTAAATGCTCGAAAAATGTTGGTTGATATAATCAGAAGGAAAACTAGAGCCCCGTAATATAAGCTGAACAATTAATGACATTAAACATGCAAATTCTTTAAAATGTTTATTATGTACTTTACATTGAGCATTTCAGAAAAGAATTACAATGATTTCAAAATGCAATTGCTTGATTCGATAAATAGTCTTTATAATTACACCCAATCAATATCTAGAATTGTATGTAGACCCTACATTGGCTAACAAATAAGTAAAGTAACTGTATTAATCTCAGGGACGAGAGACATGCACGATCACTTAAGTCCCTCTGCCACCGTGTTTTTTTTAAAACATGATTCACATTTGTTTCAAGTACATGTACATCCATTGCAAGAGTTAAATTAGACCACTGATGTTAACACCTTAAAACTACATATGATCTTTGTTACCTTAAAAGAAAGTTTAGTACAAAGAAATTCAAGAAGAAACTTTTAGGACCCTTGATCAGGAGCTTCGGTGTGTGTTGTACTATTCTGGTGTACGTAAAGGTTTGAATAAGGCCAACAAAAAATGTTTCCTCTTTCTACTGAAGACACAATCCAAGGAACAGGTGAACTAGCATTCTATAAACTAGTCAGCCATCAAGAGGTTACCAATAAAGACGCTTTATGTGTGTGAGGACATTTAAAAGCCTCAGCCAATGTTACAAAAACAAAACATTTAGAGTATTATTTACGAATACAAGCATGATTGGTGTTTTGTCTTCTATAAATAATCATCTTTGAAATGCTCAAGGTGAGTTCCAACTGTGGCTCTTTCCTGATGTGAGAAGAGGTGGGTACACATGGGATGATCTACTGATTTACCTTCTCAAAGTATTCTTTGGAAGCAGCTGGATGTGGCTTGATCTGAAAATACAAAGACATTTAATTAGGGAGCTGACTTCAAGACAAGTCTCAAAAGTGAGTTGAAAGCTCGCAGTTTTTAACCCAAAGTTCTTTAACTTTTTAAAGGTGGTCTGTTTCCTTTCAAATACGCAGATGAAGGTTACATCAAGAGCTTGCCTGATCCCTGGTCCCACCCCGACCCCTGCCCCTCAGCAGCCTCACCCATTTGAGCACCATCTGTACCCCTGCTCCAAGGGTGGGCTCCTTTTGTAGGTGCTCTAGGTCAGCAGCCCTGGAGGCAGTGAGGGCCTGGGACCCTATGCTGGGGTCTCACTGCTTTTGGAAAGGAAACCTACTGTGGGAGAATCCGGGGTCCAGTTCGCTGGGCAGACTTCTCCATGGGTTTCCGCAAACTGGAATGCCTTCACCAACCGGAGAGTCTCTTCCACACTTCGGCCCACGGGGAGATCGTTGACACTCACATGCTTGATGACTCCATTGGGGTCAATGATGAAGAGACCTCTGCATCAGGATTTACCCCCCTTAGTACCTCAGCGGCACCACAACGACAAACTCTAACTTCTACCTGCTTCTGTCTTTAATTCTCCTCAATAAAGCATTAAACTCGATCATATGCTTAAATGTGGGGCTTTCATTGTTACACTAAAAGCTTATCACTTCTTACCGATGACGCGCCACACACAGGGGTGCCTGGACCAGGCCAACATGGGAAACTGGCAGTATTTCCCACACAGAAAAGTTACACAGAGTCTAAAAGTCACAGAGAGCAAAGATTTCTTTAACTTACTAGTGACTTGGGTGTTCTTTGGGCTGCTGTATCAAATGTTGGCAAGAAACCAGAGACAGGAGGGAAGAGACAGAGATGTAGTTTATCTATATTCAGTAAATACTGATGAAATGAGTGAATTTTTGGGTAAATGGGGGGGAAAAAATCCCCTGGGGAAATCCTTGCAGAAAGACTTCGCCGGCCTTAAGTCTAGGGAAAGCAGAAATCTAAAGGACAAACCAAGACTGTTTATCACTTGGCAGCAGCGTAATGAGACGCCCTGGCCTGTGGTCTGTGTCCATCTTCCGTACAAGTGTTGGGGTTACCATCACATACGCAGACACCTTTCAACCACAGGTTTTAACAGTCCGACGTAAAAGCGTATGGCATTCCAAGTGTTAATCATGTAGGGAAAAAGCAAGTAAGAGAAAAAGGCAAGGTGAAAAGGCTCTGCTTCCCTCCTGGGCCTGGCTCCTGGGCATCTAGGCTTTGAGGCTCAAGGGTCCGGCTGCAAGCTCCTCGACCGAGAGTGGAGCCAAGCTGCAGTCCGTGGTGCGGGTGCAGATGCGGAGCTGGGATGGGCAGGGCCCCCAGACTCCGGAAAGCAAGCCTTATCTTCCAAACCAGACTTGGCTACCCTCCTTGTCAATCCTAACAGTGACACCAGTAGGGAAGTATTGGCAAAATGAGCAAGACCCTACAGGGAAGGGGGTCCTGGGAGGACAAAGCCAGCGCTCTTTTTCTCCTTCCCTTGCCAACTTTGTCAAAGCCGGGCTTTAGTGTATTAAAGGAAGACAGAATCTCCCGGAGTAAAAGGGGCCCGAGCTCCAAGGTGGCTCCGAGAACTACAATTCCACTCCAAGGTGGCTCCCAGAACTGTCACCGAGGAGGAAAGCAGGCCAGAGCAGAGTGAGGCGACAAGATAAGAGCAGGTGAGCAGGTTCAAGCCAGCCCCCAGCAAAACCATGAGGCACACCAGAGTGGGGTCCTTGCCTGCTCCCTCGGGGTCAAGTTCTGACCAACCCCCGCTTCACTCAGTGGCCATCAAGATGCCACTGGAAGGCTTAAGGTCTAATCCCCCCTGCCCCAGAAGGTTGTGTTTGAATACGGGGCTGTTAGAGACAGAAAAGACAGACAGCCTTCCCACTCAAAGGAATAAAGATCTAGCCCCTGAATGAATGAGGACAGAAATGACATTGTGGGAAAGGAGTCATAATGGCTACCAGAACCTGTGCTAAAAACTTCAGCTGCCTCACCTCATTTAGTCCCCACAACCAACCTGGGAGGTCCATTCTCATTTTAGTTATGGGAAAACTGGAACTCAAAGAGGTTCAGTAACTTGCCCAAAGTCATACAGCTGTTAAATAAATAGGTGAGTATAAAAAAAAAAAAAAATCAAACTCTGGTCTGACTCCAGGGCTTGGACAAGATCTCACCCATTCCAGCTCACTGACTCCCACCGTCTGCTAGTCTCCCCTTCTCAGGACATGTCAGGAGCCGGCCTCCCACAGGAGCAGCTCCCAGGCGGTGAGGGCAAGTGCGACAGTGTGACCATCAAGACACACTAGTGTTCAGGAGACCCAGGGTGCTGCAGGGGGCAGACACGTCTCAGCCGTCCCGAGACTGCCAACACTCACGGGAGGCTCTCATCAGTGCTTACGAAAGGCTAAAGTGAATGAAAGCTTTTTGGTTTTCAAAATGCTTTACTGAGGGCTCTATAAATCCTCTAAGAAGTGGGATGATGCTAAACATAAAAAAACAAGTTTAAGTTTATAAGAAACAAGATCTTACCTTAGAGCAATACCGGGGCCTTCTAACAGCACGCCATAGTCTCGGGAAATCTGTTTAGTCAAATCTGACAAGAGTGCGATGTTCATGTGGCCCAAGCCGCCATTCTAACAAAAAAGCGAACATGACCGACTGTTACACTGTGTGCCCTGCCCCCGCTGTTCTCAGTCACGTAAACTGATGTCTGAGGCCAACAAGAATGGCAGCAGGTGGCAGCGACTGAGAAGCAACAGTGGGCCGAGCACTGCTCTTTGCTCTTTCTGTTAACTCACTTCCTCCTCCCAACCGTCCTAGAACAGATGCTACTGTCATCGCCTTTTTACACAGGAGGAAACTGAGGCACACAAAAGTCAAGTTACTTGTTCCAGGTCACAGCTAGAAAGGGACAGAGGCAGGATTTAAACCCAGCTAATACTGGAGACCTTTCTTTTTCTAATTCTTGATGTATTCTTTGACTTGAAGATTAATTTCTGTAGCATAAAAACGGAAGCATAACAGACGCTGAAGAATTTGGTATTGAGAGCCCAGCACCATGGCTAGAAAGTTTGATTCTCCCAAGCGTTTTTTGGCAGGAATAGTGATCATGCAGAAGAGTGAAATCAGAGAACCTAACCACCATTCCACAAGCCATGCAGAGCATGTGGGATCTACAAGGCACCCACGAGAGAGGCGGCAGCGAACCCCAACTGTCCCCAACCCCACCCTGCTCAGCCTGTTCTCCGTTACTGTTTGGAAAACACAAGTGTAGTGGGCACTAAATCCAGGCAATGTCAAGGGAGATAAGGACAGAGTATAACAGTTGCCAGGAGCTTAGAACCTACAAATAGCCCATTTCAGACTAGTCATGCTTTAACAACTTCTAGGTTAGTCTTTTATTGGATCTTTTCAGTTTTTAGGATCCTCAGTGCAAAGGCAGGGCCACTGAGGTTTATACCTTCCTTGGTGTGTTGACCCAGGCGAGATGGGTGAAGTGGGAATCCACTGAAACCGCAACAACTTCACAGTTCACGTCGTGAAATTCATTGGCTTTGTCACTAAAAGCAACAATTTCTGTAGGACACACAAAGGTGCTAGAAAAAAAAAGGACAGAAATTCCCATCAGAGAATTTAAAAGGATTTAAAATTTAAACAACAGGTAGCCTAAAAACTAGTTCAGCTTGCTTAAAGGTGAAAAAGGCAAAAACGGTTAGCCACCCTCACCGGACTCACCCCTCCATTTAAGAATCATATCAGAAAGTGGGGGTGGGCAGGAGAAAAGAGGCATATTCTAAGAATAAAAAATAATTAAATAAAGTAGCTTTATGAGAAAAGTCATTTTATTATCTTTACTTTTCTTGTTTTGCTCCAGGCCAGTGAAAACTTCCTTACAGACTGGCTGATGGAAACCACGGCTCCGGAGCCCATAAAAGGGAGCCATGTTAAAACCCACCCCACTAAAAAGAATGCCACCCCTTCCTCTAAATTTATCAGGTTAGCTGCAGATGCAAGCTGTACTCAGCAAGGCCACCAGTGATAAAGGGATCCAAAAGAACCCTTCCCTTGACCAGAAGAGCAACCGGAGACAGGAAATGTCAGGGCGGAAGCAAGGACCTTAAATGACATTAAAGCATTGCAGAAATTACACTTACAAGTCCAAAGGATAGAAGAAAAGCACCAAATATTTCCCCTTAAAGTCATCGAGGCTTAGGTCTTTGAACTCTCCATTGACAACAGCGGTGCCCTTAAAATAGGGCGCGTGCTGGGTGACGGCAGGAGCGTGGTATGAGGAACCTGAAGGAAGCCCACACACACGTGTAGTTCATCATCTGCTAAATCACGCACCTATTTGACTTTATTCAAACTTCTCATAGTAATTAATTAGTAGCATAAATTAACTAAAAGGTTCAGTTCAACTCTACAGCTTAGGTAATATTCCCCCCTTCTGTAGTTCTAGATGGTACACAAATTCAACTGAAAGTACTATGGGGATGAAAAGACTAGAAAGATGATGCTAGAAGACTGTAGGAATGAAATTAAGATAGAATCGAGGAGGAGGGGTGCCTGGGTGGCTCAGTGGGTTAAAGCCTCTGCTTTTGGCTCAGGTCATGATCCCAGGGTCCTGGGATCGAGCCCCGCATCGGGCTCTCTGCTCAGCAGGGAGCCTGCTTCCCCTCTCTCTCTCTCTGCCTACTTGTGATCTCTCTGTCTCTGTCAAATAAATAAATAGAATCTTTAAAAAAAAAAAAAAGAATTGAGGGGGAAAGGAGCCTAGGGATGGATTCTAAATAGGGTTCGGATTTTGCCATGTCCAGGCAGGACAGGGAAGAGGGAACAGGGCAGGTGCAGGGAACATCCCGGGGCAGTTTGAACAGAACAGAGAGAGCGGGTGTGTGTGGAAGGAAGCGTAAGAGACAAAGCGTGAACAGCTGAAGGCCACGCTCTGAGGGCCGTTAAATATCAGGCTAGAGTTTGTTCTTTTTTTTTAAAAAAAAAGATTTGAGAGAGAGACAAAACACAAGTGGGGGAGGGGCAGAGGAAGAGGGAGAAGCCGACGCCCCACTGAGCAGGACGGGTGGTGCCTTGAGGGTCGACCCCAGCACCCTGGGATCATGACCTGAACGGAGGCAGACCCTTAACTGCTTAATCGACTGAGCCACTCAGGCGCCCCATAGAATTTGTTCTTAAAAGAAGCGATAGAGTTGTCACTGGAGATTTTCAGGTAAGAGATGGATGATGTGCTGGTGTTGGTGACCAATGAGGAAATGCAATATGAGCAGTCTGCCTCAGTAATTTTCAGTCCTGAGTGGACATTAGAATCATTTGGTGAGCTTTTAAAATACACTGATAAGGGGATTAAAAGGTATGATCTTCCAGTTACAGACAGGGGAGTGCAATGTACAGCACAGTGAATATGGTTAATAATAACCGTAACAACTTTGTATGGTGACAGATGGTACCTAGGTTTATCATGGTGGTCACCACCTAACATACATAAATCTTCAATCACTATGTTGTACGTCTAAAACTAATAATATTGTGATGTCAACTATATTTAGATTAAAAAACAAAACAAAACAAAATGATGTCCCGGTCTCACCTCAGATATTGACTTAATTTGTCTGGGGCGGGGGGCAGGGGAGACTGGGGTAGTGGTTTATTTTCAAAAGCTAATGGATATTGAGTCTAATGGATAGCCAAGGTTTAGGGCCCATGTCCCGAGATGATGATTCATATTACCTGGGTCAAACCAAGGCACAACACTTACTAGTGCTAAAAGCGAATTTTGCTTGACCAGAACCAGACCACAATACGTTTGTCAGGCATGTTCTTCGGGAAGCAGCAGGTCTAAGGGCTGCAGAGGCAGAGATGCCCCAAGGAACAGCACTCACATGTCGGGCAATCTGGAAAGAGAAACACCTCATATTAGGAAGTAGCCTCAAGGCTGGCCCTGGGGAAGGGGCAATAGACCACTGGTCGCCTCTGCTCTCCTTGTTCCTGTGAACCAAATACCAAACCCCAAGCTCTAAGAGTACAGAACGAACCTCCACGTTCTTAACATTCCTTTCTGCTTCCTTCTTCTTCAAGACTGCAAGAAGGAAATGGGAAGATGTTGGTCAAAGCGTACAAAGCTGCAGTTATGTAGGATGAGTAAGCCTAGACATCTAATGCAGGGGTATGATGACTATACTTAATAATACTGTATTGAACACTGGGAATCTGCTACGAGAGTAGAGTTCAGGCACACTCGTCACACACAGAAAAGGTAATTATGTGAAGAGATGTTAGTTTGACTGTAGTAATAATTTCATTGTGTCTATATCAAATCATCACGTTGTACAGCTTAAACGTACATAACTTTTATTTTAAAAATATATACATTTTTAAAAACCCTTCTAGGCAGAGGGGAATTATAAAACCATAAAGACTCCATGCTCTTAAGAACACAGAGGGTTCAAAAACCAAGGTGACTTGGCCAGGCTCTGTGTATTTACGCCCTTTGCCAGCAAGATCTGCTAAGCCTGTTCTATCATGTCAAGGTTTTCCCAGAAAAGACAAGGCCCCCGCAGACAAGCAAACAAGTAGAGCAAAGTTCAGCCTCCGGGAAAATCTGTACAGCGCTCAACGGTACTGTTTGCTCAACTTTAGTGTCTAGCATGACTCAGGAAGAAGAAAGGGCCTTGTGTTCAACCCCGCCAGGAGAAAGGGGAGAGAGGGTAGCAAGAGGTTGCTCGGCTTTGCCGGGAGGAAAGCGAGGAACAGACTTGGGGGATGGGAGGAGAGCGGTACCGTTTGCACTTTGTACTTGACCACTTTCGTTTCCATCCACCCTTTAGGGGATGCTTACTGCAAAGCCTTGCAGTAGGCATCATTCTTTCTATCTTTGGGAGAGACAGTAAACTGAGGTTCGGAAAGGTGAAGTCACGTGTCCAAGGTCATAGAGTAGCTACAGAACCGGGAACAGGGGCCGGGGGCCCTGCCTCCAGAACTAGGTGCTCAGGTGGAGAGAGGACTCAGGACCCCGGCCTGGAGAGAGAAGAGATTAGAAGAGAGCACAGACGGGAGGGGGCGGTTCTGCGCAGGCGCATTCCCTAGAACCGAGGCCTCTGGGTCCGTTACCCGCTGGTGCCCTGCAAGAACGGCGAAAGGCCTCCAGACCGCAGGGAGCAGGATCCTGTCTGGAAAGCCCGTTGTCGGAGCCACCACCGTGTCTCCGCTCCTGTCCCCTGCCGTCAGCCACTCACCGAAGCCCGAAGAAATCTTCCCACCGCGGCCGCCATCTTCAGTGCGCGCGGGATTCGCGAGACTGGAGGGGAAGAAGAGGAGGCGGGGCGCACGGGGGGGCGGTCCCGGGGCGGGGCCTCGGGGGGCGGGGCGGAGCCTGGCCTGCAGCGGGGCGGAAAGACGTCTTCCCCGCGTTTTTGCCAGGACTTTCCTCGCCCCAACTTACCTTCGGGATGCCTCAGCCCCATTTCCGAGGAGAAAATTCCTGCTGTGGCTTCTAAGTAACGAAGTGCTTAGGAAAACAACACTTTGTTTCTAACTGTCGCCCCAACCTAAAAAGGACTAATCCAGGTGGGGAGTTTCTGATTTTTATGGTTAACTTGTGCCGGTGACTGTTTCTACCGGTTCTGAAAAAGGTTATTTTTCCTGTTTAGGCCTCGGATGGAGCCTTCTGGGTTCTGCAGGAAATGGAATTAATTTTAATGCTATTTTTGTCCGTTAATAAGACAAGTGGGTCAGACACGTCGTTTTTGGTGTTCTGAAAACCTTTCGGATGGTGTGGACTTGAATTTTGGCCTCTCTTCCCCAAATTGGGAGAATTGGGACAAATTTAAATTCTGTTTTCTGTCTATTAGTAAAGCCAACTGCTCAGTGGTGAGTAAGCTCATCAAACACAGATAAAAATCACACGGTGGCCTTACGGTAAATGCAGACTCTAAGTCGGTATTTTCCAGACCTCAGTCATTCCACTACCGACATAGTTTCTTGAGTCTGCATATATTATTTACTATTTTCTTTAAGTTGACTCACTTTTGAAGAACATAAATGAATTTATTTGAAAGAAAATGTTAAGTAACTAAATGGAAAAACCTTGTAACTTGCTATGAACAGAAAGTAAATAAATACTTTAGGGATGCCTGGGAGGTTCAGTTGATTAATTGTCCAACTTCGGCTCAGGTCATGATGCCAGGGTTCTGGAATCGAGTCCTGCCTGGGGCTCCTTGCTCAGCGGAGAGCTGCTTCTCCTTCTGCCTGCTGCTCCACCCCCCCCCCCCCGCTTGTGCTCATGCTCGCTCTCTCTCTCTCTGACAAATAAATAAATAAAATCTTAAAGAAATATACATTAAAACAAAATGTTATTAAGTATCAACTAGATACAGTTGCTGCTGAAAATCTGAGACTTTGTAAAAAGGGAGGCAGAGGTGGCTAGCAGCATCTGGTATCACATGGGGTTCTCCTTGTGTAATCAGAAGGATTTAAAGAGCATTAAAAGGGTAATAATTTTCTCACTTTGGAACTTGATGTTATTTATTTTGCTCCTCACATAAATCCTTTTATGCACCACCAGTATAGCAGTGGGTACCAACCCCATGCTTTGGAAAGGACTACTTAGAAGCAAGAGATGAGAATCTAAAATGGTCTGACCATTTTGGAAAAGTTGTGTCAGCATTTAGTAAAACTGAATATATGACTCAAATAACTTCAATCTTAGGCATATGCCCAAAAGATGTGTGTACATCAGTATATCAAAAGACATAAGCTAGAATGTTCATAGCAACGCTATTATAATGGCACAGAGATAAAACTACACAAATGCCCATCAACCATAAAATGGATGAATAAAAATTAGGATATTCTTTTTTTTTCTTTAAAGATTTTATTTATTTATTTGACAGAGAGAGAGAGAGAGAGATCACAAGTAGGCAGAGAGGCAGGCAGAGAGAGGGGGAAGCAGGCTCCCTGCTGAGCAGAAAGCTGGATGCGGAGCTTGATCCCAGGACCCTTAGATCATGACCTGAGCCGAAGGCAGAGGCTTTAACCCACTGAGCCACCCAGGCGCCCCAAATTAGGATATTCTTAACACTATACAACAATGAGAATGAATGCACGGCAGTGACATGCAACAAGGTGGGTGAGTTACACAAACATGATATTGAGTGAAAGAAGCCAGACATGAAAAAGTAGACCCTGTATGGTTCCATTTATATGAAGTTCAAAAACAGAAAAAACTAACGTATAACGTTTGAAGTCAGAATGGTGGTGACCTTGAGAAAACAAGAATTGGGAGAGGGTAATGAGAAGACAAGAACGGGGTGTAAGTAATATTTTATCTGTTGACCCTGCTTAAAGTTAATAGTTGTATTTACTTTGTGAGCATTCATGAAGCTGTACACTTATGATTTGGGCACTTTTAAATGTCATACTCCAATTTAAAGTATATATATAGCAAGGGGCTACAAATTTCTCAGTCATTTCCCCTTAGTACCTACCTTGTGTTTAATTGGTGCTCATAATGTGTTTGTGAACAGGTGTTTGCAAAGGAAAGGGGATCATAATATTGGAGCTCAAAATCATACCGTTTAGTTGGAAATGGAATATTGTTCAGCCATAAAAAGGAATGGATTGCTACATACTGTAATGTGGATGAACTGAAAAATACATTATGCTGAGTAAAAGAAGCCAGATCCAAAAGGCCAAATGTTGTATGATTCCTTTCATACAAAATATGGAGAATAGTTAAAGCCACAGAAACAGAAAGCAGATTGGCGATTGCCAAGCTCTGTGAGGAGGAAGCAGGGGGACTGACTGCTTAATGGGTGCAGGGTTTTCTTTGGGGGGTGATGAAAATGATTTGGAACTACATAGAAGTGGTGATTGCACAACATTGTGAATGTTTAATATCACTGGATGGTACATTTTAAAATGGTTAATTTTATGATTTGTGAATATTACCTCAATTTAATAAAAAGAAGTAGGGACTAACAACAAATACAAAAAGATGCTATGGTCTAGCCCAGTGATTTTGTAGACAAGAAAACGGAGACTTTTAGAGATGGAGAGACCTTCCCAAAGTCACATAGCTGGCTGGAAGCGGAGGTGGGACTAGAAACCAGAACATCCCCACACCCGACCAGCCAGTATGTAAGCTGGAAAAGGTGAGGGGGTGGAGGCAGAGAAAAGGCCAAGGGGAGCTTTCTCTTTCCGTCTTCCTTACACCCATAGCCCTTTACCGTCCGCCTCTCCTTTTCTCTAGCATTTTGGAAGGCACCTCTCCTATTTTATGCACCTGTAGTTTGGTTTCGTCACATAGGCAGTTTGATTCATAATTAAAGTTCACTGTGATGTAAATCACAGTGCAAACAAAACAATAGAACAGACTGACGTTCTCTCATAATTTGGCTTATTCATCTTGGTTTCAGTTTTAAAGTTTAGAAGCTTTAGTTAGTCCTATCTCTTTGGGTGGGGCCTGTTTAGGCTTAGAGGTGACACTACTTTCTGTCTTGCATTTTGTCTACCTTCCTCCAGCTGCCATTCAGCTTAGAGTGTGGGTTCTGCATCCTCCCTGCCCCAAGCTCATTTTAGCTTTGGGAATAACGCATTTTCTTTCCTATTTGGGTTCCGGGTAGAGCCTTCTATGTTGAATGAATTTGCACCAATTAGCAATGTGATTTTAATCAGTTAATAAGCATCTACTGAGGGGATCATACAGGCCCTGCTCCCAAGGAAGTCCACATGTATCCAGGGAACATGGAGTAAAGATTGTAAAAAACCAAAATCCAAGATCCATCATTGTAAGGACCATAAAAGAGGCATAATGGTTGAGAGCGGACCACTGGGGTTCAAACACCAGCTCTGCCATTTAGCACTTAATTCTTTTGGGGAAGTTACTTCTTGCCTGTTCTTCCATCTGAAAAATGGGAGTGATATTAATACCTCTCCCAAGGGTGGTTGGGAGGAATAAGTGAGTTAAGTTTTAAAGCACTTAGCACAGTAAACAGGTAAACAGTGAGTACTATAAGTGTTTGTTACATTAAATGAAAGAGACCAGGCAAAGTGCTCTGAGAGTTTAGAGAAACAGAGCTCAAGAAGGGACTCATAGAGGAAAAAAGTGTTATCAGAATAGATGGATTCTGTCCTTGAGGGAGGAAAGGGGGTTGATGAAGGGAAAGATGGCAGATAGAAGTAATTGGTGACCTTTGTCCCTTTGGTTTGTTATCATTGTCAGCCAACAGTTATTGAGAACTTATGGGGCCAAGATCTAGGCTGAACAAAGTAACTGATAGGATCTTCATGCAGCCCTGTGAGATAGGTACTGTTTTAAACTCACCATCCCCATTTCATAGGTGGGGATACTGAGGCTTGGGGAGGTTTCATGTTTTGCCCAAAATCTCACAACTGGAAAGGGAAGGAGCCAGGATTTAAACTCCAAAAGCTGACTGCAGAACCGCTTCCTAACACAATGTTGTCTCATCTCTTGTTGTATTTGTTGGAGCATAAAGTGCTGGATGGTGCTTCACAGGAAATGTTTGTAAAAAGGTGGTCTGTGTCAGAGCACGGGAGAGTATTGGCCATCTATCCTTTAGTGAAATGTCCCCAAATGCTCTGCTCCTGAGCCTGACAGGGTTGCTCTCCTTTATGTGTTCTGCTCTTTCTTTTTTTTAAAGATTTTATTTATTTATATGAGAGAGGTAGAGTGAGCATGAGTGGAGAGAGGGGCAGAGGGAGAGGGGAGAAGCAGATTCCCCGCTGACAGGGAGCCTGATGTGGGACTGGATCCCAGGACCCTGAGATCACGACCTGAGCCAAAGTCAGATACTTAACCGACTGAGCCACCCAGGCACCCCTTTTCTGCTCTTTTGTCTGAGCAATTCTAGTTATTCTGCCCGTGCAGTTGATGGCTGCCGTTGCAGGGACTTGCTACTCTATTTTCAGACTTTTTCTTCTAGGTTTTGTCTGTTCCTGTCTTCCTGCAGAGCTTGTGAGAGAATGGCACCCACTTAGATGTGACAACCAAAAACGTCTGCAGACATTGCCAGATATCCCCCAGGGGACAAAATCGTCCCCCGCTGAAAAACCACTGCTCTCATGGTTAATGGCACAGGCTCTGCAGCCACCAGGACATGGGCTCACGTTCTCCTTTTGTCCTTTATGGCCTTAGGGGGTAGGGTGCATGAGGTATCAAGCATGGTAGGATGCTGAGGTATCAAGCATCTCTCATGGCTAGATCAGTTGCTTAACTTTTCTAGACCTCTGTTTCTGCATCTGTAAAATGAGATAATCATCACATCTTCCTCAAAGCATTAGCTGTGTGGAGAGAGCCAGTGCATGCAGGATGCTTAGGGGGGGTACTTGGTCCAGAGTAGACTTTAATAGATACGGGTTATTATTTTGCCCACAAGCAGACAAGATCCATTTTCCAACAGCAGGCACAGTCTTTGAATACATTTTGTCTTTCTCAAAGTGACGAAGTTGCTCTTCTTCCTTTCATTCTGGAATGAAGAATGAGGCTTTTGCACAAGCTCTGATCTCCAAATATCTCACATTAGGCTCCTCTGGATGCTAGAGGGACATGAAGTGAAGGAAAGTAAGAAGTGAAATAGCCTACCAGCTAACTGCGGCTCAATCTTCTCTGCCTAACAGAGTCCTTACTCTTGGACTCTGCTCTTACTCGAGGGACCTTGATTTTTTTTTTTTTTCTTTTAAAGCTAACTCTGAGGAATAAGGGTGACCATAATGGTAAGATACTTATCAGACTCCCATCTACCTGAGATGAGTTTTAGCTCTGGTTAGGAAGAAATCTTGCCCATATCTAAGATTGATGGAGATTTCTGTTTCTTAATTGTTGGGTATCCAATAGCTTGGTACAATTTTTTTTTTAAAAAGTTCTCTGTCAGATAGAAAGCATAAATTTCTACTATATTGACTTATGTGTCTACATTGCGTGTGTGTATGTCTAAATTTATGTTTTCTTTTTAATATATGGTTGAATTTTCATCTTTGGAATGTACTGCCTTCTAGGTATCTTTCTGCCTTTTCCCTGAATGTAAATCAAGCTAAGACATTTTGTGATTTGCATCTCCATAAATCTCAGTCATTCCAAAAGTCATTCTTCACGTTGGCATTTTAAGCACACTCAACAAAGCGTTACTGTTTCCTTCACATGGAGTAGAGGCCCAACACAACAGCACAATTTTTGAGTCTTTTAGCCACTGGAGAGGAAGTCCCACTGCTTATCGCTTCTTTTCCAAACAGGAGGCTGAGGCAGCTGCCTGTGGTTAAGGAGCTTTCTTCAAGTCACACAGGGATTCATTGGCTGGGGACCATTAGAACCAAGAACCTTCCAGTGGACATGCTGGTCCCCTGGTCTGCTGCTCTCTCTCTCAAGCCTGCTTTCTTTTATCCTAAAGGGAGTGAAATACCCTAGAATCTCCAGCCCAGAGGCCGGGAAGGAATTTTATACAAGAGCCTTCCAATGGTCCGTTCAGAACTACAAAGTGAGTGGCCTTCAGCTCATCCCAGGCTGCAGCCGGAGACCTCCCCTGAAACGGTAAGCGGAGTCCTTTAGTCCTTCATTCCATGAAAACGTAACCATGACTAGTGTTTCACCACCAATATCAACACTGTCCTGCCAACCTTCCTTGCGCACCCCTCCCATCCATCTCCCAGGTGCCGGGAAAGCATCAAGCACAGGCTTTTCTCATTCTCCTCGATCTTGTCATATCACATTGGAATTCTTTGTTGCCTTGTCTGGGTCTTAACCGTACGGTGAACTTCTTGAGGATAGATCTCCTGTCTTACTCATCTTTGTGGTCCTAGTGGCTAGGCTAGTGCCTGGCTCATAGCAACTGCTCAAAAAATTTGTCAAGTGAATGAATAAGCATTGACCGGCGTGGTGGCCAGAACGTTCTTTCCACACTCGTTCTGGAAAAAAACATCTTTTTATTTGGCTTTCTCTAGCTGTCACAACAAGGACACAAATTGTTCTGCTAAAGGAGGAAGACAAACTGACCCCATCCACTTCCCGAAAAGAGTAGAAAATCACTGAATTTCTCCCTTTTGAGTTTGGGAGAAGAATTTCTGGACCTTTTTGAGGGAAAGGCAAATGAAAAGATAAATGCTATTTTCTCTGGTGATTAGGAAAATACCTCCCTGGAACCACAAGTTACATTCTGGTAGCTGGAGCTACAATTAGAGATGGCAGACATGACTCTGGGTTCTGCTGAGCTCTTCCTCTTTCCAGGGCAAAAAAACATTCTTTTTTTTTTTTCTTCTTCTTTTCTCATTGACTGGGAGCCCCAAATTCAGCTCTCTCCTGGGTTCAGGGAGGATGAAGCCTCAATGCACAGCCACGTCTCCTAGCAAAGGCTTCTCCTTTTGAGCCTTAGCCCCCAGCACCCCCTGCACTGTCTTATGCTGCTCCAGGACCATCTAATGCAGGCAGAAGAGCGATGGAAGGAGTGTGCTGTCCTCAATTTAAACGCCCCATGGAGCATTTCACCTTTCAGAGTCTGAAGGTCTCCACCTAAGGACACTCACCTCCCAGTCTTCGTGTGAAGCTGTAGAGAGAGAGTGCCCTCCATGCAAGAGGCCTGTGGTTAGGTAGTGTTTGCTCATCCTGGACACGCTCCTCCTCTGCCCTCTCCCTAGCACATCTTTGCTTTCTTCTGAACCTTTCCTTGTCTTGGTTGCCCATCCTTCACCTACTCCCTGTCCCCCCCAACTTTTTAAAAAGAGATTTTATTCTTTAGAGCAGTTTTAGGTTCATACCAAATTGCGTGAACTTTCTGAGAGTACCCATCTGTGCGCTGACCCCACACCCACACTGCCTACCCACCCTCGACAGTCCACAGCAAGCGGTATGTTTGTTACAGTACCCGAACCTGCACTGATACGTTGTTACCACCCAAGGCCATCGTGTACGTTAGGGTTCCCTCTTGATGTTGTATGTTCCATGGGTCTGGACAAATATGTAAGGACGCGCTTCCACTAATAGTTTTACTGGAATGATTTTGCTGCCCTGAACATCCTCTGTGCACCCCCGTAACCCGGGCTGCCTATATCCCCTTTCTGGAGCTTCGTCTCCCATCCTGCCTACCAACATCTGCCCTCCGATGTCCCTTCCTCTCTGCACGCTTAACAAACACGAAACCAAACTCTTGTTTTCTCTCCTCAAATCTATTCCTTGCTGCCTTCCCTACCCCCAACCAGCACGAAGGGGACACCGACTTCTCTCTGCCTCCGGGACTGCCTCCTCCATCCAAGCCTCTGTCCCAGCTTCTCAGGGGCTCTTGGTGGTCAAAGAGGCCTAGTCCCTTTCATCATCTGAGCTTGATTTCAGAAGTGAAAGAAAACACAATGCCGAGTCCAGGCCACTCTGTTACATGTCTCTGGTATTCCTCGGACCCGGCCACTTCTTGGGCTCTGGAGGTTTCCAACCGTCAACACTCATATCTCTGTGCTGAGGCCTCTTTTCAGAACTGGGGGAGGCAGTGTGCCCATCCCTGCAGAAAGGCAGAGGTGAGAGAGCGTTATTAACCCCCTGCCCCGCAGCCCTGCAATGCGCACTGAAGGGATTTGGTATAGAGATACCCCAGCTCCCCTGCCACGTGGGTGGCTGAGCTGAGCTGGGTTTCCCAGAGTGTGCACACGGATTAAGTTCGAGCTGCCCATGGAAGTTACATCCTCCTCCCTCGCCTGCCCTTCCTCCACCTCCCCTGTAAGCTACTTACATTTGAACCCTCCTCTCGGGGTCTAGGAGAACCCAAACTAGAACATAGCACGACAAAAATTGTTCCACAAAATGCTATCCCCAGGCTGGTTCTAGGATTTAGGTGGAAATATTTATTCCGAATACGCTTCAGGCCGGGAGTGCTGGTCACGGGAACCAGGTTGAAAGGCAGAGGATGAATGCCATCCTCTTCCGTCCCCATCAGCTCCTCCCTATAGTGGTAAATGGAACTGGGTTTGGAGACATCGCAGAAATCCAATCATGAGGCCTGCCCTGTCTGCCTCCCCGCCCTCGCCGCTTTCCTGAGGCCTCCTAACCCATCTCTCTGCCTTCGCTCTCAGCCTCTTTCCCATTTAGTCTCCATTCAGTGGCAAGAGTGGCTCTTCTTCAAACACCAGCCAGGTCATTTCATCACCTACTTACAACTCCCCGATGGCTCCCCACTGTGTTAGAGTAAAACCCAAATTCACACAAGGGCCCTACAGTCTGAGCCCCTGCCTCCTTTCAGAAAACTCACATTGGTCTCCTCCCACCCCATTCCTGCTCCAGCCATATTGGTCTACTCCTCCTTCCCCAACATCCGCCCAACCCCCCCTCCCCAACGCCTCACCCCGCAACCCCCCCCCCCCCACACACACAGGCTGTGCTCACATCTGGCTGGCTCCTTCTCCTTATTTAGGTCACAGCTTAGCTGTCATCCTCACCAAGAGGACGTCGTTAATGGCTGTGTGTGTTCTTCTGTTTTTTTGTTTTTGTTTTTTTTTTAAGATTTTATTTATTTGACACAGAGAGTGGGAGCACAAGTAGGGGTTGCTGCAGAGGGAGAGGGAGGAGCCCACCAAGCAGGGAGCCCGATGTGGGGCTTGATCCCAGGACCCTGGGATCATGACTCGAGCCAAAAGCAGACCCTTATATGACTGAGCCACCCAGGCACCCCTTTTTTTAAGGTTTTATGTTTTTAAGGTTTTAAGGTTTTATGTATTTATTTGACACAGAGAGAGAGCACGAGCAGGGGGAGCAGCAGATGGAGGGAGAGGGAGAAGCAGGCTCCATGCTGAGCAGGGAGCCCGATGCGGGGACTGGATCCCAGAACGCTGGGATCATGACCTGAGCCAAAGGCAGATGCTTAACCGCTTAACCAACTGACCCACCCAGGCGCCCCTGTGTGTGTTATTCTGTCTTGGCTCTTGTTTGTATCCTGTGTTCAGAAACTTACATTTACCATTACTTTATCTGTTTGTTTGTTGGGTATTTGTCCAGCTCCCCTCTGGAGCAGAAGCCCCAATAGGCCACTTCCGTCTTGTTCATTACTCTTTCCTCGGCACCTAGCACAGCGCCTGGCACAGGGCAGACTCCTCACATACATAGGCACTTCTGACCTCCCCAGCTGACACTTCTTTCCCCAAAATGCCTCTGGCAGCCTTCATCAACATAGTTCTTTTGGCAATAAATCCTGTGTGTTTTATCACAAACCTTCTTCTGCCATTGTCTAGAGCTATATTTGAATCATGTGTTGTGTCTTCATCATTTCTGGTGGCTGTCCTGGTTTGCCGATTGGGTGACTGTTGACTTCACTTTTCTCAAGCCCTCATTACTTGAGAGTGGATTTGCTAAAATCAAGGACATTCTTTTACGTAATCACCATGTTACAGTGATCGAAATCAGGGATGTTAACATTGACATACTTTTACCTCACCCCCAGACCATATTCAAATGTCATCAGTTGTCCCAACAGTGTTCTTTGTAGCTAGCCAACAATCTCCCCCATCCCTCCGTGAACCAATCTAAAATCACACTCCACATTTGGTTGTCTGGTCTTTTTAGTTTCCTTTAATCTGGACCAGTTCCTCAGTGTTTCTTTATCTTCCTCAGCCCTCATTGAAGAACACAGTCTGGCTCTTTGGTAGGATGTCCCTCGGTTTGCTTGTCTGGTATTTCCTCATGACTGGATTTGGGTTCCGCATTGTTGACAGGAATACCTCTGCAGTGTTGTTCCAGAATGTACTTAACCAATCTGCTATTAGTGGAGGTTTGTGTTGTTTCAATTTTTTCCCTTATATTGTGATCTTTATACATCCTTGTAACCAATCTTTACACATTTTTATCCATGTCCTTAGGGCATATTTCCAGAAGTGAAACTACTATGACTAAGG
>CM052894.1:9884849-9898959 GCA_028534135.1 Potos flavus | reverse complement strand
GAAGACATTCTTTTAGAGAATTAGGCAGCACAATTAAATCCTCACTATTCCCAATTTCTCCATTCCAGAGTAGGAAGTGGACTTCAATTTCAAACAACCAAAAGCCCCTCAAAGTGTTTTCCCCAGGGGCGCCTGGGTGGCTCAGAGGGTTAAAGCCTCTGCCTTCGGCTCAGGTCATGATCTCAGGGTCCTGGGATGGAGCCCCGCATCGGGCTCTCTGCTCAGCAGGGAGCCTGCTTCCCCCTCTCTCTCTGCCTGCCTCTCTGCCTACTTGTGATCTCTCTCTGTAAAATAAATAAATAAAATCTTTAAAAAAAAAAAAAAAGTGTTTTCCCCAGATAAAAGAGCCTTCTTCCCCCTCAGATGCATTTTTCCTCCATCCTTTCCATAACAACGTCAACAACAAAAGTACTTACTGTTTGCTTAAATGGTTTGTGATTCCCTTTAGTCGTCAATATTTCAGACCAGGCGGTGCCAGGACACAGAGCATGTGTCCAAACACACCAACTTTAACATGTCCCGAGCCTTATTATGGGTTCTACCTCTCAGCTCCATTAAGGCTGCTTGGGTGAGGGTCCCCAAATCCTCTGCAAGGAGAAGCTGCTTTTCATTTCTCCAAGGGTTTGAGATGCTGGAGTCAGAGAGTGAGAGGTTGAGCAGAGGTGGGACAGGAGATCCTGTCTCCTGGACTCATAATATCTATCTACTTTTCAGGTAGTTTGTACCTTGTTCAGCACATTAATATTATTCATCACTTGCTCTATCCAAGTATTCAACTATTACTTGGATTAATTTTTTTTTTATTCAGGTAAAATCATGTAACATAAAGTTAATAATTTTATTTATTTTTAAAGATTTTTTATTTTCTACTTTTTAAGTAATCTCTACACCCATTGTGGGGCTCGAACTCACAATCCTGAAACCAAGAGTTGCATGCTCCTCTGATTGAGCCAGCCAGTCACTACAAAATTAATCTTTTTTTTTTTTTTTTTTAGGATTTTTAATTTCTAAGCAATCTCTACACCCAATGTGGGGCTTGAACTCACAAACCGGAGATACGCTCCACCTACCGAGCCAGCCAGGAACCCCCCCAAATTAATTATTTTGAATTGAACAGCTCAGTGGCATTTAGTATATTCACAGTGTTGGGGAGCCACCACCTCTATTTAGTTCTAAAACATTTTCATCACCCTAAGATAAGACCCAGTACCCATTAGGCAGTTTTCCCATTCCCTCCAGCCTAGCCCCTGACCATCACCAATCTATATTTGTCTCTATGAATTTCCTGGATATGTCCCATAAATGGAGTTATACACTATTTGTCTTTCCGTGTCTGGCTTCTTTCACTTAGCAAAATGTTTTTGAGGTTCAGCCTCCTTGGACTCTTGTCCATCATTCCTTTCTATGATTAAATAACATTCCATTGTCTGGGCACAGCATAGTTGGCTTGTCCATGCATCTGCTGGTGGACATTTGGGTTGTTTCCACCTTCTGACTATTGTTGATTATGCTGCTGTGAACACTTGTATACAAATTTTTGTTTTTAAGATTCTATTTATTTAGTTGACAGAGAGAGAGAGAGCGCGCACAAGCAGGGGAAGTAGCAGAGGGAGAGGGACAAGCAGACTCCCCGCTGAGCAGGGAGCCCAACGCAGGGCTCCATCCCAGGACCCTGAAATCATGACCTGAGCCAAAGGCAGATGCTTAACTGACTGAGCCACCCAGGCACCCCGTGTACAAGTTTCTGTGAAGATGTGTTTTCTTTCTTTCAGGTATATACATGGAAATAGGACTGCTGGACCTTGTGTTAATTCTGTTTAGCATTTTCAGGAATGCAGGGGTGTTTTTAGGGATGAAAAAAAGGAATGTTAACAAAACCGGGGTGATGGACTGATGCTATATCTTGGTTGTGCTGATAGTAATACAAGTAGTTGCATTTGTCTACAGTCATAGAACTGAACACCAAAAAAAGTGCATTTCATTTTCTTGTAAGATTAAAAGGCAGATGACAAGAAAATGTTCATAGAGTTTTTTTTTTAAAAAAATCATTGTTTCATTCATATGGGAAAGGATTGGTAATAATAAATACATTTGGGGCGCCTGGGTGGCTCAGTGGGTTAAAGCCTCTGCCTTCAGCTCTGGTCATGATCCCAGGGTCCTGGGATGGAGCCCCGCATCGGGCTCTCTGCTCAGCAGGGAGCCTGCTTCCCCCTCTCTCTCTGCCTGCCTCTCTTCCTGCTTGTGATCTCTCTCTCTTTGTCAAATAAATACATAAAATCTTAAAAAATAATAAAAAATAAAAAAAATAAATAAATACATTCATCCAAGACAACAAGTTAAATGAATTATGGTCCAGTCATTCAATGGAATGAATATCCCTAGTCCTTAACAAGAACAAACTAACCTTCCCCCCACCTCCCCACACACAAAGAGGGGCCAGATTCAGCCTGGAGAGGAGGGGATTCCTTGGAATCCTAGTTGGATCCTGAAGCACACGAGGGTTGTAGAGCTTGAGGTGTGAGTAGTGGAAACATTCTATGACTGAATAAAGTCACTTCACAAGCAGAATTCCCTTTGTAGTATGTGGGAACGGTTTGCATTATATACCAAGTGGCTCAGCACACTCAAGGACAGATTGTAGGCCACAAAATATGGAACCTGAGGGTTACTTTTGCCATTTGGGGGCTGGCTGCAGCTCTCCAGAGTTCAGGCTAGATGGCATCCTCTCTCTATGGATGGAGGAGACTATCACAGCTACCTGCTAGATCCGGCCCGAGCTCATTTTTATGGCATGATAACTCATGACTTTGCTTCTATAGGAGGGGACCAAGCTGCTCCGGATCAATTGGGCCAAATTAGGTTTTATATTCTATTTTACGTAATTGTCAAAAAAGCAATCTGTGCAGAGCATTACATAAAAAAAACCTCTGAGTATTTGACCGATTCCATTTAGCATATAACTGACTAGCTGCGACTTCAAGGAGGGAGTGACCGTGCTCTCTTTTATGGGGTCAATTAAATATTCACATGTCTGCAATGTCTTCTCTAGTACAGTAAAAGCTTCATACTAATGTCTCAGAGATCATTAGGCCCAGAGTCTCCGGAGCAAGAGAACGTTGATGTTACTGCAGCATTAAGGTCGGAACTGCTGGAGCTCCCTTCTCCTATGAGTCATCTGGTTTAAAGGGCCCTACCGCTGCATTCAATTCATTTTACCTCTTCCTTCTCTCTCTCTCTCTCTCTCTTTTTAAGGTTTTATTTATTTATTAGAGAGAGAGAACACATGCGCAAACAGGTGGAGCGTCAGGCAGAGGAAGAGGGAGAGGGAGAAGCAGACTCCCTGCTGAGCAGGGAGCCCGACGTGGGACTTGGTCCCAGGCACCTGGGATCATGACCTGAGCCGAAGGCAGACGCTTAACTGACTGAGCCACCCAGGCGCTCCCCCTCCAACCCCCCTCCCCGCTTCTTCTCTTTAAGAAGCAATTGTACCTTTGCTGTCATGATCCTTTCCTCAGTTCCACTGTGCGCTTCTATGCTCAAACAAATGAACCTGGCTTTGATCATGTCTTTCGCTGATAGATGCTACTCATAAAAAGACCAGAAGTGGATTTTTTTTATGATGATTTGGATTCTTATCTGTATTAACAGAAAATCATTGACATCTAATAAATTACTAGAAAAGAGGCTGTTTTTCCTCCTCCCACTCTGAGTTAATTTTTATACTTTTGCTGTGTAATTTCCTTACCAATTTAAACATCTTTCCTCCATCTAAATCTGAGTGCTCAGCACTGAACCAAACAAAACAAATGTCCAGCTTTCTGTGCGCCATTTTTAGAGGGAATATCTTGTGTTTCACTTGGTCTGAGAAATCTGAATTAAAATTGGTCTGCTTAGTTTTTTTAAAAACGTGTGTGATTAGTTTAACTACTGGGCTGATTGCAGAAGACAGCTGGATTTGAGGATGGAGGTACAGTCAGATAGCTTGGAAGATCCAGGGATGGAGATTGCCTGTGACGTTCTGTGATGCTGACCTCTGATACAAGGAGGTGAGTCTCCTCCCTTTCCCTTTTAACCTCTGATCTTGCAGCGATGTCAGGATTTTGATAGTTAATTAGAATGAAATAACTAGTATCCCAGAAGCCTCAGTGGGACTGAATCACGCCATATTTGCTCCAAGTCAGCCAATAGTGCCATATGCTCGCTATGTATAAGGCACGTACTAGGTTCTATAGAGAAGGGAATCCAAAGATGACATAGGCACATTTCAGGCCTTCAAGTAGGGAAGGCAGACACTTACCTAAATAACTAGTGTCACCATTTACTTATCAGTTGACCTTGGGCAACAAACCTAGTTCTCTGAGGCTCGGTTTCTTCTACATACAATGGAGGCAACAACTTTGTATCTATTCAGGGCACAAGTTGGTCTACGGTGCAGATATTCCTAACTGAACATGGCGCCAAGAAGGGGGCCTTTCCTTCCCACTAAAGACCGTGTTAAACTGTTCTAGGGCCGGGAGCACAGAGACCACCTGTGGCTGGGACCATCAGCAGATTGGCAGTATTGGCAAGAACCTCTTTTCCGAACTTGCATCGGAATCCAGCAGGTGGGTGTTTAGATGTCTCAGGGTCATGGTCATCTGACAACACCAGGGTGGAGCCTCCCAGCAGATTTATGAACATCAGCTGGTTCATCATGAAATCAAGGGCTGCTAAGGCCCCACGTGTTGCTTGGAGGTCACTTGTTTCCGAACTCTAATATTTCTACTACTACCCCCATTTCACAAATATGATTGACTGGGATGAATAAACTTTTTTATTAATGACTCGGTTAAGCAAATGGTGGTCTATAGCATGGCAAAATTTTTAATGTCAAATTTGGTAAGCACTGGGACCATCAGTGAAGGGGCTTCTCAGGAGGGAATGTAACTGAGAACTTCATACTTCCAATCCCACGTATAGCTCTCATTTCTCCTCTCTTGGAACCTTCTGGGTGCCTGAAATCACTCCTCCTCTTTGTTTCCAAAGTCCTTGTGTATGTGTGCAAAATGGTCCTCATTCCATTTCATCTCGGTAGTTTGTCTTCTAGTTTGCTTTCCTTGCCAGTGCAGAGTTCTCTAGGGAAATCACCCTTGTGTTCCCTGCAGCGCTTGGCCCGTGAAGGTAAACTCTGAAGAAGGAAGGAATAAACAGCAGAATGAGAGCACTGTCTCCAGCTGTTTCCTGCTGATTAGAAAGCTGTGCGGCCCGGAAAGGGTTGAAAACTCCAGATCCAGTACTATTCAGAAGGCCAGTTTGATTATTCAGGCAAAAGCAATCTATATTTTAGGACAAGGATAAGTTTGTGACTTTCCTAAATAGTTGATTTCTATTTAAAAGAACTCTTACCGAGCAGCTTTATCCGTGCAATACAGGTGCCAACAGAAGAGTAAGACTCCATGGTTCTTTTTTGCATTTCCGGTTCAGCGGATCTGGAAATCAGTGTTTGACATATTCCCATCCCTCTCAAACTCACCCACTTTTCCATTTGGATTTGCATTCTTGCTTTCAGCCAGCAAGATTCTCTAACTTACCTATTGATATTTAATAGCCTGCTCTTTCTTGAATCAAACCCATTTCTCTAGAGGACTGCTGTTGTTAATGCAGTTAATTGAAAGGAATGAAGCTATAATGGTAGAATTATAGGAAGCTATAATAGTGCAATGGAAAACCCCCTTAAGTCTTAATCACCTAGCCAACTGCCTGCTTTGCTTTCTTACAATACAATTTAAGTTCACTCTGGCACCAGACAGGACGATTGCAGCCAAGTTCTGCTGGCTAGTCTGAGCTAGCCAGAAATTAAGTGCATAGACTGAGTCAGACTGCTCGGTTCAAATCCCACATCTTCTACTTCGTTGTGTGACCTTAGGCAATTTATAAAACCTCTTCTAACCCAGGGACTTTATCTGTAAAACAGGGCTCTGTTCCCTACCTTCTCCAGATGTTGTGTTCAATGAAATAATCCATGTAAAACACTTAGCACAGGGCCTGGCCCACAGTTGGATCCAGTAAATCTAGCCATTCTCATTTAATTTTCCCATTGGAATGTCCTAGTTTCCTCACAGAGGCACAGATACTTGAAATACAAACATTTATTTTGTAGGCAGCTTGTATCACCATGTAGCAGAGAAAGTAGATAGGTTTTCACTTGCTGAATGACCATGCGGAACCCACCTATCCTCTTTGAGTCTGTTTCAGATCTGTAAAATCACAGGGGACAGGCTGGATTTTCCAGAGTTGCAAACTCAAATGTCTGTAGAGGTCAATTAGGTAAAATTAGTCAGTCACTGGGAACTTGGGCTGGGAGAGAGATGGTAGAGTGGTGGGGAGGTTGTGGCTAACTGTAGACCTTTACTACTTGGTGTGGTCCACTGACCCGCAGGATTGACAGAACCTTGGAGTTTGTTAGAAACAGCAGAATCTCAGGACCTACCTAGTGGAACAGAATCTGCATTTTAACAAGATCCCTAGGTGATCTCTATGCACATAAAAGTTCGAGAAGGCTGCTATGAGGCACAAACCATCTAAAAGGCATTCAGCTTCAGTTGTGTTTTGCTTTCATGTTAGCCACAGATACTTTGGGCTACAACAGGCCTTAGGCTCCCAGTAAGCGGCAAGTGACCATTGTAGTTAGCAAGCTCTGATACGCTGCCGGCTCTAGGATTCTCTCTGAGAAACACCCTATCATTATAAGTTAGGGCTCTGGGCATGTGGATATATAGCCAAGACTAAGCCTGGGTTGCTTAGGACAGTAATTCCTGGAGTGAAAGATTCCTAAAAAGTCCTCTGCTGAGCTCCCTGCCTTCTGACAGGCAAACTGTGATTGTCCCCACTCTGCAGACGGGAGACATGAGGCCCAGGGAGACCCACTGACCCAAATCCACACACCAGGAAGTGGTGGTGGTAGCGAGTATATGATGGCATCAGGAGCAAGACAATTCTGTGCTGTTAAAATCAGCGACCATTCTGGTTTCCAAGGCTTCGAATGTCTATTAGTTTCTGCACATTCTCCCATGTGTAGTAATTGTTCTCCGTTTCTCCCGGCACCTCCCTGCCACTTCCTGGCAGCCCTGGGGACAGAAGGTTTCCTCCTTTTTGGCAGACAGGGCCCAGAGCCGGCTTCTGAGCGGATATCCGGCCCGCAGGATGCAGAGGAGGCAAAGGCCTCATTGTTCCTTGGGGCCAGCCGCCCCTCCCCCTCGCCCGTAGGCCTCGCAGACCACGGGTGACCGAGGGACCATTTCCCAGGAGTGGGACCTTTAAAGAAAGCAAGGAAGAGAGGCAGAGAGTAGATCTGAAATCTCATGTTCTGAGCACACTGCGGAAAGGCGCTCGGAGCCCCAAGATACATAAACCCGTCATTTGAAAACGTATTTCCAACAAGGACTCCGCGTGGTTACTCATTGCCGCTCTCCACAGCCGACTCGGGCGATTCCGTGTACCTTCTTATAAATCGTAATGTTTGACTGTAATGAGGGTCGTGAATTTACGGGCCTCGCTTGCCGGAAGGCACTTTATTAGCAGAACGAGCCGCTTCCCACGCCCAGATCCCCCGAGTGCCCAGATCCCCCCCAGCCCTGGGGGGCGCGGTCCGCGTGGACCCGCCGCCGCGCAGCCATCCCCGCGGCCACCAGGGGGCGCTCGGACCGCGCGGCCGCCAACGCGGTCACCAGCGCCGGGTCGCCGCCGACTCGCAGACCCCTTCGCGCCCTCGGAGGAAACAAAGTACACCTTTGTCAGCGTCCCGGCGCGTGTGCGTGTGAGACGGCGCACACGGGCCGGCCTCAGCGTGCGCAGCCCGCCGGGTTGACCTTCCTTCCACTCGAGCACGCCCCGAGGGGCGGCCAGGACCTGCACCGGCTCCTGCCGGAACGCGGCGCTTCGCCCGCCGCCGCCGTGGCCTGTGGACTTCGCTTTCCCAGCTCTCGGCAAGGCGGGAAACGGGCCAGAGGGAGCCTGGCCGCGGGACTCCGGCTCGGCCGGGCCGCCTTTGATTCGCCCGCTGCCCCTCGCAGCCCGGCGTCCCTAGCCTCCCGGGGCCACGCCCGCCTTCAGTCCGGGTGCGAGTCCCGGGGCAGGTTTCCGACTCAGGCAGCCCGCGCGCCACTCCGGCTCCAGCGGCGCGCCCGCAGGACTGCAAGTCCCAGCAGGCCCCGCGCCACGAGCGCCGAGGCAGGAGGCGCGGCCCGCCTGGCGCCTGCGCAGTGCGACCACCCGAGCCTGCTAGTACCACACCCCCGGGAGGGACGGAGGGGAGGCAGAAGCATCCGAGGCATTAAAGCATCCGAGGGAGCCGGAGGGGTGGAGAATGGAGTGACAGAGAAACGCGGAGGGTGGGGGGTGGGGGGGAGACTGTTGAGGGAGGGGGGAGGGGGGACACAGAGGGAGGAAGAAGCGGCGGCGGCGGCTCCTCTTTGCAGAGGGGGAAAACTCCGAGGGATAAGAGCAGGAATAATGCGGTAGGCAAGGCGGGCTGCTCGCTCCCGGCTCCCGGCTCCGGCAGCAGCGGCGGCAGCCCGAGCAGCGGCAGCAGCAGCGGCAGCACCCCCAGCAGCTGACAGCCCCGCCGGCAGGCTCCCTCGCTGACCGCCGACTGTCAATGGAGCTGGAAAACATCGTGGCCAACACGGTCTTGCTGAAAGCCAGAGAAGGTAAGAGGCAGGGCTGGTGCGTGCCTGGCGTATTCGCCGCGGGCCAGGGTGCGGGTGTCGGGCGGCGTGTAGGCTGGGGCTGTGCGTGTGCAGGATGCCCGCAGTGAGTTGGTCGCGAGCAGGACCCCTCGGAGGGCTGCTCTGCAGACGCTTCAGGGGTCCTGCCTTTGGGCTCAGAGAATCAGGACTTGGGTAGAGAAGGAGAAAGGTCGAGGTTGCAGGGATTAAGATGCTAAAATTTCCCTTAGTTTCCGGCTCTAACCTTACAGACCGTGCCATCTCGGCAGCTGTTGAAAGGTCAGTTGGAAAAGCATTCATTCAGGAAGAGATGGGCGAACATGCAAACAAAATAGCTTTTCGAGTCGGCCCGGGATGGTTCTGTGAGTGTGAATTGGTGTGTGTGTTGGGGCGGGTGGGAGGGGGGTGGAATTAGCAGAAGCCAAGTCTTTGCTTGCGCAGGCTGAGTTGATATAGGCTATTGCTGGAAACCATCCGCTGGGAATGTTTCTTAGGGAAATCCCGTCGTGTGGAAGGAAGCCTTTTAAAGGCAAAGTAAGATGTTAAAGAATTAGCCCGTTCATAGAATTATGGGAGATACGGCTGTACTAATCACCTAGGAAATAATTCAGAATTTCAGAGTTGGGTTTTTTTCCCCCCCCTTTGGTGATGGGAGGAAGAGATAACTGAACTGTCTGATCTCGGTTCAGTTAAGAAAAGAAAGGTAAGTGTGCTGGGTGCTTAGATGCGTTTTGGGTGCTAATTATTAGATTTCCTGCATTTAGCTGGCAGGAAATATCGTCAAAACAAAGTGGGTAAGAGCCTAAGTCAAAGCTGTAAACACACATTTTGACTCTTCTTTGAGGTGGAAAAAAAGAGAGAGAGAGAAAGAAAGAAAAGAAAAGAAAAGAAAAAGTGGCCCAGAGACTTAGATGCTTCCTAAAATGATTGCGTGTAAACATACAGATTTAGGAACACCTGGAATTTATGTAACATCTCTTTTGCCAAGATTTGAGCTGTGGCGTGCAGTCGTTTTACAAAAAGGGGACGTGGTTTTTCCCTTTCATGGGAGGAGGCTTTCTTTGACACCCAAGGTAGAAGGCAGCCTAAGTAAGGTCTTGACTTCAGAAGGCTACTCAGGGAGCAGTCCACGAAAATGCCTTACCTACTTAATATTTTCATTCACCCACTTTGATGAATGAAGGAAGAATTTCTGGCTAGCAATAAAACGATTCATGTTTACCCAGTCAGTTCCATCCCCTTGTGGCTCTGTACATGCTGTGCGGGTGGGTGATGCACAGCCCAGTAACTCAACCCAGCGTTCACGTCGTAATTTCGTCGTCACTTGTCGCCCTAAAGCCGCCTGGAAGGTTTGCTTGGAAAACCCCAGCAGAGTTTAAAATATGCTGGTCCGTCCCCCCTCCCTTGCTCAGCTTTGATGTGAACAGATTTGTAGGAGTGGCTGTTACTTGGGGACTTTAGGTTTCTAACGCCTGAGCTGCTTTCTTTCTACCGAACCCGCCGTTTTAGCGAACTGGACCAAGGTGGGGACGAGTGGACTCTGCCCTGGACTCGGCGTCCGGGAGGGAAAGAAGCGGAGAAAAGCGGAGAAAACAGCCCCCCAGCTCGCCGCCGCTGCAACCGCCACCTAGTGGTGGGACATGGTTGTACATCTTAGGGCTTGGGGGCTGGGAAAGTTTTCCACCCTCCCTCCATTCTGAAATTATTTCTTGGGAAATCACTGGACATGATGGTGCTGGAGGCTTTGAAAGTTTCACTGGTTAATCCTAAGGAGGAATTCTGTTCCTTAGATTCACTGCTCTATACGTTCGTTCTCCTGGGTTTTTTTCTTCCCTCAGCATTTGGTTGCTTCTTTTACAATGTTTTGCTTGGAGTTGGCAAGGTGTTATCAATTTTCTCTCTCAAATTGGTCTCTCTGGTTTGTTTGTTTTTTCACTGCCTGATATTTTTGTTTGGCAGGTTAACAAATTGTTTTTTTCAGAACTTTAGGGGAAAAAACTGCAGGCTGGAAGCGTCTATGGCATGATTACAGTGATTAAAAGTGCTGGAGAATGTGCCTTTCACTTCCTTTGCCTTTGAAAGTCTTTTCAATTTCTCTTGGAGAGTTTGGGAGTCATCTCATGGTGAGAAAATAGCTCTGGATGATGCCTTTGAAATGGAGAGGGCCTTGTCTGTAAGGAAAGGGAGAGACATGAATGAGAAAATTAATTACTGACATTGACACTTCATTTTCTAAATTTGCGTTTCTCCCCATCTTCCTTTCGTACGTTTAAAGAGAATCCCTGATTTTATGTGCTTCCACTTTCTTCTTATTGGGTCTTTATTAAAGATTTGAGCACCTATATTCTAGTCAGTGTGGAAGGTTTTAGAAATAAAAACAATTTATTTTTCTCTTCTCAGTTATCATATTCTTAAAGTCATTCTTTTAAATTAAGGAATTCCCCCCAAAAGCCTATTATCCAGATACTCGGAAATGAAAATTTCAGTCCATTTAGTAAAACATCTAATGTAAAATTTATAGTATACTTAATAATCTGAGTTGTTTAGAATGTTTAAAAGCCCTTCTTACTTGAAGGCTCTTATGAAAGGTCACAGATGAGAAATATAATGGGTATATGTGAAATTTAATTTACTTCACTTAACAAAATACACTGTAAACAATTTAAAATGTGGCTTTCAAGTAAAAGTCACATTTGTCCCAAACAATAGAGAAACAGGCCGTGAAGAAAGACAGACGCACTTTGCAAATGCTGTAAAGGAAATTGTAGTTGTCCATGTTGGTGGGTAATTCTGGGGCCTATCTCTCATTATTGTTATGCATTCTTAAAGGCAGATGGCTTCTTAGTTCACTGTAAATTCAGATTCTTACCATAATAAAATATGTGTAAAGGGAAAACATGAATATATCAATAAAATAGGAAATCTGTAAGTGGATTAGAGTAAAATGAGTCATTGTAAGTAATTATAAAACATAGCAAACAAATCGCACCTTTGTGAAAGTTGTTTTGAAATAAGAAAAGATAGATCTGGATAATCTAAGTTCAGAATTTTAAACCACCCAAATGTATCTTGTGGGCTGTTTATTTGTCCTGGTCTCATGAGAAAAGTCTCATGACTTGATCACTCTTAGAAACTTTAGATTACTCTCCTAAAAAGTGGTTAAAGAAAAAAAAGAAGTTGAGACTGAATTCATGCCAATTTATGGAAATGAGCTTAGTGATTAAGCATTTAATGAAAAGAGACCCAGACTATCTATCTATTTACATTTTAGAATCTCAGAAAATTGGCAAGCAAGCTGGTGTCGAAATAAGAGGGAAAGAGAGTGTTTGCAGAGTGTCTTTTGTGTGTTTCTTTTTGGTTTTATTGTTGCAGTAAATGTTTTTATATTTTTCTCATATTCTAGATGTCTTCCCCCACTCTTGAGTGAACCGTGGTGAGAAGCAGTTTTGCAAGGGCTCACCTTTCTTCACAGGCCAGCTGTAGCCATATTCAATCCATAAAGATCACAGAGGAAGTATTGATCACATTTTCCTGAGCATGAACCTAGCAGGCACTGAGCCCAGGAACCCAGATGTCAGAAATGTAATGACTTTGCCATTGGTCCCAGTTGCAGAGAGGCAGAATGTATAGGAACTTTTCTTTCAGAGAACTCTGTGGCTTATTGGCCTGGATCTTCCCAATGATCAAGATTAGGGGCCTGGTGAAGCTCTGTGCCGGCAGAGGCTAGGGATGGAGGGAGGGGGGGGGGAACCCACATCCAACTGTGAAGGCAGGCTCTGCCAGGACTGCCTCAGTATTCCACTGCCTGGCTGAAAGTCTGTGCTCCCTTCCCTCTTTCCCTTGTACCCCTCGTTCATGATGATGAAACCGGCATATCAGTATATTTCATTATTAGAACATTGGAATGTCTCTGAAGCTTAAAGCCTCCTCACTGCCACCGGCAGACAGGCAGGCATACTTGGTCCTCCCTGGGGCTTCTCCCTTCAATCTTGCTGAGCAGGAGAGCAGCGGCGTTCACCCTGGCGGGAAACGGCCTGCCCTATTAAGTGCAATGCCCTTAAATGAAAACTGCCTAAGTTTCTTCTCAGTACTGACGACTTTGAGGTAGAGAAACCAAAAGCAATGTTTTTGGAAGGCCTTGCTCTCTTACAGAAAGATTTCAAGTGATGATTTTAATTAACCCAGCGGCCTGTTTTAAAAATCATCAGGTAAAGGCTCGCAAGACTCTTCTTTCCATAGCTTAAGCTGCTGCTTGTCAGATTCTAAACTCCAAAGTGTCCAAGCTCTTCCAGTGCCCAAACTAATCCTTGTTTAAATGATGTCTTCGGAAGCTGTAACTCTTGTAGTGGCTTGATAAATGACAGCCTTTGGGTCTGGGCTGAAGACTTCAGTAATGTCTAAATGGATTCAGGAAAGAGCCTAGTATACGTCCAAATCCACCTTTACCAAGGGCTATTCAGCCCATACCTGGGAACTTCCAGTATTCTTGGGAAACCATCCAGGACTGTGGGCTATATTTATTTTTATTTTATTTAAAAAATTTTTTTAAGTAGGCTCCGTGCCCAGGGTGTAGCCCAAAGTGGGGCTTAAACTCACGACCCTGAGATCAAGACCTGAACTGAGATCAAGAGTCCGATGCTTAACCGATTGTACCACCCAGGCACCCCTGTGGGCAATATTTAAAGTTCATATTTGTTGCTGAGATATTTGTGGCTCAAGGTAAAGCATTATAATATCTAGACATTTTTTTGAAATAAAAACAGTCTTACGGTTACAAAAGAATATTAACCACAGTCGACCATACAACTGAGCAGAAACTTGAGGGCACCATAGACAGTGACCACAGACAGGTGACCCCATAGAAAAGGAAATCAGGAGGGGTGCCTGGGGGGCTCAGTCTGTTAAGCGTCCAACTCTTGGTTTCTGCTCAGGTCATGATCTCGGGGATCTCGGGGCTGAAATCGATCCCCTCGTCAGGCTCCATACTCAGTGGGGAGTCTTCTGGAGAGTGTCTCCCTCTGTCTCTCCCTTGACTCTTGCTCTCTCTCTCTCTCAAATAAATAAATCTTAAAAAGGAAAAGAAAAGAAAAGAAAAGAAAAGAAAAGAAAGAAAGAAAGAGAAAGAAAGAAACCAAGAGTTTCTCTGGTTCTGCTCTCCCCACCCCCACCCCCACCCCTCACACCAAAATAGAACAGTGAAGATAAAGGGTTTTAAGATGTGATTTTAAAATTATTAAAATGGATTGTGCGGGCTCAGATAGTAGGAGTGATTTCTACTTTAAACACCTTCTGGGGGTGCCTAGGTGGCTCAGTCGTTAAGCGTCTGTCTTCAGCTTAGGTCATGATCCCAGGGTCATGGGATCGAGCCCCACATCGGGCTTCCTTCTCAGCGGGAAGCCTGCTTC
>CM052894.1:9854266-9884749 GCA_028534135.1 Potos flavus | reverse complement strand
TCTGCCTACTTGTGATCTCTCTCTCTCTCTGTCAAATAAATAAATAAAATCTTTAAAAAAAATAAAAATAAAAATATCCTAAACATTGCAAAAATTTTAATCAATAAATGAAGCTTCTTAAAACTGATCTTTTTGGAGTAAAGACCATGTTGTTCCATTTGGTACCATCCAAACACTGGAGGACGCACTCCACTTTGTATCCATCATGCTATGTTTTAAAAAGAAAGCAGTTGGGGTGCCTGGGTGGCTCAATCAGTTAAGCATCTGCCTTCGGCTGAGGTCATGATCCCAGGGTCCTGGGATCAAGCCCGGAGTTGGGATCCGTGCTCAGTGGGGAGTCTACTTCTTCCTCTCCCTCTTCTCCTTGCTTGGGCTCTCTCTCTCAATAAATAAATAAAATCTTTAAAAAAACAAAAAATAAGATAAAATAAAAAGGAGGCAGTTACCTCTAGACTAGACCATACCATCCCCCTCTCCAGTTTCTTATTAAGAGAAAACCATTCTTAAATTGTCTTCTGGAGATTCTTACAAGGGTGTAATCATTCATTCATTCATTCAACATCTGGTTGCTGAAGGGCCCTGTGGGAGGATGTCAGCCTTACAGAGATCTGCTGCAGGTGGCTGGACAGATGAAATTGGGCCGATCATCATCATCGTCATCATCTCAGGCTTTTAAACTGGTAAATCAGATATGAGTCGAACTAGATTTTTTCCCCCCAAAAAGCTGAAGTTGATGGTGGTGTGACCTGCCTCGCTGGGTCACCATATTGACTTTGCAGTTCCTAGAACTTGGAAAATAGCCTGAGGGACGAAAATAGGATTTAAGGATAACTCAAAGGTCATACTTGGGGGATAGGCCCGAAATGTGGAAGACAACAGCTAATTTTCCAAGACATTGTGTTTGATTTTGGTCAGCTCCTACAAATGGAAAACACTAAAAACAAGGGCAAGAGGACCATTCGGTTGAGAAATGAGAAGATCCAAGAGGAGAGCTGGTGTGCGGGGGTGAAACTCTGGAGGTCTTTCTAGGGCAGTGGCCTGGGTGCGGTTGAGGGGCCGCAGTTCTGGAGTGAAGGTGCTGGAGGGCCCCTTCCTTTCCGGCTTTTTGTTGGGATTGGTTTGAGGAATGCAGCCTGTCACCTGGAATGACCTGGAAAGGTTAAAGGTGTCTAGTCCTCTAAACGGGTGTGCTGTCCAATGCGGTAGCTACTAGCTGCAGGTGCTTATTTATATTTTAATGCGTTAAAATGAAAAATTCAGTTCCTTAGGCATGCTGACCACATTTCAAGTACACAGGAGCCGCGTGTGGCTACTGGCTTCCTTGCTGGACCGCACAGATACAGAACATTCCCAGCATCGCAGAAAGTTCATTTGGACAGAGCTGCTCTAGAGTTCTACACATTCAGCTGAAGAAGAGGGTGATAACGCCCTAACATCTGACATGAAAACAGGGGGGAGGTAAAGGAGGGGAAGAGGGAGAAATGAGGAGGGTGTGGAGAAGAGAAAGGGAAAGAGACAGAGGCAGAGAGGGAAAGAGACAGAGGCAGAGAGGGGAGCTGGGGGATGAGGGGTTGGTTAGGACTGAGTCACTTTGGAGACAAATTTAGTTCAGGGACACTCACGGATACTGGTGGTGGTGGTGAGCCAGCCGTATTTTTTCTTTTCTTCATATCTTGGTGGGAAATTTGCCTAGATTGAGCAACTGAGTTTCCTGGTTCAAATCAAGTGTGTATTATAGATACACACAGAGCCCTGTGTTCCTTCTTGAAACTCCTGATGTGAGGATATTTTAAAACAGTCATTTTATTAAGAAAAAACATTGTGTGTATGGTAGATCCACGGAAAGAAGGAAAAAAAAAAAAAAAAACCAAAACCAACCCAACTCTTTCTATGGACTTCAGAAAGGTGTTTTAACAGGAGGGTGAAAATAGGTAAAACAATTTTAAGGCTTTCCATGTCTTCTGAACAGCACAGATTGAAGTAAAACCATGAAGAAAGATGTCAAAAACACACTATCTTTCTATCCACTTTAAAATGCTTTCCCCTTGAAAACTGTTTCCTGTGAGATTTTAAAGAGTTGGAGGGTAACAGTTAGAGCACACTTAGAAAGCAGCGTGAGCATTTGAAACAATCAGTTAGTTGCCCTTCTTCGGTGTCTGAAGGAAGGAACTCTATTTGAAGTTGTGCCAAAGAATCAACCGGTAACATCCTCCTGACAGAAGTCAGTAATAAATTAGGCTAATTTCATAGGGCCTGCCTGGTCTCTAGGAATTTGTAATCTCTGTGGAGTATCAATCTTTTTTTAAAAGGCAACAATGAAATGAACCTCGAAGGACACTTCCAGGGAATGTGCAGAAAGCCAAAGCAACTTAGATAAACAGATAAGATGATTCCCATGTTGTGAAGTGGCAGAGGCCCAGGGGGCACACTAACTGCCCCCGCTCTTCTCAGTTGGTCTACTGGTCTGGTCTCCACTTGCTAGAATAGAGATTACCCTGGTTTCACGGGTAGGGAGACGGAGATGAAAGGTAGTCACTTGAACTGTGGACTTTCCTGGAGTGACCCTCCAGAGTCCTTTAATGTTCCAAAATAAATCTTTCCCCTCCCATGTAACGTAAGCCAAAAAACAAACCTATCACTCAGGGCAGTACGGTTTCTAAATGTAAATGCCCATGAGGTTGCAATTATGGAAGAGAAAGAAGGTCTCTGTCACATTTCCTGGGAAAGGGGTATAGTGGGAATATAATTGTCTTCTTTGAAGACAATTCTGAGATCTAATCCTGATTTCAGGTCAATGCCAATTTGAGAGCCATTGGTTGCAGTAATTCTTACTAGGTTGTGAGTGACTACTGATAGGTGAATCCTCCTGTTAGGTGTTTGCATTTTATTTATTTAAAAAAATTTTTTTTAAGATTTTATTTATTTATTTGACAGAGAGAGAGAGCGATCACAAGTGGGCAGAGAGGCAGGCAGAGAGAGAGGGGGAAGCAGGCTCCCCGCTGAGCAGAGGGCTCGATGCAGGGCTCGATCCCAGGACCCTGAGATCATGACCTGAGCCGAAGGCAGAGGCTTAACCCACTGAGCCACCCAGGCGCCCCAGGTGTTTGCATTTTAAAGTAGAACTGTTGGGACGCCCGGGTGGCTCAGTCGGTTAAGTGTCTGCCTTTGGCTCCGGTGTTGATTCCTGGGTCTTAGGATCGAGCCCCGCATTGGGAGTCTGCTTCTCCCTCTTCCTGTGTTCCTCCCCTGCACTCGTGCTCATGCTTTCTCAAATAAATAAATAAAATCTTAAAAAAAAAAAAAACCCAACCAAGTAGAACTGTTCATCACCTCAAATGAATCTGTGATTGAGGAGGGGGGCATATGCATGCACGCATGGCGGCTCTGATCCTTTCCGGAGCCCCGTTACTGGTGTTCTCCTTCTATCTGCATCTTCTCCCCATCCCTTGCACATACCGACACATCAAAAGAGAAGGTCAGCCTCTTGGCATCTCCTCCTGGCAGGGCTCCGAGAGAATCTTGAGAAGCCACAGAATTGTCCCCGAGGGACAGGGCATTAAACCAGATGGGTGGTGGTGGGGACATGTCGTTGGCAGCACGTTCCTCCCTTTCCTTGGCAGAGCCAATAGACGGGCACTGGGCAGGCCAGTTCCTGCAGGCATCGGCTTAGCACGTGCAGGTCACATCTGCCCCCTGCCCCGCCTTCCTTGGATACTTGCCCCCCCCCCCCCCCCCCCCCCGGGCAACCCTTGCCAAGAGGCATCTCTGCCTGATGGTACCTTAGGTGTGTGCCCAGATTGATGCAGTTTTCTTTACTGAATTAAAAAGAAGCAGGCTAGGGTGGGAGAGGAGGGGGTACCCACCAGAATGATTCCTCTGCCAGATTGCAGGGCATCCCCCTCTCCATCCCAGAGAGAGTGTGTGAAGAAGCCTTTTCCCTCCAGAAAAGCTTCTCAGTGTTGACCCCTTTCCATTTTTCAGCGGTAAGTTTATAGATGTTTGCATTTAGAAGCCATATTAACGGATGTGTGTGTCAGTGTGTGTGTGTGTGTGTTTGTGTGTGTGTGTACGGGTTGCATTAACTTACCAGCTTTCCTTTTTGAGGATCTTTGCCAGCCGAGAGAGTCTCTTCTCGGGGGTCCCTGTCAAACTTGAGGTGCTGGAGGGGAGGCAGGCTGGTGTCACTGCCTGGTAATGAGGAGACAGCAACTCAAGCCTTTGATCTGCTCCTGCAGAGAAAGCGAATCTCCAGACTTAACCACTTCAGGGAGAGAAGAGGGCTGAAGGACAGGGTTGCCCAACTACAGGCTGGAGAGAACCCAGCCAGTGTCATCGGTCGGCCTATCTGATAAAAGGTCTTGTGAAACCTCATTTGAAAATGGAATTCCATCTTGGCAAAGGTTTTACACCACTTGTGAAATGAAAACAAGCTGGAGGGGTCAACAAATGGCCCAGGAAAAACAGCTTTGTGAGGGCTGATGCAGAAATGTGCTCTGCTTCATCTTAATGTCGTCTGTTCATGCTTTCAGGAAGAGCTTGTGGGGATGTTCAGATAACATCTGTGAGAAGGAACTCCAAGCTCTAGGAAAACTAGGCGGTGAGGTGGGGACAGAGAATCGGGCCCCGGACTTCACTGGCAAAGGATGTCTCAAGATCCAGCTTTTCTCAAGCCTCGTGCTGCTGTGGGTCCCTATCCCTGTCTCTAAGTCACAGATTAGGGAGGGTGTCCGTCAGAGGCGTATGTCCCCGCTTTGTTCAAGAAACGCTGGACTGATGTTTTATCTGAGTTACATGGAGGAGAGGGGGAGAGCAGAGACAGTAAGTAAGATCCTCAAGAAATGGCCTTGATGTCACAGTAGATGGTAAATTAGGAAATGATTCAATGTGGTTAAGAAAGATTAACTAAGGGTCTAGGGCAAATTGGAAAATGTTTCCCAAATGTTTGTCTTAACTGTGAAAAATGTCTGGCAAACTCCCCCACCCCCATCCTCAATTTGGAAGTGGTTTGTTTTACTTGTTTTGGAAGAAATAAATATTTGCATTAGACCAAAACATTCGGGGCAAACAGTTCTCCCGAATTCTGAGGCTCTGTGTGGGTTGGAGGAGATGTCTCAGGCCGGTAACATCATACCTTTTTTGGCTAAATCGAAGGCACCTTAGGACACAATCTTCACATGTTTTTCCCATCACAACTAGAACGGGGCTGAGCAAATGGAAAGAAAGTAGGAAGCCAATGATCCTTCCAGACCTAGGAAAGGCTGTCGGCCTGCCATGCGAAGGATGCGATCGTTATAGAAAAATCGCCTTTCTGCTTATAGGCAAAGAGGCTGGATCCAATTAAGACAAGGAAAATGTATGTTCACTTGGAGGAAAAAAAAATTTCTAAACAGTCAATTCTGTAATCCTCTCTGGAGAGGAAGAAGCCAGCGTGACGGGGCTTTATGGATGATGCCAAACCCTGTGATATATAATAATTAGCAACCACTGGTTATCTTGCCACACACTCATTCTGCAGACCACTAACCATTGCTTGGGATGGAATGCACCGAGCCTAGATATTTGCCCCAGATGTCTTCCCATCAGTAGTATCCAATTAGAGGGATTTTTAAAATTAAAGCTTAATTCTCTATAACATATAACAGAATATAAATTAAAGAAGGACAAACCTGATTTCCTCAGTGGTTCCACGGGTTGGGAAGGTGTGGCTTAGTTTCCGGGTACGCTTCGAGTCTACTTCTCAGCTTACATTTTGGTAACTGCTGGGCGGCTGATGGTTTTATATCGTCGTGCCTGCTATTCTCACTCATCTGTTTAGTAGCTTGAAGACATCTTGGGAGTGAACGGGAGGGGGTCAAGGATTTGAGAGACAGGTTCTTCCTGGGCAAGTGTTTAGAAGTGAACGTGTGTCTGCTCATAATTCCATTCACCCAGCGTGCTGGCCCTTGTGCTCTGAATATGCGCCCTCAGCGGGAGAGCTCGGGGGCTCCATGGAAGCAAAATTCTGATGGGAACAGCCCTGGATTGGCTTCTGCGTCTTGCCCAGTGTCATAAATCCAGCATTTAGTGCATATTTACCATGTACGTGGCACCGTGGCAGGTTCTGACAAGAGGAAAGGGTGAACAATGGAGTCTCTCCCATTTTTCTAGAAGAATCACTTAAAAATGATAAAGTCCTTTGTGTCCATGGTTTTAGTTGATCTTTATAGTCCCGTGAGTACGTTTTACTCTCCCCATTCTTGTAGATGAAGAACTGGAGGCTCAGAGGGGTGAATGACTTACCATAGAGTCCTCTGCTAGTTCCAGAGCCTGGACCCCGCACCGACCCCCCTCCACACTCCGTCCCTGCTGTCGCCCTCCACAACTTTACCAGCTATTGGGAACATCCATACTGACATACATGAGACGTTTGAAAAAGAATTGAGTGTGCAGCTGTGACTCACAGCTAAATAGGAGTCGTTCTATCTCATTTTTAAGACTAAAAAAATTTTCCCCAGTCTACCTGTTTGCTAAAGAAAAGTGAAACAGCAATGCAAAACAGCAAGAAGAAAGTCAAAATCTCTCTCCTCCCAGCTGTCCTGGCTGCCAGTCCTACCCCTCAGAGATAGTCCCCATTTACATTTACGGAGTCATTTTTCCAGATCTCCGTGTCTCTGCACGTGTGACAAACTCGTCCATTTTACACGAGCAGCAGACTGTATACATGCTGTTTTGCAGCTGTTTTCAGGCACCTATATGTTGTAGGGCTTCCCCACATCTGTGTTTCTAGTTTCCCATGAGATGGATGGGTGCTGGGAAAAAATTGTGAAGCACTTTGGAAACCAAGTGTCGTTTCAGTGAAATGCAGGGTGTCTCCTAGCATAACCCTGAGGGTTATCCGGTTCCAAAGGGGTCTGTGTTTTCCATTTGTCTTGGCCTGGTTTAAGCGTGTATTTAACCAAGCCCCTGCAGTGGGCCATTTAGGTTTTACGGTTTATTTATTTGTTTATTTTTTTTTTATTTAGTAGGCTTCATGCCCAGCACGGAGCCCAAGGCAGGGCTCAAACACATGACCCTGAGATCAAGACCTGAGCTGAGATCAAGAGTCAAGACGCTCAACCACTCAACTCACTAAGCCACCCCAGACCCCTAGGTTTTACAATTTTTAAATATATTGTAAACAGTGTAGGAATATCCTATACATTGTGTAACATCTCGATACACTTATTTAAAGATTTAGGTTTAGTTTCTTGTTTTTTTTCCCCCTATGGTGATATCTGGCTATTAGAGTTTCCTCACCTCCTACCCCACACTCTGCTTTGGGAAGAACAGTAATAATTTCTCAAGTGGAGTTAAGTGGCCTTGGGGATGTACAAATACATTTTCTTATGAGAAAGGAGCATGATACACAGGAGGACTTGTGATAAGACACTTTCGAAAACTTTGGGATGTAACACCCCTTAGCTCTGAGAATACAGACATCTTTTCTATGATATTCAAAGTTTGGATTAGGGAAATCAAGTTCAGTCAAAGACTTTCCTTGGCAATGACAATGTCATTGCCTCTGGGTTTTGCATCGGTGGGCTGGGCAGGGAACCTAGACTCAGATAACAAGCCCACGGCTTCATAAAAATGGTCTAGTACTTATCTCCTTTGATCATCACCACAACCTAGACTTGGCCAGTCCTTCTTCTCCATCTTTTTCTTTCAGTTTGCGAAAGAAAGAAATCAAGCTCAGAGAGGTGATTTTCCAAGAAGTGATTTTCCAAGGGCGCACAGCAAGGACCTACTTCTCCCCCTTCTCCTCTGGTGCTCACCCCGTGCGTCTGTTCCCGTCTTTGTGGACTTGCACAACTTCAGCAAAGTACCACTTGGCTCATGGAGGCGGTAGATTAGTAAATGTATCTTGGGGTAGGCATGCTCTTTCCTAATTCCCTCAAAGGTGCTGCATGTGCTCCTGTTGGGAGTTCCCCCTTTATCTCTCTCGAGCACACCTGTCTTTTATCTGGTACGGCATTCTCCTCTGTGGAATTCTATGGGTTTTTCCACCAGTAGCTACTTTGACTGAAGGTTTGCATGTGATTTACCTAGGTGAGGGTTCTAGGAGTCCCACCTTGAGACTCAAAAGCACAAATAAAAACAGTCTAATACAAAAACAAGTCACTGGCCCTGCCTCCCCTCTTTGTCTCCCTCCAAGAGAAGCTTGGCACGAGGGCAGCATCCAAAACCTTGGGTCTTCAATACTTTTGTAACTGTTGGAGGGGAGGGTGGCATTTTCCTCCCGGAGGCATCTGTGGATGCGTTGGCTCACATTCTAGTGCTCACTGCTGCCTGGGAGCAGCAGAGTGGACCAAACTGAGAAAGGCTGCCCGTTAATTGGATGATTAGTCTGAACGTGGCCGTGGACTCACTGTCATCTCCGTGAGCTCCTTTCTTCCGCAGAGAAGGGGTCTGAGGACTAAAGGAAGCCCAGGCAGAGAGCGGTGCCAGTCTCTGGTGAAGGACCGGGCCCCCGGCCAGGACCATCCTCCAAGGTGGCTCGGCAGCTCTGATGCCGATTCTCAGGCTGCATTGGTTCCCCAGGGTGACAAAGTGCCGCACCATGGGTAGCTTAGAACCACAGAAATTTATTGTCTCACGGTTCTGGAGGCCAGAAGTCAAAATCGAGTTGTGGGCAGGCCACAGTCCTTCTGGAGGTGCTACGGAAGGGTCTGTTCCAGGCCTCTCTCCTTTCTTCTGGTAGCTCCAGGCATTCCTTGGCTTACAGTTGTCTGTCTTCTCCTTACCTCCCTTCACACGGTCTTCCCTCTGCGCCTGCCTGCCTCTGTGTCCAAATTTCCCCTTTTTAAAAGACACCAGTCAAACTGGATTAGGGCCCAGCCTAATGACCTCATTTTAACTTTAATTTTTTTTAAATTGAAGTGTAGTTGACATACAATATTAGATTAGGTTCAGGTGTACAACATAGGGATTCAACCTTTATGTACATTAGAAACCGACCTCATTTTAACTTAATCACCTCTGTAAAGACCCTACTTCCAAATAAGGTCAATTCTGAGGTTAGGGTTTCAACATACCTTTTTTGGGGGGGTAAGGGGGTGGACATAATTCAACCCATAAGAAAAAGCCCTACCCATGATCTGAATCAGAAGCTCATCAGCAGTACCTAGGAATTTGTATTTTAAAAACTCCCGAGGATCAGCCAGGCATGGGAACCACTGCTCTGGAGATTTTTTGAGTCTCTCCGGAGATGACGTTGAGCCTCTATTCCATCCTGGCTCTCCAAATAGGACTCTCTGCACCTTCTCTGGGAGCTGTCCTCTGCTCAAATCTTTCTAGGGTTGGGGAACTCACACCTTCTCTCAAGCAGCCCCTCCTATTTTGAACTGCTGAAGTAAGAAAAATATTTATTAGACAGGCTTCTTGCTTTACCCACTAAATTGCAACCTCCCTGAGCACTGGGACTCAGGTTTTTTCTTTTCTTGTATCTCCCTGGGCCTCAGCAAATGCTGATGGTAAACCTAAATCTGTAGTCAAGCTCAGGGACGCCTGGTCTATTAGGTCCTGGTTCTGCTTTTTGGAGGCATCTGGAATAAATGCACCACACTTTGCTGGGGGGGCTCCCCCTCCCCCCCCCCCCGTGCAGAAAGGTGTTTTGTTTTGCTTTTAAGATTTTATTTATTTGTGAGAGAGAGAGAGAGCTCGCAAAAGAGATCATGAGCAGGATAGAAGGGAGAAGCAGGCTCCCTACCGAGCAAGGAGCCAGCTGTAAGCCTTGATCCCAGGACCCTGGGATCATGACCTGAACCAAAGGTGGACGCTTAACTCACTGAGCCACCCAGGCACCCCGAAAGGTGTTTTATTATAGCATGGGGACAGGACCCGTGGGCAGAAAGAGCGGCTGGGGCCCTTCTAATATTAGAAGACAACGGTGCTTCCCACATTAAAATTGAAGCCAGAGCCCCAGCCTCTGGATTCCCAGCTCGGTGCTTTCCTTGCACATCACGTTCAAGTAACTGACATATTCAGCCTAGGATCAGAATCTGTTAGCAGCTGGGAAAATTGTGTTACTCACATCTGGCAAAGCTCAAGGACATAGCCATTTAATAACTTCCCGAGATGAGGTCAAGACACCCACTTTCTTTCTTTTCAAGGTAATATTGGTATCTTCACTTGCTCTTAAGTGTCCTGAGCCAAGATGTTTCAATTCCCCTGAAAGCTCTATTGATGCCTCTAATGAAGAGGTTGAAGGGGAAGAAAGAAGGTGCTACCAACATGCTGTGTGAGCTTTGGCACATTGCTTGACCTCTCTGAGCTATATAAATGTACACCTTGCCCAGGTGATTTCTGGAGCTCTGTTCACCCTTCAGATCTGAGAATTTGCTGGTGCATTTTCCACTGATGGTAATTCATCTGCGGGTACTTCATAGTAAGATTTGATGTTAATTTGAAGAGCAGCCATTACACATTAAAATGAAAATTACCCCAAGGAAAGAATTAGAGCTGGGAGGGATTCCATGTGTAATAGAAACAAACAGGAAAAAAACCCACCGCTCCTAATTTAACTGATGCCTGCAATCTAAGAAAGGCAAATGCATGATTCTAGTATTTTCTTTAGTGGATTATAGAAAAGAAAATTAAATCAGAAGTCAAAAATAAACAGTTCGATTGCTCTTTACTGCATTATCTTAATAAACAGTCTTCCTGGAAAGTTTAAAAATACACAATGCTCTGTCTGGCCAAAGAAAACAATAAGTAAATATTGTTGAGAAAATGTGAGAATTTTCCATCTAGGCACAAGTGACGGCAGCACTGCCATGTGGACTTGGAGACATCCCACAAGGAGTTAGAGGTTGATAAGCATTACCTACTTTTCACGGCTTGTGGTTGGGGACACTGTTGTCACCATGGGGTTAGAATGGGAGTGGGCACTGCTGAACATTCTTGCAGGCTCTGGGCAAATCCTGACCCACTTCTTCATTTGCCTATAACGTTTGGTCTAGACGTCCGCCTTATCTTGACTGGCCACACATATTTCACAGTCTAGGGGGATGCCGAGAAGATTGGCAGTTCTCTTTCCCTTAGGTTTTCTATGGCTAGAAGTGGCAGACGGTGGTATCTTTGTCATTTCAGTATCTTTGTCGTCATCACATGGGGATAATGCCCTCATGATTACAGAAACCCAGTGAAGAATACAAATAAAAGAATGTCCAGATACAGACCCAAGTGTAGGTAAAAATTTAGTTTATAGTAATGGAAGCATTTCAAATAAAAACGGAAAGAATAGCTTACTCAGGAAATGGTGTTGAGATAAATGGCTAATGAATCATTGGGCAAGACATAACGTCGGATTCCTACCTTACGCTAAGTAAACAAATTACAGATGCATTGAAGATTTAGATTTGTAAAAAAAAAAAAAAAAAAGAAACTATAAACATTCTAGAAGAAAATATAAGTGAATATTTTGTATAGTTTTGAGACATTATCGTAAGAAAAAAGGCTAACATAGTTGACAATGCCAAAAAAAAAAAAAAAAAGAATCTCTGACAAAAGAGATCATAACAAAAATTGAAAGTTGAGTGACAGACTGGGAAAATAGCCTTAACCTATTAGATACTCTCATAGAAATCAATCAAAAGGAGGAAATGTCCAGTAGAGAAATGTCCAAAGACCATGAAGAAGTATTTCATAAAAGAAAGAATAGCTAGAAAAGAAGCTCTATTAATTAAGCAGGAGTCTTGGTTGCAAATGACAGGAATCCAGTTTGAACTAGTATAGGCAAATGAGAACTCATCTGGGAGGAAACTGGGGTATCTTGCATGTGAAGGAAGGGTGGCAAGTACAGGGACCCAGATGGCCTCAGAAGCGTTGTTAACCCGGAACTTGAACTCTACTAGCGCTCTCCATCTCTCTCATCTGCTTTGTGATCTACCAGCCTCCTGTTTTCTCACTACTTTCTCCATACGTTGGGGGAACATGTCATGGTTTCATATTTTACAACTTGCAAACAGTCTACAACAGTAGACAGAGACTGGTCTTTTCCTCCCCAGTTCTGATGTGAAAAACTAAGGAATGACTCCAGTTGACCTGTCTTGTGTTGGTGGATCGCTCGGGAACAATTCATGTAGATTGCAGGCACCAATTCTTAGATTCTTAGACTGAAGCCCGTAGGGGTCAAATGGTAACAACATGGTGGCTCTGGTTACAGCTAGAGAGGATGGGGGTAGTAAGGGGACAGGTAGTTTCTAGGGGAAGAAGAGAGGCATTATTAGGGGTTCATGACACAGGAAAAGATGCTCAACCCACCAGTAAACCGAATCTCGTGTATATGCAGAATCTTAGAATGGCAAAAATGTAACACATTGATAAGGAAGTGTGGGTAGATAGGTTCTTTCAAACATTACATTCCCTTTGCTGATAGGAGTGCAAATTGATGTCTTTCTCAAGGAGTCTGACAATATATACGTCAAAAGGCTTAAAATTATGTAACCCTAGACCTTGAAATTCCAATTCTAGGATTTCATCTTAAGAAGCACAGTGCACAAGGGCGCCTGGGTGGCTCAGTCATGAAGCATCTGCCTTTGGCTCAGGTCATGATCCCAGGGTCCTGGGATTGAGCCCCTCGTCAGGCTCCTTACTTGGTGGGAAGCCTGCTTCTCCCTTTCCCACTTCCCCTGCTTATGTTCTTTGTCTTGCTGTCTCTCTGTCAAATAGATAAATAAAATCTTTAAAGAAAAAAAAAAAAGAAACAGTGCACGAATGGTATACAGAGTGTTATCAATGGTAGAGGGTATTTTTAACAGAAATTGGAAATAATTTCAGTGACCATTTTAGGGGATTGATAATATGAATTTTGGCATATTCAAATAATGGACTCCTATGTAGCCCTTAAGAATTATGGAGATCTATTCTTATTGACCCGGAGAAATGATCATGACATAGTGAATGGAGGTTGGGATAACCTGGGTTTTGTATAGTGAACCTGTAACATATAAGTGGAAAAATAAGGTATTTTCATTTGGAGAAGGGGGGATGGCAATCAGTGCCTTGTAAATGTAAGTTTGCTTGCTGGGATCATAAAGAAATAAAATCTTTTTAAAAAACAAAGCATGTTAGGCCCTCTGGATCTCACCAAGGGTTGTCCTCCTTAGCATTTCATCTTGTTATGATCTTCTTGATCTTAGTGATCTTGTTTAAATGATTCTTGAAATATCTCCTTCTACCCATTTGTTGACTGACTGGCTTGATTGAATCTGTAATATATACCTTAGTGAATCTAGCACAACTTTTTGACTGTGCTGAATGGTGACACATCTTTGTCTTTCAAGTATAAGTTTGATTTTGGGGAAAAGCCTATGTTCCATTGTTGTCAGGTTTGGTGCATAAAGCAGGTAGCCCCCCTGGGTGACAGTTTGGGAAGTGGGGAGTCCGGGGCAAGAATGAAGAACGGGAACCTTCCCAGTGCTCTGGCCAGGGTTGGGGTTCATCTGAAATCCCCCAGGCACCATGCGTTCGCTTTAATGGTAACCACTATCTGTTGCTTCTTTTATCCTCGTGTTACCGTTTGTGGGAGGTGAACATTTTGATTCTTATTTGACAAGCTGGGCAGCTGGTAAAGAGAGAGACACCGCGGCTGTCTGGAATCCTGCAACCAGGGACGTGCTCAGTGGGTACCGGATTTCTGCCAGCCCTCTCTGGTGAACTAATGACTAATGAGCAGGAATACTTCGGGATGCACAAAACTGGAGTCCGTTTCACTGGTATGATTCAAGCGCCACCTTCTGGGTGTGTGACACTAGTAGGGGTGCTTCCGGAGGGTAAAGATGAAAGAGAGTGCTCCTCCCTTTCAGGGAGTTCTGATCTAGGTGGGCAAGGACAGGCGCACGGCCAACTACATTACAGGGTAGAATCTAAGTATAAAGACAGTCATGATGGGGGGAGATCACTTAAAGCATCTTGGAGAGGTGGCATTTGGGCTGGGCCACGAAGGCTGGTGGCTGTGGGTGTGAAGCCACCATCAAAAAGGCCCCCCTCCTCCGGGTACCAGGTCTGTGAAGGGGGCTTTATAGATGGTGTAGTTTTCATTATAATCTGATAAGTTAGGTATCCCTGTCATTTGCACACCAACAAACCCACAGAGGCTGAAGTGCTTGTCCAGGGTGAGGTAAGCACTGGAGCTTGGATCTGACCCTAAAGCCAGTGTGGTGGGAATTCCATCGCATGAGGTTACCACGCGGAGAGTGGTGAAGACAGAGACGCCTGGGAGCGCGGGGGGCAGAGCCAAGCAGTGGCGACTGGGGAGACTAGAACACGGCAGTTGTTCACCTGGAGCACGGAGTAGTTGTAGGGGAGCACGGAACAGGAAGGCTGGACCAGCATATGGGAAAGCCAGGCTGAGATATTGGGAGTTACGTTTTTAGGCAAAATGGAACCACTGAGAGTTTTCGAGCAGAGGAGGCTGATACTGGCTGAGCTGGAAGACAGCGAATCTGGCAGCAGAGGCTATGAAGCCAAATGGGCGGTGGTTCTGAGAAGTATGTGGTCCTGCAAAAAAGAGGGCTGAGGTGGGTGGAAGTGGTTTTGGGGAGGGTGGTTCTACAGAACTTGGCACCTGATGGGACATGAAGATGGGTGGAAGCGCAAAACTATTAAGTCTGAACCCAAGTGACGCGGTGGAGATGCCAGGAGATGCCGCTGGCTCTGGGAGAAGATGCAGGCGTGGTTTGGGTCTCACGGAGAGGAGGGGATGGCCGGCGCGGAGCCGTGGAGGCTGGAAAGAACCTTCTGGCCGGAGGCAAGGATTCGGGATATGAAGGCACAGCAGCAGCTTCAAAGAAGGTGGGAGCGGATGGCTTTGTTTTTTCCCTGCCCAGCACCCTCTTCTTCTACAGCCCCTCGTTTTTGCTTTGGGCCACCCCTCTTCCGTATTCTGTCCCTGAGGTTAGGTGGGGATGACTTCTCATTGGCTCCATGGGTGAGCAGGGACCCGGCCCTGGCCAATCAAAGCCCTGCTTTCTTTGACTCCCCCTCCCTGGGTTTAGGGATGAGGATGCGATTCACTGTCCAGAAAGGGCTTCCCTTCTGCTTCTGGGGTTGCCAAGCTGGTGGAAGGGAAGCCTGGAGCTACTGGTAGCCGTTGCCTGAGAATAAAGGCAGAGAGAGGGAGGGAGAGAGGGAGAGAGGGAGAGAGGGAGAGAGAGAGAGAGAGAAAGAGAGAGAGAGAGAGAGATATTCCTGGTCACATTGTTTGATGGTTGGTCTCCCGCTATCCTAGGAGCGAGATGTACCACCCTGGGCTTCCTGCTTGGGTGAGCCAATAATATGACACTTACCCGTCAAAGGGTCCTGGCTCATTCAGGATTAGCAGCCATGTCTTTAGGGGATAACTGCCTTAAAGGGCCCAAGAAGGCAGGCCTGGAGGGATGGGATGTAGATCGAGAGAAGGTGCCCTGAGTCAAGGAAGGCTGGAGAGCATTTATCCCAGGCTCTGTCTGAGCATAGGGGCAGGTGCCTTTGACGTTTGCCATACATAATACAACCCCCAGCCTGGTTGCCTTTGTGGGACTCTAACTGTAGGAAAAAAAAAAATCAGGAAACAAGTAAACAAACAGGCTGGTCACCATGGAAATGTAAACCCAAGGTGTTAGGAACAATAGCTCTGTGTGAGTCCGGAAGTGGATGCTGTCTCCACAGTTGGTTTGATCCCAGATCTGTTTCCCTGTGGGAGCCCGGACATATCCATAAGCTCGTTACATAGACAGCTTCCCCTGGAGAGGGAAACACCTCTGATAAGCCTTGGTTTCATCATCATTAAAATGGCTATAAACTTAATATGGTGCTTGTGCATACCGGTGCTCTCCTTACAGCTGCTGTCTGAGGTAGAGACTAGTTTTATCCCAATCCCACAGACGAGAAAGATGGAGATTCCTTAACTTGCCCAAAGTCACAGATACTAGTGGAAAAGGCGAGACTTGCACCCAGGCCCCAGCGTCCACACCCTTCCGACGGCCATATTCCGCCACTTCACACTGGTGTTCCAAAATTTTGGTAGAAGTTTGGTAGAAGGTAAAATATTTGGTAGAAATAATACTTATTTTGCTTGTCTTATTTTATTGAGTCCTGACCACAAACCAATGAAGTAGGTGCAACTGGTTAATCCCACTTCATAATGAAAAGTGAGGCACAGAGGATTTAGGAATCCTGCCCAAGTTCCACAGTCAGTAGGAGGCAGAAATATATTTTGAGGTTATTTTTTCAGATGGATTTGAAATGCTGATGTGTCTTAAAATTATTTGGGAAGCCCAGGATGTGTGTTAACTGTAATTTCTAAATCTGGCTCTCATCAATTGTGATGTTCTTCATGTGTAGATTTATATTAAATCGGGGGGTGACCATTGTGGACAGAGGATAATAGTAACTTGATTTGTCTATTATCGTTGGAAAACCATATTCTGGAATGCACTAACATGTAAGTAATTGGACAGTGTTAAGCAAAGGAAAAAGCTTTGAAAACAAAATCACACCTTTAAAGTCTATGCAAATTCTTTCCTCGGTGAAGGAAAAACCAAATGTACTACTGTTTGTGGGCTGGCTGGACGTGTTACAAATGCTGTGGGGTGGGAGTGTGTGACAATTTTTTTCCATTGAGGGCCCATTATAAGACACACTCGGGCTGCTTAAACTCCCCCAAACTCGTGAATTGGTTCAATAACAAAAAGCATGAATCATTTTAATATGAAGGTGCAGGAACATCTGCCTGAGTAATTTCTGACACTTTTTTTCTTCTTGTTGAAAATGTGTTACATTTGGGATTTCTTGTTGAAAATAAAAGTGGATCTGGGGACTGGTGGCCTAGGAGCTTCATGTAGACAGGCCCTGTGCTTATTATTTACTGCTCTTTGTCATGTGTCTGCATACAGTAGGTCTTGATGAATACTTTTTAAATGAATGATGAACTTAGGAACTCCTGGATTCTGCCCCAGGCCAAGCCCACTCCCCTCCAGGAGGTTCCTTAGACTGGCAGATGGCCAAGGGCTAATAGAAGCTTATGGTAAAGTTCCAGCTGGTTTGGGGGCCCAAAGTGGAGCTCTGGGCCACTAGACAGGGTGGCTCAGTTTGGGAGCCTGAGAGCCCCCTTCCTCCTCAGGCTCAGCCCCAATCTCAGCTCTCACCGCTCTGTCAGAAAGGGCAAAAGTACCTCTCCACCAGGGAGGGGATGGGGCCAGGGGAAAACAGGCAGAGATTCAGGAGGCCTCAGGGCCCGGCTTAGAGCTGGTTTAGAGCTGGCTTAAGCCTCAGCCAGATAGTGGCTCCCGGCCTGGCTGTTTCCAGAGGGTGTGAGGTTGGGCCTTGTGGTGACCTGCCCTGGGAGACCCTGCTTCCACCCTCTGGGATGGCCAGGTCACCTCCAGCCTCAACCCTGGGGAGCCGTCTTAATTAAGAGCTAACTTTGTGTTGGTTACTTCAGGTGTGCTTTGCACCCTGCTAAGGACTGACTGTGTTCTCACTGGTTTTCCCTTTAGCACTTTTTGTTTCTTTTCTTTTTTTAGACACAGAGCACAAGGAGGGGGTGAAGGAGGGGAGGGGCAGAGGGAGAAGGTAGAGAGAGAATCTTAAGCAGGCTCTAAGTACAGCACAGAGAGAGCTGGACTTGGGGCTCAGTCTCAGGACCCTGAGATCATGACCTGAGCTGAAATCAAGAGTCGGTTGGTTGGACGCTCACCAGACTGAGCCCCCCCCCAGGCGCCCCTCCCTTTAGCAGTTCTTTTTCTCACTGCTTCCGTCTCTGTTACACAGAACATGCATACCTCCGTGAGTAGTCTACAGCTCAGAAAGCTTTATCTCCTCCTCCTTAGGGGGCTACTATTCGGATTGGGCTGTCATGATCCCAATTCACAGATGAGGAAATTGAGGCTTAAAGAGGATAAGTAATTTACCCAGCATCATGTGTCTTCTCAGTTGTGTAAACCAAGCAAGGGAATGTGACTCTTAAAACCATTTTTCTTCCCCACTGGGTCTGGGGCCCACTCCCCTGCTTTGAATTTGGGAAGGAAGGTACAGGCCTTTCTTTTGTAGGATTATTTATTCAAGTGACTGGTTTTTGCCCAATCACAGGGGACTGTGAACTCGTTAAGGGCTTTATGCTCGGTATATCTTGTATATTTTTATTGGGAAAAGGCCACCGCCCATCATATATCTTGTAGATCTATTTCAGCGAAGCTGACTATAAAGCGTATTTCAGTAAAGTGAGCTCATGTAAAACGAATTACAGTGAAGTAAATCCTAGTTCCTGGTCGGTTTCCTTCCTAAAAAAATAAGATCGCTCCCAGAAAGTGTCCCAGGAGGATGGAGGTCTGGGATCTGCCTTTGGTCACATGCCCACATCCCATGCCTGCTCTCCCCAACCCTCTAGGCCCTGGTGCTGTTCTTTTGTGCACATAGTAACAGCGCCCAAGAAAGTTGGGGCCCTGGTTGTAGCAGGAGTTATTTACCTTCTAGTCTAGGGCTGGCCACTTGTTCAGCCCACACCATATCTTAAAAATCAGAAAATGTCACCTCATGTCCCTGATTTAAGATTTCTTTTAGAAAATTGGAAGTTCTGGCAATATTAGGTAAGAATCTGTGCATCACACCGTTTGTCTACCATATTGGTTGTCTGTCTGGGGGCAAAGTTCCAGGCTTCACATTTCACCACAGCCCACACATTTCCCTCTCGCCTCACGTGCAGCAGCTTTTACTCAGTTATGTCATCTGGCCAACCCCTGGGTTGGGGCCCCTGTCCTTTTCTGTGGTGTACTTGCCTTGCAAACTTTAAGTTATATAATAACAAGTTCCCCCTTAAAAAAAAAAAAGTTTGCAGGCACACACAATTTCAGCAGGCACTGAGTTTGCTCATTTAATGCTGAGAACTGGCCGCCAGAAGGGCCTCCGAATACCTAGCAGGAGTCTGTTGGAAGGAAGGGCAGCGCGGGCACTCTGGCGTCTCCAGCCCACTAAGTGGAAGGGCTTCCTTTAAAGAAATGAAAAGTAACGCACGAGGCTAAGTGATAAACGCGGTATTCAAGGGGGAGACCCTTAAACTTCAGGGGGACGGAAGGAGAGGGAGCTGGGAGGGGTAGGTGTGCTGTGGGGACATTCCACGACAAAGGAAATGCAGGCAAGTGAGCTGGGAAATACCCAAGTCGGAGCCTGAATGATGCTGTTTACAAGTTCTTACAGGAAAGACTATTATGGGCGAGCTCTTAATGGGTTGTCTGTCTGTCAAGGGGAGAGAGAGGCTGGGGGGGGAGGGGGAGGGGCTGGACTTGAGATGGAGTGACTCTAAACTTTGCTTCTTGCATTTCCTGTCTTTCCATTTACAGTCTGCTTGGGGATTAAAAGGCTGGGGGGGCGGGGGGGCCGCTGAGCCCGGGAGGAAGGAGGTGTGTGTGTTTCTGTTTCACGTTCTGAATGTTTTCTGGACCCAGAGAGGGTTTTCTGGTCTGCGGAGGAGAAGACCCCTTGTAGGCCCTCGAGGCGGAGGAGATGATGGGCGGAGGGTGAGATGTTATCAGTTTCCTGGGTGGAGTATGGACCGGAAGGAGGGGTGCCTGGCCCTGAAGATCTCAATTAAACTTTGGACTGGCTCACCCAGGGAGGTGGCACGATTTCCTCTGGAGGTCTAAAATAAAGAGCAGAGATTCACTTCCATCTGGAACAATGGGTGCGGCCCTGCCTGGCGGCTAGGATGGACCCAATGATCTCCCCAGCCTTCTTTGTTCTGAGGCTAGACACCCCACCCCTCACCCGCCCTGGAGAAACTTCTGGAACTAGAAAGGTTCGGTCTCAGCACATTAGAATTGCTGCTAGAAAATAAAGACCCTTAAAGCTGGATCCTTTGGCTTCTTGGGCAACGAGCAGGAAAACACCCACCTTCTCTTAGACCACGCACTTGAATTCTAGTGTCAGTGAATACAGCAAAGAGAGTCTTACCCTTATTTAAAAGTGGACCGCACAGTTGTTGACTCTTTCAAGGCCTGACATTAATATACCCTAATTCAATTTTCTGTCTGGAGTGGTTCGCCACATTCTTCTGGGCTCCGATGAGAAATGGTGACCTCCCTCCCCAAAGAAGGGTGATCCTATGGCTGGTGTCAGGATTCATAGTGTCTTCTTTCATCCTTAAAAGGTTCCCTGTTTGGACAATAAATTACATAGTCTACCATGAAGGAGCAGAAAAAGCTCAGTAGAAAACTGTTTTGGGAGGGGCCATTGAAACCAAGGCATGTGAAATATGTGGTTTTCCATTTATATATACATATATTATTCTTTTTTGTAACCTAAATGACATTATAGCATTCAGAGCCTGACTTCTTGCTGGAAAGAGAGGAAGGAAGTTTTGTAATTGAGAAAGGTCATTAAATACACACACACACGCACACACACACGCACACACACATACAACTAAACTAAAAAAAACAAGTAACATGAAATAAAAGAACCAGGAGCTTCCCAGTCGGGGCCTTACCCGTGCTGTGGCTGTGGGGGCTGGAAGCAGGCTTGGAGCTCCCTTCTGTCAGCAGGCCCCCAAGGAGCACAGCTTGGGAAGGAAAGAGGTTGCAGACAGGGCCGTGACCTGATGTTGCACAGCTGGAACATCCCGGAATGCAGACAGGGCCCTGAGGTCAGAGGGAGTGGGATGCTGCCAGGCATCTCAGTGCTTTGCTGGGGCCACTGAGTCCATCCTTGACCGTGGTTGATTGCAAGAGTGGGGATTAGGGATTGAAAAAAACCGTAAGCTCTAGGCACTTCTGTTAAAAGGGAAACTAAGGCATATGACAGATTTTAAGTTTATTTGAAAATCGATTCAAGTCAGGCAGCGCCAGATGGGAAGTGTTCGGGAGGGATCCTCTGAAAGGAGCCGGGGGAAAGGCTCCCACAGAGAAGGTACAGGAGCACTGGGAGACAGTCATTCGATTGGCTACAGCTAAAAGCCTAGTGGGCTGTTTATGATTGCTTGGCCTGAGCATTTTCTTTTCATAACCTTGAGGCATTTCCAGACTTAGGTTTTGGTGTGCTTACTAGACTGCCACTCAATCTAATGGCCTCCTCGTTGGATTAATTTAACACTTCCTAAATGGAGTGACCTAAAAGCAAATAGTTCTCCACTCTTAGCCTCGGCTTCCTCGTCTGTAAAATGGGGACGTACCACCGCCTCTCTCCAGGGCTTCTGTGAGAAGCGAATGGAGGAGAGCAGAAGGCATCGGTAAGCTGGGATAAGCCATGCCAATGCGAGAGGATGGCCCTGTGGCCCTTGTGTGGTCGCAAGGGCTGGTGTTCCTTATAGGCAAGCGGAAGGAGTGACACTGAGCCACCTTCATGGCAGGGACACATGACAGACGGCCTCCAGTGCCGTCTCTTCCCAGCCCTGTCAGCAACTGACAGGTTCAATGAGGCTTTGCCAGAATGTTCAAGTAGCTTCTCCTAACACGTGTCTTTCTTCAAACTCTGTCCCACCCTGCCGACCACAAATTTCACTGGGAGCATCTTTTGCCAAAACGGAGCTGGCACAGCTGTAGAAAGAGGCAGTGTTCTATATGATTGTGAAAAACGACACAGCGGCCAGCGCATAGGATGTACTCATCGCTCACCCACCCTCCCCACAAACGGCTTCTGAGCCCTGCTCTGGTCGCAGGCACTGGGGCGATCGGGGTGGCTGGCTGGGCAGACATGGTAGCTGCCCTGGTCTGGAACGTGCCTCCTTGAGGGAGCAACCTGCAAAAATAGCACAAGTAACTTACAATCTGTTAAAGAAAAAATGAAGGCTGAGAGACCAGCAATTGAGCAATAAGTAGAACCGTTTTACTGCCGGGTGGGGAGCCCGACAGCATAGGGTCTTGACTGTGAGTGATGAGGTCGAGGCGGCTAGAGAAACGGCACAGGTCTTCCATAGCCAACACCTGGGAGCTGTGCGTCACCGGCCCTGGGGAGGTACCCCCGCTGAGCGCCGGTGCCTGGCTGGTGATACCGGGGCTTGTCGGTTAGGTGGGCACGCAGTTAGCTAGACGTGGTCTCCAGTGTAAGGAGGACTGCCCGTGGCAGCCTGGTGCTCTGTCGTGTCTGCCACATGAGAGGTTTGCCACGCCAGTATCGTGGCACCCAGGGGGCTCTGCACTGCTGTCAGGAGGCTGGGTGGCCAGGGAGGGGTTTGCCCCATGTAATGATTTATGTACCCATTAAAGATGAAAATTATTGGGGCACCTGGGTGGGCTCAGTTGGTTGGGTGTCTTCTGCCTTCGGCTCAGGTTGTGATTCCAGAGTCCTGGGATCGAGCCCTGCATTGGGCTCCCTGTGGCGGGGAGTCTGCTTCTCCCTCTCCCTCTGCTCCTCCCCCCCTCATGCTCTCTCTCTCTCTCAAATAAATAAATAAAATCTTTAAAAAAAATAATGGCACAATGTCTTGTTTAAAAAAAAGATGAAAATTACTAAGATTATGTAGAAACATGAAAAATAACATATAAACTCTTTTTTTAAAAAAAAGATTGTATTTATTTGAGAGAGAGAGAGAGAGAACAAGCTGGGGGAGGGGCAGAGGGAGAGGGACAAGCAGACTCTGCACTGAGCACAGAGCCCAACGCAGGGTTCGATCTCACGACCCTGAGATCATGACCTGAGCCGAAATCAAGAATCGGATGCTCAACCGACTGAGCCACTCAGGCCCCCCCAAACACATAAACTCGTAAATACAAGGAGTCCAAAATGCAAAGATCACAATTGTAGTACTCCGAGATTCTGTGGTAGTGAGTGATAGAAATGCAAATGTGTCTGGGGTTCTAGGGGTATTCCTAGATTTCTGGATCCAAAGAGTCAAACGACAGTCCTGGGGTTTTTTGTCCCCACCTCTCAGCAATGTTGGTCTCTCCTCTGCTTTGTTCTCGGCGGGTCTGGAGGTCTCATAGCTGCTCTCTATGCAGCTTCAGTGCAAAGAGAGCCTCTTATCTGAAAAAGCAGCAGGAATGCCTTGAAAAAGACTCTTTGTGGTGACACGAGATCACTTGCCTGTGTGGGGGCTGGAGTTGGAGGGAAGGAAGGATGATGCGGGCCATGCAGGAGGGCTGGTAGAGAAGGAGTGCCAGGTAAGCGAAAGCCACAGTTGTCCACCTCAACTGTGTAAGAATAAGGCGCCTCCTGGTACGACCAAAAAGACTCGACAGTGACTTACGTGCCCATGTGGTAGGAGCTTGGATTTTAAAGTTGTCTTCAGTGACAAAAGTCACAATGTTTAAATGAAAATAATCTGATTCAGAATTGTCCTTCCTGTCACATTTTGACTGGGGCCAAAGTAGACATATGCTTTTAAGCCTTGATCCAATAATCCAGGGTTCAGCAAACTTTTTCTATAAAGAGTAGGAAGTAAATATTTTAGCTTAATGGGCCGTGTGGCCTCTGCTGCAATTACAAAACTCAACCATTGCAGATTGAAAGAAGCCATAGCCTATACCTAAACAAATGGCCAGGCTGTGTGTCAATAAAACTTTATTTTTAACAGATATTGGGCCAGATTGCCATAGGCATTATCTTGTTAACCCCTGATATAGATATCTGAAACTTTTGTGTTCCAGTAGGCCATAAGACACTCCTATAATCTGCATATTTGCAAACCACATATCTGTAAGGGATTACTATCCAAAATATAGAAGGAACTCCTATAACTCAATAGGAAAAAAACCACATAACCTATTTAAAAAACAGACAAAGGACTTGAATAGACATTTCTCCAAAGAAAGACATACAGATGGACAACAGATACATGGAAAGATGCTCGACATCACTAACCATCAGGGAAATGCAAATCAAAACCACAATGATAAGTCACTTCATACCTGTTGGGATGGCCATTATCAAAACCAGAAAATAACAAGCATTGGCGGGAATGCGAAGAAACTGGAACTCTTGTGCATTGTTGGTAGGAATGTAAAACGGTGTAGCCGTTATGGAAGATAGAGTGGCTGTTCTTCAAAAAATTAAAATTGGAATCACCCTATGATTTAGCAATCCCACTTCTGGGTATTTATCCACAAGAATTGAAATCAGGATCTCAAAGAGATATTTGTACTCCCATGTTCATTGCAGTGTTATTCCCAATAGTCAAGAGATGGAAGCAACCTAAATGCTTTCAAAGGATGAATAGATTAAGAAAATGTCGTATATACAGGGGCGCCTTGTGGCTCAGTCAGTTAAGTGTCTGACTCTTGATTTCAGTGTGGGTCATGGTCTCAGGGTCCTGAGATCAAGCCCTGTGTTGGACTCCACACTCAGCACGGAGTCTGCTTGTCCCTCTCCCTCTGCTCCTCTCCTTATTCTTTCTCTTTCTCTCAAATAAATGAATGAATAAAATCTTAAAAAAAAAAAAGTCATATATACATGCAATGGAATATTAGCCTTAAAAAAGAAAGAAATCCTGCCACGTGTAACAGCCTAGATAGATTTTGAGGACATTTTGCTAAGTGAAATAAGCCAGTCACAGAAGGATAAACACAGCACGAACTCACTTATGTGAGGAATCTAAAGTAGTCAAATTCATAGAAACAGGAAGGAGACTGGTAGTTACTAGGGGCTGGGAGGAAAGGGACAGGAAGAGTTGGTATTCAATTGGAATAAAGTTTCAGTTATGCAAGATGAGAAAGTTCTAGAAATATCTTTACAACACCGTGCCTATTTAACAGTACTGGATTGTACACTTAAAAAATTAAGAGGGTAGATCTCATGTTATTTATTTATTTATTTATTTATTTGAGATTTTAGTTAATTTATTTATTTGAGAGAGAGAGAGAGCATGAGTTGGGGGGGGGTGGCCAGAGGGAGAGGGAGAGAATCCACAAGCAGACTCCCGACTGAGCCAGGAGCTTGATATGGGGCTCGATCCCAGGATCCCAAGATCATGACCTGAGCCGAAGGCAGATGCTTTACCGACTGGGCCACCCCAGGCGTAACCTCGTGTTATTTTTTTTAATCATAAAAATGTAGATAAGCTGAATTGTGTTAACAGTTTATTTTTTGTTCCTCATGTGGCTGGGAGCATTTGGAAAACATAATAGTGATCCCATCACGAAAGCAAAGGATTAGAATTGCCCTGTCCAAGGGGAGGTGGTAAGTAATATTCCATCACAAACTAAGCAACTGAAGATGTCAGTTATGGTCACATCGAAGATAGGGCAGCTAGAGGCCACGACAAGTGTTGGTTCAAACACTGGCCAGGATAGCTTTGTCTTGCCAGTTTGGGCTGTGCTTGCCATTCTGTCATGAATTTGGGATTAGTGTGGCATGTGTAGTTGACGCTTAAAGCTCCCTCCTGTACCCTCCAGACCAGGTGTTGCTTGGGATTGAAAACATTCATTGTTTGGTCAATAGAAGGTCAACCCTCACAGCTCTGATGGGAATGCTACCTGAGAAGGACCTTCTCAGATCTGCATTTTAGCATCTTCAGGCTCTGCTCCAGCAGCTGCTCTTTTAATGGGCATAGAGGGACCCCCCCGGGGTCTGCTCCAGATCTGAGAATGAGTCTGGGGTCCTGGGGTCAGAGATGGGATTTCGGACCCGCTTATTTTCTGCAGATGTGGTTATATGGTGCATAGAGGCAGTCTGGAGCATGAGGTCTCTGTGACCATCCGAGGCCTCCGCTCCAGGGCTCTCTTACCCAGGCCAATGAAAGGCGGAAACTCTGAGAACATTCCATTTGAATAAGATGCATTTTTAATAAAAAGCAATGGAAAATGGTAAACCTGGCTTGAGGAAAGGGAATGTACTCTTTCATGTAAAACAAACAAACAAAAAATGGGACTGTGGGAAGCATCCAAGAAAATAAGATGACCTGGAGGCTGAATTTAAAACTTGGCACCGAGGGAGATCTCATTTTCCCAGTCGATGACTCCCCCTTCAGCTGCACTCATGGCAGTGGAGCAAACTGAAATAACTTCATAAATTAAAGTTTATGCAGGCAAGAAACTACGCCTGGAAATCACACACCAGACGAAAACCTTGAAGCCTTTGTTTACCACTGACATCCTTGGTTTGAAGGTTAATGGCGTCTAGAGAAGGTCAGGTCGTACACATACGCAATTAAAAAGAAAATCACCGTGGATAGTCAAAGAGAGACCTAGCTGTGTTTACTTACTGTCCTTTAGGCCACTTTGTTTGCTTGTTTGTTTTTGCCTCTAGAAATAATGCCTTTGTCCTGCCATAATTAATTTAAACAGCTTTTGTTTAGACCGGGTTCGTGGAAACTTCTCCGAGAGCTCAAAGTATGTTGGCAAGTGATGCCTTGTAACTAGCACCTCAGTTTTTTTTCTTTTATTACTTAAGTAATAGAAGGATGTGTTTGGGATGGAAAAGATTCCAATTGTGTATGGAGCAGCGTACGTACCCATGAAAGCTCTACCTTACCTCCTTCCTGGCTGCTCACGCTTCCTGCTCTTTTTAGATCTTTATCTTCCGTTCGCTGTTTATGTGTCTGTGAACATGTGTGTATATATGTACACATACACATGCACATACTTAGTTTTAACACAGTGGGTCATGATGTATGTGTTCATGGACAGCTTGCTTTTTTTGCTTACCATGCCCAGAGCCACTCTGGTCAGTATGTACGTGTATGGCTTTTTAATGTGGCAGAGCGTCCCGTAATATGAATGCATAATTTACCAAACTATTTGCCTACTCTTCCTTTTTGCTATTAAAAGAGGTAATGATAGTGCGAGATCATGAATGTGCCTTCTGGAGCTAGACTGTCTGACTTTGACACGGGACTTCATGGACTCGGGGAAATGACCTAGGGCAAGGGATTGGCAAACTGTAGCCCTCGGGCCAAATGCACACCTGCCTCCATTTTTTTCTATGGCCTGCAGGCCAAGAATGATTTTCTTATTTTTAAATGATCAAAAAAAAAATCAGTAAATAGTATTTCCTGATATATGAAAATCGCATGAGATTCAGAGTTCAGCGTCCATAAATAAAGTTTCGTTGGAACACAGCCATGAACATTTGTTTACCTATTGTCTGGGGCTGTTTTCCTGCTACAATAGCAGAACTGAGTAGTTGTGACAGAGACCAGCTGGCCCACCTAAAATATTTACCATCTGGCCTTTTACAGAAAACATTGGCTGACCCTTGACCTAGGGCAAATAACGAATGTCTTCATGTTTCAACTTTCTTTTCTGTAAGATGGAGAGAATAGTAATACTACTCACCTTGTAAGGCTAAGGTACTTAATACACATACCAAAGAAATAGCACATGTAGCATATACCAGATGTATCACATAGGAAATGTACATACATAAATTACATGTAAAATACTTAGGACTTTTTAAGTGCTCAGTGAAGGTTAGCTACTATGTTTGCCTCATTGATGTTTTCATAACTCTTTATGCACATATGCAAAAATAGCCCAACTGCCCAGAAGAGGGCTGGATGGTAAAGGGTGTGTTGATAATGCTCCCTAACTGCCTTCCAGAACGTTTCTCCAAGGTTTGCTCCTACAGAGTCTCTGTCTTCCTACATGCCTGACAATGCTGGATATAGGGGCTCATGGAGTAGATAAGGAAGCCGAATCTGGGAAAAGCCTGATGGGCTTCATATAGGCTCTTCGGAGGCGGACCTGCCCCTCAGGGCACTCTGCCCAAACCTCTGGGCTGTGGTCATTGCTGGAAAGGTGTCTCCTCGAATCAGCCCGTGCTCACCGTGCGTTGACCGAGTGCCTCTTCTGCGCTGAGCCCTGGACCTGTGAATTCTCATTTTTAGTTCTCACTCCCACCTCTGTGTCACAGATGAAGAAGCTGGGGGGCTCAGGGAAATGCAGTAACTCACTCCAGGTCCCAAAGCTGCTAGTGTGGAAGTGGGGTTTGAACCCAGTTGTAGGAGATGTAGACACCACCAAACTTGCTACTCGACTCCTCCACTTCCGGGAAGGGATGAAGAGAGGGCAGGCGCCCTCCATCTTCTCTCCTCGCTTTTCCAAATCAGCATCTCAGAAATGGGTAAGAGCTACGGGAAAGATCGGCAGTGAGCCTTGAACGGGGTGCCTTTGTTGTGGCCGACTTCATCTCCTTTCAAGCTAAGTGAAAAAAATTGATAATAGTTCATCAGTGTTTTTCACGCTCCAATGTGAGGGTCTCTGCTGCTCGGTCATGCTGGGAATGATGTAGTTTTAACAGATAACCCTCCTTTGGGTGAAATATCTATTTTTAGGCGTCTCCCTGCGCTCCTGTCAAGGGTTTTTGCCCCAGCATTTCTCATGACCATTAGCACGCCTGCAAAACATGAAGCGGATTTACCCAGATATTCTTGACCTTGTGCACTAGGGAGATGTTTCTGGCTTTGTGTGTGTTTTCAATGACGAACATTTGCATTCTTTCCTCCCTGCGCATTTTTTTCCCCCTCATGTCGACATTAAAAAACAAGAAAATGTGGCTCACCCCAAAATGTAGAACTTGGGATTTTAACTCGCATGGACAGTAGTTCTCTATGAGGAATGCGAAACATTTGACAGAATTTCCTGAAGGAACAAAGAGCCACGATTCCCTGATTAAAACCACATTAAAACAAAAAGCAGACCATAACCAAAAGACCCGGGTAAGAGTGCTTCTTATTTAATCAAAAAGGCAACCCAAGTTGGTAGTTTATGGCCTCACTGAGGCCTTTCTTTGAGGCTTAAACTTTTTAAGAACACACTCAGAACTTCCTCTTTAGCCTGTCTTTACTCGGAGTTATTTTCCCAAAAGGCGGCCTTCCTTTCTGCAGCCCAGTGACGAACGGTCATTGTAATAGATGAAAAGGCAGAGCTTCCACTCTGATAGGCTGTGAGCATTTATCTGAAGTGGTAATTGTCAGATTCCCCTGTTATTCTTTGCTATCTGATGCACCCATGATGAAAGGGTCTAGGGGAAAGGAAATAAAAGGAAAAACCTTCTAGAAGGTTATGTGCTTGAAGCGGGGTTTGCCAGCCTCGACCCCACTGACATTTGTGGCTGGACCGTCCTTTGGCATGGGGGCTGTCATGGGCATTAGAGAAGTTGAACGGCATCCCTCGATGCCAGTAAATGCCAGGAGCACCCCCATCGAGATAACCAGCAACGTCTCCGGACACTGCCACACGTCCCAGCATTGAAAGCCACTGGCTTCGATCTTGGTTGTCGTGAACTTGCACCTGCTTCTCTGTCCTGTGCACCCTCAGCTCCCCCACGAGGGGGCTTCGTTTTCTTCTTCTCCTCCCACCCTCACTGCCTGGAGATAATGCTACATCTGGTGCGCCAAGCTCATCCCAGGCCCAGCTAACCGAAATAAGGCATGAGACTTGGAGTGCAACAAGTACTCTCCCTGGGGGTTTCTCTTGCCGCTGCTCTGCTCGGTGTGAGATCCTGCCAGGAGCAGGTGTGTGCAGAGCAAGATGCTCTGGGGACAGGTGTGCAGGAGGGAAACATCAGGTTGCCGTGGAGTGGAGCCCGGCAGCTCCGGCCTCTGGTTCTGGTGACACGGGCAGCTGATGGATCACCGTGCTCTGACCCCCAGCAGCCCAGGCCTGCTATGGGCAGGGAGCTGCCCTGCTGTTTCTCCTTTTGGAAACTGAAGGGCAGATATGGTGACGTTCCCAGGAGGGGCTTGGCTAGATCTCAGTGAGCAGGAGCACAGCCCTTTCCCAAGTCCAGGGAGTAGAGAGGCTCTAGAAACGTCTCTCCCTGGGACATGTGACTCTTCCAGCCTCCAGAACCCAGAGACCTGGTGCAGGGGGCTACACTGGCAGGGCAGGCAGAACGTGAGGCCTGAATTTCGGTTCAGTTCTACCCCAAGTAGCAGCACGACCTTGGGCAAAGAGTGCCCTCCTTCTGGTCTTCATCTTTCCCATAAAGCCACCTTCCCTTGTTCCTGTAGTACACTCCACATTTCTATTTTTCTCCTGTCTTACAGACAAAGGTGATACTATTAAGAGATGGAATTGTGACCTTCCTGAACTTGCTTTTATTATTTTTTTAAAAGATTTTATTTGTTTATTTGGAGAGCACATGAGCAGGGGGAGGGGCAGAGAGAGAGAGAGAGCATCGCCAGCAGACTCCACACTGAGCGCAGAGCCCGATGCAGGGCTCGATCTCACAACTCTGAGATCGTGACCTGAGCCAAAAATCAAGAATCAGATGCTTAACTGACGGAGCCACCCAGGTGCCCCTGAATTTGCTCTTAGTTGTGAGTTCCTAATTAGGGGGGGTGTGAGGAAGGCGCTTGGGGGTCCTTTGGTGGATTTTACCTTATGTTTATGGTGTCTTAGAGACCCCAATAAATGGCATATCTCTTCTCTGAACGAACTGAGAGATGAGGCCCTGATTGAAGGTTTGAACCTTGGAGGTTGCCCAGATTTATCAGGCAAGTCATCCTCCTCCCCTGGGGCCAGTAAGTCAAGTGTCCCCAAGGCCAGGAGTCCTTAGGAAAAGGGACCGACAATGGAGGGCAAGGGTCAAGGTCACTGTAAAACAGCAGAGGCC
>CM052894.1:9799016-9845854 GCA_028534135.1 Potos flavus | reverse complement strand
CCCCCCCCCCCCCCCCCCCGTTCTGCTCACTGGCCTCGCCCACACGCCCATGTGCCTTTCCAGATGGAGAAATTCTATTTGTTGTTTTTCTCCCACCCACTCCGAAGCAACAGATGGAAACATGGCATTAGCAGAGTCAACTTCCAAACAACCTTTGTGTTAATTAGGTAGAAATAATCAGATTATTTAAAAACAAAATCCAACGCAGTGCTTTTCTAGTTTTTGGATGCAGTATTTTTCTGTGCAAAGAAGTGAATTCACTCTTGGGGAAGCTCAGCTTGGCTTCCTTCCACCTCTAGGCAGACCCTTCGTGTTGAGGGTCTCAGTGTCTGAGGACCTGCCTCAATTAGTGTGGCCTCATCAATGAACTAGCCCCAGCCCCATTGCTGCTTTCATTGCCCGAGAGGGGGGGTGTGACTTCATGGTCAGAAGGCCAGGTGGCCTGGGCTTGAATCCTAGTTCTTTTGCCAATTCGGACGTGACTTAAGGTGATTTGGTTAATCACTCTGAGCCTCTGTGTTTTCATCTGTGAAATGGGGATAATAATAGGGTTGTTGAGATTTAAATCATCAAGGCATGACACATGATAAATGCTGAGTGTGGGCCGTTGTCATCCGAGTAGCTGCCACCATGGCAGTAGCTGTCACTGACATCATGTCAGCCTCTCAGGACAGGGAGGAGAGATGAGGGATGGATGGGTCACACTGTCTCTGTGATCCCTGTGGAATGCTGTCTTGGATCCGTCTCCAGGCTTGGACGTTGGAAGTGGACTTGGACTCCTCAATTTTCCTCAGAGGCCTGGGGCCCCCGCTGGCCTCTTTCTGGGTGACTTGGAGCTGGTAACAGAAGGGGAGCCCTCCTCTGGTGGCTGAGCCCCTGTGGACCCAGGAGACCATCCTCCAGAGGGATAGGGTGGTCTGGCTTCTCTTCAGGACAGAAGTGGGGCCTTGGTCATAACATTACCTCACCCCACACTCTTCCGGGCGAGTTTCTGTTTATTCTCTCATGGAAACACAGAAACAAGCTGGCATCATTTCCCAACAAAGAGGGACTTTTCACAGGAAGTTTGTAGGCCTGACACCTTCTCCCACTCGCTGTGGCGCGTGGCCTCTTCCCTGACAATGCGGTCGACTTGCTTGAGAACAATAGACAATTGTCGAGGCCTGCTTCCTGTGAGCAGGAAAAATGGGCACAGGTGGGTGTCCGGAGGCCCCAGTCCCCAAGGAAGGGATTTCCCGAGAGCGTCCCGCAGCCCCTACCGCGTGGCCAGGGACTCCTGTGGGTTGGGAGTCCCAAGTCACAAGGGCCCACGGGATCCAGGGGCCCAGCGCTGAGACTTCACGCGCTTTAACCCTGTCACGGTGACGAGGACTGAGGCGAGTCGCTGCTCTCCCAGCCTCTTCCCGGGAACCACCTTGGAAGAGGCTGGCCACCCCCAGGCCCGGGATGTCAACCTTTGGCAGGGAGGGGGCTCGCCCTGCCCCACCCGCTCTGCCAGCTGCGTCTCACACCAGTTTCTCTTCCTTTTTGTTCCTTGAGTGTGCCTTCCTGGGTGCTGGTCCCACGGCCTGGAACCCCTTCCTTCCTCTCCTGGCCCTTCCTGCCTTGGGTTCCTCACTGACCTTCAGAGTTTGGTGTCACCCTCCCCTTCTCCGGAGGCACCGTTTGCTGTCCTACGTAGCTGGGCTCCTTTGTGGACCACGGATTCTCAATCACAACCCTTATTCCTTCCTTTTCCCCCCAGTACGCACCAACATTTGTTATGGTGCATTTGTTGGCTTGCTCTGCGTGTTGTCTACCCCCTCCTGCCCCCCGGCGGGACCGTGAGCTGCCCACTGCTGGTTCTGCACCAGCACCAGCACCAGCCCGGCTCGCAGAAGCCCTGCAAACATCGCGGGAAGGCACGAATTAGCGGGAATGGGTTCTAGGAGATTCTCAGAGGTTTCTTCTGAGAGGTATGAAGTGGAGGGTTAAGTATGGTTTTTGTAAGTCCAACCAGAGGCATTTTCCTCCCGGCAGCTCAGACTGCAGTGTGCCTGGTACAACTAGTTCAGAGAAAAAAAAATTCACTTAGTTCTTAAGAAGGCTCTGGAAATTTCATCTGCGTTTGGGCGTATCAGCACGCGAGACCTCTGGAGCAATACAAATGTGGAGTTTGAACTCTACCCTCCCTCAGTGAGCAAGGCTGAAGTGATAGGACAAAATGCATTTAAATGTCATGAGTGTTATTATTAGTTGTAATCTTATCTTTGTTAATAATAATAACAGGACCCACCTAGAAGTTGCTGAATAGCAGATAGGCGGCTTTTCTAAGCTCAGGCTGTCTGATAGGGCTGTGGGCCCTGGGGAGGCGCCGACTCAGTTAACACCACGGTGAGGGACGGAGTGTGGCCCGGAAGCCCCACCCTGGCCACATCCTCCACGCCCGGTGGGACGCTGGCCATTCAGAGCCGTGCGGGGAGACCCGTGGCCTCTCAGACGCTGGCCTCGCCTCTTGGAGGCTCTCAACCCCCTGCCCCCAGCTGCCAGCCCAAGCAGAGGGTCTGCAAGGCAGCTTTTCTGTTAGAGATCTCTGCCTGGGCTCTCCCTTCCATTCCCTTCTATTGTTTGCCACCCCAGTGACTCGCGAAACAATGTGTTTCCTACAGATTTTGTTTGCAGGCATTGACTTCTTTGTGTTGCCTTGGTAAACAGACATCAGCATATACAGATCTGTGCGCTTGACAAAGAAGCCGATCTGGATTCCTGGACCAGGGCTGCTCTGAGTCACCACTCCTTGAGCCCGAGGACCTTGAGTTGTCCAGAAACCCATACGTGACTCATGCTGTCCCCGCTGGCCTGCGTGTCCAGAGGTTCGGTCCAGAGCCGAGGCGACGGGGGTGGGGGGGAGTGTCGGGTCTCCCCCTGGTCAGCGGGAACCTGTGTTGCAGAACTAAGGTGGTCAGGCTGGGGTCCCCGCGCCAGCACTTTTCTCAGCTGTGTGACTTAGGGGAAGCCGCTCCCCCCGATACACATGTGTTTCCTCATCCGTGAAAACAGTCCTACCTCAGGGTTGTCGGGGGCTCAAGGAAGTTAATGTTCGGGAACCGTCTGGTACAGAGCCTGGTGCTGCTGTGTGCTAGCTACTCTTGCTGGTCCATTGGGCCCTGTTGTGTGGACTCTCCTCAGAGAGGGAAAGGCTTCCTGAGGACCCGCTTGACCTAGAAGTGAACTCTCAGAGTCCATCACGGTGGCCGATGTTTTCCTTCTGGATGTTGTGGTGGCGGTCTGTTTGCCAGAAATTGTTTAGAGTGTTCTGCACTGGGCGCCTGGGTGGCTCAGTCGGTGAAGCGTCTGCCTTCAGCTCAGGTCATGATCCCAGGGTCCTGGGATCGAGCCCCGTGTCAGGCTTCCTGCTCAGCGCATAGTCTGCTTGAGATTCTTTCTCAATTCCCCCTGCTCTCACTCTCTCTCAATAAATAAATACATCTTAAAAAAAAAAACCCAAAGCCAAAACTTCTCAAGGCTTGACCCTGTTAGGTGATCTGTGTCATTTGTGGTCCGGCTCATAGGACAGAGCAGCCGGAGGCAAGACCCTTCTGGAGGAACCTGAGCTGCCCTGGAAAGAGGGGATTGCTGTTCCAAGGGAGCTCCAAGCAGCAACTAGATGGGCCTGCGGTAGGGTTCGGGATGCAGCGGTCCATCCTGATAGCCTCCAAAGTCCTGGGCATTCTGGGCTCCTCGTACGGCCTGGAGAGCCTATCCTACACTACGTCCGTGCCAATCAGGGCACCTTGGTATATGTGTGCTACTAAACTGGGCTCATTTTCACTAGTTTTAAAGACCTAGTTGGAGAGGCAATCACATGAAGTCTTGGGTAGACTTACTATCGATTTCTGGAAGGGGCCTTAGCTGCTCCACCCTAAGCTCAAAGGAGGTGATTTTTTTAAAAAATTATTATTATTTTTATTAACATATAATGTATTATTTGCTTCATGGGTACAGGTCTGTGATTCATCAGTCTTACACAATTCACAACGCTCACCATAGCACAGACCCTCCCCAATGTCCATCACTCAGCCACCTCATCCCTCCCACCCCTGCTCCCCTCCAGCAACCCTCAGTTTGTTTCCTGAGATTAAGAGTCTCTTATGGTTTGTCTCCCTCTCTGGTTTCGTCTTGTTTCATTTTTTCCTCTCTTCTCCTATGATCCTCTGCCTTGTTTCTCAAATTGTACATATCAGTGAGATCATATGATAATTGTCTTTCTCTGATTGACGTATTTCACTTAGCATAATACTCTCTAGTTCCATCCATATCGTTGCAAATGGCAAGATTTCATTTTTTTGGTGGCCGAGTACTATTTCATTGTATATATTCCACATCTTCTTTATCCATTTATCCGTCGATGGACATCGTGGCTCTTTCCATAGTTTGGCTATTGTGGACATTGCTGCTATAAACATTCGGGGTGCAGGTGCCCCTTCGGATCACTACATTTGTATCCTTCGGTCCATTACCCAGTAGTGCGATTGCTGTGTTGTAGGGTAGCTCATTTTCAACTTTTTGAGGAACCTAAAGGAAGTGATTTTGAGACGCATCCCACTGGCATCTGTCCTGAGGCCAGTAGTGTCAGGTGCCATGGAGGATCCCGTGACATGAAGACAACTCTGGTGTGGTCCCTTCCATGTAGAGCTCCATGGTGGGATTCTATTGCCCGCCTTGGGGCAGCAGGTTGTGAATATCAGAAGGAGGTGACCTCAAGAACACGCAGACTCCACCTGACAATGCAGAAGAGATTGTAAGTAAATTCAGCCCCAGGCAATCCACGTGGCCCTTCATGGATGTGGGGGGCAGGGGGCCAGCCTCCATGCTCCAGCCCCAGGCTTCCTCAAGTCCACCCAGGATGCCTGAGGCACTGGCACCTCAGACCACAGATGAGGGTGGGCCACTGCTCTGATCCGCAGGGTGGGACTTAGTTCCCTAATTTTTTTTTTTTAAGATTTTATTTATTTATTTGACAGAGAGAAAGAGATTACAAGTAGGCAGAGAGGCAGGCAGAGAGAGAGGGAGAAGTAGGCTCCCCGCCCAGCAGAGAGCCCGATGCGGGGCTCGATCCCAAGACCCTGGGACCATGACCTGAGCTGAAGGCAGACGCTTAACTGGCTGAGCCACCCAGGCGCCCCCACTAATTTTTTTTTTTTTAAGACTTTATTTATTTGAGAGAGAGAGAGAGAGAGAGAGTGAGCACAAGCGGGGGAGAGGGGCGGAGGGAGAGGGAGAAGAAGACTCCCCGCTGAGCAGGGAGCCTGACATGGGGCTTGATCCCAGGACCCTGAGATCATAACCTAAGCCGAAGACAGATGCTTAACTGACTGAGCCACCCAGGCACCCCTAGTTCCCTAGGTTTTGTCCCTGTTGGGCCACTTAATTTTGGACTCTGGTTTTGGGGTTTATTTAATGGTGGGAAAGTGGCTGGGCCATATACTTAGGTTTTTTGTTTTGTTTTGTTTTTTTAAGACTTAATTTTTTTAGAGCAGTTTTCGGTTCACAACTTGAGAGGAAGCAACACTGAGCTCCCATCTACCCTCTGCCCTCAAAGGTCCGCAGCCTCCCCATTATCAACATTCCCCATCAGAGTGCTGTATTTGTTAGCAGTTGATGAACCCACACTGACATATCACAATTATACAAAATCCATCACTTACTTTAGGCTTCGATCTGGGTATTGTGTACTCTATGGGTTTGAACAAATGCATACTGACACGTCTCCGTCATTAGAGTATCATACAGGGTATTTCCACTGCCCTAAAAATCCTTCATGCTCCACCTATTCATCCCTCCCTTACCCCAACCCCTGGCAACCACTGATCTTTTCACCGTCTCCAGAGTTTTGCCTTTTCCGGGATGTCATGTAATCGGAGTCATAAAGCGTATAGCCTTTTTCACATTGGTGTCTTTCACTTAGTAATAGGCATTTAAGTTGCCTCTGTGTCTTTTCATGGCTTGCTAGCCCATTTCTTTTTAGTGCTGACTAATATTTCATCGTCTGGACAAAGCACAATTTCTTTATCCACTCACCTACTGAAGGATGTCTTGGTTGCTTCCAAGTTTGGCAATTATGAATAGAGCTTCCATAAACATCTGTATGCAGGTTTTTGTGTGCACATAAATTTTTAGCTTCTTTGAGCAAACACCAAAGAGTATGATTGCTGGATCGTAGATAAGTAAGAATTTGCTCAGTTTTATAAGAAACTGCTAAACTGTCTTCCAAAGTGACATCCGCACCAGCAAGGAATGAGAGTTGCTGGTGCTCCATGTCCTCCCCAGCATTTGGTGGTGTCCAGGGTTCTGGATTTCTGCCGTTCCAACTAGTGGGTAGCGGTACCTCGTTGTTTTAATTTGCATCTCCCTGATGATTTAGGATGTGGAGCATCTTTTTTCTGTGTTTCTTTATCATCTGTATATCTTCGATGACTTGTCTATTAAGGTTTTTGGCCTAGTTTCTAATCAAATTGTTTATTTTCTTACTGTTGAGTTTAAGAGTTTTCGTATATTTTGGAGAGCAGTCCTTTATCAGATGTGTCTTTTGAAACTATTTTCTCCCAGTCTGTGGCTTGTCTTCTCATTCTCTTGATACTATCTTTCATAGAGCAGAAGTTTTTAATTTTAATGATGTCTAGCTTATTAATTCTTTCTTTCATGGAGCAGGCCTTTGGTGTTGTATCTCAAAATTGCCACATACAAGGTCATCTTGATTTTCTCCTGTGTTATCTTCTGATACCTATAGGTTTTCATCGGCGTCACCACCATCCCTGGTTGGGATTTTTGAGTAGTCTTCTCTCAATCCCTCGTATCCTCTTTTCCTTCAGCTAGTCGAGCTGGGCGTATGTCACCCACAAGAGAGCGCTGAGGTGCTTGGTGTGAAATGAAGCTTGGTTTGCCATTGATGTCTGATCGGGAACTGGTCCCAACGCAGCCATGGGTCCGAGAGTGGGTCCCAGGCGCTGGCTGGCGCCCAGATGATAGCCGTGACGCAGGAGGCCGATGGGTTCTCTTGGGGCACAGAAACACAAACCACATTTATCTTTGAGACATCCGACCCTGACAAGGCTGGAAGATAGGAGCCAGCAAATGATAAACGTGCCGGGGGAGGGGGGCAGCACATCAAGGGAAAAGCACTTATGCGGAGAGATATTCCAGGTGGAATGCTGGCGTTGGTTTCGTGGCTTCGTTAGCCACTTAGCCCGCTGTGCTTTGCTCAGAAGGTTATCAGCGCGTTGATTCTGTAAGGGGTGCCTGGGTCCTTAGGAACCCGAGAGACTTAGGACAGGTCTCTTTACATGGCTGTTCTTTGATGGCTTTGTCCCCTTCGGTGACACCGTCCTGCCTCCTGAGCACAGGCTGGGTGGGTCCTCTCCAGACCGTTGGCTGTTACGGGAAGTTGCAGTGTTAGGTTTCTCTGTCCCCTTGGCTGAGAGGCTCTTGCGTCCTTTGAAGGAGCTGGCGCCCTCTGGGTGGGCTCTGAGGCCCGGGCTGCAGCCCCAAGAACACGGACAGAGGCGTCAGCACACAAGTGTTCTCGCCTTGGCCCCCCAGCTCTTGCTAGGTGCAAACTTGGGCCAATCTGGCCTCTGTGGGCTGCACGTTCCTGTTGTTACAAGGAAGTTCCTACAGAAAAACAAAAGACCCTTTTACTGTGAAACTTCTTGGAGAGAGCAGTATTGCCAAGTGGCTAAGAACCTGGGATTTGAATTATGGTTCGGCCACGTGCTAGCATCCTAAGGCACTCTGTTTCGTCACCTGTAAAATGGGCTAACGACGGTCCCTGCCTCGCCGGGTCTGGGGAAAATGAACCAGATGGACACAGCTGCTGGCACTGTTGGTTAAGACTCAGCAGGTGGTGGCTCTTCCCATTACCAACATCCGGGGTGTGACCGTCACTCAGTGCAGAGCGAGGTTCCTGATTGTCACTGAGGTTACAGCCCAGATAAGCACCCAGAGCTGAGTTAGAAGGGCACACGGTTGATCAGCATCGTTGGTTTCTCTTCTGCAAGTGGTGATCTGGGCTGGTTGTGGGTAATGTGACCCTGCACCTGACCTGTTTGGGGCAGCCTGAGAGAGGCTCCTTTACACTGGGCTGCCCTGGATCTGTGACCACTGATCATGTTACTACTTCCTGGAGACGGCCAGTCCTTTCAATTTCGTGTTTCATTTATTTAAACTTTCCTGTGAAGGAGATTTGATACAGAGGAAGAAAACATGCGGTGAACCCCTTATTTCCTGTGATAAATGATGATCTTTGGAACTGGGGTCAAGTTTGAATTTTCCAAGGCAGAATGGTTGGGTGTTTTCTTTTTTTTTTTTTTTTTTTTTTGCTGCTGTGGTTTTAAAGTCACAACGTGCTGTTCTTTTGGCTGCTATTCTTTCTGGCTGCTGATCCAAGGAGATGCCAAGAAATTAGATGGGTACTGTTGGAAGGCATCCAGAAATTACTCACTGGAGTAAAAATGCAACATCTGTTGGGGCAAAGGGCTGAGTGTGTGTAAAAATGGGTCTTATGCACTTAGTATCAACAGCAGACAGGAAAAGAAGGGCTGCTGACGTATTGCTGGGCAGTCCTTAAGATGCGGACAGGAATCAGATTGTCCACAGCTGTCCCAGCATCGACGTTGGTTGAGAATGCCCCTGGCTGGGGTTTGAAGGAAGTCTTAGTGTCCTTCCTCCTCTCTTTGCTAGGTTAGCATGGCAGACACATTTAGCTCCAGAGATGGGATATGCTGGGCTTTTGCTGGAAAGGTGTGCCGCCGAGATCCTGTTGTACAGGACGAGTTTTTAGAGTGGAATTGGAGGGTGGTTTTGGTTTTATTGAAGTTGCTTTAACATTTTAGAAGCGCAGCTAGCAGAACACCGTAGAAGACTCCAACGGGATGTGAGATGAGCTGCAGACTGTCAAAGTCAAAGCAAGCGGAGGGACTTTTGGGAGGAGAAGTTCTCCTTTTATATAAGGCCCAGAGAGGGTGAGGAGAAGGTCTCACAGCACACAGCTAGTTAGGGCCAAGTTGAGACCTGAACCCAAGTCTTAACATGTAATCTTGTACTCTCCCATAAATGGCCTATAGCTTGTTGCATTTCACAAGATGTTTACAGTCACCGATTATTATTATGCCGTTTGTCACTTCTGTTCCAGTTTTTATTGGCAAATTAAGTTAATATCATATGATGTGTTTTTTTGTTGTTGTTAAGGGACATAATCATATTACAGAACATTTTTTACAAAGAGTGAAGTCCGCCCACCATTAGCATTTCGGCCTATTTCTTTTCTGTCTTCATTTGTGCCTGAGCAAGTGAGTGAGAAGATCAAGAAACAGAAAGGCCCACGAAGTAAATATACAGGCAGCTATAACTGTAATATTATCAGACCTATCATTTAGCATGACCTAGAAGTTTATTAGAAATGGAGTTCGGAGTCTCCCGATGGCCCATATTTCCTGCCTTGTCCTTGTGACTTGGGAAAATTTATGTTCCTTAGCCAAACCTCTGGATTATATGACCAGGTTTTAGCTTCATCTGGTGAACAAATTTTTAACCTAAATGTCCTCAAGTGAAGAATCAGGTGGGGATGTGTCCTGAAGGTGACTTGGTTGGAATCCTCTTGCTGGACATTGTCCATGGGTTACGGACATCTGGATCAGCTTACCCAGACCCACAGGCGAGCTCCCAGACCAGCACTCCACGGTGTAGAGATCAGACAACTGGCTGGCTAGGTGCACTTTTTACTTACCAGTGGCTCTGCAAACTAGTTGTGGAGGACATGAGGGAGCTGCCAGACATGAAAATAAAAATAACGATGTCCTTACGCTTTCCCAGGAAGGATGATTGATGATGTTGAAACTTGATCCCTGCATATGTCCTGGAAACAAACAGAAGTGACAAATGGAAGGTGGCAGCCTGGGGTCCCCCGTGGCTGGTTCTCGTCTCTCTGCTCCAGGGTGTTGGGGAAGGCCTTCACTGTACCCTCTTTTCTCTCCTCTGTAACCGAACCCACCATGACTGACTTCCGCTCTCCAGACTGGCATTCGGGAGTCTGTATTCTTTTAAAACCACTTTATTGAGGTATAATTGGCAGAGAATAAACCATACATACTCATAATCCACAATTTGAGAAGCGTGGGGCAAATCCTTACACCTGTGAATCCATGACTACGAACAAGCTGGTGAACATCTCCATCACCCCTAACGGTTTCTAGATGCCCCCCATAATCCCTCCTCTCACCCCTCATTGCCCTGCTTTCTGTCCCCTTGCTTTCTGATATTTCTAGCGACTTCTAGAAATGGAATTAGTAAGTACTTTTTTTGAGTCTGGTTTCTTCCACTCAGCCTAAGTATTTTGAGATTCATCCATGTTGTTGTATCAATGGTCCCTTCCTTTTCATTGCTGAGTAGTAGTCCCCGTATGGGCATACCACAATTAGCTTAGGCACTCACCTCCTAGGACATTTGGGTTGTTGTTGTTGTTATAAATCAAGCTGCTGGGAACAGTGTACATGATTCTTTCTATGGACATATATTTCCTTTTCTCTTGGCTACCTAAGGTGGCATGGCTGGATCATATGGTAGGTATAGGTTTAGCTTTTCCAGAAACTGGCAAACTGTTTTCTAAAGCGATTGTACCACTGTACAAGGAATCTTCTTTTTTAAATAAGCTTCCCCAGTGATTCTCCTATAGCCTTTTCCTTCCTGAGACCATCTATCTCATGGCCCTGGGGTTGGCCCTGATTGACAGGGCTTGTGAGCCTGTCTCTCCCACCTGTTCTCTCAGAGACAGCTGGGCCTCAGCACCTCCGTGCAGGCTGCCCCTCTGCGTGGTGGTGCTGGAGAAGCAGGGGGGCGACTCAGACTCTCCCTGTCCACACAGGCCTTCAACCCACCCACACCACAGCAGATGCGTTGACTATCCATGGGGTTGACAACCCGTGTGGCAAGGAACTGCCTTATCCACTGCCACAGTGTCTCACACAGAGGCCTTAAGGAGGAGGACAACATCGGTGGCCTCCTTGTGAATGCTTAGATCCCTCAGGGGTTGTTTCTCAGCTGACTTCTGGAGGGACAGGAGCCACTGAAGGGACAGTCTGTAATCTGAGAGGCCTGAAGAGGTGGGTCCTCTTCAGAGAGCTCCTCTCTCCTTCCCCTCCCCTGCCTCCTCCCAGTGCTTCTACCCATCACCCAGCACTAATTGGCCCCCTTAGGTGCCAAACCTTGGACTCTGTGTTCATCAGAGAAGGATGAACAGGGTAGCTTTGTCCCAGGTGGGGCTCAGCATCCTGGGAGAAAGGACAAGAGGGGCAGATTTTCTGATGAGAGGAGGCCCAGAAGGGAGCAGGCGTGGTGCCACCAGTGGGGGTGGTGGGATGGTTAAGTCAGACTTGACTCTGGTGGCAAGAGCGAAGACTCCTCCTCCCTGGCCACGCAAACCCCTCACAGCGTGGCCACGACTCCTGAGGAGTGACCCCTGGGGTTCTGCGGCTGGGCTGGCTCATCCCTGCAGGGTGAGGGTCATGTTCCAGGCTGGGGGCCCGTGGCGACACGCATTTCAGTGCTGCTTGGTGTTTCCCAGCACCATATTGTGGGGGGCAGTGAAGGGGAAGGGAGGCTAGAGAAGCTTGTACTGTTTTCCGGGGGTGGGGGGGCAATGAAGGGGAAGGGAAGCCTGTGTACTTTATTCCTTTTTATGGTGAATAGTAGTCCATTATGTACCACGTCTTGTTGGCCCCTTCATCCATCGATGGATGCTTGGCTTGTTTCCACCTTCGGGCTCTCGTGAGTGACGCCGCTGCTACGAACGTGGGTGTGCAAGCATCTGAGTCCCCGCTTTCAGTTCTTCGGGGAGAAGTGGAATTGCGGGATGATAGGGAGGTTCTGTGTTTAATTTTTTGAGGAACTGCTGACCCGTTTTCCTCCCGGAGTGCTGTGGGGCCGTGGGTGGCTTCCCGTCTCCCGCAGGGTGAAGCCTCAGTGCCTGCCTCCGGCCTTGAGGACTCTTCTCGTTCTGGCCCAGCACCAGGGTCTGCTCCACCCGGATGGATTTGGTCCCTTGGACTAGGTCTCTCCTCTCACCCGAGACACCCCTTCGCCTCCCTCCCGGACCTACTGCACATCCCGCCTTCACTGCCTCCTTTGGAGGAACTTGTCCCTCCCTGCTGTTCCCAGGGCAGTTCTGGGATCCAGGATCCCAACTGACTGGGGAACTTGGTTAGGAATCTCTGCCCTGACATCACTCTCCTGCTCCTCTTCCTTTGCTCTCCCGCTCCCACTGGGGTTCAAGGCCACGGAGAGCACCCATGGACTGTTCCCTGTGGCCCTGCCTGTGCCTGGCTCATCCCGATGCCTTGTGCCCAGCCCGGGCCTGCTGGCCTTCGTGCAAGCCGCTGCTCTGCCGTCAGCCTCCCTCACGTGGCGTCCTTGTCACACGGAGGAATCTGGCTGGCCGCAGCCTGAGCGCGCTGAGCTGAGCCTTCTGTGCTGGCAGGCCGCCCCGGGTTCCCAGGCTGGTGACTGGCTGCCTCCCCTCCTGGGCCCCTGCCCATCTGGAAGCATGCCCTCCAGCACTGCCATCCCTGAACCAGGCCGTCAGGTCACCCGATCCCCCGCTGCCGTGGCTGAGAAGCTGGCTGAGCGCTCCGGCTGGGAGCCGGGGACGCAGGAGCAAGCAGCCACTTACTGAGCTTCGGGGCGGCCGCTGCTTCTTAGGGGCTGTCTTGGGGTGCGGAGAGCAGCCTGCGTGGCCTCCCACCCGAGCCAAAAGCCCAGCGTCCTCTTGCAAGCCCATCCAGCTTCTCATTCACGCCGCCGACTCTTCGGAAACACACGGCCGTGCCTCTAGCTTAGGTGATCGCTGGGGCTTTGTGTGGTCCCTGCACTTCTGCTCGACTCCCACTGCAGGCGGCCTACCCACGTCGCAGCCTTCCCAGAGGTCACGGCCGAGCTGCACCCTCCAAGCTGCTGATTCGCTCCCTGGCAGCCCCGCTCCCCCCAGTAGGGCCCCCAAGCTGTCTGAGTGTGCCCAGCTCTCCCTCTCGCTGTCCTGTTTCCCCTGTGCTGTTTGCGGGGCCTGGAACGAGCCTGCAATCCCGGGAGGCATTCTCTGACTCCAGCCCTGTCGTCCCCACAACTTGTGCACTCACTTCCCTTCGTGGCCCTACTCACCAGACTGCCTTATGATGGTCTGTTCTCCTCTGTCTCCTTTGCTGACCTCACCACAAATTGTCTCATTGCATCCCCAGCTCCTAGGCCAGGGCCCGGGCACGGTGGGGGCTGGAGAAATGCACGCCTAGGGTGGACACACTGAGAGGTGGATGGACCGACAGGGCAGAGGGATTGCCTGATGGGCAGGCCGTTGGGCGGATGGACTGATGGGCAGATGGACAGGCAGACAGCGGGTGGGCTGAGGCCCTCTGTGGGTGCAGGAAGGGTGGGCCCAGAAGATCTGTGACCGGGTCCTGCTCTCACATGCAGCAGCTGGGCACAGAGCTGTCAATAGGCTCCAGGGTTGGTGAAGGCCCTTGAGGCTTTTAGGAGACTTTCTAGAAGCATTTGAGCAGCTATTTCTTGAGCAAACGAGGTTGTCTAATCTTAAAGGCAAGTCCTTTTTTTTTTTTAGGATTTTATTTATTCATTTGACAGAGAGTGAGAGCACAAACAGGGGGAGCAGCAGGCAGAGGGAGAGAGAGAAGCAGGCTCCCCACTGAGCAGGGAGCCCAATGTGGGGGTCGATCCCAGGACCCTGGAATCATGACCCGAGCCGAAGGCAGATGCTTGACTGAATGAGCCACACAGGCGCCTCTAAAGGCCAGTTCTTGTAAGCAGGCAGGTCTATGGGGGGCTGGGAGGAGCCAGCATTTATTACAGCTGGCCAAGTCTGGTGAGCGGGGCTGCTGACCTGGGTCCGTCTGTCCTCTAGGCCTGGACAGTCACACATACCCACTGGAGATGGTCCTTCTCCACGAGGGGCACATCGTGGGGCCTCTCGAGGGTGGCAAGAGGCCTGGCCTGCTTCTGATGTTTTGTTTTGTTCTGAGTCTCCCAGTTCAGTAAAAAAATTAATTCCACAAGAACATTACAAACCTTATGGTATTTGAAACTATTTACCTTTATTAAGATGGTGCTTTTTTAGAAAAAAGATTTATTTATTTCAGAGAGCAAGAGAAAGTGCCCGAAATGGGGGGGGGGGGTAGGCACAGAGGGAGAGAGAATCTCGAGCAGACTCAGCAAGGAGAGCCCGATGTGGGGCTCGATCCCAGGACCCTGGGATCATGACCTGAGCCGAAGGCAGATACTTGACTGAATGAGCCTGACGCGGGGCTCAATCCCAGGACCCTGAGATCATGACATGAACCGAAACCAAGAGTCAGCCGCTTAACGGACTAAGCCACCCAGGCACCCCAAGATAGTGTTTTTTGAACAAAAACTGCCTAGCAGTTCTAGTCAGAGGGTAATGACAGAATTTATAAGAACTACTGATTCATCGTGTGCTCCAGGCAGGGCGGGGCTGTGATGACAGAGTCCCCTATCCCTGTGGCTGAGCATAGTCACATTTGGAGATGATATAAGATACTTGACCTTGAGGCTGATGGGAGAGGGAGGCCAAGGCCTCTCTCCTATCCTCATCCCCTCTTTCCCTCTCCCACCCCCAGCCCTTCAGTCCTTCTCTCAGGCTGGGAAATGAGGATATAGGGGTGGAGCCTGGGAGAGGGATGAGTCACACACATTCCTATGGCCGAGAGTTGCCAGGTTTCAGTAATCCCGTCCCTGGGCTCCCTGGTCGAGTGCTGATGGGGCTGGGGCTGCAAATGCAATTATCTAGGGCGGCCGCTCTGTGCTCTGATGCCTGCCTTCTGGAAACAGCGCCTGCCCTGTCGTGGGACAGTTGTACCGATGGCCTCAGAGTCATCACGCGTCTGTCTGAGCTGGACGTCTCACCTCTCCCTCTGCAGATGGGACCATGAGCCCCCGTCCCTGCAACATGACTGACTCACGATCACACAGTAGCAAAGCTCAGATGTGAACCCGCTGCTTCAAGGCCTGAGCTGGGGATGCACCTGGCAGGGGAACGTTTCCGGTTCATCTTTGTGTCTCCCGGGCTCAGCACACACTCCGACCTGTCAGAGGAGGATCAGGAAATCTTTGTTGAATGAGTAATGGCAGCCGACATGTACCAAGTGCTAGAACCGTGTAGCTACGAGTCTGTGCGATTTCACTGACTCCTCCCCCAGCAGTACCTTTATCCCCCGCGTGCAGGAGGGGAGGCTGCAGCGCACAGAGGAACGGAAGGCCGCTCAGCCTCAAACAACTAGTAAATGGAGCTGAGGTTTGGACCCAGATAGTGGATCAGAGCCGCGGTCTCGACCAGCGCTGTCCAATCAAAAGTTCATGTGAGCCTCCTGTGAAATTTAAAAATGTCTAGTTGTCACTTAGAAAGAAAAAGTAAAAGAGAAACAGCTGAAGTTACTTTAATGATATATTTTATTTAATCCAATATCTGCAAAATATTACCCTTTTAGCACGTAATCCATATAAAATTATGAATAAGATAGTTTAGATAGTTTAGATTCTTTTTTTTCATGCGAAGGGTTCCAAATCCAGCATGATTTTAACTTACAGCCCATCTCCATTTGGACCAGTCACATTCTGAGTGCTCGATGCCTAACTGTGTCCAGGGGCTTCTGTCTCTGGACCCCTCTGCCAGTCAATGAATGAATGCTGGGAGTGGCCATTTGGAGCTGAGGGAAGCATGAGGACGTGGTAAAGGGGAGTAACAGAGATCGAATGGACCTGAGCCTGTGCGGTGGGTTCCAGAAAGCACTTGCTGGGTCTCTCTCCCCAGTGCAAGTCCTGGGTGAGAGCTGCCCACCCCCCTTGGCAAAGGAGTGTCTCCCTGGGGGCTGCCCCTGAGAAGTCAAGCATCCTGCCCTCCTTCTGGGAGGACCCGGGCAGGGCCTTGCAGAATGCAGACATCCCCGGCTTCCAGCCTCTGAGCTACGAGGAGGCCTTTCTCGTCTGCTTGGGGATCTGGCTCCAAGCAGTGTTGCTTTTGGCCAAAGGCAGTTGCAAAACTCCTGGAGCACAGAACAGGTACGATGTGTTCTTCAGAAAAGGTTAGGAGGTTTCAGACATAACAGAGGTTCTGAGTATACAAATAGAGGACGTCTCAGGCTGGTGTCAGAAGTGGAGTCATCAGACCCATACATCAGGGGGTAAACTTCAGCTGACGCATTTAGGGCACCTTGGGCTTGGAGGCGGCCCGTAGCAGAGGGGACTAGAAATTACAAAGCCGGGAGGGGAGGTGTGTGGGGGGCAGTAGTGAACTAGTATCTTCTCAAATGGGTCTCAAATGAACGGGGTTAGGACTATCACTTAAAGCATTTTCTGGATTGGTCCTAAGGTACAGTAGGAAGAGGACGGATGGTGAGAAGAACCGCCCGCACCCCCCACCCCCGACGCCCCCCAGGTTCATTCTTGCCTTGGGGGCAGAGATTGGAGGAATCTGTGGCCAGTCTCTGTCCACACGGGGTTTCTGAAAAGTGAGTCGGGGTTGGAACAATTAAGGCCGGCCAGGGGAAGCGTTCCTTCTGATGATCTATGTTGCTGGAAACATTTTATACGGAGGACCCTCCACTGGCCAAACAAGCGTTTGGTTGAAAGGTCCAGTGGGGAAGATGGAATGCTGGGCCCAGGAAGTCCTGGTGAGCCACCGAGTACCCCAGGCAGCGTGGCTTGCGGGGGCCACGACACAGTTCTTGAAATCCCGCACGGGATGGGGGAGTAGGGTGGTGGCGTGGGAAATGGAGTGGTGGCGGGCCAAATACTTGAGCATTAAGAAAAACCCCGCCAAGGTTGTTTGATAACAGCCACATTCCTGGAGGTAGGAATAGGGGAGCAGGGAGCTGCCCTGGGCTGGGGCAGGGTCAGATGCAATCCATGTACCGTCCCTGAGGCCGGATGCATGTCCTCATGACTTGGCTTCCTGGTAGAAAGTCCTAGGGCGAGCCTGAGTCTCAGCTTCCCCATCTGCAAAACGGGGCCAATAATAACCCCTCCCTTCCTTGAAAGTTCAAATTCCATGCCGCACACGTGGAAGCACTTTGGGGAGCAAAGCACCCCACGAACCTGGGGGCCGCTATTTTTATTAACCCCCACGTGGGCGTTTTATTTTTATTCACGCCAGAGCTTTAAGTTGTCATGTTGTGGGTTTATCAGGACTTTTAAAACGTTTCATTATGATAAATTTCAGAGGTTCTCGGAGATGGAGAGGCCGGGGTACGGAACCACCGTGCCCTCAGTCCACGTCAACGATTCTTAATATTTCGTCGGGGCGATTTTGAGCTCATATAATAATAATCCCTTTCATTAATTGAGTCCTTTGAGCTAAAATCTCACTGGACGAATTGCAAAAAAAAAAAAAAAAATCTGCCCCCTCTCTTGGGAAAAAGAGTGTTTTTTGTCTGTTAGGTGTTTCGGACTAACTGCAGCCTGTGGCTGGCTCTTGAGCGACGTCTAGCTGTTGGGTGGACAGCGTGGAATCACACGGGGGCCTGGACAACCCCGTGGCCCCCTCGCCCTCCCTCAAACCATGAGGGCAAGGTCCGTTCTCTTAGGAGTTTGGGGGCCTCTGTTGACACTGCTTTCCAACTTGCTATAATTTGCAGGGACCAGGTGGTTCTGGAGTCTAAATGATTATTTACTAGAGAACGTTGGGAGCAGCTGGCAGGAGTAATGCAGGCACTGGGGAGTCTGCTGTCTCAGTTGGCCTGCCCCGTAGGCACCCACCCCGCCCCCTGCCCCGCCCACCGGAAGTGGTCACTCCGGGGGATGGTCTCACATGCCCTTGCCTGGGTGTGAAGGTTCTGGGGGGACAGGTTGGGAGGTGGGGAGTCAGGGGCGAAGGCTGATTTGGCTTGCTTTTGTCTGTTGTGGCTGAGAGTGCCTGCCTGTAATTCGGGCTTCTTAACCCGTGGTTCCTTTTCTCATCTGTAAAGTGGGGTTGATGGTGGTACTTGGCCACACTTACTCTGGGTGGTCGCAAGGGTCAAACGTAAGCTCCAGGAGATGTAAGACTGTCTGTTTAGGTCACTGATCTGTCCCCTGTGCTTAGATCAGCATCTGGCACATAGTAAGTACCCAATAAATTTATGTTGATTAGGAGGGAGGGAGAGGAAGAAGGGGAGGGAAGAAAAACTATGTTCATCCATCTATTCATCACAAATATTTCATTTCAGAACAAGGAAATGTTATTAAAAGGACCCTGAGGGGAAAAAAATGCCTGTTTCTTCTGGGCTTAGAATGCCTTCTCTACTTTTTCTTTTTGTAGAAATTATGTTCTTATCCCAGGTTTTTCTCCAGTGACATTTCATCTTTTAATTAAAATGTTTTGCAAAATCCACGGCCGCCTCCCCCTGTGTTCCCACACCGTTGTTCACACTTGTGTAAGGCCCACGGAGGACGTCACCGTTCTGCTTTATGAAATGCCGGTGGCAAGCTGGTCCTCAGATGCGTGCCTGTGAGGTTGGCACGGTCATCTCCATATTACCGTAGGGGACCCTGAGATTCAGAGAGGGGGAAGTGACTCGCCCGGGTAGACACAGCTCGTAGATGCTGGGGTTTAGATCCAAACTGAGCCTTGTCGAATTCCAAAGCCGTGCTCCGAGCCGTCCTTCCTGCGGTTCCTAGGTCCTTCGCTTTGGTTCTCCCTTTCTGGGCTTGGCGCTTCTGCTAGGTAGGAACGGAGCCCATGCCTGTGTCACTGACTCCCAGGGTCAGCTCAGAGCTAGGGACGCGGGAGGTGTGTAGTAATCGAATGGGGCTGCGTGTCTACGGATGGCCAGTAGCACTCCACGCTTTGGACAGCTGTGTGGGGTCTTTTCCCCTCCCCACCCCGACTGTCTGCAGACTTTCCCAGGAGTTTACGAGCGCCGTGGGGAGGGGCATGGCTTACTCGAGCCGGTGGGCAAGAGGGCTCAGCGCACATTGTTAAGAACCCCGTGGGACCGCCAGGTCCACCAGGGTTGGGAGGGGAAGGAAAGAGCGGAGGGGCTCTGAGCACCCAAATGTAAACTCTGTGCAGATGAGGAGGGCCTTGTCTAGCTGTCGATTGTAGTTGCCATGTCTGCTGCAGGACCCAGGACAAAGCAGGATTAATAAATACGTACTGAATGCATGCGTGACCGCTGGGTCCGGCTTCCTGGCTTCCTCCAGGGCTGGCTATGTCCTGGGTTCTCTGGCTACTGCTGAGAGCCAGGCGGACTGGGCTGAGGGATTACCCGGCGTGACCCCGTCCCCCGAGTGGATAGCAGCCCCCCTGCCCCTCACTGGTGTCACTGCTCCTGCCTGCCTGGAGTGCGTCCCCATCACCCGGCTTGCTCGGCTAAGCATCCCTTCGTCCAGCCCCAGCCCCTGGAGCCGTTGCTGGCCCCGGGATTGTTTCCCAGGGCGACCGGGCTGCCCGCTCTGTGTTCCCCTTGCTCTTCTCACGCGCCCGCCCCCGCTTCCCATCTCCTGGACACCCCTGTCCCAAGTGGCCACAGACTGGTTCTCTGGAGAGGGGGACACAGTGTCCGAGCCACTAATCCCTGGCCTCGGGCGTGCCCTTGAGCTTCCCTTTAAATGGCGTTCCGACCCCCAGCGGCACCACAGGTCACATTCCCAGAGAGCCTGCACATGAGGGCTGAGTCTGTTTATTTTCCGAGATTTCAAAAAACATGACTTCTTTTTTTCCCTTTGACCTTAAACAAAACTTTTTTTCCCCCAACACTTACTCGTATTTTTAACTCCATGAGAAAATATGGTAAGGGAGCATATTTTCTTTTCAAAACTGTCATTGTGAAAGATTTTTTTTTCATTAAATAAATAGGCTTTGGGGGATGGAGAAAGGAAGGTGTGGTTTTGTTGTTGAGGATGGTGGGGGGGGGAGCTGCTGGGGGCTATTCTATGCCCAGAGGTCCGGGTCTGCGGCCCCCGCTCCAGGGACCCTGCTCCAGGCCTCCGATGGGGCTCTGCAAGTCTAGCCTGCAGCTGTTCTGGTCATTGTTGTGATCCAGGATTTCTGGGCGCCTTTCCTCTCCTGGAGACCTGGGGCTGGACCCGCAGAGGGCTGTGAACAAGCATTTCCCTCCTGTGGCAGGAAGTGCTTAATGACTTTGCTTTTTGAGAGCTGGTGCTGGGCAGGGGCTTGTGGCTCAGCACCCACTGTGGGTGTCAAGGATGGCAGCAGCCCATGGCCATGTTTGCCGTCCCTAGCTTTTCTTCTGGGGGATGTAGGATCAGAGTTCCGGAGAGGGTCGGTGACTTGGCCACAGTCTCACAGCCACTCGGACGAGGATGAATGGAGTGCTGGACGGGACGGCTTCCCTGCTTCCTTGGTCCTTGTGCCGCCTGCCTCCCCCTCCCACGTCCCCCTGTGGCCCAGCCCTGATTTGTTGATTGACTTCCTGGAGGCGTTTTTGCTTTAAGCAGGGGGCCGAGCTCTGGTCAGATAGCCTAGGTGTGGTTCTCTTGTTTTCAGTTTGTACCACTGTGCTCTTTGTTTAGCCACGATCAGGGTTAGGGAGGTCAAGCACATCTTTTCAGAAATATTTCTAGAATTTGAAACTGAGTCCAATCATTACTTAACGATTGAGAGGCTGCTCTGCACTCGGGTAAAATGGAAAAGCCGGTCTCTGCTCACGAGGAACACTGGCTCGGCACTGTGAAAGCCCCCAGAGTGCTGAACGGCTTCTGGAAGAATGTCTCCTGCCCCTTGTCATGCCTCGGTCCCCTTCTGTCACCTCCGCTGCCACTTCGCTGGTTCAGGCACATTCCTTCTCTCTCCTGGACCTTTGTAGTGGCCCCTGACATGCCTCCTGGTCTTGCCAAGATCACGATAGCTCTGAAGCCTGCATCTCATGTGCCTCCCTTCCACAAGCTGGCTCCAGCCTCTCCCCAGACTCCTCTCCCTCCCGGTACCCCGTGACGCAGCCAGCCCCAAGGATCCCTCTCTGCTTGGAGTGCTCTCCCACCCTCTGCTTGGCGGACACCTACTTGTCCTTCTGGGTCCTCTGTTGTCCCCTTCTGTGATTCTACAGCCTTTTGTTCACGCAGGTCCTGTAGATCTCCTTGTTGGGCATAACCCTCTGCTCCCATGTCTGCCTTGTCTTCTAGGGCTTACAAGGGCTCCTGTAAGGAGGGGGGAAGGGAGCTTTCAGCCCTGTCTTCCTGGCAGCAAGCCCAGTGCTGTGCAAGTTTAAGATGGGAGTGTATTTAGTAAGTGCACCCGGGATAGAAGGGGAGGGAGGTAGCCAAGCAAGAGGGACAGGAAAGGTGATCCCTGGCTCGGGTAGAGGGAGAAGCTTCGCGGAAGTGAGACTTGAGTTGGCCCTTGAGGGGTGAGCAGACATTAGATTGGTGGGTGGATTTGGGGTGCAGGGTCTCGGGTGGTGGGAACAACATGACGGGGGCCGCCGGAGCCAGCTGTGGGCAGGTGGAGGCCCAGAGGCCAGCCACAGCGGTGAGCAGCGCTGGGCGGTGATCCGACGGGGAGTTTTTCTCCGTCATCTTTACATTTCCTGTGCATCGCTCTCTTCCACTTCTGCGAGCTGGCATCAGAGGCAAAGGAGGGATCCTTTGGACTTCCCAGGTGTCACCAAATTCAGCAGGAAACTCAGTGAAGCCCACGTACCCTTTTAGCTACGTGCCTGGCATCCTCGGAAAGACAGGTGTCTGGGCCCCTTTTGGGATCGGCCGTTTCGGTCGTGGCCGGATGAGTGGGTATGAGCTGAACACCTCGGCTGCCGAGGTGTGACCGCGGCTCCCGTGGGCGCTGGTGGGTGCAGAGCTGCTTCACCGAGCCAGGAAGGAACCGTCTTTGAGGACCTATTCCTTGCCTTGCACAGGTGCCTGCTGCCTTCGCTCAGCGCTTATCCGCTCATTGTTTTCGGGTTGTGCCTTGGGCTGGTCGCTATTCTGGGGGGTCTTTCAGAGAGTTCTAAAAAAAATAAATAAGCCCCAAACTTAGTTTCTATCCTCAGGGAATAAGTACGTTTGAAGTTGTGCACAAACTTAAGGACGCCATATGCCAGGATGGGGTGGGACTCTCCAATCATATTGACTTAATGGTGGCGAGAGAACATTGCCCAGGCCCCAGTTCGAGTCTCAGCTGGTGTTTATCGAGCGCGTACTGTGTGCACGTGATCTCTTGTTTGATGCTCACAGCGCGGCCCCCTGAGGTCGGTGCTCTTTGCTCATCTGCCCCCTCACTTGTTCATCACGATTATGGAGCTCCTCCTGCTGAGGAAGGCAGACTCTTCCCCCAGGAGCTTGCATCCCAGTGGGTCATTGAGAAGCCGCGGAAAGCAGCAGAGAGCTGCTCTTTCTTACGCAGGCCACGGCCCCGGTGAGCCAAGGAGCTCCGACAGAGGCCGAGATGCCCATCCTGGGGGTGATCTTTTGGACCACATTACACAGAATCCTGGTTTTAGGTTCCTCCAATTCAATAGTTTCTGAACTTGTTTTTCAATGTCTTAGAAACCTGTTGTTCAGGGGAAATTGCTCACTGGAATGGTTCCCAAGGGATGCCAGGGACACCCTGTGGGGCCCTGGTGAAATCATTTGAAAACCATGGTCCAGCCCAGCTCTCATGTTGTCAGTGAGGTCTGGAGGAGAGAAGGTGCCTCCGGCCTCATGATGACATTGTGACAGAGCGCCTTCCCATGTGCCACTGTGCCCCCCTGTCCACACAGCCCCTTGTCCTCCCAGTGCGCCCAGCGCCAGGGACAGCGGGCAGCCCATTGCAAATGCTCCCGTGTCAGGATTTTGGATTTTTCCTCAACCTCCAAATGGGGTTCTCCCTAAAGCAAAATGCTGTTGAGGCGTGGAAAAATCTGCCTGCCCTCCGAGCCCGGGCCCCGGGGCGCTGCGAGTGCTTGCGAGTTGGCAGCTGGGTTTTTAAAATTGCGAGGTGCACAGGAAGTGGGCCTAGGAGGGAGGAGAAAACAAATACTCTGTTTTGTAGTATGCACCACGGATACTTAATTGAAGACTAGTGTGTCGCCTTCCAGAGGACGAGCCCCACGATGCGCCCCCGAGTCTGGGGTCGGCCCTGCTGGCGGCCGCTCCGGCAAGAGGCGGGCGCCTGCGCCCCAGAAGAGCGAGCCACACATGTATTGTGGGGAGGGGGACGGGGAGCGGCAACCCAATCTGGAGAGAGACGTCAGGGTGCAGGTAGCCAAGGGCAGAGGCTGCCTTACTGCCCCCACACAGTGGCTCAGCTTAGAAACGCACAGGCCCAGAAAGCGGGCAAGTTTCCCACAGCTTCCTCCCAATCATGAGACGAAATAGGCCGTCAGGAGATCGTCTCACCTGCCTTCTGCCCCGAGGAGATCGGTAGCACCTGTGTTCTAGAACACTCTCCCTTATATTACTATATTGACCTAGAGATTCACAGAAGACTTCTGGAAAGTTTTTCTGGGCTAGCTTCTCATTGAGGCGTACGGTCCATGTAGAAAAGTACAGAAGCCATAATGAACTGGGTTTTCCCCAAGGCACCCACATCCTGGACGCAGACCCCCTGGAGCCTTCTCCAGTCGCCGTCCACCCCAAGGGGGTTCTGGCACCAGGGGCTGACTTTGCCCTCCTTTAAATGCTGGAGAGTGGAGTCCTCTCGTGTCTCTCATATCTGGCTTCTTTCACTCACCCCTGTGTTTGAGATTTAGCCATGGGGTGACATGGAGCAGCAGTTGGCTTGTTCTACCGCATAGTATCCCACTGTCTTCCATGCACATTTGATGTTCATGGCGACCCCAAGAGCGACACGGGGTGGGGAGTGTTCTTCCTGTCCTGTAGAGAAGGAGGCTCACAGCTGGGGAGGGGAGGCGGCCTGGCGAGCTCATGCGGTTCATTGGAGGTGAGCTGGGGCTCCCCCAGGTATGGCTCCCCCTGATCTCCACACCCCAGACCCCGTGACAGTGCAGTGAGAGCCTCCTCCTCCAATTTCATGTAGTATGTGCTGGAACGTTCCCCCAGGTCTTGCGTAAATCCTCTGTTACGGTAGGAGTTCATTTCTACGTAGTCTTTTGTTCTGTAGAAATGGAGACTGTCCTTTGCTCCTCTGGGAGATAACTGACATTCCCTCGAAGGCACCCTTGGATGGTTGGCTGAGGGATGCTGGCCTCCTTGAACTCACCCTCCCTCCAACCCTATAATTTTCCATGTTGCTCACCTCCAAGCCCTTCCTTAGTTAGCTATGATTCTCAAACTGTGAACCCAGCTAGAAAACCTCCCCGGGGGCTGGCTTTCCTGGGAAGGCTGCCTCCAGTGGTCATGTTGGGATCCTTTTCCTTGGGCCTCGTGTTGCGGTGGAAACAGGCAGAAGTGCCTACTTTGTCCTAAAAAAACACTGACGGTGCTCTGCTAGGAGGACCTGTCATTTTCTCCTGCTGTGAACCCCATTCCTGCAAAGCCCTGACTCCTGGAAGCCTGCTCAGGGAACGTTCTGTGCCTCAGCTGCTCCTTGTGCCTTGTCTTTAAGTGGGACATCTGTTGTCAGGGAGACCCACCCCACCATGGCCCCCCCATCGCAGCAGCAAACTGTGTTCATAACTCTGGACATTTATTTCTGGGCCCTAAAGGTCAAACACCCTTTCATTTCCTGGAGAAGTCTGGAATTGTGTCCCTCTGAGGAGCTGAGAGTGGATTGTAGGTTGAGCCATAGCCCAGATAGGAGCGGCTCTGGGCCACGTCCCATCTGACAGCTGCGAAGGAAGTGACTTGATCTTTCTGGGAGTGATTTGTCCCTTTGCCCTAGAAATTGCCATTGGCTCTTTGGTCCTCCAAAAGCCCCTGGCTCTCCTTCGGGTTACTTTGACCATATTTCCTTGCCAGTTGAATCCTGGGTTTTCTGAATTCCCATTCTGATTTTGCTTCTTAGCCAAACCTAACCAGTAAACGTGTAGCATGCACGGCACTATTCCCCCTGCCTGTGCCAGTGGCAAACATTGCTAATCAATTATGGCACTTCTGTCCACTGAGCCTGAGGCCTGTGTTAAGTCCTGGCATTCCAGGCAGCCACCGCCATCTGTTTGGAGCTCCCAGGCTTCATGAAATCTTTTTGCCATAATAGCTCTGAGTGGTACAAACAGAAATCCTGCTTTCTGCCGAGGAAACTTGATTTCCTATGAAAGGCTCACAAATGAATGAAAGATGCGTTTTCGAAGCATTCGTTAGTTGCCTGGACATTTTCCCTTTCCGGGTGAGGCGGCAGGGAGTGGGTGATGAGGCAGGTCTTGGCCAGTGGGCATTTTGAATTCAGGAGTACACATTCCTTTGGGATGTCACTGCCTCCAGAATGACACTTGCAAGGAGACGGGAAGATAGTAACATCCATATGTGGGCTCAGTCCCAGCCTCCTGGGGTCTTATAACCATAGATGGTTGTGGAATCCTCAGAATACATCCAACAGGATAAAAATGTGACTTGTTGCAAGTCCCCAGTTTGGAATAGACGCACTTCCTGTTTCCTGGGCGACACACCATGTGGTGGAAGGGAGGCTCTTACTGGGAGCGGGGGCAGCCCGAGGGTTGCGGTCACTCTCCGGGAGGCCGAGATTTGTCCGAGTGGCCTGTGCTCCTTGCCCTGGGTGTTTATTTCCAAGGCAGAGCTCCAGGGCTCCCCCCAGTCCTCCCGCCTCTGTTCACGAGAGCTGGTTATCCTTTTTCTCTAGCAGGCGGCTTCGACTGAGGGTGGCATTGGGGGCCACTTGGAAGGCTGGCGATTCCTGCCCCGGTCCCACCTTTGTTACCTGCCCTCCCCCTCCCCCCCCCGCCCCACACCCGGTGCGCTGTGTTATTACAGCTGGACTGGCTGGGGGTGCGGTGGCCTCTGGCCAGCCTACCTGGTGGTTTAAAACCAGACTTAATCAAAACGTAAATACTTCTTGGGGCCAGAAAGCAGGTCTTTCCAGGTGTTTGAGCAGAGGCAGCAGAGTTCGGGAGCCGGAGAAGTGGGTGGGGCTTGCCAGGCTCCTTCTACACAGAGGTCCGGGGTTCCCTGGGGCCTATATCAGGGGCCTCTGGAGGAGCCCCGTCGCCGGGGTGACCAGCGCCCCGCCTGCCCGCTGCGCTTGTGGACGCTGTCACTGGGGCAAAGGTTGTTCTGGTGGTGACAGTATCTGCTCCCTTCCTCCTTCCCTGATGCCCCCTCCCTCTCTCCACCCTCCCTCGGAGTCCGTGACAGGAGGCGGCATTTTACAAGGAGGAACTCGAGGCTCAGAGGGGCTCAGATGTGACCATCTCAAGATGGCTCAGCGAGCGGGAGAACAGTTGCATGCACTTATGGAAGGCTAACTTTCCACCTTGTCTGGACGCTGAGCATCCGCGGTGACCAAGGCAGACGCCATCCCGGCCCTTCGGTGGAGGTGGTAGACGGGCAGTGAGCCAGGAAGCGCGTAGGATCGTGCCATGTGGAAAGAAACAGTTGATAAATACCCAAACAGGAATAATTCCTGATAGCGATGAATACTGCAGAGTTGATGAGATGAAGCAGGATTCGATGGGGGCAGGGGGCGGTCTCTGCAAGGGGAGGTTCCTGTAGAGCAGAACCGGGAGCCGCCACGGGGGGCACACGAGAACAGGTGTCAGAAAGGAGCCATGGGGGAGATGGGGCGGGGGCGCGGCCGGAGCAGGGGCTGGGAGCTGGGCACAGGAGGACGTCGGGCTGTCCCGTGCCGTGCGGGTCTGCGGGTGGCAGGAGCCCAGCAGAGAGCCAGGTGGCGCAGGTTGGGCGGGGCGGTTGGATGCTGGAGGTCATTGGAGGACTTTAAGTGAGAGAATTCCATGATTTGATTTGGGTCTGGCCAGCTCTGGCCGCTGGGTGGAGATGGTCTAAGGGGGTGAGAACAGAGAGGTGGGAGAGGAGGAAGGAGGCCGGTCCAGTTGTGGGGCAGGAGAGGATGCCGGCTGGGTCCCGGTGGCAGCAGGGGAGACAGAGGGAAGCCACAGGCGTGGGTTTTGAGTTAACCCCACACACTTCGGGATGGACTCGGTGCAGCATGTAAGGCAGGGAGGGAAAGGGAAGATCCGGGCAGACTCCAGAGTTTGAGGCTGGAGAGGGCTGCTCTAACCCACTCCCCACCCCGGGTGGCACGGTGTACGGTGCGCTGTCCCCAGGCGGACCCAGGATCCTGGCTCACCCGAAGTGGCCGTGTGATTAGCGTGTTAGCATGCCCGCAGGGATGACTCCAGCTGCCTTTCTGGATCCCAAAGGCTGGGCAGTATGATGTACCTGGAGTCTGGGGGTCAGTCTCGACTGTGTTGAGGGCCCGAGAGCAGCTCGAGAGGCAGCCTTGGGCAGCTGATGGGCCCGGGGAGCGAGAGGCGGCCAGCGGAGGAGAGAACATGGAGAGGAAAGGCGCGGGGCTAAGCGGTCAGTCCTCGGTGACCAGAGGGGACAACATCGAGAGCTGCTCTGGACTGAGCGCTCACTGGGCACCGAGCGGGCTGGAGCCGTACGTGCTTTCAGTTATTCCTTCCAACCCCGAGCGGCAAAGTAAACGTTCTTACTTCATTCAGACATGCAGCAAGCTGGACGCAGGGTGTGTTTGGCCCAAGGTCACTGAGCTAGTGAGTGGTCGCGCTCACCGACCTGCCCTGACTCCAGGTGTCGAGTCCTTAACCAGCACCCAACACCGTCCTCAGCGTCCCCTGCTGTCCCGTCGTCAGCTATCTGCTCTGGACCCCGTCTCCGGCTGGGGGAAGAGGCTGACCACCCCCACCCCCACTGAGATGCTCCCTGTGTGCAGGGAATTTGCAGACGGAGCAGTTCTCTTAATGAGAGTCATTTGGGCAGCTCCCTTCCCCTTCTCTTCCCTCCCTTCCTCTCCTTCCTTTCCGGGAAGACTTGCTGCCAGGCTCAGGCCTGGTGGCAGTTACAGGGAGAGGAGACCTTTGGGCTCGGGCTGGAGCTCTGCCGGCCCTGCCTTTTAGGGCAGCTGGGCCTTCACAGCTGCCACCTGCAGGGACATACCTGATCGACTTCCACCGCCTCTGCCACCGGCCTCTGCCTGCCGGGGGGTGGGGGGCAGGGGGGTAGTGGAGCTCCTGCATTGGTCTGGACAAACTCAAAGGATTCCCTTAGGGTGAAAATGATACCAGGAGGTCATGTTGCCAAGTTTCCTTCAGCAAGGAGGGCGAGTGGTCATGATTCGGGTGTCCAGGAGAGGAGGGCGTGACATGCCTGCATTTTCCAAACCTCAGTTCGGGGGCTCTGGCCCTGAAAGGTGACCATCCGTGTCCTTATGGGGGACAGGATGCGAAACTCTGGGACTGAGCCAGTGGGGCGTGGTGCCCTTTCTGTGTCTGCCCCCATCCCCGTGTGAAGTCACGGACGTAGGTCTTGCTTCTGCCGCCCGGCCCGCTGCGGGCAGGTGGCAAGCATGAGTAGGTCAGGGGAGGGAGTGAATGAGTTGCCCCTGGTTCTCCACGCTTCTCTGTGGGTCTGGATGGGCACTAGCCAAGCGCATAGCCCCTCACCATGTGGCTACAGAGCCCTTGAAATGTGGCCAGTTTGAACTGCGATGTGCCGTGAGCGTATAATATACACTGGATTTCCAAGACTTAGTATGAAAAAAAAGTAAAATGTCCCATTAACACTTTTTTATGCTGATTACATGTTGCATTGATAACATTTTGGATTTATTGAGTTAGACGAAGTACATTATTAAAATTAATTTTACTTGTTTCACTTTCCCTTCTAAGGTGGCTCCCAGCCAGTTTAAAATTGCCCACGTGACTTGCCTTGTGTTTCATTCAGAGCCTCTGACCTTCCGGCTCCCATGGCTCCCTGCTCCAAGGCCTTGGCTGAGGGGTCTGGTTTTTTCTGAAAGATCGGGGTTGGAATCCTGACTCTACCATTCTTGATGGTTACCAAAGGCAGGACCCTGAGTCTCAGTTTCCTCACCTCTGAAATGGGGCTGGGCTGGCCACCATCAGGAGCTGGTGTCGGAATTAAAGGGAGGAGACAGGAAGTGCCTCGCGTCTGTGGGCCCAAGATGTTTCTCAAGGAGGCAGGCTCTAATTTCTGGGGGTTTCAGCCAGGCTCTGACTGACCCCCGCTCTTGGGACTTAGGTTATAGGCTGTGATGATGAACGGGGGCGGGAGGGGGTGTGAAATAAAAAGGCAAATAAAATCACGGCTCACCGTTTCAGTTTTTTCCTCCATCAGAGCCGGACCTGCCTTGTCGAGTCAGGGGATGGAGACAAGTTGGCCTTGAAGATCGTCCCCCAGGGGTAGCAGCGAAGGGCTGTTATTCGTATCATTTTCTTGGCCACCCCCTCAGTTTTCTGCATCCAGCCTTTCTCCAGAAGCTTTGGAAACAGAGACTTCAAGTGATGGGTAGCAAGTGAAGGCACATTGCCTAGACCTGCCCCTTGGCCTGACCCCAAGGTCAGGTGCGGCCAGCAGGGGGGGGGCCTGGTCCGTTCTGGCCACGCAGGGACACGTGGGATGAGGGGCAGACTCTGGCCCGGAAGCGTGTTCCCCAGACCTGCCGTGTCTGGAGCAGCATCCGTAGTCTCACTATGAGGAGCCGGGCTCCATGCTCCTAGGCCCAGGGCTCTCAGAAGCGGCGGGAACCTGAGGGCAGAGTGGGGGCAGGCGGAAGAGGGGTCAGGTTCATCTCTGAGTCCTGAGCGGAAAGGAGCACAACACGGCCTGCTTCTGGGGTGACGCCTCTGCTCGGTCGTTCCTGCAGACACTTACCTAGTTATGTGCCAGGCAGCACCCCTGGCACTGGTCCCTGCTGAGCAAGAGGGATGTGGTCCCTGTCCTCTCGGATGGGAACCTAGTGAAGACACAAGTTACGACATGGGCTTTGAGGGAAGGACTGGGGAGCAGTGGGAGAGAAAAGTGGAGACGTAACTCTTGGACTGATGGGAATGGGGTTTGGGGAATGCTGTGACACTGAGACGTGACCACTCGGCCAGTGAAGTGGGGGTGACGTGGGTCAGAGTGCTCAGAGCAGCCTTATTTGCGATGGTAGAAATTTGGAAATAACCTATGTGTCTCTCAATGCAGAGTGAATGAATCGTTTTGACAAAACCTGTGAGAATACATATTAAAAATTTTTATTTTTTTTAAGCTTGAAATGTGTCATTAAAAACAATGATACTGGGGCACCTGGGTGCTCTGTTGGTTAAGTGTCTGCCTTCAGCCCATGTCAAGATCTCAGGGTCCTGGGATTGAACCCTGTGTCAGGCTCCCTGCTCAGCAGAGAGTCTGCTTCTCCCTCTGCCCGTCCTTGCTTCTGCTCTCTCTCTCAAACAAATAAATAAAATCTTTAAAAAATAAACAATGATACTGGGTATATATCTGGCAGAGGGATGGCATCTGCAAAGGCCCTGGGGCAGGAAGAAATACCTTTCTCAATGAGGAAATAAGCGAAGGCCTGGCTTTGGCCCTAGAGGCCACCCCACTTTGGGCATCTTTCTGTTCAAAAGTCTGCTGCCTCTGGGCTGGGGAGAGGCCCATATAGAGCCTTGGGAAGGCCTTTCTAGGAGTCCTTGGTGTCAGTTCAAGGACAGTGTGATGGAGGAAATTGAGCCTTTGGGGCAGTGCCTCCCTAGGCCAGATTTATGGGAGGGGAAAGCCTTTGGGGTGAGTCAGCCCTCTGGTTGGAAGAAAGAGAGCCTAACTGAGCTACTGCCAAGGACCCATGGCGATTCCTCGCTCCTTTTGTGGAGGAGTTTGCCTGCTAAACAGGCCATCGGGGTGCAGCGAAGCACTGTTTCTCCCTCTTTGTTAATCACAGGCACCTCTGAGCAGGTCTGTTCATCCCGAGCTGCACGCACTGATGAACTGGGATGTCTGGACGAGCAAGCTGGGCAGGCCCCTCAGCTCGGTGTCTGTATACAGCTCTTCCAGAACTCACTGAACGTTGGTCAGGGGCCCCTGGAGCCTGGAAACCAGGACTGCAGACAGAGGACCACAGAGCTGGCTGGGACCTTGCTCTTCTGAGGTAGAAATGGAGGCCCAAAGGTGTCCCGTCTGAGGTCGCACAGAGAAACAAGGGGCCTGGCTGACATCCGCCCTCCGGAGCGCTTTGTCTCGGCCTTGATCTTGGGTCTCCGTGTCCCTAGCCAAGATGAGTCCTGCTGACCTCTTCTGGGGAAAGACGCGCTGTGTCTGACGCTGGCCCCTGAGCCTGGCAGGTGGGGTGGGAAGCGGGCATGGGAGGTTCTGGCTGCGGCCGCCCCCTGCAGGTGCTTCCTGCCGTTGGTCGGCTAGGGAGCACTTCCCTCCTCCTCCGTGTGACTCGCTGGCTGCCGTGGCCTCCAGCCTGTACTGGGTGCAGGGCAGGGTGCTGGGGGCCGTGACCTCCGCCCTGCCAAACCCTCCTGCGGGCCTGTCTGTGCCAGGTGGTGGTTAGAGGGTAATGGGGAGCTGTCTGAGAAAACGCTGTATGACCTGTGTGACTCACTCCTCCCCTCCGGGCCCCTTTGTCCCCAGCCGCTCAGTGAGGGGCCCCTCCCAGCTCTGACATCCATTAGTTCTGAGTCTGGTGGAGAGAAGGGGATAATTACAGCCCTCTTCCACTGAGCTGTCTTCACGGTGCCCAAGGCTTTACACGCATCATCTCGGAACTTCTGTCTGTGAGGCACAAAGGAGTCAGTTGCAGCAAAGAGAGGTTGAGTAATATGGCCAGAGTGGCACAGCTAGGAAAGGACACAGCTGGGATTTGAAGCCAGGCAGTCTGGCTCTGGGATATATGGTCTTTAAAAAAGAATAAATTACCTATTTGAGAGAGAAAGAGAGAGAGCACGGATGCATGAGTGGGGAGAGGGACAAGCAGACTCTGTGCTGGCCGTGGAGCCCGATGCGGGGCTCGATTTCACGACCCTGAGATCATGACCTGAGCCAAAATCAAGAGTTGGACATAACTGACTGAGCCATCCAGGTGCCCCTGGAATGTAGGATCTTAATCACCAGTGTGTTAGGCTGAACGATGGTGACAACGATGGTGACACTTCAACGATGGTGACACTCACATGCCACCTGTGAGTACATTGCCTCTGCACGGTGAAAGGGACTTTTCAGAGGTGAGGAAGTTCAGGATCTTGAGATGGGGAGGTTATCCTGGGTTATCCAGGTGGGCTGACATCATCACGGGAGTCCTTATAATAGGGAGGCTGAGGGGGATTTGACGACAGAGCGAGAGTTCAGAGTGATGAGGCTGCTGGCTTTGAAGACCAAGGAAGGGACCACGAGCCAAGGAATGTAGGGAGGCCTCTAGAAGCTGGAAAAGGCGAGGGGACAGAGTGCCCTCCAGAAGGAACCGACCCTGCACACACCAGGAATTTAGCCCAGTTTCAGACTTCTGACTTCCAGAAATTTAGCATCATAAATTCATATTATTCGAAGCTACTAAATTTGTGGTAATTCGTTGCAGCATCAATAGGAAGCTCAGACCACCGTGTTCGACTCACTGGCTCCTTGTGGCAATTCCGCTTTTTGCATTCAAATTTGATTCTGAATTCCTAAGGGTAGAAATCTAAGCTGCCAAATAGAGCTCTCCTTGGCCATTTCGCAATTACGGAAGCATTTCAGAGGAAGACTTTGTAAGGCCAGCTGCCTCATCCCTGCAGAATAGTAATCTGCCGTGTCACGGAATTAGGAGGAGAAGGTATAGAGGGACAGTAGTCATGGGGGCCTGGGACCCCAGCATAGACCCTGCCTCTGTAGGTCCCCAGCTGGACACTCCCCTTCCCCAGACACCGTCTTTAGTTGCCTGGGAGTGGCCACCTACAGCGGGGTTTGTACCGTAAGCCCGGCCTGTCTTGGTGAGCCACGTACTTTCCTAGCCGGGGCCACAGTGCGAGGCAGCAGGTGGCTGTGCCCCAGGTCCTTGCAGGGAACACAGATGCCATGGCTCAGTCCCAGTTACCAGTGTGCTTGGGGGAGAAGAAGCCTGTGAGCTTGGCTGGGTCAGGAATTTAAAGGAGACAGTTCTTTCTGCAGAGATGATGCCTTGAGCTGGTCTTTAAGGACCAAGTGTCAGCTCTCTTGAACTCAGGGTGAGGCCGTCTAGTTGCTTCCAGGAACACACAGCATGGGGTCCCTTTACCTTCTCCAGAATGTGGCTAAATTGCTTACAGACCCATCGTAAGGATGGCTAGGACCCAAGAGCTCCTCCACCCAGCTCCTCATCTGGAGAAACTGAGGCCCTGAGAGGGGAAGGCACACCCAGGCTCACATGGCTAGGATTCCTTGATGGGAATTCCAAGATCTGAAATGATAGGGGATCTTTCTCGTTCACATTAAGATGAAATTCACTCATTCCTTCCTTTAACAACATTTTATTGTGGACTTGCTTGGTGCCAGGCACTGGGTGCTGTCACGGTCCTGGCTTCCAGAAAATAACCTAAGGGGTCAAGAAGAGTGGATGGTAATAAGCAGGATTAATAGATAAATGAATAAAATGATTTCAGGTTGTTATAGTTTATAAAGGGAATCCACAAGATGTGGCGATGAGGGATAATGAGGGTGCCCAGGAGACAGAGTGATCAGTGAAGGCCTTGAGAGGAGGTGACTTCTCAGCTGGAAATCAGAGGTAGAGTCATGGGAAGAGTGTTTCAGGCAGAAGGAACAGCCAGGCCATCGGCTCAGAGTCGGAAGAGCTGGTGCATATGAGAAACGAAAGACAGCCCAGCACAGCGGGAGCAGAGAGAACCCAGAGACGAGGCCGGGGAGGGGGGCAAGTGGACATCAGCCTCCAGGGCCTTCTAGCTCATGGCCAAGAGTTCAGGCTTCATTCCGTGGGCCATTGGGAGACACTGGGGGGACCGGAAGTAGTTTGCATTCATAGAATGCCACAGGCTGTGATGGACAGTGGGTTGGGCAGGAAGCAGATGGAGGCAGGGAGGCTGCTCAGGAGGCTGCTACCATCATCCTGTGAGATGTGATGGTGGCTTGGCCCAGGTCCATGGCCACGGAGGAGAAGGGAGATGGCAGAGTCAATATGTCCATATTGGACATGATGGGACTTGATGGATGGTTGCAGGTAGAAGGCAGCATTAGTTAGCTGTAGCTGTGTAACAAATTACCCCAAACTTAGCAGCTTAGAATGACAATAAATGTTTGTCGTCTCATGGTTTTTATGGGTCAGGAATTCAGGAGAGACTTAGCTGGGTGGTTCTGGTTCAGGGTCTTTCATGAGACTGCAGTGAAGATGTTGGCAGGGGCCGCTATCATCTGAAGGCTTGACTGGGACTGGAGGCTCCACTTCCAAGGGGGCTCATTCGCATGGTTGGCAAATGAATGCTGGCTGTTTGCAGGCGCTCTCAGCTCCTCCCTACCCAAGCCTCTTCATAGGTCTGCACGAGGGCCCTTCAAGCAAATGATCCGAGAGAGAGCAGGGCAGAAGGCACAATGACTTCTGTGACCTAGCCTCAGAGTTCTACTCCATCACTTCCACCAACATCCTGTTGGGCCCGTGGGCTCAGTGTGGAAGGGGACCAGGGAGGCAAGAATCACTGGGCCATCTTGGAGGCTGCTCACCATAGAGGCCAGGAGGAAGGTGGAATCAGGGGCAATGCCTAGGTTTTTGGCCCACGTGGCTGGGTCAATGGTGGTGCCATTTACCGAGAAGGAGAGAGTGGAGGAGAAGCATGTTTTGGGTGTGGGTAGAGGGGAATCAAAAACTCTCTTCTGGACCCCAGTTTGGGAGACTTCACCTCGGCACTGGAAACTCTTCTCTCTCTAACTGCCTCTGTGCTGCACTGGTTTTGGGCTTATGTGGTCTCAGGCTTTGGGGAAACTTTCTGAGGGCCCAGTTCTCCTGTGTCCCTTGAGCTAACTCCGTGTCAGCCTCATGGCCCGGAAGTTATGAACCAGGCATTCTCAGGCTCAAATCCCCGCTTAGCCACTTACTGGCTGTGTGACCCTGGGCCAGATACTTGGCCTCTCTGGGCTTGTTTCCTCATGTGCACGGTAAGTCTACTTTGCTGTGGCGTCCTGAAGCTCAGAGGAAATGGAGCCGAAGCACTCAGGTCAGGGTCGGGCTCTCCCTTCCCTATCTGTACCTCAGAACTCCCAGCCCTTCTATGGGCTGTCATATCTTTGTCATCACATACCCAGGTCGCGGGGCGGGTTTTGATTGGGAAGGATTTCTAAAGAGTCTGTTCAGCTTCTTTTAGGTAGGTGATGCAGACATTCTGGGGGCAGCAGAAGTAATTATTACTCACAGGGAAATGCAAATATTTTGACGAATATCCTATGAAAAATTGGGGCATTTTTTCCTGAGCAAATAGTCCTGTTTATTTCTCCAATAGGGGCAGGGGCCAGCTTCCGCTGCCAGGGGCTTTTCTCAGGGGTTAGCTCGCCCCCCCTCCCCCACCCAGCCTTGCTCTTCTGTAACCAAGAGAAAACATACTGAAGACAAAAGTGACCAAATTTGGGCTTTGCTGAGAGAAGAGGATGGCTTTTGCAGTGAAAAGTTAGTTTTTGTGGCCAAACTTTCTCAACTGTGAAAACCGGTGTGGACAAAGTGTAGTAGGCCCCAAAATACCTTTGAAATAGGGTTTTCCTTGGAAAGGACATTTTAAAGGTCATCAGTGTTTGCAAGAGGATGAGGTGTCTGCTTTCCCCTGAAGGAAATTTCTTTAAACTCCTAAAGAGACACAGAGGAATAGAGGAAAAGATGGGAAGCCCCAGGGTGGGGAGGCTTGGGGAACCAGGACGGGGAGCAACAAGGTTTGAATCGTGCGAGTGCCCGCCTGGTGCCTGGTACAGCTCAAGGGTTTTAGACACAGGCTCTGTCTGACCCTCACAATGGGCATCTGGATATTCTTTATACCAATCAGGAAACTGGCTCAGAGAGGTTGGTGAAGTGGCCTGTGGTCACTCAGCTCAGGGAGAGAAGAGCCAGAAGTCCAACCCTGCCTGTTGGATGAGAGCCCCCACCTTCTCTTTCCACGCTGCCCAGGGAGAAGGGGCTCTAGGTTCAGGGTTGGGATAGCTGATGCAGGGATGGGAGGAGACCTAACTGAGGGGAAGGGCTGGGGAGACTGTCCGCGCCCTGCTCCTCCTAGGGAAAACTGTTGTATTTGCATTTTGTTTTTAAAAGATTTTATTTATTTATTTGAGAGAGAGAGAGATAGCGAAGGAGAGCAGAGCAGGAGGGAAGGGCAGAGAGAGAAACAGGCTCCCAGCTGAGCAGGGAGCCTGACACAGGGCTCGATCCCAGGACCCTGAGGTCATGACCTGAGCCAAAGACAGACGCTTAACTGACTGAGCCCAGCAGGTGCCTCCTGTATTCCTATTTTGAGGGAGGAAACTGCAGGCTCAGAAAGGACTATTGTGTGTGATGCGTTTTTTGATGTGTGTGTTTATTTTAAAGTCCATTTAGAAATCATCTCTTCTCTTCCGGGCCTGTCTCTCCATCTGTTGTTCCGTCTATGCATCAGTGATGTGCTCTGTGTCAGGCATCGTTCTGGGTGCTTGGGGAATAGCAGGGGGCAGAACAAGATCCCTAACCTCCTAAAACCCACATGCTCATGGAAGGAGGGGCAGAGATAGGGAAGAAGCAATGAGCAGAATAAACAAGCCACGCAGAATGTGGTACGTATGGGAGAAATGAAAAAGTGAAAGTAGAAGAAAGGGAGGGTTTAGGAGAGGGGGTCACAGGTCGTGGCATTAAAAAAAGTGATCAGTGGGTGTTACTTTGGAGGGAAAGAAATGTTTTGGAATGAGACAGAGGTGGTAGTAGCACAACATTGTGAATGGTCTAGATTTGTCATTTTATTGTTAATTGTTAATTGAACACTTAATTGTTCATCTAAAACTGATTACTTTCTTACTGTATTTATTTCACTTCTAACTATTTATTAGAAAAGAAGAAAAAGGACGGTCAGGGTCAACCTCACTTGAGAAAGCGAGATCTGTGCAAAAACCTGAAGGAGGCGAAGGGGTTAACCCTGAAGATGGTTTCTCCCCAGGAGAGGAAAGAGGGTTCCAGGCAGATAAACTCAGGCCACCTCAGGCCAGTGGGGCCAAAGCCAGCCGGCTGTCTGCTTTGGTAATAAAGTTTTATTGGAATACAGCCCATTTGTTTACATATTGTCTGTGACCCAGAGACTCCATCTGGCCCTTACAGAAAATGTTCGCGGACTCCTGAGCTGGAGCAGAGGGCCTCATGGGGGAGGATGCCCGGGTATTTGAGGTGGGAGTGAGGGAGCAAGCCGGGGAGTAGGGGCTGCTGAGGTCAGAGAGGAAATGGGTCCAAATCACGTGGCCCCTGCCTGACTTCTCTGTGGCGCCCTCCAACGAACATTGGACAGACTCTGACATCATGCTGTTGGGAAAGTTGTGCGTGCGTGCACTGGAGGGAGTCAGGGTAGGCTAGAGAGATGGCTGAACTCGGATTCAGAAGATCTGGGCTTGAGACCTCCTGCCTGTTCCTTGCTCTGTGTTCTCAATTCTCTTATGTATAAGAGTCGTATGGCAATACTGGTAATAGCGTGATGACGGTGGTGGTGATGGTATTGTTCGTGGTGATCATGGTAGTGAGGAAGATGGTGGTGGTAATGGAGATGGTGGTGATGTTGATGGTGATGGTGGTGATGGTGGTGGTGGTGTTGGTGGTGGCAGGGATGGTGGTCGTGGTGATGGTGTTGTTCGTGGTGATCATGGTAGTGGGGAAGATGGTGGTGGTAATGGAGATGTTGGTGATGTTGATGGTGATAATGGTGGTGGTGATGGTGGTGATGGTGGTGGCAGGGATGGTGGTCGTGGTGATGGTATTGTTTGTGGTGATCATGGTAGTGGGGAAGATGGTGGTGGTAATGGAGATGGTGGTGATGGTGATGGTGGTGATGGTGGTGGTGGTGTTGGTGGTGGCAGGGATGGTGGTCGTGGTGATGGTATTGTTTGTGGTGATCATGATAGTGGGGAAGATGGTGGTGGTGATGTTGGTGCTGTTGATGGTGATAATGGTGGTGGTGATGGTGATGGTGGTGGCAGGGGTGGTGGTAGCGGTAGTGCTGGTGGGGGGGGATGGTGGTGTGATGGTTGATGCGGATGGTGGTGATGGTGACATTGATGGTAGTAATGATGGTGACAGAGACGGTAGTGGGGCTGGTGATCCTGGGGCCGGTGATGCTCGTGAGGACGATGGCTACATTTAGTCAGCCCCTATTCCGTGCTAAGAGCTTTGCACACTCAACTCTGATTCTGAGCCCAGCAAAACAAATTGGGTAGCAGCAGCATCCTTTGCAGGAGAAAACACTGAGTGACTTAGCACGACCACACAGCTGGTGTGTCACGTGGCTCAGATACGATGCAGTGGTTACCCCCGGAGACTGCAGTAGAGGCCCCGAGGCGGTGGCCAGGAGAGCCCCGGGAAGCAGCCCAGCTGTCACTCAGGGGCAGCAGCCTCTGGTCGAGGCGGCCCAGTCTGAGCACTGCCCTCGGCAGCAAGCCTTCCAGGGGGGACAGTCCCCCAGCCTCTCTGCCCTGCGGCCTCCTCGCTCTCGGGCTCAGCGCGCTGGACAGGGGCCATGTCTCTCTGTCCCCATGGCGACCACTTACCAGGCCCAATGTTGGTGTGGGTTTTCCTAATTTGAGGTTGCGGGATCCTTCTGGTTGTGGCTGCAGTTTTTCTGCTCTGGAAACCCGACTGTGGTGAGGCCATGAGGGGGGCCCAGAGGTGCTGGGACCTGCCCGCAGGCCACAGGCCCCACAGGCCCCACAGGCCCGGTGCGGCCCCCCGTGCTCACACCACTTCAACACCGCATTTCCTTTTGAGAGCCTAGTGGAGGTTTCAGGTTCTCGTGGCTGATGGCAGCGGCCCTGAAACGTCTTGGGGTCAGGATAACGGTGAGTCTTTGCCTCGCCATGTCCTCCAGGCCTGGGGTGTGCTAATGCCCACTCCCATGTGCCCACCACCATGGTTTTTGCCTGCCTTCGTGGGGGGGGGGGTCCCCTTGAACAACGGGAGCCGCCAGCGAAGCAGCTGAGTTCAGCCCCCAGGCAGGTTAACAGGGCCTGGAAAGGCCTGCGGGCCCTCCGCATCTCCTCCGCCTCCCGTTTTACTGCCTTGGGCAGGTCGCTCCCTGGCCTGGCTGCACCTGCACCAGACGGGCAAGCTTTCGAACAGAGCCTGGGCCTCGGCCTGCATTCTGGGCCATCCCTTAGGTGTTTGACGTGCTAAGAAGGGTCAGCGTCTCCCGGGAGATGAAGTTGGTGGTAGTGTCAGGCTGTGCGAAGCAGGCGGCCTCGGGCGGGGAAAGACTCAGTGTCTCCCCCCTTCTTCCCTTGCTGGCCCACCCCGGGGGTCCCATGCCAGTAGGACGGCACTGAACACACTTGAAGTCTCTAGGCTACGTGATGCTTCCTGGCCCGAGGTACCGCAGGCTCGGCCCAGCATGAGCGGCACAGCCCCCACATCAGGACATCCTGGGGCCCGGGTGCCTTTGCTCCCCCACCCCCGTGATGTTTCCCTCGGAACGTTTCCATCAGCAGGTAGTTATGGGGGCGTCTCCTCCTAGCCCCACCACATCCTGACGGCCCAGCTGGAGCACTTTGGGACGGTGTGGTCATGGAGTAACAGAGGACAGGAGTCATTTTGATTCAGAGGCATCTAGAAACTTCACAGCGGAGGGTGCCCTGAGGCAGACCGCGCTAGTGCCATGGACCCCACGGGGTCCTATAACTGGAATCTCGCCCTGTTCGGGGCTGGATGAGGGGAGACTTTGAACCAGTGAGATGCTGCACGCCTACGTCCTCAGCTTCGGCTGCGGCACCCCGCGGGCGGTGGCAAAGGTGGCAGAGATGTCAGTGGGATAGAAATGTCAGTGGTGCGGAAGGCAAGGGGTGGAAGCAGCAGGCACAGGGGTAACCTACCTCATCAGAAAAACTGGCCTCCTCCGCTTTGCCTGTGGCCTCTGAGAACACTGCCAGCCTCCCCGCGGTGATATTTTCTGGAAAGCTAGCCTGCTGGCAGTGCTTTGGAAACCGACTCCTGAGAGCTCACCTGGGTCGAAGGGAGTTGAACAGATTCTTTAGCCCCACAGACGTCACAGGCAAAATTGTACCACCACCTTCCAGTCGACTGGCCAAGGGTGGGTGAGTCACCGGCCTCTTGTGGCTGGGAACACAGAGAGAAGTCCTTCCCACGTACAGTCACCAGGATACTCGAGAACTTCCCAGACCTTGATCAAAGTGCGTTGAGAGAGAGGCTCCTCCGCTTTTCATGCTCCCCTCGCCCCATGAGTGTCGTAAAGACCTGCTTTACAACAGCATTTGGATTTCTAACAAGGTTGGTCCCTTGTGTTAGCATAATGCCGAACTTTCTGAGCCTCGCGGCCCCCAGCAACCCACAGGCCATTCTGTGGAGGGAGGGCCTCGAGGCAGCAGGAGGAAGGGGCCCTGGTGGGAACCCTGGGGCTGCTGTAGTCTGTGCCCCTTCCCCCCGCATCCTGTGCCCTCGACCGGCAGCACCCCAAACTGTTCTAGAAGCGAGAGTGGTTGTTTCTGTGGTCTTGCTCGCGTTGCCTCTGGTGCCGTCTGGCCCTGCCGTGGGGGTCCTGTCCAGAACGAGTGAGCTCGAGTCTAGGGAGGCCGGCTGCTCACTTGCTCGGCCTGCTTTCTCACCCCAGGCCTCCCATCTGCAAAGGCCAGAACCGATTGGATCGTGCAGAGTCTGGGCTGGCCTGGAGAGAAGAGATGAGTTGGCCAATCAGATTTGTTCCGCGGGCCTTTAGAATCAAGGCTCTGGCAGGCAGGTGGTGAGCTGGGCCAGACGGTCCTGAGGACTTGGGGTCCTTGACAGCTGTGATACACTTCTGATACTAACGACCCTGGAATGAACACGGACTCCGCAGCTGAGGGGCGCAGTCCCACATCTGCCCTCCCTTCAGACCCCGGCTGCAAGTTTGGGGGAGGTCCCGGGTCCCATGTACTTTTGACAAACTGGCTATAAGTTCAGGGACTCTCTCACTCACACAGGTTTGATCATTCACTAGAATGACTCACAGAACTCAGAGCACTTTTCTTGCAATTTTATCAGCGCAGGAGGACCCAAAGCCAAACCAGCAAAAGAGAGAGAGGCCTAAGGCGTGCGATGGCTGTGTGACCTTCCTGGCAGCAGCCAGCAAATTTGCCCGAGCCTCGTGCCCAGAGTTTTTATTGGGATTTCATGACTTAGGCCTGACTGACTGAATCGTTGGCCTCGTGGCCGAGTTCAATCTCCAGCCTCCCCCATCTCTCCTCAGAGGTCAGGACGTTATCACCGGGTTCAGACCCTACCCAGCCATATGGGTGGTCATTCTGGCATGGCCAGCCCCGTCTCGAGCCATCCTGTTAGCATAAACTCGGGTGCATTTTGGGGGACCCACCATGAATAAAAACAACACTCTATCACTTGGAAAATTCCAAGGACTTGGAGGTTCCCTCCCAGGACACAGGGATAAAGGCCAGTCGAATTCCTCATTGTACACCCACGGCCGACGGGGCCTGGGCAAAGGGATGAGTGAGACTGGTGTGGTCTGGAGAGGGGACACGTGGTGGCATGAGGGGCACACTCCCCAGCCCCAGCTTCTCTATGTCTCCATGGCCTTCTGACTCCCACAAAGCCAGCTGCTCTTAGTAGCCTTTCCTTGGATTCTTAGAGGCCTCCGCGACCCTGATAACAGCCCCCTTCTTTGCGGGTCAACTCAGATGAGCCTCTCTTCCTGCTAATCTGGGCTAGAACTGTACTCACCAATACTGTTCTTTGATTTGAGCTAAGTCTGTCCTAGAGGAACACTCTCTGTGGGAAAACGTCCTCCCTCCTCAGGGCCCACATGACTTCTCAGGTCCTCTGTGGAGACGCTGGCAGGCCCATCTCCGTAGACGGTTCTCTCCTCTCCATGATCCGTAGAACAGTCAAGGTCCAGGGGCCCCCAGAATGCAGAGACACCAGTAGAGGAAGTGTGCATTCCTGATACAGCAGCGGTTTGAGGGGAGTCCTGCCCAGTCTTAGGGAGCCAGGCCAGGGCCTAGGGGCACGGAGTGGGGTTCCCTGAGGCTGGCTTACCAACCTGGACCCTTATAGGCCTGCACTGAGCGTGTTGGAAATAGGGGGGCTCTTATACCGTTTGCCCCCCGCCCTGGCTGGTGGCCTGGTAAGCGGCTGACGCTGTCAAGTGTCTGTGGGAGAACCAGCTCAACTCAAGTCAGGCCGGAGCTTGTCCGTCAGATCCCAGGATCACTGAATGGAGGGAGTGGGCTGGAGGGAACATTTTTGGTGGTTTGTCCCAATCCCTCTGTGTTTCTTCTAATCCTTCTTAGAAGTAGGCAGGGTGGAAATCACTGAGCAGAGAGAGAGAAATTCCCTGAGTGAGAGCGGTCCCATCTTCCATTTCCCGCATGATGTTCAGGAACTTTCTCTTACTTTAGGGCAGTGGTTCTCAGGCTTGAGTGAGCATCAGAATCACCTGGAAGGCTCATTAATACACAGGTGGCTGGGTACCACTCCCAGAGCTTCTGAGTCGTTGGTCTACAGTGGGGCCTGAAAATCTGCATTTCTAACCACACTGACCCTCGGATCCAAGGCTGTGAAGGAAGGTCTTCCCAACAAATGCGGGGAGGCTGCCTCCGCTTCCCCCAAGGACACGTCCTCTGATCATCGGCTCATTTGCCAGAAGGGAAAAAAGAACTTTAGACTAAGAGACCAACCCCAGGGTCCTGACTCAGGTTGTGATGCGGCCGCTTGAGTGATTCGTGGCAAGGTTCTTGCCCCTCTGAGACTATTTTCTCATCGGCAAAGTGGGTTCAGGGACAGGACCTGCCTCATGGACCTGATATGAGAATTAACTGCAATGTCGTCCTCACCGATTGTCCCCGGACCCTCGGAGTACAGGAAGGGTTGCGTTTCTTTAATTTCCAGATCAAATATATCATACCATAAGGTTAATGAAAGTCCCAGGTCAATTGCTTGGCAAAGGTCTGCCCTACTTCCTTCTGAGGATGGAAAGAGAAGGCCCAGGGCTCGAAGGAGTCCCGCCCACAAGACCACAGACTGTTGGGGTGTCTGCTGTTGCTGTTTCGGTCAGTGTCCTTTGGAGGAGGAGCCTCTGCGGGCAGCTCCACTCCTCCACGCCAGTCTGGCCACCATCCCTGGGGGGCTGGAGGCTCCTCCGCGCTCAGAGCCCCTCATCACTGGGATCCAGCTGCCACGGAGCCTGCGCCGTCGAGGAGCTCAGCACCGCCCCCCCAACACCGTCCCGCACAGTAGGCGTGGGTCCGCCTCGCTCTGCTGCCTCTGGTTCTCAGAGCCCAGTACCAGCAACAAGAATAACTTGTAGCCTGTTCTTCCCCCACAGTGAGAGCTTTCTCAGGGCAGCTTTTTCAGAGCGATCCTTTTATTCTTCCCTGGGGGCATCCACGGGAGCAAAAGGAATGCCAATTAGTTTACAAGCGCTTGGCCCTGGCTGAAGAAGTGGTAGCTACCTCTTACTTTGCCTTTTGTCCCCACACTCTACTCCCTGCTGGGACTTGCCCTCCTGCCAGAGGAGCCCCCCACTCCTCTCTGTTGGCTATTCTCCCTCCTTCTGCCCTGCCACCCCTTTATCACACTCGCCTTAGCCCCCCTGGGGTGCACCTGTAAGAGGCCATTGCTGGCAGCGCAGGGGGACCCTGGGGGCTGGAGGAAGCAGAAATGATTTGCTAAACAATTTCCTTCTTGGAAACTGCCCCTCCTTCTTAGGGGGCCAACCGAGGCTGAGACCCCAAGTCAGGGAACACTCCTACCTTCCTGTTGCTCGCCTTTCTGCAGGTTTTGCCTTGGACTCTTTCCCATTCCAAGAGCAAGACTTGCTACCTTGATCCTTTGGTGCCTTTCCTCAAGAGTGGTGAGCTGGCAGAGTTCAGCCCATGTCCCCGACGTCTTGGCCTCTTCTCTCCTTGGGCAGGACAGACCCCTTCTTGTCTAGGCCCCCGGCTGGTGCTGCTGCCATGCCCTCCCTGGTTGGGCTGCCCCTCCTCCATGCAGTCCCCCCCACCCCCTGCCAGGCCACACTCCGAGTCTTGCTCATCTCTGCTCTTTGAAGCCTGGACTAAGCTGGATGTCCCCGAGGGCAGGGATCGTGTCCAGTTCACTGACTCGTTTCCGGCCCGTGAAAGATAAACTATGAGCAGCAGTGGGTCAGATGGGGAAGCAAATAAAACCCAAAGCTGCTCAAGACGAGAAATGGCTGTGAGTCAGTACAGGGCAGCCCATTCATCCCGCATTAATTCCTCTCCCTGCACCTCTGGCTTCTCATCTGTGAAATGGGGTTAATGCTACCTTAATGAGCACCAAACAGGTAGCACCCAGTTCAGGGCTAACCTCAGATGGCTGGGGGTGGGGCGGGGTGGAGGTCGTCATTGATTCCGGCAGACATTTGTTTACCCAGCCGGTCATCCTAACGTCATGAAAGCTTGTGATTATCTGGTTGCATGAGCTGCCCCGCCCTCCGGAGGGACATCGGAAAGGTCTGGGTGGAGCTGGGAGCGGGCCGTGGGCTTGGCAAGGGAGCTCGGCCTCTCCAGGGCAGCTCCGGAAGAGGCATTAGGTAGGGGCTTGAGGAAGGAGCCGGGCTCCGGCAGGTGGGGGGTCAGGGGTTTCTCCTGTGGGGTCATGGGATGGGGAGGGGAGAGGATGATGCGGACGGAGGTCAGAGGGACGACACTTGCATCTGCTTGGAGAATGCTGTTTGAGCAACTGCAGTGGGCCAAGGAGAGAGCAACAGAGAGCCCAGAAACCCAGGCCCCCGCCGCCATGGTTTTCCCTTGAGCAGGGAGACTGAGGCTAGACGCATAAAGCACTAAATAGGAAGCTGTCAGGTACTGATGAGAGCTGGGGCTGGGGCTGGGAATCTGGTAGTGACTTCACACGGACAGGTTGGACGCGTTGGTAAAAATGGGCCGAATGTGTTGGGAGAAGTGAATCTGATGAGTCAGCTAATGAGTGTGTGAGAAAGAGAGAGAGAGAGAGAGAGAGACCGCCCACCTGCCCAGGGCCTCCCTAACGCTGTTTGGTGGTAGTGGTGAAGGCAGAGAATGGGGCCCACTTCAGCTGCCCAGGTTGGAGAAGGCCCTCCGGGGTGACCTACGTACAGTACACGGGACAGTCTTGAAGCTGGAGGCCGGTGTTAAGACTTAAAGCATGGAGGAGAAACACTCACACTGGGTAGGCAGAAGATGCTCCTGCCAGAGGGAACCGTGAGTGCAAAGGCCCTGAGAGCAATGGCAGGGAGGGAAATAAAGCTCGAGGGGACGGTGACCCCATGGTGAAGGGCTTTGAACTTGGCCAAGGAGAATGGGTGACCGGTGGTGGAGGGGCAGTGGCCGTCCCAGCTGCAGGGGCCTCCCCGAATGGCAGAGAGGTGGTGGCTCTGGCCGCCTGTAGGCCTGACACCCCTCCCAAGCGGGGAGGTGGGCCTGGGGCAGTTGGGGTCACAGGGCGGGGACACACGAGGAACTTCTGCAGCACGGTGGTGGCCCTAGCTGCCTCAGACAATGACATCCGGTAGAAAGTACTAACCCAGCAGCATGCTTAAGAGGCAGATATCCTTCTGGAAGTGGTGACCTTTTGGAGGCCAGTTTTGTCATGGTGAAGACAGGGGACCTTGCTCCAGCCTGTCCGAGTTATGGAGGGACAGGGTTTATGTCATGAGACTTTTTAAGGACTTGGAGGCCAGGTGAGTAGGGAGGCCATTCAGGATCCCTGCGGTCATTTAGAGGGTCACCCTGCCAAGAGCGTCCCCGTATTAGTTTCCTATCGCTGCTGTAACACATACCACGACCCCAGTGGATTAAAGAAACACAGATTATTGAGTTACAGAAGTCTGACATGGGTCTCACGGGGTTAAAACTAGGGTGTTGGTAGGGCTCTGGTCTTTCTGGAGGCTCTCAGGGAGAATCTGTTTTCTTGCCTTTTCTGGTTTCCAGAGGCTTCCCTCTTTCTCGCAGCTCCTTCCATCATCACGGCCAGCAGTGGCTGTCTGGTCTTTCTCCCCCAGCATCGCTCCGAACTGACTCTCTACCCCCTCTTTCCCACGTAAGGACGCTAATGGTCACCCTGGGCCGACCGAGACCATCTGAGTTAGTGTTTCTGCCGTTATCCTTACTTCGGTCTGCAGAATTCATTCCCCTTTGTCATGTATCCTAACATATCCACAGACTCCGGGCAGTAGGACGTGGACACTTTGGGGAGCATTATCCTGCCTACCACAGTCCCTGCCATGTTCCAGGGGCTGAGGAGGTGAGGAGGAGGAGGCAAGGAGCCCCAGGTGGGCTGGGAAGTCTGCGTCCTCGCCCTGGGGCAGCCCCCTGGTGGCTGTGTGGGACTCTCTCCCTCCCTTCCTAACTCCAGCTCCAATGACACATTGCTCCATTATGAACGTCTCCCCCAAACCCTGCACCTCTGAGTGGTCGAAATGCTTGTGAAATAGAGCAGTGTTTCTCCTCCTTAGCACGACCGACGTTTTGGATCGGGTCACTCTGTGTGGTGGGGGGCTGTCCGATGCATCGTGGCGTGTGTGACCACATCGCTGGCTCTGCCTACTCATGGCCCGTAGCACCCCTAGCCTGGCGGTGACAGCCAAAAATATCTCTAAACATCGCCAAATGGCCCCCAAAGGACAAATCCCCCTGGTTGAGAACCACTGAAATAAAGCCTTTGATGTCTGTCTTCCATGCTTGATTGGAAACCCCCGAATGGCGACACCCTGTGTCTCTTGCCTTCGACGGTGTCCCCAGCACCTGCAGAGAGCTTGGCATTTAGTAGATGCTCAACATGTGTTGGTTGAGTGAATTAATGA
>CM052894.1:9781036-9798516 GCA_028534135.1 Potos flavus | reverse complement strand
CCCCCCCCCCCCCCCCCCCCCCCCGACCCAGCCACTCCTTCACATTTCCTCCCTTCTCCATGGCTTCCCCAAACACACTTCCCTAATTCTGCCTGGTAATCCACTCAAACTTGCAGGTCACTTCCTCCAGGAAGCCTTCTCTGGTGACCTCCCCAGGCCTGGGTTTGGTTCTTAGCCTTGCAGCAGTCTGATGACTGACCTCCATGGTCCCCTTAACTGTAGCCTCCATGAGGGTAGAGCCTGGACCAGCCTGGTGCCATTTCTAGCCCCCAACACCAGTGTCTCCTCTGTACCAGGCCCTTTTAGAATCTTAATTTACTTTGCTTGCTCAGATGTTTTTGTTCTCCTCTGGGGATGGAAAACCAAAAATCTTAATCTTCCCAAGTCCTAGAATGATTGCTGATGGGTCTTCTTTTTCTCTCTGAGTCCTTTTAAAGGGCCCCTGTCCTCTCCGCGGCTGGGCCCCAGCGGACCTGAAGGGGAGGCACGGGAGAGGTGAGAGAGGGGTTCATGACTCCGGCCGTTATGCCAGCCCCTCTGGCTGTCAGAGCCTGACTGGCCAGGCAAAGATGGGCCCAGAGGTGCTGCTCCAGGACTTTGGCTGAGCCCAGCTTGGGGCAGAGCAGGGCACAGAGCATGGCTTTGCCAGAAGACTCCCTCATCAGGCCTGGGAGTGCCGGGCAGCTGTAGGCTCTGTGCTAATGCCTCAGGGACAAAGCTACTGAAGGGCTAACCGAGCTCAGTCACGTTGGGGTGCAGGCAACAGTGAAGAGCGTGAGCTCTGGTGTCCGAGGGACCTGGGTTTGAGCCAGGCTCTATTCCTTACTGATTGTGACTTTGGACAAATGATTTATCTTCTCAATCCTCACTCTCCTTATCTGCAAAATGGGAATAGGCCTGTCGCAAGGATCAAATGAGGAAATGCACAGGGAGGGTTGTGCCGAGGGCCTGGTGCTCGGTGAGCACTCCAACGTGGCCGCTGCTTTGTCACTGCTATTCGTCATCATCCCTGTCAGCAAGAGTCCTGCTCAGTTCGAGCTTTGTTTCTTGGTTCCCCTGTGAGTGGCGGTTGCCAGGTCCTGCTGGGTTTAAGTTTGTCTGCTCATTCATTCGTTCATTCATTCTGTTCTGCACATACTCTGTGCCAGGGATCTGGGGAGCTGCCAGGTGGTGGAGAGCTGCTTTCAGGAGTGGCTCCTGGCAACACGGGCTGGGCCACATTCATTGCGTTATGTAACCTGAATATGACCCCTTTCCCTTTAGCCCCACTTCCATCCCTCAAAGCTCTATTTACTAACTCTCTGCAGACTTAGAAGATCAGGATGGGACCCCTCCCCCCAACAAAGACCATCTGACCTGTCCCTCTGCCTCCGGCAGGAGGGACCTTAACGAACTCAGACATGTGGGGTGGTAGCCAGTCCCAGCCACGGAGCCCTGTTCAGCCTTCACTCTGGGCAAGGCCCCGCAGGGGATCCCAAGGGGGGATGTAAGGCCAGCTCCTTCGGGGGCTGTCCCTGGTTGGGAAGACAGTGCAGAAAGCACACACATGATGCTGGGTGATGGCCGTGTGAAAGTGGGCAGCTGTCGCACGTTCTTCCTCGGTACCAAGTGCCCAGAGGTGGGGTAGGAAAGGGAAACAGGCATCTGTGCAGGACGGAAAGGTTCAGGTGAGCAGGTGGGAGAAAAGGGAGACTTTTGGAGTCTGCAGTGAAGCATCATACAACCAGTAAGCATTTCCTAGGCACTCACCGTGGCTGGAAATTGGACGCTTGGCTTTACGGACACACACTCATTGAATTGTTACAAAACCCTATGAGCTGGATGCCACCTCCTCCACCCTCTATTTTATGGGCAAAGATGCAGCAGAGAAATTTGTAAGTTGCTCATGGTTACAGAGCTCTGGAAGCAGCAGAGTCCAGATTCAGACCTAGGCCTGAGTCAAGCCTCTGCTGGCGGTGGATTTCCACCATGGTTGCCATGCCTTCCCCATGAAGGTAGGACAGCATGGGGCACGTTTGGAAGTGATACGCCTACTGCTTTGATGGGCTTTGTGCAATGAAGTCATGAGGCAAGACGTCCAAGGGAGGCTGGCTCAGGCCCGAGACGCCATCTGTCCCTCTGGCCCGAAAGGTTAGGTCTTTGTCCTACAGGTAGTTGGGAGCCACTGAATGTTCCTCTGACAGCCCCCGCAGCAGTGCTCAGGGCGAGAACAGAGAGCAAAGGGAAGCCATGGACAGACACAGAAGGCTGGGTTTTGGGAATGATAGGAAATTCATTCACTTCTCCAGATAGTTACCATTTACTGTGTGCCAGGGAGAAATGAGGCCGTGTTTCTCCAGGACCCAGCCCGAGACCTGGAATGTGCCATAGATGGCCTCCACTCCCGATGACGCTATGCCCTAGGAGGCAGGGGCTGCCGGAGCTTCTGTCACCTGCGGTGTCAGGCTGCGAGCAGGTTTCTCTTTGTGACGCTGGGTCACAGGATGCCTTTCACACCACCCATGAGGTCTCCTAGTTGACAGCTGTTCCTGCCGCCCACCTGTCTCTTCCCTCCCTTCTGTTCGGGGGTGGTTTCTCACACCCCTGCTGTCTGTCCTCTCTCCCTCTACCCTCCGCGGGGCCTTTCGGAAGGTTGCAGATGGGCACGAATGTCACACTGGCTGTCTCTGAGAGACCACCTCAGGTGTCACCCAGGTGGGGCTTGCCAGCCAGCACTAACTGGGGGTCAGGATGCGGGTGTGGGGCGCAGAGAGAGCTCTCCACCCCGACTGTCCCCTGGCTGCCTCCTCTGGCCAGCCAGCTGCGAGACTTACTCTCTCCGGGCCTTTGCTACCCTCTGTCCCCATTTGGCTTTAACACGAAAGGAATCATTCTCAGCCATACGCGCCTGTTGCTGTGTTTACTTCTCAGCCATTCCCAGCCTGCACCGCTTCTGGATCCCCACTCCTGGATCCCCATGTCCCCCAGGGGCTTTACCAGCCTCGCTGGGTGGACACCTCCGAGTTCCTGTGCCCACTTGGCTGGGTCAGCGCCCTCTTCTCCATCCCACTGGCTTGACACTCATCACCCTGCTTGGACTGATGCAGTAGCCTCTTCATTGATCCACTGTTGATGGCTGGTTTTTTCTTCCTTCTTGCCCATCCAATCTAGCCTTCGTGTTTTTTGATCTTAGCACTTAGATGCTTCTTGACTTTTCTAAAGACATCAAAGTTGAGACTTCTAGCAGATATAAATGGCCCATCCACTGCCCCCTAGGACAGAGTCCAAACCACACAGCCCTAAGGCAGGGGTCTTATCAAATCTGTCCTCTGCCCCTCTAAAATTGGTCTCCCAACTTGCTGTATGAAGCCACCCAAAGTGGTCCTCTCCTCATAACTCCCCACCCCCGGAAACCTTTGGGCTTCTCATGGCCTTTAGTAAGCCTCTACCAGCATGGTAGTTTTCAGCACAGTGCCAAATCCTTGCTTTTTATTTAGGAGCTGTGCAACTTTGGGCAGTTTGCTTCACCTCTCTGAGCTACAGACAGAGAACAAAAATGATAATAATAGCTCTCACTGATCAGGTTCTTACTATGTGCCGGACACCGTGCCCAGCACTCTGCATTGCCTCTTTATACCTGCCCCATAACCCTAAGAGAGAGGATCTATTTTTAGACTTATTTGGCATATAAGGAAATGAGGGTTTGTGGCAGTGTAGTCCCTTGCCTAAGGTCACACAAAGAGGCAGAGCCAGACTCAGATCCTGTCTGAGCCTGGTCCTTGCCTGTAGATATGGGGACCATGTCACTCACTTCTCAGGGTTTCTGGAGAGTTTAAATTGTAACCGTGCATTTAGAAGCACCTGCCCAGGGCTGAGCCCCCGGGGCCTTGGTAAACAGGTTTTCTTCCTCCTTCTGGTCTTTGCTCAGGCCACATCCTCCGTCCTCCTCCCTACCTGGCCAGGTCCTACCTCCAAAGTCAATGGACCCCTGCCTGAAACAACCACCCACCCCCTTCACCCAGGCCCTGGAATATTCCACACGTGCCACCACCAAACCCTGGCACTGGGGATCAGCAATAGGCTTCGGGTGTCTGACTACTTTCCTAGAGGGTGTGTGACACCGTTGTAAGCCCTGCCGCTCTGGTAGGGCCCGGTCCTCTGTGGGAGCTGGGAAGGTGTCCCCGGAACCAGCCAGTCAGCGGAGGAATCCACGAGGGAGGAAAGGGAGGAGCGAGCGATGAGAGGCCATTGTCATGGTGGGACCCGAACAGTGGTCCCTCTGGAGCCCGTGCAGCTGGACCTGGTGCGGCTCACGCCCCAGCCTGGCAGCCCCGTCCTCACACCTCCACGATCTGCAGTTTGGGGCCTTTCCTGAAGTTACTTCCTGACCATGACCTCCTGGCTCAGAGCTATCATCTCCTGGGACAGGAATGAAAACCCCCATGGGGCTGGCTTTATGGAGAGGGACTGGTCTGCTGCCGCTAGCGTCCAGCCTGTGGGACCCTGCCGCCGAGCCTCGGCCTGGCCGCGCCGACTGCTCTGTTCCGGGAGTGGCCTCGGGTCCCTGGGGGCGCATGGGCTGCAGCGACAAGGCTGAGGTGCATCTCCAAGCTCACGGGCCACCTGCTCGACTGTCAGAATGCCGTCAGCGAGGGCTCGCTGGCTGGCTCATGGGCCCTGCAGGGGGCCTCGCTGCCCATCTGATCCCCAGACCCTGGTGGGGGGTGGGGAGCCCGTTCACCAGAAATCCCCACAGAATGAGCTGGCCTTGCCTGTTCTCTGCACCCCTCCGAGGACAGAGCTGGCCGGGCCCTCTCTCAGGCTTAGTTAGGGGGTGTTGGCTAGAATCTTTCACCCAGGACGGGAAGGAAATTGGACTGATATACTGTCTGTGGGACTCATTCTCCCCACCTCAGCATCAGGGGGCAGTCATGATCTCTGGGAGCCATTTCATTTCTGCTGACAGCCTAGTCCAGGGGGCTGAGGTACAGCCGCCTTGTGGCTTACCTGAGGGGCGCCTGTGTGGGCTCTCTGTTGCTGTCCAGCCTTCTGGAAGAGTCTGCAGGGCTTCCCTCCTGTTGATAGGACCCAGCCGGGTATGTGTGACCCACCCCTGTATTATGTGCGTGCTCATGCGTGCATATGTGTGTGTGTGCTCGTGCGTGTGTGTGCTCGTGCATGCATGTGTGCACGTGCTCATGTGTGCGTGTGCTCGTGTGTGCTTATGCGTGTGTGTGTGTGTGTGTGTGATGGTCTGTCACCAGACGAAGTATCCTGAAGGCAGGCTCCCGGGTGTGCATGTGTGTGCTCGTGTGTGTCCGTGTGTGCTCATGCGTGTGTGTGTGTGTGTGTGTGTGTGTGTGATGGTCTGTCACCAGACGAAGTATCCTGAAGGCAGGCTCCCGGGTGTCTTGTAGCCGTCCCACCTCGACGGATATCAGGGGAAAGAAATGACTAGAACCTGGAGACACTGACCTGGCAAGAGAAGGCAGTGGTTACAGTGAAGGGTCTCCCAGGCCAGAAGCTAGACCTTCCAAATTCAGCATGGGCCCTGATTGTCAGACGCGCTTCCTCTCTCAGGCTCAGGGAGAAGGGACTTGTCAGGACCCCTGGCTGGTGAGTGCGAGAGCCTAGCCCTAGGGTCCAAAGAGGCCGTGTGTGTGTGCGCAGGGGGAGGACGAGCTGCCTCTGCTTCTGCCTCCTTCTGAGTGGGACCCAAGGGGTGTAAGGCCTTTCTGGGGAGGTGGAGAGTCTCCCCAGGAGCAGCTTTGATCTCTGCCATGTTGCTTTGCAGCAGGGAGGGAGCTCAGCCCCTCCCAGCGGCCACTGAGCCCACGCGTCCGTCCTGGTGGCTCCTTTCTGGTGGGGGTGCCAGGGCCCGGAGCTGGGGATCTGAGTTCCGGTCCAGTGTCCCCGCTGACAAGTTAGGATTTCTCTGTAACGTTAGAGCTGGAAGGCCTCAGCCCTGTGGTAGCCCCACTCCCTCACTTGACCGGTGGGGAATCTGAGGCCCTGTGAAGGGACGGACGGGGCAGGCTGGGGGCTGAGGGTGGCAGGAAACAAGGAGGGACCAGGTCTGTTGGCTTCGTGGCCAGGCCCCGTGGACCCGGAGGCGCCTTAGATGAGGAGTTTGGAAGGCCCCAGCAGGGGCATCTCAGTGCCCGGGACGTCGGGTTGGAGCTGGGGAGAAGCATTTCTGGGCCTGTGGTAGGAAGGGACGCGGTGCTGCTGCCTGTTCTCACATCCTGCCTTGGAGGTAACCCCTGGGCAGGTAGCCGAGGCCGCACGCTCTGGCGGGAGCAGCCTCCGATTTAGGGAACGCCTTTCTCCTGGCTCTGAACCTTCCCTAGGGGACGGGGACATCTTGGCAAGGGGAGACAGCAGCCTCACTTGCCCCTGCAAGCGCGGCCAGGAAATCCCAGGTGTCCCTGTCCCTTGTCCCATCCCGTTCCAGCCTCCACCATCCCTGCTCTGCATGGAGGGCAGAGTGACGCCCCACCAGTGTGCCCTTCGCTCACCCCTCAGACTTTGCCTGCCCACTTGCACGGACAGGGGCTGAATCTCAGTTCTCCCCCAACATGTAGCCAAAGCCTGCACACAGTAGGTTCTTGTTGTCTGTCTGTTTCCCGAGGAATCCTGAAGCCTGGCTGTCGTTTATCCCCCGCCGCCAACCACCCACCTGCCCCTCTCTTTGTTCAAACTACTGGGAAGCCCACAGGCGAGTTTCAAGCTGAAAGCATAGCTCTCCGTCAGATGTCCTCTAGTCTCCCCTCCTGCTTCACTGCTTATTTCCTGTTCTTTGTCTTTCATGGAACAATTGAAATGTGCTTTTATTGGGAAAGGCTGTGGATCCTTTTGGGACGTAAGCAAGCAATCAATAAATCAGTACATTAGACGTGAGAAGGTGAAAAAGCTTCCTGCACCCCCTGGGAAGCAGATGTGTCTGAGTTCTGTACCTGCTCTCCGCAGAGTGGGCCAACTGGCGCCCACCCTGCCGGCCTCAAGGAATGTAGGAGAGGAAGGTGCTGTGACCGGCCAGCGTGCTGAGTGGCGCCAGGCCGGGTCCCCCCCCCCAGGGCTCTGCAAGGTGGGGTGACTCAGGCAGGAAGATGGCTGCGCCTGCATGGACTTGGCTGGGGGACAGCCAGCCCGGAGGGGGCCTGAGCTTGCCGGCTGGGCACTCCCCCGTGGTGGAGAAACCGGCCGAGCGCTTGGCTAGACAGGCCATCGGAAGGTGCCCCGGAGGGGAATCAGACGCCATCAGTTAGAGCCCTGGTGGCAGGCCAAGTACGTTTGTTGCTTCCCTGTGCTTTTCCCTTCCTGGTAAAGAGACACAATGACTGAGCATCCACAGTGAGCCAAAAAGGCGACATTGTCCAAAAAAGGAGATGGTTCGATTGAGGGGTATAAATAGGAGTGGGGGGGGGGGCAGATGACAGGGCCGCTCTGCTCACTCCCTTGGCCACCACAGGAGGGCTGCTCTTGAAGTCCTGGCCACCAGCAGGAGACAGATTTTTTGAGATGTTGGCAAGAGATGAGAGGTGAGCAATCCCCCACCGTCCTCCACTCTCCTCCCCCTGCCCCCTGCCCTGCACCATCAAAAGAGAGAATTTGAGAGAATGAGCTCTAGGCGGAGAGGTTAAACAGAGTCCATTTGTTGAGTTCAGAGAGGGCCTCTTGTTGGAAGGGCGCGGTGGGGGAGCTGACGGGCTGGGTTTGCAGCCGGCTGAGGCCGGTCCTCTCTGGGCTTCAGCCTTACAGAGCTGCAGACGAAAGGAAGACAGCAGCTAGAGGCCAGGACACGGCTTTGGGAGGTGGGCTGAGGGCATGCTGTGTCAGGCCATATTTCCGATGGTTCTGGAAGGAAAGCAGTGTCTTTAAAACCAGACTAGGTGCCTTCTTGGCTCTTCTGCTTAACTTGCTGAATGGCCTAGGGCAAGTCTGTCACCTTCCCGAAGCAGTTCCTCACCTGGACCCTGGTCTAAATCAGTAACACCTCCAGGGGTCTCCGTGAACGTCCACTCAGACCCCTGTCAGGACCCGTGGTGCGCGGGGACGGCCCCCCGCCGGCACCCGAGATGGTCATCAGCAGTGGGCGTGGGCTCTCTCTCTCTCCAGTCCTGCTGACAGCCTTTCTGGGGTCTTCGGCCAGCAGCCAATTATTTCCCCAGTTAGGTCTGAATGGTGAGAGATAGCTCTCCCTTCCGGGACTGATTCAACTACCAGCGCCTCCTGTGCCTCTGAGTTCCAGGGCGTCCCGTGAACCTCAAAACCACCACCTGCCTGTGGGGCTTGCTCGGGCCACATGCCACTGGCTGTTGGCTCTGAGTGCGCCTGTCCCGCTCCCCGTGGAGGCTGGGGGCTGCTGTGAACTTGCAAAGCTCTCTTCACACTCCCTGAGTGCACGTCATCACCCAGCAGCCCTGCGGGAAGTGAGTGGTATTTTCGTTCTCATTTTACAGATCGGGATTCTAGAACTTGCCCGAGTCACCTATTTACAGGCAAAGCCTGGACGTGCCTGCTTACAGCAGCCTCTCGGACCTGACACATGGTTGTGGCCCCCCACCCAGCCTCTCACCTGGGATGGGGTGAGGACACAGTACAGATGGGGCTGGAGGGTCAAGCTCATTCCTGCTGGACGAACTTCCTGCCAAGCAGGGATCCTCCAGCTCCAGAACCTTCTGCATGTAGGTCTCTGGCCCTCTGGTCTCAAGCAGCCGGCTGCCTACACCTGTCTCATTTTTTTTCGGTCTGCCATTTGGCCATGGGAGGTTGAGGTGGTAGGAGAAGTGAGTTACCTTCCAGTCCGAATTGACATGAGTTTGCCAAATAAAACATTTTACTTATGCCCCAAAACATTTTGCTAGGTTACTTCTTAACCGGCCAAGTGCACTATTTTCCATCAAAACATTTCCATCATTAAAAAAGTGCCTCTGACCCAGCAGCTGGGTCCAGCTGCATCCTTGTCACAGCTCACATTTTATTTGAGCTGCAGTGTTTTCAGAATGTCGCTGCCTCTTGCTTTGCGTAAGGACCGTACTCCCTGATGGAAATATTTTGCAAGAATATCTTCAGCTGTCGAGATGGTGCAGAACAAAGAAGGTCTTCTTTGTGCAGCTCAGAGAAGGACCCCTTTTCCATGAAGTCCCTGCCACGTTTTCACTGGCCCATCCAGGTCTCTCCAGGGTGCCACGAGATGGATCAAATCCCATTACAGCAAAAGCCATTTCAGGTTCATGGAAATGTTTGTGGAAACAATTGCAGCCTCCTTTGCTGACAGCCACTTCTTACGTGTAATTTTTTTATGGAACATGCACCCGGCACAGCAGAAGAATTTGGATGAGGCTCAGAATATGCTGGAATGGAATTTGGCTGTGCTCTCTGTCCAGTCTCTGATATGGCTACTCGAGAATGTTCTCCCACTCCCGAGGCAGATACTCAACAGGCTTCCTCTATGTCCCAGATGCTGGGGTAATCAGAGACAAGTACAACCCAGGCCCCAACCTCAAGGAGCCTGGTGGATGGGAACAGAAGATGTATGTGCATTTCTTCAGAATGTCAGAACGCTATTAGGAAGGGTGGCAGACACGCCTCTTCACGCGTGTGATGATTGTACGTAGCGCACTGAACTGTGGTTACACAATTTTTTAATGTTTTTAATGTATGTCCTAAAAAAATAAACAGTAACTACAGCAGTCATTTCCCCGCAGGTGGGAGGGAGATTCAGTTAACATCCAGGTTAAAGAAAAATATCAAGTAAATACTATCACAGTGGGAACTATTGCCATTGATAGATTATGGCGACAAAATTCGTGGCTCATGAAAAGCTGATGGCCATGTTTGTCCTGTGCTGATGGAATGCCAGAGGCTTGGCCTCTGTTATCCTCCGAGCCTCAGGAAACTCTGGAAGGTGGTAGTGTTACCATCCCAATGGACAGCCGATGAAACTGGGTCTGAACGAGGTGAAATGAGTTGCCAAAAGTCACGTGACTAGTAAATGGAAGAACTTGGATTTGCACCCTGGTCTGTCTGACTCCTGATAATAAATTCTTAACCACTGTGCCATATTGACAAAGTCTTGCAGTTGGTCAAATAAAGAAGTGATTAATTCCTTCCTAGGGTGGGAGGAGGGTGGCCTTGACTGAGGGGTAGGATGTAGCAAGGGAAGTTTTGGTGGTAAGACAGAGTAGCCCATGGATTAGATACTCATGATAGTTGGCTGGATGGTTTGAACACCTTATTTTTTCCTCACATAAATGAAGTCTTGAAGTAAGCTGTGGGTTGGCTGTTCTGTGTCATCAAGGACCCAGGCTCCTATCTCTCCGCTCCACCAGATACCTCATGGTCTAAAATAGCTGATGCAGCTCCAGCTATCACATCCTTATTCCAGGCAGTTAAAAAAAAGAAGAATGAAAGGAAAAGGATAAATGTACTCTTCTCTCAATGAGTCCAAGGACTTTAAGGAGCTTTTCTGGAAGCTGAACCTAAGAGCTTGTCCTAATCTCATTGGCCAGCTCTGGTTATGAACAAGGCTGCCTACTGTGTCCTAGGCTTATGTGAGTGGAGGACAAAAGTCCTGTCTTCAAGATGCTTCCAGTGGAGTGAGCTGCTTCCAGTTTGAGGTGCTGGAGGGGACAGCAGTTGGGTGGAGAAGAAAAAGCCTCCTCCGAACTAGAATTTGCTTCTGGAGTGGCCCCAGTAAGCTTGGTCTGTTTTGGATTGTTCAGCACATTTATTTGGTGTTTAATTGGAGTGTAGAGTTGCAGCAATTAGGCTGCCCGAGGCATCCCATCAGCCCCTCCGAAAAGACAAGAACCACTCTTGAGTACAAACCAGTCCAGCCCCCCAGCCTTCCGCCCTGCAGCGCAATTAGGGCTCGAGCCAGAGCCCGCTTTTCACTGCAGCCCAGAACTGAATCCTGGGCTGTGATTTAGAGCCCAGCGTGGTGCTCACAAGCCCCAGGGTGGGCGTGGGGCGTTCGGTGCAGCTCACGGGCAAGCGTGAGACCTGGAAACCACGGCCTGCCTGGCACCATCCTCCTGCCTCATCGCCTGCCTGCAGGCACTGGGGCTGAGTTGGGTTTTTCACTTCTCAGCTCACAGGAGTGCAGGCTGGCTGGTTGCCAGGAATATCAAGTCTGGAGAGTTCTTTAAAAATCAGTGATGCTCTTGTGAGTTGCCAGAGTTGTTCTGGGACTCGTTCATAGGTCAATCCTTGTTCATGGGAAGCCCTCTCTGCTGGGATTTGGGTTCTCTGGGGTCTGGAATGTTCTGTTTTCACTTTTCGGAAATCAGGTTGTCAGGCCATGGAAAGAAGCTTAGGGCTAAAATGGGGTGCGAGAGGTGGCATCAGCACCCCCCCCCCATGCCTCCATGTTCTTGACCTGGAAACTTGGCTGTGGCCAGTTGGAGGCACAACTAGGGAGAGCAGGCTTCTGTACTCCTGTGGGGTCTCTGTTCTGTAATTACCTCCAAGCAGATCTAGTTGTAAAGAGGCTGGAGAGATGCTTTCATATGGTGTTAGAAAATCAAACCGCTATTAATATGCTAATTACAACCATTCTTATTTACCATTAAAGCAGGTCCTGGAGAGCTTCTCCTTGGCAACACTATTAGATATTCTGTTCTTGAAATAGAAAGTCCATATTACTTTTTAATGAAAGCTCTAAATCCAGAGCTTCCCTATGTTGAGCCAGTCCTTCTCCTTGAATTTAGTAGGTCCAGCCCTGGGCTTCTGAAATGAAGGCCAGGTGGGAGGAGGGTGAGGATGGATTGATACGCCTTGGAAAGCAAGCAGGAGCTCAAGAGGTTGGTAGACACTGGGGGCCTGCAGGTCCCAGGTCGGTTACCTGCTGATGTCATTATATGTGTAAGCATTATTTTTAGCAGTGGCATCACTCCTAAAACCAGTCGTACTGGATTTATTTTTAGGTTGGATGATGCAGGTGCTGTTTGGAAATGTCTTTTTCTCCCCACATCACTTTTGTGCTGGAAGTACCCAGTTTAGGAGGAAAACAAAATGGCACCCACAGTCAAGGACAATGCAAATATTTGCTTGGGAGACAGAGGGATGAGTGCCTTATTTGCTTTGAGGGTGGATCCCAGGGAATCCATACTCCTTGACTTTCTGAAAAGCTGTGTGGGACAGAAGCCCTCTCTGATTTGGGGGCTTTCATTCACTGGCAAACGAGAGAGTGAGCTCTTGTTCCAATCATGGATTGAAGATATCTAGTGAAGGTTGTGGGACTTTTCTGAAGAGTAGGCTGTAGATTGCAGAAGAATGATGTGTTTTTCTAATGTATTTTATAAATCTGACAAATATTTAAGCATCTACTAAATTAGGCACCGGAAATACATTGGGGAATGGCCCAGTTACCACCACTGAGTGACGTAGTGACATAGACAAACATTATGCTCATGGATTCTGTAGGTCCAGAATTCAAAGAGAGTAAAGCAGGGATGGTTTATTTCTCCTTCATGCTGTTCAAGGCCCGAGTGGAAGACTTGAAGTTTGGAAGACTAATGGGCCCCCAGCGCCCCTCCCCATATGGCTTCACCATGTGGCCTGGGCTTCCCCACAGCATGGTGGCTGGTTCCATGGGTGAGCTTCCCAGAGATGGAGAGCTAGCCAGGAGCTATGTTCCTTTTGTGACCTAGCCTCAGAAGTCACAAAGCATCGCCTTCCCCACATTCTATTGGTTGGAATAATGACAAGCCCCTACCAGATTCAAAGAGAGGGAACATCCACCCCAGCTCTGGGGGTGAGTAGGGTGGGGGTGTCAAATTGTTTGAGAAGCATACGGGATGTAGGTATATTTCAAAAAGTATAGGAGAGACCTGGAAATATGAGCAGGGAAGAAGAGGCTATAAAGAATGCAAAGCAGATTTAAGAAAAGGAAGAAAACTTTTAAAAATGAAGATGTAATCATCAGAACTAAAGTGTTTGAAGCTCCTTCTGTCTTTTTCAGAAGGAAAGTGGAGATGCTGATTAACCTCAGATTTGTTAAGAACAGACACAGTCCCTGAGACTCTTAGCAAGGTCAAAACTGTTTTCATAATGATACATAATAACCCATAATGATGTTATTCTCCCTTTTCACTCATATTCTCTCATAAGTGTAGAGTTTTCTAGAGCCTGTGTGACATGGGATGATGTCATCACTCTGACAACAGAGTATATGCTTGTATATTCTTGTGTTTTAGATTTTTCTCAATTTTGTTTTCTAATATGGAAAATATCGATGTAACCCACATAAACGAAAGCGGTTGGTGTTGGGGGGGCCTGATAATTTCTAGAGGTGTCTAGAGGTGTCTAGAGGTGTGAAGATGTTCAAGATGCATCATTGTAGGAGAGCGGACAAAAGGAGAAGAGAAACAGTGAGACAAACCCTGTGAAATAGCATTTCCTGAGCTCTGAGAAACAAGGGGTGGTGTGTAGTTATTCTTCATTCTAAGATAATTCAAGAGATAGAAACTTTTAAATCTAGAGGACTGATGAAGAAAGGTACTGATGTGTTGTGGAGGCAAGAAAAGGACGGGACGAATTTCAGGACTGTGTCGTGGTGGTCCTTGTTATAGCGACACCTACTGAACAACGGGGATATTACAACCCAGCTCTATAGAACAAAGTACGATCAAGAGTCAATACTGAAAAAAAAAAAAAAAAGAGTCAATACTGTATTCAGACCAAAATGAACAGAGAGGAGAGCAAATTCTGTCAGGCAGAGTATGACATTATGATAGGCTTAGGCAAAACAAATTCTTAGGCAAAATAGGGGACAACTAAAAAAAGATATAATGACAATTCCATTGCCTATGCTCCCTCTTCCTCGGTTCGATGGAAAATTAGTGGTTTCAACAGGGAGCCTAGAGTAGAGCCTAACGTCAGAAGCTTTTAAGAAATAAATAGTTCTAAGGCTTTACAGAATCAGAGTCTCTGGGCCCAGACTTTTATAATTTTAAAAAGTTCTCCAGGGAACGTAGTCATGTCTACAATATCTGGTCCAGATATTGTCCAGACCATGTTTGTGGCTCGTGCCTTCTTGGTTTCTGGGGTCCTGTCTGATTTCCAAGCTAGAGATAGAGTCCTGTGTACCTAGCCCCCTAGCCATGTCTGCATGTCTCCTGCCAGCACTGCTTAGATCCAACTTCTGAGAGCCTTTGGGCTCTTCCAGCTCCTTCTCTGTCCTTTGATCCCAGGCTTATTTCCATTTGCGCCCAGAACCATCAACAGGGAAGCACCTAGAATAGAGAGAACTACCAAAAATAAAAAAAACAACAAAACAGAACCACAACCCTCTGTGTGCCAAGGCTTAGCCTAACCCACCACGGACCCCTTTTGTCACAAGTTTTCAGCACAGTCTATGGGAGGATTTGTCTTCTCGTGTAAGAACCCTTCTCAAAACTGACAAAAGGAAAAAGGTTTTGCTTTACTGAAATTTGCACGGCTGGCCCTCCCTTTTGCAACCTACCAGTTCTGGGTTGTCTCATGCTACCTCTGTGGTATTGTCAAGCAAAGACCCAGCCCCAGGACAAGCAGCTCACACGCCCACAGAAGAACAGTATGTGGGTAGGGCCTGACTGGGGAAGGGAAAATTCTTACTAACCAGTGGGGTGTGAAAGGGGTGGGGGCCAACCAGAGCCTAGAGCCCAGGCGGAGTGAAGTGATGCCAAGCGCTTTGCCCTATCCAAGGTAATGAAAGTGATCTGCAAGTGGTGTTTTTTTTCCTTTTAAATGACAGAGCAGGGCTGGCTGAGCAATAGGATTTGACCAATTTAACCATAAATGTAAGGTGAAGCTTGTTTATGCTGCAAAGATAAAGCAACAAATGGGAGACAGGGTGGGCTCTGGCTTTCCACTGCCTGTGGAAGCTGTTCCCTTTCTCGGCAAGTTCCCTGAAGTCTCAGACCATCTCAGCACGATGGAGAAGTGCGTCTAGAGGGACCTGTGTCGTGTCTACGAATCGGCCCCCCAGGAGATGGAGGCTGAGGCCCCACATGGGAGTAGCCTGCTGTGTTAGGTGGTGCTCGGGGTCAGGGAGACGTTGGGAGAGCTATGGCCTATAACGGGGAGGGGGTCCCTCCAGCCCTGGTGTGGAATGTTCCATTCTGGTGCACTGGTCTTGGCTGTTCTCCAGAGACCTGTGTCCAGGGGCCAGGGACATACTGACTGGAATTCGTTCAGTGCTAGCAAGAGCAGCTCAAACGCAGCACCCCTCTGCCGGCCCCCACCATTGACAGCTCTGCATGCGTTTCTTTCCACGCACGCGAGGGACCCCGGCTTCGCTCCGCACCACTCAGCTCCCTGCCTGCCGTCCTGGCCATGTGGCCTATCAGGGCTTCCCGTCCTTGGCGGCCACAACCATCAGCATGGGGACGGGGGGGTGGGGGTGTGCTTCTTGACTCCTACCTTGGCCCCGTGGGGACTGGATTTTGGACGGGTGTTAAGACAGCCTCCTGAGCCAGGCTGGGCAGCATCTGCTGAGCAGATTCCCATCCTCTCAGGGCGGCTGCGTCAGTGACACCCCAAAGGGGACAGTCTTCGGTGTAGAAAGTATGTGAGCCTTGGACAGTGCCGCAGGTGGCCTGGAATGGTTTGGCCCCTTGTTTCCAAGGCCCCAGCTGATGTCCCCATCGTGCAGTGGGAAGGAGCAAAGGGCCAGCTTTCCCCAGTTCCTGGAGCACCAGCCGGTGTCCCGCGGCCAGCAGTGGTCAGGGCTGGGAGGCAGCATTCTGGGGAGGCTGCCCGGAAGGCATGGCTGGTCCTGGCTTGGAAGCTGTCACCCCCACGAACAGCGGGATTCGCACTCCCAGCGCTGTACCTAGTACACAGCAAATGAAAGCTGCTCGGATCATGTGATCTGTCCGGGGTCACCCAGGTGGTGAGTGGTGGGGCCAGGATTGAGCTCCTGTCCATCTCATGCCCCAGCCCTCCTACCCTGCGGTCTGGCCACCTTCTCCCTGGGCCTCCACAGGCCTCTTAGGAAGGCAGGCAGGGCAGAGGGTTAGTAGCCCCCATTTCACAGCCCAGAAAACTGAGGCCAAGTGATTTGTCACAGATCACTGAGCTTATAAATGGCCAGGACTGAGCCTCCGACTTTGCTCTTTTGATCATCCACCCGATATTAGCCAGCTCAGGCTGCTGAGACAAAGTGACATGGGCTCACTGGCTTAGACCACAGGATTTCTTTTCTCACAGTTCCGGAGGCTGGGAGTCTGAGGTCAGGGTAGTGACAGGATGGATTTCTGGTGAGAACTCTTTTCCTGGCTTGTAGATGGCTGCCTTCTCGTTGTGTCCTCATAGGCCCTTTGCTCTGTGTGCACAGAGAGGGGAGAGCAACCTCTGGTGTCTCTTTATCTTCTTCTAAGGACACCAGCCCTCTGATTAGGGCCCTTATGACTGAGTTTAACCGCTGTTATTTCCATAAAGGCCCTATCTCCAAATACAGTTGCATTGAGAGTTAGGACTTCAATGTGGGGATTTTTTTTGGTGGGGAGGTACAACTCAGCCCACAATATACCCTGAGCCCCTTTCATTGTTTCAGGCCCCCCAGGCCATAGCAGGAGGTAGCTGCTACTACACATCAAGGAAATCATTTTGGAGGGATTGTGCAGGAGCCTGGAAATGGGGCTGGGGCAATCCGAGAAGGCTTCCTGGAGGAGGTGCGTGCATGCACATATGCTGGACTTGGGTAGCATGTGTGCTTAGGGAGAATCTGGCCCATCTCAGGCCACCCCGTATGCAGTCCATCCCAGTAATTGAGATGAGCTGTGGCCATTTTCCGGGAGCTGCTTTCTCTCCATGGCTCTGGTGAGAGGGGACTCTCTGGTTCCTCCTTGGTCCAGCAAGGGAGCTGTAGCTTGATTCAGCCCATCAGGTAGGAGGGCCCTCTGGTCTTTAATGTGGAAGGGAATGGAATTCCAGGTGGGCAGGGAGGGGCCAAGGCAGGTCGAAGTAGAGCTGAGGACCTAGGGAACCCTCCTTTACAGAGAGAGACATCTGCAGAGCAGGGTGGCCGCACATGGTGGCCAGCCCCCGCTGCCGTGGCCCTGCTGCCGGGGAGGCTCATCCTTCCGTCAACATGGACTGTGTCAGGACAGCACTGTGTGGGCAGGCCCTTGCCTTCCTCACCTAGTATCTGCCCGCCTCTCTTAGACTCATGTGCCACATTCGGCTGGGGAAGGGAGTCTTTGCTGCCAGGTTTAGAAAATTTAAGTTTCGCAGTGTCTTTGTTTCTGGAATGAGGACAGTGTTCTGAGGGCAGAGGTTTGGGTTCATGTACAAGTCCAGAAGAGACATGGGTTCCAGGCAGGGTTGCAGAAGGTATTAGCAAGGAGGCTGGGGGAGGCTGGGGGAGCCTGGGGAGGCTGGAGAGGCTAGGGAGGCTGGAGAGGCTGAAGAGGCTGGGGAGCGTAGGGAGCCTGGGAGCCTGGAGAGGCTGGAGGAGGCTGGGGGAGGCTGGAGAGGCTAGGGAGCCTGGGGAGGCTGGAGAGGCTGGGGAG
>CM052894.1:9533760-9780536 GCA_028534135.1 Potos flavus | reverse complement strand
CTCTCCACTGCCGCTTTATGACCTTGGGCAAGTCCCTTAGACCGGCTGTGCCAGAGGGAAGTACTCTCCACCCCACAGGGTAGCATTAAGCAAGGCGGGGGGGGGGGGGGGGGGGGAGTCTTAAAGCATTTGGTTCCTAATAGATGCCAGATACACGTGCACTCACTACCGTAGGTGTGTGCTGGTGCCCAGGTGGGTGAGTGTGGGCAGATGGCCACATACATTTGTCAGTGGATGGTCTTTGCTGCTCTCTGACTGCCTAGATGGGGAGGCTTCACCTTTCTCATGATCAAAGTCATTCCCTTATTTAGCAAGCTCTGGTCCCCATTCATTCATTCTCCCATTTCCGAGAACCTGCCTTTACCAGGCCTCACTCTGGGGAGCACAGCCCTGAACCCAACAAGCAGGGCTTGGGCTCCATTTCCAGGCAGAAGGTGGGGAGGGAAGTCATTGAGCAATCTTATCCAGGCAGATTTCGAAGATCCCCTGTGTCGAGTGCCTCGGAGGGGCGGTGATAGGAGCCCAGACTCGGGGCCTGTGCTGGTGCCCAGCCCTGGGTGAGGCTCAGAGGGGGTTCCAACTGGAAAGGCGGCTCTTGGAAGTGTGGGCCCCAGCTGCAGGCTGCCCCCACTCTGCTCTGTGACCATCGGAGGCAGTGATACTACAAGAAGGAAGTCAATATTTAAAAACAGGAATGTTAATTCTTAAGAAGCCCTTGGTTGCCCCGTACACAGTCTTGTGTTTAGCCACTTACACAGAGCCTGGGGTCAGAGCCGGCATGGGTGTCTGCCCCTCCGGGGCTCATAGCTCACCCGCCGGCCCAGCCCTCCTAAGGAAAGGCGGTATCAGCCCAGGGGCTGGTGCGGTCAGCTTGGGATTGCCCCTCGCCTGTGCCCTTTGGGGACCCTAGAGACACATGAGTCTGTGGCTGCAACACATGCATCTGGGGAAAACAAATGTGGTTCTCAGTGTGCTCCCTTGAGTTCCTGGAACCAGAGTGTTTATTTTATGTAATATACAGAAAACCAGTCCTGTTGACTTCAGAACCTTCCAGCATCCGAACTATAATTCTTACGAAAATATTCTTTCAATGTGGATGACCCAGGATTTTGTAGGAGAGGAAGACCGAATTGTGTTCAACAGGGAGGAAAAATGTTCTGCCTTTCGGGTCACCATCTTTAGAAAAGAACACAAGCTTTTTGAGATGTGGGTGCCGTTCCTCCATCAGGGAGACAGTCCTCTCTCTGCTTACGTGGAGGGGCTTTCAGAGGAGCCCGAGGCCCTTGGAGCCATATTCTGGTTAATGCTTCTGTGGCCATGTGTGCTCACACTGTTTCCTGGTTGGGCAGTGAAGGGGCTGGGCACAGGAGATTGGGGTGGGAATGTCCAGTGGCTGCTCCTTATAGTAATGGCGGCTGGACAGAATTTACTGAGGGCCTAGCACGTGCCAGGTTCCATGCGAAGTGCCCTGACGGAGGCACACCTAGGGGGTAGATCATTTTATCATGATCTCCATTTGAGGACCAAGAAAATGTGTCTCAGGAAAGGTCAGACAGCTGGTACGTGGTTGGTTGGATCAAGTACAGGTTTGGCTGCTGTAACAAAGATGCAGACTAAGCTGGTTTAAAGGAGGTAGAAGCCTATTGCTCTCTCCTGGAACAGGGCTTGGGTAGGGGTCTAGGGCTGCTATGGAACTTCTGTGTGGCCAATCCGTTCCAGTCTCTTCTCTCCCTCAGGTGTCGCCCTCTTTCTCATGGTCCCAGATGGCAGCCCACTGCATCTGCCTTCTCGGCGTGTCTGTCTGTAGGAAGGGGGACACTGAAGGAAAAGGCACACACCCTTTCCCTTTAAGGGCATAATGCAGAACTAACTTGGAGCCATGATTTCTGGCACATTTCTTTGCAAGCTTGGTCATCTAGCCACACCTAGCGGCAAAGGTGGCTAGGAGATGAGTCCCTGCCTTTGCCCCTCACCCCTCTGCTGCTTCTCATCCTGGAGGACTTCTGGGTTAGTGCCAAGGGAAAGAGCCCAGAGCTGGACCGGCTTCTTGGGTGCCCGGGGTGCTAGGTATTTCTGGAGATCACTTGATCCTCTGGCCTAGCACAGCACGGGGCACCAAGTAGGTGCTCAGGAAATCAGTCTTAAAGGAAGGGTGGGAGAGGAGGCCCTGGCTTATCAGATCCAGCCCAGCTAATGAGTTGAGCAAAGCTGGCTGTGAAGATAAGGGCGCTAGAGACTTCTGTGACCAACCACCAGAAGGCAGCCAGGTCCAGAAGGATTCCCTTCAAGGGTGGAGCTCTATAGCTGTTTTGGTCTGGACTAGAGCTTCAGGGTATCCTGTTGGCTTAACCCCAACCATGAATGACGTCTGTGAGCTGTGCTTCCATTGGAAATCTGATCCCGAGCCCCCTTTGGGAGGAGCTGGATTCCCTCCTAGTAGTGGGTCACTTGGGCTGAGCCACATACATTCCTGATTGGGTTCCAACAATGTGTGGGTCCACTTTGTCCGTCGCTGGCCCCCATGCAGGCCCTGTCTGCAAGGAAGGGTCTCTGCCTTCCTCCTGCGATGCTCTGGTCTCCTCCTGGCCCTGACTCGGTTAGAGCATCGGTTAGAGCAAAATGCAGTCCCAGCCTGGCCTGTCAGAGCCCAGGTCCCCAGTGAGACACCCTCAGAGGCGCTCTGGTCCAGCGTGCTGAATAGCAGCTGTTGAGAGTTCTCCCATCCCTTTTACCGGTTACATTTTCCGAACAAAACTGCTTTTCCATGCAGGTGCTCAGGAGGAAAAATAAGTAAGCATTGGAGGTTCCAGTGTGGAATTTTTCTATCATCCGAACATTGTTCTTGGCAAGGCATAATTTAAAACAAACAGCCATTGTGGGTTACATTTTCGGACCATTTAGAAATAGAAATAGGGGTTTTCTCCGATCATCCCAATCTTTTTTTTTTTTTCTGTTCCCAGCTATCTGTCTTGTGCTGAGTAGCTGAGGAGGATACCTCTGAGGCTTAGCATCGGATAAATATTTGTCGAAATGTCTACTATGAGCCTGGAGCCAGAGGGAAGAGAAAAAGCATTAACAGAGGTCTGTGCTCCAGGCTGAGCGGACCTCGCGCGGTCTAGACAGCTACAAGATATGTGGGGCTCTTAAGAAAGAAAGAAGGACTGAAGGGACCAAAGAAAAGCATGTGCCTTTGGGGCCTGCGTGCTTTGGTTCTGTACTTGGGTGGCTGAGAAAGCTTTAGTTTAAAATAAGTGGGTTTGGGCAAGAGGTGGTACCGTACCCTGGCAAAATGATTGTGCCCTTCTACTTACATAAAAATGAAAATGCATGAGGTCTTTTGCTTTTTTTCTTCTTGACAATTAAAAGCGTCTACTTGGCTCCACGCGGAGACGGCCCCTGACGGTCTGTGTGAGGCACCCGTGCGGCCTCCAGGCTGACAGAAGAAGCTACGCTCCACGGCGCTCAAAGTGCCACATCCCGGGAGGGAGTTTTGAGAGGCTCGGCTGGGCCTCTCTCTGTGCCAGACCTGAGTGGGGGGAGATCTTGGGTGGGCGTCTTTGAGTTTCGCTCCCTCTTGACACTAGTCCAGGGCCTGCGAGCAACTGAGGCAGCCGAGCAAGTCCTGGGGTGATGAATAACATGAGACCCTTTCCCCGCCCGGGCCTCAGTTTCCCCGTCTGGCGGAGGAGGGTGTCAGACTGGCTTTCCTTCAGGTTTTCTGCCAGGTCTCGGACCATGCTCTGCGACATGTCCTTTCTCCAGCTGTGATATTATTGCATGGTGGGGGGGAGGTGATGTCAGTGCTGGAAAGGGGCTCCGTTTCCCATGGGGCAGACCCATTCATGGCCTTGACCCAGCACAGGGAAGAATTTGGAAACAAGTAAGTTAGACTATCGCCAAGAGCAAGCAAATGGACGAGTTAGGTCATTAAAGTATTCTATTCATTCACTCGTCCACTGTTACTGTGTGCCAGGTCCGGGCTGGCCACGCCGGGCTCCGTGCTGGGTGCTGGGGTTCTCAGGGAACCAGGCAGCCTGGGCCCTGCCTGTCCCAGGTTGGGCCCAGCCCTGCTTGGACTTCTGTCCTGTTGGCTGAAGTACTTGCCTCCATGTAGGTCCGCACCCAGGAATGTGCTACGAAATGTGGTTCCAACCCCCTATTAAAAGCCAAGCATTTACTTCTAGACACCAAGGACTTTAAGGCTTCTATCTTCGAGGAGCAAAGGATTTGTTTTGACAAAAGAAGTGTAAACAGGATCCTAGTGAATAACTTTTCTCATGGCTGCTCCTGCTTTAATCAGTCGTATATTTATTGGTGACCTCATAGTGTCCACACTGTCCCAGACTCTACAGAGAGTGCAGAGGGGGTGGCAGTGGAGAGAGAATTTACAGCTCGGCTGAGGAGCCAAGGCCAAGTCTGAGGACTGCAGCCAGAGGAATGAGACAGCATAGAAGTTACGTGATCACAGGTGTGCTGTGGGCATCGGAGCTGCGGGAGCTCAGAGCCAGGGAGGGGACAGCAGACTTGGGTCAGGCGTTCTGGAGGAGGAGGAGAAGGAGGGGAGAGAGGGCATTCCAAATAATTCTCCTGTGCTGGCCCAGCCTGTGGAGTGTAACTGTCCGGCTGATCGGCAGCCACTGAGTTGTCACGGCTTTTCTAGTCCTTAGTATGTGGCCAGAGCTCCCAGATATGGTGCGCACAGCAGCCCTGGGCCCACAGAAGTGGAATGACCACCGGTCATGGGTATGTCTATGTTACAAGGGTGCGCCCTCCCCCGCGGGCCCCCAGAGGTCGCCAAATGGTGTCATTGATGAGATGTCGTCCACCTCTCAGGGTCCCAGGTCCTTGTCTGCTGCTGTTGTGGGTCCCTAGCAGCTCAGAGTTCCAGAACAGTTGTTCTAGCATCAGGAGGAGCTGAGTTCAGATCCTACCTCTGTCATTTGCTGCTCTGTGGCCTGGTGCTCATCCTTCTCAGTGCCTCATTGTTTGGCCTCATCTGAAAACAGGCTGATCGTAGCATCCTTTTCATAGGCCTATTCTGAGGCCTGCAGGATACAAGCATGTAAAATGCCTAGCAAGGGGCCTGGTAAACAGCAAGCGCCCCATTCATGTTAGCTCTTACTGTTTCTATGATTATCACTATACATCAGGTGGCCAAGTGGGAAAGCCAGTGTCTGGCCCAAAGGTCATCTCTTCCTGAAAACGAGCTCTGCCAAATGCTATAAAAATCCATATCTAAAATCTGGACACCCTTGACTTATAACTGAGCTGAGCGAAGTCCGAATTGAGACTCCAGCTTTCTCTGCATTTGTTTCTGCAGAAGCCACATGCTTCTCCCATCTCTTGTCTGGAACACGGGCATTGGGGAGCTCTGTGTGCCTGCGAACATGCCTGTCTCCCCCACTGTAGCCCCTCTCGGGTCTGGGGCCGACTTAGGCAAAGATGGCCTGATGGGAGTTGCTGACAAGGTCTCACGTTTAGTTACCAAAAAACCTGGGTCAGTTTCCAGTGGGCCCAGGCCTCCCAGCTCCGTTCCTCGGGGAAACAGAGTTCGGGTGTGTCAGGTGGCTGGTATTCCAGGAGTCACGAGGAAGCAGCTGGGGAAAACCAGAGGTTTACCTGAGAGAAGAGTCCAGGAGCGGTATTCTACCTGCCACCCAATACTTGTCCTCTGTATTCCAAGAATGAGGACCAGGGAGCAGGTCCTACGGAAGGACAGGCCTGGCCTCAAATTAAGAATGGACTCTTAACGTGATGCTGATACAGAGCGCTGGTCACTTTGCAGGTGAAGTGTTTCCTGTCCCCAGGAGTGCGCAGATTAAGGCTGGCTGAGTCCCCGCTGGGGCTCACTGCAGCTTGGGTCTTCAGCCCCTGAGACGTCTGGACCTTCGGGAGATCGTCAGTGGCCTTCCCCTTCCCAAGCATTCATTTCCCAAGTGCCTTTGGCCAGCACAGCTGTGAGTCTCACTGGGCCCTGGCCTCCCGCCCAGGGAGAAGCGGGCCGCCTCTCTGCACAGAGGCTGCTGTTTGCCTTGGTCCGCGCTGGCCCCGCCCCTTCCTGGCCCCGCCCTCCTGCGGCTTTTGCGTCATTAGCTCATAGCTCCAGGTGAAGCCAGTCCCCGTGGCCAGAGCCCCCACACCTCCCAGGCCACGGCAGCTCACAGTAAGGCTGGGTCAGGCATTGCTGTGCAAGGGTAAACTAGAAGAGCGCTTGAGACAGACTGAGGCACAGAGATGGGGAGTAACAACCCCAGGGCCTCACAGCAAACTGTAGCAGGCTGCTACGGAAGCCAGGGCTCCTGGCCCTCAGACAGCACCCTTCCTGGGCCTTCTGGAAATACTACCTTTAAGCTCATGCTCGCTCTGTTCCTGCTCTGGCCACAGTGCAGATGCTGGTGGGAAGGCAGCTTTGTGGGCTGAAGGACTCCAAAGGTTGTGTACTGTACTTGGAGCTGTGATGTTGGAGAAAGGCCCCATGCCCTGTGGTGTCTCCGTCCCCACCAGGCTCCTCACAGTCTCCCTGGGGAACTACCAAGTTGGGAGGTGGGACACTGAAGCTCCTGTCATTCATCAGGTTCATTTTGTAAAAGGGGAAACCAAGGTCCAGGAACAATGATGGGTCTGAGGTCATGCAGGGATCAGAGGAGGAGCTGGAGGCAAAGTCCAGTCCCCTGACCCCATTCCCATGGCCCTGGCCGAACTTTCTGGACAGCAGCAAGTCAGGCAGGGCCCCACATTCAGGCCCACTTCACTTCTGGGGTCTCTGGACCCACCACGGTGGCTTCCCCTCCGAGTGCAGCACACAGCCTGGCCAGCGTCACCTCGGGCCTGGGCACCCCGAGCCCTTTTGTTTCCCTTGGACTGAAGCCCCACTAAGAACAACTCTATCATCCAGTTGCCACGGGGAGACCTTCATTTGTGGCAGATTCAGCACTGGGGGTGTGTCAAGGGGAGTGTGGACCTGAGACTTCCGCTCCCCGGTTGGGAAACCAGTGGCCTCCACATGACATTGATTCATTCGTTCGCTTGTTCCCTCATTGGTTCGTTACCACCTACGCCTGCGCTCCTGCTCCAGCCATGCTCTGATCCAGGGGCTGGGGATGGAAGGTGAGCAAACCTTTCTCGCAGCGAACACAGAGCCGGAATCGCCCCGGGAACTTGAACACCCCTGACACCATCTGCAGAGATTTGATCCAGTTGGCCTGGGTGTTTCCGTTTCTAAAACTGCCTGTATCTGCGTGGAAATTTCTTTTCAAGGAGAAAAAAAGCTTGTAGAAAGCCTGTGACTGTAGAGGATAGGGTCCTCAGAATGGTTGTGGGCAGAGTGGAGTGAAGGAGGGCGCTGGGTCACCCAGAAGGGAGAGCGCCATTGATGGAGCTGTCCCAGTGGCTGGCGCCACCGCAGGCCTGGTCCCAGCTCTCCAGAAGGTTCCATCACAGGCCACTTGGGGTGAACATGGAGTGCTGAGCACCTGCTTGTGACCCAGGCCCCGCATCTAAAAAGGGGTCATGTCCAGTGGCTACAGCTCCTTTGCTTTCAAGGGCCTTCTTGGTCTCAGTGGTTTTGCAGCTGTGTTTTTAGAATAGTTGCATTCCCCTCATTTGTAAAAATATTGAGAATCTAGAGAAATAGAAAGAACCAGAGGCCACACATTGGCGTGTCTCCTTCCTGCCTGGTCTTTTCCAGAGCCCGCAGTGCTGACGGAGCAGGCGCCCTTCTGCCAACCTCTCAGTTGTCTTGCTCACCTGGTGCTGGCATGGAAGGAAGGCTTCCGATCAGAGCGGTGGGCTTGCAGTGTAGGAGAGGACTCAGGGCGTAGGGGTTCAGGCCTCTCATCTGGAGATGGCGGGTGAAAGAGCCAGGCCTGGAACCCGGGTCCCATCTGGGCCCCCGACTCGCCCCAGCTGCTGCCTGCAGTGCCTCTGTCTACCTGGGCCCACCGAGGCCACCCGCTCCTCCGCTTACCCACCTGGTTCTTAGTTTCATTCCCACTGCAAGGGAATGTCTAAATTGTTTGCTTTTGTTGGCCTTGAGGATAAGGAAGAGGTCACTGCCTGACTCTGGGGCCCCATTATTGCCCGGAGGGCCCCGTGGTGACAGCCTATGCTCCGTGTCCTGTCCAGCTCAGCCCCCCGCTCCTTCCCAGACTCTCAGTAAAACTCGAGACCAGAATGAGGGGGACAAAAGGCACAGGAAGATGGGGCTTGGCTTGGGTGTGTTTGTGTAATATGCCATATGTCATTTTCTTTTCACATGAAAACATCTCTCTTGAAGCACTAGGAGCCCACTCAGCTGTTGCTAACCAAATACCAAATGTTTCCCTTCTCCTCCCTTGCTCCTTCCAAGAGGTGGGCTGTGAAGAATTGCCGTTATCCGTGATGCTATCTTGCCTTTCAAACGTCAGAGAGCTTTTTCCTTAGAGCAAACACTTGATTGTTTTTTCCAGCTTTGGCAGGAATTTTTAAGAGAAAGCTGTTTTCAAATCACTTTTCTCTTTATTGTTTTAGACCTGGAGTACGGCAAAGTAAAGGGCTCAGGGGCCCTGCCTAATCCAGTCTCCTCACATCTGTTTTCCTAAATGGCCTTAGGACCTATCAGCCCCTCCCCAGCCCTTGAAAAAACAAAAAAAAATGAAAACAACAACAACAACAAAAAAAAAAACAAAACAAAAAATAAAACACAACAGCAACAACCCACCCCTGGTACTTTGGGAAAACATTAAATAAAATAAAATAAAAATGAAACAACACAAGCTAATAGAAACCTCCAGTTGGTAGAAAGATGGTTCCAGAAATCGCTTTTGGACCCCCCCTCACCCCCATGTACAATAAACATGTGGTTTCATTTCCAAGGGCTCCGGTGTTAGCCGTGTTAGCGTTTCCATTTCCTCAGGAAGCCGCCTTTCTTGCTCTTACTTCTGAAATGGAACGTGCATTTTCATTGGCCCCAGTTCAAGGAGTGCCTGGGGCAACAATGAAATCAGTCCCAAGCAGGTTCCAGTCAGCGACACCCCGCCCCCCAAGCCACGACTTCTCCTTGCTCCCCAACAGCAGGCAAGGGACTGACGCCAACTCTCCCGCTGGGAGGGGGTGGCGGCCTCGCTCACTTGGGTCTGTGGCCTTCTGAGGGGAGCCACGCTGTCCTCGCCGCCTGTGTTCTGGCCTTCAGTTGGGAAAATCTGGTTGCCCTCCAAGCGTCCGCATACCACAGCTCTTAATTAAGAAAGTATGTTCCCATTTCATGTCACTCGAAAAGAATGAAAACAGTGACAGCATTTATTTCTCTTCACTATCGATAACATTCCTGTTTCTGAGTCCACCGGGGGTTAGGAGTCTTGAAGGAATTGACTGGGTTGTGAGAGCCTAACCTCAGCCATGTGCTGTGGGGACATGTGGCTTCTCTGTGAGAGGGAGACTCCCAGGGAGGCAGAGGAGGCCGGCAGAGCCCCGGCCCCTGCCCTCTCCGATCTGGGAGTCCATGGCTCTGCCACAGGAGGGGCAGTTTTTGCTTTCTTTGGTGATGTGGAGTCAAGTCCCCTTTCACCGGCTACCTCCCATTTTCTTTCTGAACATTCAGATAAGTAAAAGCCACCATTTCTTGCATCTTCTAGAGGAGCTACCATCTGGCCTAGGGGCTATAGCTTACGTGGGGCCTGCTGAGTGCTGAGACCAGGCAGGCGCTCTCCTGTGGTGCTAATCCACGGCGGCCATGGGTGGCCTCACCCGGGGTGCCTGCCTGAGGGAGACGCGAGGCGGCCGGGCCCCTGGTCAGGAGCCTTGCCCAAGACTACGGGGCAAATTTGTCCACTCTGGCTGCTAAAACGGAATACCACAGACTGGGTATTTTAAACAATGGACATGTATTTCTCATAGTTCTGGATGCTGGGAGTCCAAAATCAAGGTCCTGGCAGATTTGCTGTCTGGTGAGAGCCTGCCTTCTGCTTCTTAAACGACCATCTTCTTACTGTGTCCTCACTTGGAGGAAGGGGTGAGGGAGCTCTCAGGAATTTCTTTTATAAGGGCACGAATCTCACTCATGAGCACTCTACCCCCATGACCTAATCACCTCCAAAGGCCCCACCTTCAGCGAACGCCACAATGGGGATTAGGTTTCTGTGTATGAATTTGGGGAGACACAAACATTTAGTCTATAGCGGGTATCCTTTCCAGTAGACCTGAGGTAGTGGTACCATGAGTGGCTTCTTATAAGAACAGGCTGGGAGACAAGGAGAGGCTCTCAGCACAGCATCCAACACCATGAGGTGTAGTGGTGAGGACAGGGCCCTTGTCTTGTAACTTGGTGAGCGTCATGCCTGACTGTGTGGGGTAAAACTGAAAGTGACTTGGCTGTGCCTAGACCTTCAGGCCATGCTTGTAGTATCTCTATGTACACATGCCTGCATGTTTGCCTGTTTATTCCCAGGCTCTTATGTTCATTACCAAGTAAATTTATTTGCTGACACCCTCAGTTAACACTACATTCTGTTTCCTGTCCCTTCTTGCCTCACCTCCCATCCCCAAGCAACTATCACTTTCTATTTATTTTTTTAAGCTGTTCTATTTTTAAAAAATTACTGTAAGAACGTTTAAAATGAGATCTACCCTCTTAAAATTTTAAGTGCACAATACAGTATCATTAACTATAGGCATGACGCGTTACTGCAGAGCTCTAGAATTTAATCATCTTGTGGGACTAAAACTTTATACCCATCGAACAACATCTCCCCAATGCCCAATCCCCTAGCCCCTGGCAACCACCATTTTACCCTTGTTTCTAAGAGTTTGTGTATTTTAGATACCTCATAGAAGTGCAATCATGGGGGCACCTGGGTAGCTCAGTGGGTTAAAGCCTCTGCCTTTGGCTCAGGTCGTGATCTCAGGGTCCTGGGATCGAGCCCCGTGTCGGGCTCTCCACTCAGCGGGGAGCCTGCTTCCCCCTCTCTCTCTGCGTACTTGTGATCTCTCTCTCTGTCAAATAAATAAAATCTTTAAAAAAAAAAATGCAATCATGAAGTATTTGTCCTTCTGTGGCGGGCTTATTTCACTTAGCACCTCAAGGTCCTTTCATGTTGTCACGTGTGGCAGGATTTCCTTCCTTTTTAAGGCTGAATAATATTCCATGGTATGTTTATGCCACATTAAAATAAAAACAACAACCATCTATTGGTCCATGAACATTTAGGTTGTTTCCACATTTGGTCATTGTGAAGAGTGTCCCAATGAGCATGGAGTGCAGATATCTCTGAAATCTTGGTTTCCATTCTTTTGGATAAATATCTAGAGGTGGAAATGCTGGACTCTATGGTCATTCTATTTGTAATTTTTTGAGGAACCTCTGAATACTTTAAGCCATTCTTCAAGGTCTACTCACTTGCTCCCTGTGGTGGTCACAGGCTTAGCCCTGAATTCTTGCCCTAAACACACCTTCCGCCATGCTTGGCCATGCCCTCCTGGCCTTCTCACATGAAGACTTACCTCCTCACTGTAGCTTCTCCTTGCCCTTTACCCCCAACTTCTGGCCCCATTTCTCAGGCTTTGACCTTCTCCTTTTTCTTCCCCAGCACTCGGCCTCTGCTGGCATTTCTGTCAGCAAGGTGGCCAACTCCCATTGCATGCTCCAGGGTGCTCTCCCATGGGTACCGCGCCTACCACGGGCCCAACATCACCAGAGCATTCTGTGCTGTCTATGCTGAGACACCTTCCCAACCATTCCCCCCAGGCCTGCCTTATGCAATTTTGTCTCATGGACATGAAACTAGCGCTGTCTAGTTTCATGGACTCTAACTAGCCCTGTCTGTGGACATGCCTTCTTCCTGCCTTGACTGCTAGGCAGACTGCTTAGGACAAAGACAAAGTCTGTGGTGGCTTGTCTGCTCTAAGGGATGCTCATAACAAGGCCCAGAACACATTGCCCATTCAGGGTTCAGCAAGCATCTGTCAGTTTGCTAAAGGGACTATCTATCTCCTGGGAAGAAATGGGTCTATCTGAAGGCATGCCTGGAATTCAGTTCAGTGTTAAAGTGTGGCGATCCTGCCTTCCTGTTCATGGGCATGCTCAGGAGGTATCAAACCCTTGAAGACACCAATGACACGTGTGGTTTTCTTGAAGCCAATTCAGTCCAGCTCATCACCAAAGCAGGATTCCTACCACAGGGACTGCGCCCTCCCTACCCATACGTCAGTGGCTCCCCAACCAGTGACCTTCTCTGTTCATGTCTCAGGCTCTCTGCTCCCCACCCCATTGTCATCCACCTTTCTGTGGACTCTACTTGAATCACATGTGCTCTAAAATCACTGGTCCTTGATGGGACACCGAATCCATCCAGTCTCCGTGGCCTTGGAGCCCAGCTATTTCCTGCGCCCAGCCTGCCTCTGCAGCATGTTACCTCCCACGATGCTCCTGTGTGCACAGTGAACCCAGCCCCTCCTTGGGGCACTCTTTCTTTTGATCAAGGATACATCTCAGTGTCCTAGAGCTTATAAGGGGCTTCATAGACCCTTCCCCATTTCCCGTCACCTTTGTCTTAAATATGCTTCAGTTTGCCATGTCCACTAGACCTCTATTACCACGGCCAAGGTCAAATGTCACATCACAAAGGCCACACCCCATTCTTGGTCCTAACTGACCACCAGCTATTAACTCTAAGCCTGTTACTGGATCATTAACCTGCCAGTAAATATAAGGTGTGCTTCCTCCCACTCATGCAAACCCCTGCCCCCAGGTGTTGAATTCAAGAAGAGAGTCTTAAAGTTGAAGGAACCTTCTTGTATCAAAAATCAGGAGACCTTGGAAGGCAGTTTGTTAAATGAAGGACCCACAAGAGTAAAATAATTACATGCTTGGTGGATACTTTGGGATAGAGGAGCCTGATTCCCCTCATAACTTATATAGTGACAGCTTCTTTCTGGCTTGGAGGGAAGGGCCAATGAAGCACGTAGCCCAAAGCAGGGTTCTCATGTTCTAGAAGAGCTGGTGTGTATGTGTGTGTGTGTGGACAGCACATACATGGCTGTGTGCATAACATCCCAGGGTTCTCCCAGCCTGAGAGAGAGAGAGAGATTCAGAGACAGAGAGAAAAAGCTCTGCCCTTCTTTCCTGGATGGTCCTCCCTGCCACACCCAAGAGATCACACTTCAGAGAGGTGTGTGGGCAGGGCCCTACAAGCTGGATTTAAATGACAGGAAGGTTTCTGTAGCAAACAAGAGAAAGGGTCCACTCTGAAGATGTATTGGAGATCTCCCCAAGCTTCTAACTTGTGTCATCTCACTTCATAGAAGCAATCCACACCTTGGGTTTGCACTTGGCAATTTACATGTCCTCCCGTCACACCGATCAACTTCCAAATTCCTAGTCTCCCTTCTGTGCCCTCATTCATTTCTAAAGGAACTGCAAACGGCGCACTCTGATTTTGTCGGTGGCGGTGGTGATGCTTCCTCAGAAGATAGGCCCATTTATCTTTATATAAGCCCGAGAAAAGAATCCAAATAGATGCTTACTGATTCTTTTATCTCTTTCTGGGCTTTCAGTGAGTGCCTTTCTTGCCTGGGACCCTCTGTACAGCTGGGAGAGGCACGGAACTGAGGTGCTGACAGCTTGTGTTGGAATCGCATGGTGTTTACTGTGCTGTGAGTTTGTAACCGCTTTGTTTCTGTGCTGACAGCAAATGCCATATGGAGAGAGTATCCTGTCAGATGAACCCTTAAGGAATCACAAGATGGTACATGAAATCTCTTAATTGCTTTTAGAAATGGGGAGGGGCACATTGCTCAAATAACATAAGCAGTGTGGTTCTGTCTGCCATAATTGAATAAAACTGGAGGTTGACACTGGGTAATGTACTTCCATTCTGTGTTTGTGCTGGGGACGTTCAGCTGATTGGGACAGGGTGAGGAAGTTTGTTTTCCTCACCGGTGGGGGGGGGGAATCAGGTTGAGCGGGAGGCAGTGAGAATGCAGGCTGTATCTACAGGCATGATGCTCACAGGTGCTGGCTACAGACCTGTCACCCTCCCAGCTCCCTCCTCCCCAAGTCGCTGCTGTGGCTGACGAGAACACTCATCTAACTTGACATTTTATTACTGTCACTTGGGATCTCGTCTGCTCACCCACACACTCCACCCTTTCCAATGGAGTCCAAGCTCCCTGAGGGCTGGGATTGCATCCCATTCCCCCCCACCCCACCAATTCTGGCCCACACTGAGGTGGGTTCAATGTTGGTCGGAATGGCTATTTGTGAACCTTCTGTGCGTGGAAAGGTAACCGAGTTAAGGCAACCGTCCAAGGCTAGTTTCAGCCCCCAAACCACTTGAGGAGGGGAGCAGGAGGGGAACTTGAAGGCGGCTATCCATGTTGATCAAAGTATCCATTCAGGAGAGAATGAGAGATGCTTGAGTGCCATCTTATACATACTGTACTTAGAACTGGTGAATCCCCACAAAAAGTTGCTGCCCTCAGGCAGTTTATCCATGAGAGGTGAAGTGGGTTGTAAATCTCTCCAGCCTGGATACCTCCTCACTTGCTCTGAGTTGCAGTAGACAAAAACCCAAGGCCAGCTGACTTCAGCACTCTGTCGGGGAAATAAATGTGCCGGCACCAGGCTGGCCGCGGTGAGGCTGGCTTCAGGGGCTCCTGTGATGTTGGCAGCGCTGGGTTTCTTTCTTCTGCATTCAGCCCCAGCTTCCCCTGTTTCATTCTCTGTGGGTTCTCATTGTCTATTGGGAAAGACAGTTGTGGCACTCAGCTGACTGATCCTAACACCTTGGCATCCCAGGGAAAAGCAGGCATCTCTCCCTTAACTTCTAGAAGACTCCTACCCACTCAGGCCACGTGCCTTGAACCTATCATGGTGGCCTGGAGACAGAGAGGGCTCTGATTAGCTGGGGCCAAGTCACATGTCTGTTTCTGAACCTATCACTGTGATAAAAACAGGGACCTCTGATTGGCTAGGGCTGAATCACGTGCCCATCCCTCACCCTATCATGTGGCTGGGAGATGAGGGCTCTGGTTGGCCAGAACTGGGTCACGTGTCCATCGTGAGTCTCCCTTGGAACCTAGGGCTGGATTTTTATGATCTCCGGGAACGTAGATTGTTTGGAGTGGAGATGGAGACCAAGAGACCCACCAACTTGATGATAGCAGGTGGTGTTTAGTAAGCATTTTCTGTATGGTAGGTTCTGTTCCGAGTCTATTCTATGCATTGTCTTATTTAATCCTCACGACAGTCCTAGATGATAGGTATGGTTAGTGTCCCCAGTTTACAGAGGAGGAGACTGAGGGATGTAGGTGTGAAGTCAGATGCCTCAAGACACACGGGCGCATGGTGAGGCTGGCGTTTGAACCCAGGCAGTTAGGCTCCAGAGCCCATGCTCAACAGCCACCACCCTCCCTACAAGTCGCTGCTTTACTTTCTGTGGCTAAACTCTTTGGGTGTGAAAGTGAGTGGACAGGATGGTTATGTTCATGTCTCCTTGCTGTGTTCCTTATCTTCAGAGAAACCCCCTCTCCGGGGATGATTGTCCTTGTTCCTCCTCTGCATTGGGCGAGGATATAGTCGTTCCTTTTGTTGGGGTAGCTCTCCTGAAGTCTAGCTCACCCTCTTCCCGGTTTGCCCATGAGGACAGCTGACTGTTTCTAGTGCAGCTACACAAAGGTCCAGTGATCAGTGCTTGAGAGGGAGAGGGTCCGAGGTAACATGACTCAGTCAGTCCATTGAGCATCTTTCTGGCCAGAGAAACCTCCTGCAGAGGCTTTAGCATCATCGCGGGAAGAACCGGAAGGTACCTCTCGCCGCCGCCCCCCCCCCCCATCTTACCTCCAACAGGCACCTTTATTGTCCAGAGGAAGACTGTGGCCCAGAGAGAGCAAGTGGTTGCTTGAAGTCACATAGCAGGTCATTGGCTGGCACCTGGTCCCCAGGCCTCCAGGCTTGGAGTCTTGCGCTACATTTCCTCTTTGGAACTCTCTTGGCTGCTGTGTGGCTGAGGGCTGGTCACTTCTTGTTTCCATGCCTCTAGCTCCTCAGCTGGAAAATGCAGGGTTTTCATAATTTGAGGTGCTTTGAATTACAAGGAAATTTTAGATCTTTTCAAACTGCCCTAAACAAACCTCATAAGTAAACTTTTCAGATGTGGTTTGAGCTGCAGGCATGGCTTAATCCAGAGATTCATGACACTGCGAGGACACCAACTTTACTTTTTGTCATTTTCCCAGCTCTGACCCCCTCTGTGTGTGAGCCTCGTCATCATAGCAGCTTCCCTTGCAGTGTCAAGGGCACTGCAGCTGACCTTGGCCTTATACCCGTGCACCCCAGGCCCCAGAGGAAGAGAGAGCATTTCTGCTCAGCGTGCCCAAGCACAGTCTGTGGTCCACTCCAGTTGGAACTGGCTTGGGTTACATGCCTGCCACCCTTATCCAGTCACTAAGTGTGCGATGTGACATGGTGATCGGCCATCCAGGGGGTAGAGTCACTGTCCCCAGGACTGCTGGCATCTAACATACAGGAATCAGAGCATCGGAAAGGGGGAGTAGGCTAAGAACTAGAGGTTGGGTCATCACTGGTGCCTTCCTCTAAACCACCCTTGTCCCCTCTGAGTCTACACAGTTTGGGGAGAAATAAGGGGTCCTGAGAGTTTGCCAGTCATCTTGCTCCATCCCTCTGGGGCTCTGGATCCAGGTGTGGGTTGATTGGACGGCCTTGTCTGACTCTCTCCTGCATCTTACCACGTTCTTCTTTTCTTATTTCCAGACAGAGATTACTGCAGTTTATGTGACAAGCAGCCAATTGGGAGACTGCTTTTCCGGCAGTTCTGCGAAACCAGACCTGGGCTGGAGCGTTACATTCAGTTCCTGGACTCAGTGGTAAGTCCCTACTCCTGGGGAGGCCCTTTGGTCCTCTACGATTAGTGATTGTCTTCGTCCAGAGGAAAAAATAGACCATATCGTTTAGAAGGGTGAAGAATGAAATTGTTGCTCAAGAAATTTCCAGTGCAGACTTTGAGAATGCTCACTTGTCTGCAAGTCTGCACCCGCTGGGTGACCATGGAGGGGCCAGCTCCCTCTCTGGGCCGCAGTTACTGCTGCTTTGAAGGGAAGCCCTGTCACTTCTCTGATTCTGGGTGCCTGGGTTAGTATGCAAGGTGGCGCCTGGGGAAGCTGGATGACACCCCAAGGTAACACTCAGATTCCTTGGTCCCTTCTCCTAGCTGAAAATCCATTTCCTAAAATTCTGAAGCTTGTGTTTGTGTACTTATCTACTGTCTACTTTCCCACTAGAATGCAAGTTCCCTGAGGCCAGGACCCTGGGCTTCCCCTTCACCCCTGCCCAGCACAGAGCATGGCACATACAGGCTTTAAGTAAACGTTTGTGTAATGAACATGTATTGGCCGTTTGAAGGCAATCTGACAGCTGCTGCCTCCAGCAGCTGCTGGCACGTGTGGCCATGTTTGATGCCGTATGGAGACCTCCTTCAGATTTACCAGTCATTGATTTGTTTAACAAACGGTGCTTGATCTGCATGGGCTGTTAGGACAGGGCGTAGACTATGCAGGAATTCCTCAGCACTTATGCAGGAAGGCAGGGCACCTCAGCCTGGCAGACTGCCTTCTGGGTGTCTATCCAAGGAAGGTGTGGACAGTGGGTGGGAGGGCAAGAAATCGAAACCAGTCATGAAAGGAATGGGGTATTTCCAGGTGCCCCTTCCCAGGGCAGGGGACCAAGATGCTGCTGTTTCCTAGGGGCCCCAATGCCACCCTTGGCTTTAGCCATCCCGACCTCTGTCTCGGTTTGGGGGACAGTCCTGTAGGGCCCAGGATTCTGTGTCTGCTTCGGGGTCTCAGTGTGGATCTCTAGATTTACAAACCAAACTGCCCACTGAGTGTCTCCACCAGAAGTCACCTTCCCCTCGATCCCCAAACCTACCAGGCCTGACATGCTCTGAATCCAGTGACCAGCACCCATAGTCACCCAAGCCTGAAATCTTCGCAATGTCCTTGACCCCTTCCTCTTCCTCATCTCTTCCCCCATCTAATCCAGGACTGTATGATTGATTCCTTGATCCCTCGCAGACCAGTTCCCCTCCATACCCTCTGTCTCGGTTTCAGTGGAGGCTCTCAGCGTGTCTCCCATGGTGACTGCAAGAGTTTTCAACCTTGGCTGAGTAATAGAAACACCTGGGGAGACTTAAAAATTACCAGTGCCTGAGCCAAAACCCACTCATTAATTTGAATCTCAGAGGGGGTGAGGAGCTAGTAGTTTCATAACTTCTCATAATTTCGAACTGTAAAAAGTAAAGTCAGAGAGCAATATATGTGCCCTTCACCCCACTTCAACCATTACGAACTCATGGCCAGTCTTATTTCGCCAAGTCCTCTGCGCCGGTAGCATCTCATAGCAGTTTTCACACGTAGGATTTCATCTGTGAGCATTTCAGTTCAGTATCCCTGAATGGTAAGGGCTCTTTCTCACACACGAAAAATCACCACGATACCCTTAGTGCAGCTCTAAAAAAAGTAATTATTATCATCAAATATTAGTGTTTAAGTGTCCAACTCTCTCCTACTTTTTGTAAATGCATGTTTTAACAGGTTATAACATCTCTCCTTGTCCATCCACAAGAGTGTCCTGTAGTCTGAATTCTGCTCTGTCCCCCCACATGTCATGTAATGGGTTTCTCTGAATTGCTTGCAAATTGCTCATTGAATCAAGAAACTTGACCAGATTCAGTTTCAGTTTTTTGTTTTCGGCAGGGGCAGGGTGACTTCATAAGTCGTTTCTTGTTCTTCCATCAGGGGACATTACTCCCTGCTTGTCTTTCTGGTAGAGATGGCAGCTGATTTAGGCGGTGCCCAAGTGTGTTGATTAAGTAGGGGTTGCAGCATGGCGACATTCTCATTTTGTCATTCCTTTTTCATTTGCCAACTGGGGCACTTCCTTTTGATTACTGTTTGGTTACCCAGTGATAAAGTTCATGGAGGAGTTGCTTCATTCTTTCCCTGTGTTTGTTTTCTAAGTACCTGATCGGTTCATTAGCACCTTCCAATAGTAGTAACCTATTTGTTTTAAAGGCGTGGATTTACACATGGATGCATTTCAATGTGTGGTGGTCATTATCCTTATTGATGCTCCATGATCTCATCATTGGCCACCAGGTTGGATTCTCAGCCCTTGAGAGGACCCAGTAGTCACGGGCAGCTCTTTGCTATCTGGTAGGATATGATGTTACAGATCCTCTTGTATCTTTTCTGCCCTAGATCTAGAGTCCATTGTATCTCCAAGGAGCCCTGGTTCCTTTACTGGGAAATGGTACTTGGACACCACAGTTTGCTCATTACCCTGGAATGGCCCTGATTTCTAATAGACATTGGCATTTTTCGGGTTGCCCATGACGGTGCTGTGTATCCAGGGTTGGGAAGCATTGACATCCAGGATAGAGTCCAAGTTCTGAGGCTGAATACCAGATGGGCCAGGCCCCCACCTGCACTACTCATCCTTGACCTTCACCCCGGTCTTTCTTGAGCCCTGCATTTTTGGACTTGCCACCACCGAGGTTGAAGCCTGTCGGCCCTGGCTTCCTCTGATGCCTGAAATGCCCCCACGTACCCCTCAGGAGGATGCCTGTTTGTTCCTTCTTCTCATATTCCATGCTCAAAAGCCTTCCCCAACCACCCCTCCCTGCTGTGCCCTCTGCTCCGGGTGCTGGCTCCAGCATGCACCCGAGCCTCGTTACCGGGCTGTGCTGGCAGAATGGTGAATTAGTTGGGCGTGCAGCCTCCACAGACAGACCGAAGGAGCAATGCTGGCTCTCGGTGGGTGCTGAACCCCTCTGTGACAGAGTTTGCCAGGGCAGTATGTGGTGGAAGAGCAAGGCAGGCAGGGGAACAGCCAGTGCAGCGGCCTACAGGCCCAGCATCTGTGGCTGGACTGGAGGGAGCAAGGGCAGAGAGGGGTCTAGGGGAGCTGCTGTTTATGCAAGACCTTGTGCCATTAAAGAACTTCGACTTTGACTTTGAGTGCAACGGGGAGCCACTGAAAGGTTTTGACCAGAGCAGTGGCATGGTCTGACTTCGGTTTCTTAGGGATCCCTCTGGCTCCTGTGTTGGAGGGGAAAGGGCGGGCGCAGGAGCTCTGATAGGAGGCTGCTATAGCAGTCCAGGCGAGGGCTGATGGGTGCCCAAGGCAGCGTGGAGGCATTTGGCAGTGGTGAGAGTGGAGGAATTTGGGGCATGTTTAGGAGGCAGAGTTAACAGTATTTTTGGATGCACTGTGGGTGGGACAGAAGAACTATGGATGACTTCAAAGTGTTGACCCGCGCAGATGGAAGGATGGAGTAAGGGAAAGGCTGTGGGAGGTGTGTCTGGGGGAAGACCAGGAGCTCCATTTTCGGCGCACGCGGCTGGAGGGTCTCTCGGACATCCAAGTGGAGATGATGGAGGGGAGACGGATGTTCAAGTCTGGCGTCTGCAAGAAAGGCCTGGGCTGGAGATGGAAGATTGAGAGTTGTCAACGTAGAGCTGGTATTTAGGGCCATGGGCTGGGTGAGCTGACCAAGGAGATGAACCTGGAAGGAGAGATGAGGACCAAAGACCAAGCTGTGGACCAAGGCTGCTCCCCATTCGGAAAAGATGTGGCATTGCCAGCTTTGAGACTCATCTAGAGAGTTGATGAGGCAGAGCAGGGCAAGGCTAAACCCAGGAGCCAGTGGAATTTTCCAGCCACGTGTCTTGTTAGACGCTTATAGTCAGTTTGAGAAGAAGAAAAAAAAAATCCAATGGATGCCCATTTTCATTCTAGTTGTGCAGACGTTCCCTTTTGCTGGGCCAGTACCAAGAGCTTTTTTTCTGGAAAGGAAATGTGAGTCTGGCTCCCCGTGTTGATGCGACAAATGTTCTTTACATTTGCCTTCGCGCCGCCGCCACTCAGAAAGGCTGGCCCCGCCCCTCGCGTTTTGTCTGCATCTCTGGGAGCTAGCAGGGCCTTTTCATCACCCATCTTGACGTCAAATGGCCAGCCTTTGGAACACCTCTTTTACGCAGGAAGGCTTTATTGAGTTTTCCAGGGCTGGCGCAGCCCTCGTCTGAAATACGTTTTTTCCTTCCACTCTGACTGGAACTCTGAGGAGGCAGCATAAAGCCCGGGTGCTCCTTGGCTCAGCCGGCACCTTCCACACTGTTCCCACCTCTGTGTTGAATTTCTACCAAGTGGGGTTTATTAAAAATAACCCGTCCTCGTCAGGCTCTGACGTAGTCCCGAGGAAACGCTGCCATCCTGCACCGTCCTAATGTCTGAGTTTCTCGAGTCAAGCAGGAGACCCGTGGCTGTTGGAAAGCGGGGCCTGGGTGATGGTGGGGCAGCAGAACTGCCGTGTGTCATTCAGCGGGCCGCAGGGGGAACACATCCCTCAGTCTTAGTTGTCATGGGCCTCTTGGGAGCCTGAGAAGGACTCCCTCATTGCCCTTCCCACAGAGAAATGGGGTCAGTGACCAAAGTCCAAGCTGTGACTTGATTTGGCCTCAGAGAGGATTTGCCCACCTGGTCAGGGGACCAGACAGGGCTCCAGTGTCAACCTCGACAGGCCAGTAGGGTCTTTCCGCAGACTTTTTCAAGATTGATGTACTTCTTCTCTCCCCTATTTTCTGGGAGCCTTGGTGGCATCCCAGTTCATTGGGAACCCTCCTGTCTCCTCACCTGGGCTTGAATGAAAGTTTTCCAGTCTCTTCTCTTTGGGGTTAGGGGAGACTTGGCCAATACCCAACCAGCTGCTCAGCACTTATTTCCTGCATGTCTGTAGCGTATCACCCTCTGTTCTAGCAGTCGGAGACTACACACTGAGGAGAAGAAAGTTCCTGCCCTCGTGGAACTTGCTTTCTGATTAAATGAAGGATTAAAAAATGAATAAATGAGAGCTTTTAATGAAGTAAGTGATACTAGCTATGAGTTCAGGTACGTAAGCATTTCTTACCTATGGCTGTGTAAAAAATTACCTCAAAACAGAGCAGCTTGAACCAACGAGAAACACCTATCTCATGGCTTTTATGGGTCAAGAATTTTGGGATGATTTACCGAGATGCTACTGGCTTTGGGTTTCTTAAAAGGTTCTAGTAAGATGTTGGCTGGGGCTGCAGTCATTCAAGGCTTGATCTGTTTCCAAGTGTGTGCGCTTGGTTGGCAGGTGAGTGGTGGCTGTTGGTTGGAGGCCCTAGCTGTTTTCCTGTGAACCTCCCCACGGGACCACTCTAGTGTCCTCACCACATGGCTGGCTTTTCCCAGAGCAGTGATTGACGACAGCATGCTAGAAGCTGCAGTTTGTTATGACCTAGCCTCGGAGGTTCCATACTGTCCTGTCCCCAATATTATAATGTTTACAGACGTTAGGTCTTTCCAGTGTGGAAAGAGACTTCTCCGGAGCATGAATAACAGGAGGCAAGGATCATTACAGTCTCCATCTTGGCGACCGGCAACTATAGATAGGAGGATACAACAAATGAACTCTTGTGTCAGGAAATGCTAAAAGGCACTTGAAGCCATTCATTAGCCAAGAACTATAGGAAATTACTTGAAATCAGTGGGCTATCACTTAGCATTAAATATGCCCGCTTATCCTGAAATTATTTGTAAAATGAAACGATGTGCTGAGCCTCACCAGAGGAGTCAAGTATTCTGCTTCTCTTATTTATGAGTCATTCCCAGTGTTTGTCTTGTCTTTCTATCCCTTCTGTGCTCTTCCCAGAGGGGGAGAGGAGTAAGGGGAGTAGTCATTCTTCAGATAGACATGGAGAACCTCAGAACAGTTGATAAAGCCTGACCCTGAGAGCAGGATCATCTTGAAAAAGCACCACTTATACAATGGGTTCATCTGGTAGACCTCCGTGGGGTTGTCCAGTCTCCTGGGCACCCCACCCATACTCCTGAGCTACATGGCTCTCCCAGACGCTGCCATGCGCCTAATGGTGTAACCACCCACCCCCGGGCCCCCATTCACAGTCAGGTGGAGTAGGGATGAGCCTGTGAGCCAATGTAGGCCAGTGATTTCTTTCTCTGGGATTTATAAACTCGAGTGGATGTCCTTCTCTGGTGGAGAATGCCTAACATAAAAAGCCTGGGGGCTGCTGACTACCATGTGCCACAGGAGCAAGCCAGTCAGCACTGAGAGAGAACGAGGCATGTGTGCGTGCAGACACACACACACACGGATGAGAGTAGGTTCCAGAAGTGCTCCTGTTGCTGGTTCCTCATAGTCTGGGCCTGGCTGCATTTCATTCCCCCCACAGTTTGGTTGTTCAGTCCGTCCTTGAATTCTAAGAGCTAAGAGGTAACGGTTTTAGCCTGAATTAGGCTAGATTGGGATTCTTCTCACCTAGAACTGACAGGGAGAGTCAAAGGCCTGTCCATGGCGGCCTTTCGAGCCTCGTTGGAGAGTGAAGACAGAGAAATAATTCTGGGGCCGGGAGAGGAGGAGAAGCAGCGAGGCGGTCCATGGGTGTTGGAGGGGGTGGGGAGAGAGCCACTCGGGGCTAAGGCTCTCGGGAGAAGTAAGATGGGGCAGGGAGGAGGGGGCAGCATGACCCCTGTGCAAGGGGACTCTGACAGCTGCTGGTGAATTGGTCACCTCCAAGAGAAAGGTGTGACACTCCTTTCCTCCTGCCTTCTTTTTAGCCTTTGCCCCAGGCAGGCTATGTCGCACAAGCTGGTGTCTGTCATGCTGTCAGTATGGTCTGGGGTCCCGCTGGGGTCACTCCTCCCACTCGCAGGCCATACTCCAGCATGGCCAGGGGTCGACTCCTCCCTCCCTTTTTTCTCTGGTCCCATCCCATCTGTTGACCTGAGGGGGGCCAGTGACTCTGTTCCCAACGCAGGCCCCTCATGGCAGCTAGAGACCCGAGAATAGTCTGCCAAGGTAGATGCAAGCTTTGGGGCTGAGCAGACCCACCCGATCCTGCGGCTCCTGGGGTTGTGCCCCTCTGCAGTGCTTCTTCATTCTGGCTGGAGAGCAGAGAGGGGACAAGGTCTGGGCCCAGCCATCCGAAGGATTGCTCAGTCAGGGTCCTGGCAGGAGACGGACGGCCCCTCCACGAGCGAGTGCAGGGCTGTTGATGGAGTGCTTAGCAGGATGGGGAGATCAGCACTGATGCAGTAAGTGGAAGCCTTTGCTGCCTCCAGGTCCGCAGGGACAAGGGGAGGGACTGACGCGGGCCAGCGTACGCAAGCTGGGTCTTCAGAAGAGGGGGCCGGGAACCATGATGCCCAGGTTGGCGGGGTGCTTCTCACCTCCCCACGCCCGGGGAGAGAGTGACTCCAGAGGGGCAGATGGAGACCTCCAGCCCGCACGGGCAGCACAGGCAGGGCGCCGAGGCTGGTGTGGGCGGAGCTGGGTGTTTCTCTAGAAAGGGCCGTGGTGAGCAGCGCTGCCAGCCCGGCGCGTCACTTGTCCCTGCCGCGAGGACTTTGGAAAAGCTGACCGCATTCGGTAATTACAGAAGCCGGAGGTGGCAAGACCTCATAGCATCTCTGACTTCATCTTCTTGTCAGGGCTGGAGAAGGTCTCCCAGGAGGAGGAGGTGACATCTGAAGTGAGTCAGAGGCCGAGTGGAATCCGGCTCAGACTCTGCTCTGTAAACCAGGGCCGGCTGCTTTGAAAACGTGGCAGGTCCCCTTTTACTGGCTTGTGGTCTTCGTGCTTTTAAAAATCATCGGAGGGAAGTGTGTTTTAATAGAGAGGACATATTTTCACCGGCATTTTCTGAGATTGATGATGCAATTAGAGCTGACCAAGAGGGTGAAATATTAGGTTTATAAACTAGGATGTACAGCGATGTTTATACTCTTTGGCAGGCAGCGATCTATAAATAATTCTTTTTGCCTTAAACTCAATGTAGTGTTTTGCTCTTTGTGTTATAGCAGCATCTCCTCTCCAAAGGCCATTTCTCCATTTGGCCTAAATCACAGTGCGAGGAGAGGCTCATGAAATGAGCACCTTGGTTGTATCTGGGGAGGAGAGAGATCCTCTGAGTGGATTAGCATAGGGGCCCTTTGGTGCTCTGGCTGTTAGGGCTGAGCTCGCAGCAGAGAGGACGGCACATGTCCCCTCTGTTGGGGGAAGAGGATAAGACCTAGCACCCTGTCTGGTTGGAGAGAGCTCCCTTACTGATGGAGGCCACGGGGGCATTCCTTGCATGTGGTTTTCTCTCTTTTCATTGAAGTCTTTGCCTGGCTGCCATTTCTCGAAGCAACGCTAATTGTAAAATTCTGGGCTATTGGCCCAACCCCTTACTTGCTGCTTATGTTTTCTGGTCGCAGCTGATTTCAGCAACTTTTGCCCACTACCTGAGCAGGGGTGTTCCCCTAGCAGTGGGTTCCCGGGTGGTCCCCCGCCTCGGGTGGCGTGATCTGCCTAAGCTCTGCCCACCCACCCATGGTACCTTCTCTCCGTAGGAGGCCTCTCAGGGGTCACCGTGGAGACATGGCCTGTCACTCCAGGTGACTTAATCAGTGTGGAAAGCCCAGCCGGAAGCCTTCTGTTGGTTTTCTGCCTCCCAACACAAATGCTCTTCAAGTGGTGGTGACCTGACATGGACTCTCAAAGAAAGGCCTTTTGATCCTGGGCTGGGGATGCCTGTCCCCGCGTGCTCCCGGCTGCCTCCCTGTGGAACCGTGGCGCCCAGCCGCCCAGCCGGGCCTCTGCTGGGAGGCAGCTGACCTGAAAGTGATGTTATTTTTTTAACGTGGGTTTTAGTGCCCAGAGCAATAATATTTTCAGCTGGTTATTGAGGCTGATTAATGAGCTTCAAGCCTCCATTTGGTTAAATAGAGCCGCCTTCACAGATATATTTTGGGACAGTGCAAATCCAGGGTTCTGCATGGGATTGAGTTACCCCCAAATGGTGGTCGGCCATTTGCCCGGGGCCTGGGTCCTGCAAAGCAGTCTGGGTAGATTCCCATGGTGCCAGACCACTAGGCGGGTTTCCAGAGTGGCAGGACACTAGGTGCTTCTCTCCTCATCCTGGAAGAAGGGTGGTCAGTCGTGCTCTAGAACTCTGAGCCCCTCTGCAGACATAGCTTCCAGCCCTCACGTGCTCACTCGACTGTATTTGAACTGGTTATTTGTGCTCTTGGAGCCTCAGTTTCTTTATCTGTTGATGAGGAACAATAATACCTACCTTGAGGGCGAGCCTATAACCTACTCCATACTGTGTCGGCTGTGCACACGTGTGTGTTAGTTTGGGGGGATTGTTGGGGAGCATCGGGGAGAAAATAACAGGAAAAACGCAAGGGGGAAGAGCCACCTTCTGCCCTTAAATAGTCTCAGGAAATCATGAAATCAATTCAACAAGAAACGATCAGCCCCACAAGGCTAGTCTTAATGGTGTGGAGGCACTGAGGCGGGCGACGCACGGAGGCGGGCGGCCCGTGGAAGTCAGGAGCCTGTGCTCCTCTCCTGGCTCTGCCACCCCAGCTGTGTGATGCTGGGCCCAGTCTTGGCTTCTCTGAGCCTCGGTGCCTGGCTCTATAAATTGAGGGGGTTGGGTTCTTTCCAGAATTACTGTCCCATAGCCCTGTGATCCAAATGATTGAAGTGTTAACATTTCTTCTTTGGGGAAAAATCCCTGAGTCTTGATTTTCTATTAGAAGAGAAATGGTAACACAGGAAAAACTCACTCATGTTGGCTGGAAATGTGCCTGACTGCAGCCATGGGCACTCCACGTGCTGCCACGGCTTCCTTCCTCGGGGGGGCTTCTGGCCTGGCCTGAGGGAGAGATTGGACCCTAGGCCCTGGGTTGTAGGGTTGCCGTGAACTGGGCCAGGAGGGCTGGGCGCCTAACCCCACAGTGTTTCAGTCTGTGTGGATGTCATTTCCTGTCTCTTTTGAAATAGCTGTACTTTTGGACCGAGGTTGACAAATCCTTGGGTGGTGGATTTTGAAATGGTTATAAACAATTTGCAATTAGTTCTCTTGTCTAAATGAGAAAGGCAGGCTTACCCGGGCTTCTTGTTAACTTGAGGCCTTTTATCCTCTTGGCAAGTGCGTCAGATGTGAGTGAAGGAGCCCCTCTTGAGGTCAAGGAAAATAAAAAGGTTTGTCTTTTGGAGGTCCCGCTGACTTGGCCAGCGATCTGGAGTCCTAAATTCCTTGGAGTTGTTGAGAAAGAGCTCCGGTTTGGAGACGGAAGCCTCGGCCCAGCCATCTCCTCTGCATGACTCTGGCCAAGTCTGCTGAGCCCCCTGCTCGTCATACGCAGACCCTACCCTCGCACATCACTGCCTGCGCTTTTTTGAGGTTCACATAACATCTGAAGAGGGGCACCTGGGTGGCTCGGTCAGTTAAGTGTCTGCCTTCAGCTCAGGTCATGATCCTGGGGTCCTGGATCAAGCCCTGCATTGGGCTCCCTGCTCAGCAGGGAGTCTGCCTCTCCCTCTTCCTCTGTGTGCATGTGCACCCTCTGAACATCTGAAAAATTTCTGTATGTTCATTTTATAAGCTGAAAAGCTGCAAAAGGTAAAGCATCCATATTAGCATTTTCTCTTGTAAGGCATGATAATGACAACGGTGATAATTATAGCAACTGTTCATCGAGTATTATTACATGCTTGGCTCTGGGCTGAGAGCTTTGTCACACTCTGCACAGTTGCCTTGTAGTGGGGGCTTCTTCAGTCTGTGTTTCATGGAGGTGAAGGAAATCGTCTAAGGTCATGCAGCTGTGAGGTCTGAGTGACCCGAGGCAGCCTCTTGGGGACCTTCCAGTTTGGTGGCTCGTTATTTTCCTGTGGCTTCCCATGATTTGTCTGAGTCGGTGGCTCTGAACCCCAGCTGCCAGAGCCCCGCCCTCCTGTCCAGAGGGTCGGAGAGTGTGGGGTCAGGTGGGGCCCCAGCACCCGTGTTTGCTCCCGTGAGCCCCACGGGCAGCCCGCGAGGAGAGCGCCTGTTCTAACGAGCGCGTGGCCGCGGCTGGTGCAGAGTAGGCCGGCCTGGACGTCGGGGCTGCTTGGCCAGGCCTTCTCCCCAGTCTGGGCCTCAGCTTCCTGCTCCATGGGGGAGGGAGTGGTCACTTGACTTCCATGGTGTCGTCTCCAGGGGCCATGAAGCTTGTGTAACTAGAAGCAGCCCGGGAGCAGATCTGTTATTGTTCTTTTCCTTCTTCTGTTTCAGGCAGAATATGAAGTTACTCCAGATGAAAAACTGGGGGAAAAAGGGAAGGAAATTATGACCAAGTACCTCACCCCAAAGGTAAGAGGCCACCCGAACCCCACAGTAGGAGGAATGGGAGGCCTTCTGGAGGAATATGGGCCCCAGATCCCGGCCGGGCTGTGTGGGGAGCTGTAAAGCCTCCAGTTGGAGGCTGCGGTTGGTCTCCAGAGATCCAGCGTTCTCATCCTCCCTCAGAGAGTGCCCGAGACGGGCAAGGCCAAGGCAGGTGGGCCAGGCCGGACCCGGGGTGGGGTGGGGAGGCCTGCTTGCTGGGGCCCAGGCCCTCCAGGGCCCTTATGCTGCCCACGGCCCACACCCAGGCGTCTGTAGCTGGACCAGGGGCGGCCTGGCCCAGAAGAAAGGCCACAGCAGGGGTGGTTTGGAGAGGTTGGTGCGGAGGGGCAGGGTCTGGGGGTGACCAAGAGGGAAATGAAGTGGCTGAGGCCGTGCTGTCAGGGACAACAGTGGTCGAATACGCATGGAATGTGGAGTATCCGGAAGCGGGTTCTGTGGTCTATCGAAGGGTGAGGGGCCACCAGGACCCGCCTTCAGGAGCACACCCGCCCCAGTGCTGAAGGCAGAGTTAGCACCGCCCGCCGGGGGCCCAGAGACCTTGGTTCTCTGGAGCCTGTTCTTTCTCGTCCCCAACCTGACAGATAAGCGTGGTCTCCGTCCAGTTCACAGCTGGGCCTGGGAGCCTGGGGCTCTAGTCCCAGCTGTTCTACCCACACAATTAAGTCATGTTCCCTCCCTGGGCCTCAGTTTCCGTTTCTTAAAAGTGGTCCCCCCTGCCAGACCCATCTCCTAGAGGCCTTAGAAGCCTGAGGTGCGATCTACATCCCAACACTTCTGGGTGTGTCCTGACCCCTGTGGACCCGCGGTGGCTCTGTCCTTACCCAGCATCTGGGCGTCGCCTCTGTCCCAGATGCCAGGGGACTGGGGCTACCGTAGCCACTGTGACAGGGTCATGTCGGTCTGTCCTCACAGAGTGTGGCACGGGGTGGCAACACACAGGCATGCGGGTCAGGAAATGGCTTCACCCCTAATTTACCATGTGACCTTGGTCTTCCTCTCCCTGGGCCTCAGTGTTCTCTGCTGTAAAATGGGGGAGGCTTGACAAGATAATGTCAGAGGGTCCCTGCAAATCAGACCTTCACAGACTCCATTCTCTCCAAGCCTGAGGGAATGACAAGTGAGTCCCAGGTGAGTCCCTAGATAAGAACCAAACAATGGGAAAGATGAGAGACGCTTTAGTCAGAGAGAGAGGTGTTGCCAGAGGGGTATAGAGACCCCCTGGCTGTGACATTGAGCCCCGGGATAAAAGGCAGCTCCTACCCTGCCGGCCTGCTGTGTTGGGGGTGCTGTCGCCTGGCTGGGTCCCTTCCACAGTGGCACTGAGGCAGGATGCAGTCACAGAGGTCTGCCGCCGCTGCTCAGGAGACAGGATTATGGACACGAGGAATCTGGGTCACATACGGCAGCTCCTGCAGCCCTGGGGGGGCGGGGTTCTGACAGCCTGTGACCCCCCCGGTAAGGGCATCCAGGGTGATCTGACGCCTTTACGCTCCCCGTAGCTCCTTCAGAGTTTAAAATCAGGCTTCCTCTCCCTTACGCATACAGACCATCTCTGTATAAGTTTCGTTGACGTGACACGGAAGTCTCTTGAGGCCTGTAACTCCCACCTTGATGTTCTCAGCACGGGTCCCAGGGGTCCTCGGTAGTTCTGGTCCCCCCTCACACCCTCGCTGCCCCCTCGGGGGTTATGGAAGGCCAGGGTCCCTTGAGCGTGTGGGGTGCCCCCCGCCTCCCCCCCCCCCGGGTCTCTGGTACCACATTGGCTCAGTTCTGGAGCAAGTGGGCTCATCGCCAGCATCTGCAGGCGGCCAGGGCCGTCTCTGTGCAGCCAGTGTAGCCTCACACCCAGAGAGGTCGCCTGCGTCACTTCTTCCCGCTCCCCCCAAGCCACCACCCTGACTTGTCATTCTCGTGCTGCTTCCCTTTGGCGTCTCTCTGCTTCTGCTTCTTTCGTAAGCATACACTTCTCTGCACGTGATGGGCAAGCAGTCCCAGCCCTTCTGCATGTTTCAGAAACGAGAGGATTCACGTTCGTAAAAGCCCCAGACGCCGGTCGGGGCCAGCTCAGCTCGCTCCTCACAGGCCCGCACACTGGCTGGCCCGCTCCGTCCGTGCCATCGGGCAGCCGTGCCTTGCTGTGTTCCAGATACAGGCCTTGTTGGCATCCGTGAGAAGTTCTTAGGATGAAAGGTCAAGGAGGAGACGTGTGAGCAGGGGCCCTGTTTCCCCGCACTCGCAGCTGCTGTCGTGTTGCTTTTGGTCTCCTGGCCACCGCTTGAAACAGCATGAGCGCCCTGGGGAGGACCAGGACCCAGGGCTCAGGGGAGGCACCGCCCTGAGGGTGTAGACGCCCCGGGGTGGGCCAGAGCAGCAGCTCACCGGCTCAGCGGCTGCTCGTCTGTGATGGCTGCAGCCTCCGTGAGATGGGACGTGTACAGGCGGCTGCCAGGGCCCAGATGGGGCGGGGGGCGGGGGTAACATGCTACGGCCACTCAGCTGATAGAATCTTCACCTGCCCTCGGCAAAGGCAGTTTCCATGCTGCCTCGGCTTTGCCGGTCCAGCTCTGCATCTGCACCCGCTTTGGGGCTGCTCACCCACTTGTGTTCCCCCGAGACAACGGCAGCTAATGTGTGCTGAGGACCCGCTGTGTGCAGACGCCGTCTGCCTAGTCCTTGCTGCTACCGCGTGATGGGGTTCCATTGGCTCCACCTTACGGCTGAGCACGGGGAGGCTCTGGAGGGGCTGTCACTGTCCCAAGTCCTGCAGCCAGGACTTGAACCCGCCTGCCCCAACCCCGTGGTGCCCTGTTTCCCACACCTGGCCCCTCACTGCCTTCCTGCTGCCCCCGGCCCGGCTGCTGTCTACAGTAAGGATGAAGTGGTTCCTTTGTCCCGCCTTGTCGGCACCTTCGGCCCATCCGGGGCTGCTGCAGGGGCTGTTCCACTGTCTCCCTGCCCGGCCAGCCTCATCTAGAAAGCTCTGCTGGCGGACCCTGTCCTGCTCTCCGGGCCTCCCTGCCCCTGTTCAGCGCTGTCTCCATCTCCTGGAGGGGTGGGGCCCAGACTCCTCATCAGCTCAGACGGTTTTATAAGTGCCTCTGAGCCTGCCAACATTTTTTCTTTAAGTACTCCTCAATTTAAAAAATTTAAACCACACCATATGTTGTGGCCCAGGGGCCTGGGGGAGGAGGTCGAAGCAGTCCCATGGGGCGACTATTTTCCTACAATAAATTTCACACTGCCTCCCAGTCCTTCCTGTAGACAGTCTCCCAGGAGCTGTTTTCACTTCTCAGTGCTGCAGATGGGGTGCTCCACTTCTCAGTGGAGAGGGGTCGAGCTAGTGGCTGAGGCCCCAGTATTGGCTCTGAGGTGTTTGAGGAACTCCCAGAGCTGATGTCACCAAACCCAGATCGTCCTTTTCTTGAGCTCTTATTCACACTGTAGCCCCTGTGTCTCAGCTCCAAGCAGCACTTCTAAACGGTAGGCCGAAGGACACTGACCATTTGAGAGGCTCTGTAGTCAGTTATATGTGGGCGACACTACATGCTACATCTTCCGCTTGTAAAGAGTCACCTGGCATGTGAGCTTATCGAAGGCTCTGAGAAGTCCTGCAATAAAGAAACCTGTTTGCAGACAAAGCATTTCCCAAACTTGTTTGACCATAAAACCTTTCCCCCCTAAATTTTACATCCTGCTGGATACATCTGTGGCTGCAGAAGACATCCAAAGGTCTTCATGACCTGGTTTCCTGCTTCAAAATCCTTTCTCCTGATACCTCTCCCACAAGCCCCACACTGGGCTCTGGCCGCCTCATTCCCAGTCTCATCTTGCCGACCACACCTTGTAGCCTTTGTTCTGGCTATTCCTGCAAGGCTCTTCACCTAGATCCCTGCTCTGTTTTTTTTCCCCTTCCGTGTCCCTCAGCCTGACACCTCGGCTGCACGCAGCCCCTCGCGTCTGGTCGGAAGCTACCACAGCTACCTGGGTGGTCTCTGAGCACGCTGCCCTATTGTACTTACGCAGGGACACGCGGTGAGTGCTCCTGTGCCCCCGTGGGGGTCCCGAGGAGCCCGCCTTGCAGAGGGGGTGACGGCATGTCCGTGGGTCAGTCCGTCGCCGCGTGATGGGAGCACGGACAGCACTGTGCGAAGGGAAGCTGCCCCTCCATCAGCCTGAGGGAGCCAGGGAGGCTTCTGGGAGGTGATGCAGCTGAATCAGAGGTTACGTGGGGAGGAGGCGGCCAGATTAGAATGAAAGGAAAGAAGGGCCCTTCACGGGCAAAGGTACAGAGCAGTGGTTCTCAGCTGGGGCTGGCCTGCCCCCCTGGGAGACGTCGGCAATGTCTGGAGACGGCTTTGACTGGCACAGTTGGGAGCGTGTGCTCTGGCATTGGATGGGCTGGGGCCTAGGGTGCCATTGAGCACCTTATGGTGCACAGGACGGTCCCAGAACAAAGAATTCCCTGACACCAGAAGACCGTCTAGGGAGCTGCTACAGGCGCTGTGGGAGTGCCCGTGCCCTGTGCTGGGACAGCGGCCCTAGGGACATGGTTGCACTAGGGTCTCCGGAAAGGTTAGGAGGAGGGAACTCCTAAGGGACGGCCGGTGTGGGGCATGAAGGAGAACGGGCGGAAGGAGTCCCAGGTGACTCCCTGCTTTTCGTCTTGAGTTCCTGAGTGGCTGCCCTCCCCCCGCACCTGGGAAAGACAGAGAGCCAGGGCATGGGACCAAGGTCATGGCTACAGGTGGCAGGCTTTTTAGCTCACTGGGCAGAGGTGACGGCCTCTGTTCTCTGCGGGTGTCCCCTGCGCCGGGCTGGACTCCTGGCTCTCAATCCTTGCGAGCTGGTTTGAATGAGACAGTGAGGGGGCCCCGGGAAGCTTCCTTCTGTGGGCCCCTCACCTTGCCTGCCTCGTGTCTTTTCCTGGGGAGCTGCCACTTGGCTGGCTTGTATTCCCCAGTGTCTGTCACGGTGTGTTTGCTGAGAGTCTGGCTGGAAAGTCCCTGCTGAAAGCCAGAGCTTTATGCCTGGAGCTGAGTTCTCATTCCCTGTGCGATGAGGCTCTTTCAACGCTGGCGAGAAGGCTTCCTTCCTAGGGGGCAAAGCCCACTGCTTGGACGCTGCCCAGATCTTGCATCAGTTGTCCAAACGTGGCCAGCTTGCTCTGGGGGCTCTTAGAGACACCGGTCCTGGGCAGGCTTTGGAGAGCACCACAAGCGTTGGGGCTCTAACACAGAGGCTGCAGAGTGCTCGTGAAGGCCTTTTAGAACCAGGTAGACCTGGGTTGGAAGCCAGACTTGGCCTCCTTTAGCTGCAGGGCCTTGGGAAAGTTAATTAGCCTTCTAGTGCCTCGGGTGTTTCATCCGTCACGTGGGCGGGGTGGCTGGGAGGGTCACAGATACACCAGCAAGTACAGAGCTCAGGAGCTGGTCCGCGTTAGACTCGGTGGTGCCTAGTGTCTGACTTCCCCCTCCTCTCTGTGCTTTCAGAATTAGGCTGTTGAATGAGGAAATCACTCAGACATGAACTCCAGCTGTGGAGTTGAGAGAGGCCAAGGAGGGGTCTGGAGGGCCCCCAGCCACAGAGGCTGGCCAGAGAGGCCAGGCTCATTAGAAGGCGACGCATTCGTCAGGATGATTAATCCTAGCTGCCACAACAACCCCCAAATCCCAGGGGCAGCCCACAGCAGAGATTCTGGCTTTCTTACGCACAATCTGATTGGGTCTTCAACTCTCTTGGGTGAAGACCAGGGGTCCCGGCTGCTTTTGCGGCCCCACCATCTTGAAGATGTCGCCTCGTGGTCACTGCCAGAGGGGAGAAGAAGAGTGAAGGAAGGGCACGAGCATTAACTGCCTTGTTGAAGGTCCACTGGCCAGCAAGGGAGGCTGAAGGATTCGAGGAGGCGTATGGTGCACACAGCTTCCTGCCTACCTTCTCACCCCCCAAACCCCAAACCGAAAACATCGTCTGTATGACAGGCTGGTCCTCTGGTGCTGGTGAGACAGCCGTGTCCTAGAAATATTCAAAGGTGTGAGGCCCCTTGGTGGGATCAGATCTGGGTGCTGGGCTCTGTAGCCATCTGGGCAGCTGACCTTCCAGGTACCCGCAGACCAGAGGTGATACAGGTGTTTGGGGGGTGCGTGTGGGGTGGGGAGGGGGCAGGCTTGCTCTGAGCTGGGGTGGACCGGGCAGTATTTTTAATTATAGTAATAAATAATAATAGGTGATTATGAAAGCAGTGTGATATATCATGCATCGCTTCAGACTTTAAAATATTAGTGTTATAGAGATTATTGTTCACATACCATAAAACTCATCCTTTTAAGGTGTACAGTTCAGTGGTTTAAAGTATTCACAGAGTTGTACAGCCACCACCACTATCTGCTTCCAGGATGTTTTAGGACCCCCAGTAGCAACTCTGTACTCATTAGCAGGCACTCCCTATTTCCCTTTCCTCCCAGCTCTGGGCAACCACTAATCTACTTCCTATCTCTGGATTTACCTGTTGTGGACATCTCATATACACGGAATCATGCAGTGTGTGGCCTTTTGTATCTTCTTCCACTGAGCACAATGTTTCCAGGCTGTACCCATGTTGTAACATGCCTCGTTAACATTCCCACCAGCAGTGCCCGAGCGTTCCCATTTCTCTACATCCTCACCAGCACTTGGCATTTTCTGTCTTTTTAATTGTGTTCATCTTCGAGGGCGTGAAGTGGTATCTCGTTGTGGTTTTGATTTGCACTTTCCTAATGGCTAATGGTGCTGGGCATCTTTTCATGTCCTTATCGGCCCTTTGTAGATCTTCTTTGGAGAAACGTCTATTCAGATCCTTTGCTCATTTTTAAATTAGGCTGTTCATTTTCTTAATGTTGAATCCTAAGGCTTCTTTGTATGTTCTGCATACAAGTCTTTCGTCAGATACATGATTTGCAAATATTTTCTCCCATTCTGTGAGCTGTCCTTTTACTTTTGTGGCAGTGTCCTTTGAAGCACAATGGTTTTTAATTTTGATAAAACAGATTCATTTGCGTTACTTGTTTTTAAATGACTTGCTTTCATTTTGTCTTATCTTTCCTTTTCAGGCCTCAGGGTTTTGGGGAACGGGAGCATATGGGGACAAAGTAAACAAATGGTAGTGCACTTTAGGCCCATGAATCTCCGGAGAACCCCAGCCCCATTGCCAGTTGGGAAGAGCAGGGCTGGGCCTGGTTCTTCCCGATGATTCCAGTCCTCCGGGTTGACATACCAATATCCTACCCTTTAGACCATCTGTGTCCAATAATGCAGTGGCATCGTACTAACCTGCTCTTGGATCTTTCATAGCAACTCTCCAAGCTGGGTGTTAGTGTACCCATTTTACAGATCAGGCAACCAAAGTCTGGGAAGGGAAGAGGCTGGTTTCGAATCATGGAGGCAGGGCTTCGGGTGAGCCCCTGAGTATCTTGCTTCGGCAATGTTGTTTGTAGCCCGTCTCGCCGTGATTCATTTTAACTGGGCCCACGAGCAGTGGTGCCGAGTCTCCATCTTTGAGCTGCACTGGGAAGTCACTGAGACCTGGTGCGTGGCACCGAGTTTTAATGTACTATCAGCAGACTCCAGGGGCAGCTCAGACCTGGTGGAGGGTCCGGCTGAAGGGGGCAGGGACGCCAAGGTGCACTGGTGGGTTGGCGCAGACTTCTGACTTGAACCGGCTTGGAAGCCTCTGCGGGATGCTGGAAAGGCCTGGAGCAGGCAGCTTTTGGAGGGCACTTCTTGCTGGAGGTCTGCTGGCAGGATATTGTTCTCTGGGCCCCACATAGACACAGGCCTCTTTGCTTCTGTAAACAATGATAGGGTAAGGCAGGGAAGTTTGTTCTTGTTAAGGGGAAGTTACCCATCAGCCCAAGTTTTTGCACAAAAGAAATCTATTCCTAGCGCTGGTGTGGCTCTCCGGAAAACATCCACCTTTTAAAAAGTAAAGAGCTTGAATGAAAGGAAATAATAATTATTCCAAGTTCCTCTTTCTCTGGCCCCTAGCCCCCTGCTCAGTTCGCCGGCGCCTCCCCCTTCCCGGCCTGGGCAGCCGATTAGGAGTCTGAGCTGGCCCAAGCTGGCTAGCTTCTCAGCAGGGACAGTTCCTCCGCCTCGGGGGCCGTCAGCAGCTTCGGTCCTTGCCCTGAGGAGCATATGGAGCCCCAGTTCTGCTGCCTTCCTGCTGTATGTACCTCCCTGGAGCCTCAGTTCTCCCGTCTGAGAATGGGGACAATAATCATGGTGCGCAGACGGGCTCATGGCCAGCCTTCCTTCTTCCGGCCCCTCCACAGTCTCTGCTGTATCTGCAGACTGCCCTTACAATTAGTTATATAAGCTTTTTCTCTTTTAAATTAAGTCATGTCTTTCTGTTTAAAATCAATGAGTTTTGGGGCGCCTGTCCGGCTCCGTTGGTGGAGTGTGCAACTGTTGATCTCGAGGTCGTAAGTTCAGGCCCTACGTGGGTGTAGAGGTTACTTAAAAAATAAACTCTTTTAAAAATTAATTAAATAATTAAAATAAATGAGTTTCAGAAGAAAACTTTATGCAGGAACATGCCTGGAAAGCCAGCATCGGTTTGTTGTACAGAAGGCTAACTGGGAAAAGTGGCATTAAGTCCTAACCAGAGCCTCTTTGCCTGCCTAAGGCTCTGAGCCTAAAGCTGCCTTTCTCTTTGTTTGGAAGAGAGATTAGTGAGTACTGGAGATGTGTTAGCAAGACGGTGGCCCCACACCGAGACTTTATTCTTGATGACGGGAGGCTCAAAGGAGAACTAAAATGGGAATACCTTTTTCACTGAGTGATTCAGTATCATTTAACTGTGTCCCTGCACGTCCTAAGACTATCTCATCATCTTCAGAAAATGCTGGGCTAACTACCTCCCAGCTGTGATGCATTTTATACACGTTGGCTTGTTGCTGGAGAGAGCATGGCCTGGAGTCGGGAGCACCGGACTAGGAGTCAGGCTCATTCCTCATCTCCCTTCCTGGGTTCTGTGGCCCGGCCGGGAGCTGGCCTAGAGAGTCTGCCTAACCAGCTAACCAATCCTTGGTCTCCACGGCAACCCAGGGCACGGGATATGGGTGGTTGGGACAGATCGCTCCCTTCCCAGTGCCTGCCCCACCCTCCATGGGGTTTGGGCTTCCAGACACTGGCCCTGGACCCAGCATTTCATCTCTGCGAGCTTGCTTGGCCCTCATCTGTCTCCCAGAAGATGCCTACAAGAGCATCTCCATCCCGTTGTCAGTGAATCCGGTGAGCTCGGAGGCCGCCTTAGCTTGGGCCCCCCCCCCCCCCCGCCCCGGCAGGATCCGGCTGGGCAGGCAGCAGGGCTGGGCCCTGGCTTCTCCTGCTTTGCCGCGGCCCTGCCAAATGACTCCATGGAAGAGGACTGAAAAGAAAACTTGAGAGAGGAACTTCCTGAGTTTTCTCAAGCAGCGGTGGGGAAGGGGAGGCCGGGCGGGCTTCTTCCTCTTCCATTTTTGGGAGCAGCAGAGAGCAGAATTCAAAACAAATAAAGGCACATTTGTGCTTACTAGCTATCCTGGGGCAAGACAGAAGGGAGCTAGCATCTATTGAGCAACTGCTGCATGCCTAGAACTTCTGGTTCCCTGTTTCACTCGATCCTTGTAACAGTTGTCTGAACGGATGAGAAATGAGGGCTGAAAGGGGTTAAGTAATTGCCCAAGAACACCAAGCTTGGGCCGATGGGGGAATCAAAGCCAGGCCTGAGCCCCAAAGCCTGCCTCTTCTCCTTCCCCTCACAGTCAGATACCTGCTCTCCCTAGGCCTCCCTAGTTTCCATTGGTGGAGTGAGGAGGTTGGCCTGGATGCTGTTGGACAGACCCCTGCGGTCCCAGGAGCAGTTCTTACTGCGTGCCAGACATGATTCCGTGGGCTCTAAATAACTCGCTTAATCCTCATATCTATCTCATGGGTTATTATCTCCATTTTAAAAAATGAAGAGATGGACACAGAGAGGTTAAGTAACTCACTCGAGGTCACATAGCTGGGATGGGGGAAGCTGAGACTTCTGTCTGTGCTCTTGACCCTACCCCATCCTGTTCTCCTAACATGACCACATGGTTTGGAAGAGCAGGCTGGACCGTTCATTGCCAGGCTTTCCACAACCCTATGCCGGAAGCTTGGAGAGAAGGTGCTAGAAGGAACTGACTTCATTTTCTGATTTCTGCTGTTGTTGGCCTGCAGCTGGGCTTTAGTTCTCCCAAGGCTCTTATTCTTTGGGCTTATATGTGTCTAAATGCTGCAACGTTTGCTGAGAAGCTGCGGGTGCCAAAAGTTATACCATTTAGCATCCGTGCTTTTTAAGTGGAGACCCTTGAAGGGGAATGATGTTAGCTCTTTCCTTTAGTAAGGGTGGATTCTCATGGGGCAGGTGTGAGCAGGTCAGGTTCATTTAGCTCCTACCATATGCTATATGCTCTGCACCTCTCTTTTGTCCCATCTTCCTGGCCATCCTATGTAGGAGACACAGTTGTCCCTTCTACGTTGGGCAGAGGTCTGTAGCTGTTGAGCAGGCAGGCTGGGAGAATTGACAACAGGGACCCCAACAGATGGGCGTATGCCAACCTCCCCAGCAGCCTATCCAGAGTTGCCAGAAGATGGAAGGAACCCGGTGCCCATCAACAGATGAATGGATAAGCAGAACGTGGTCTGTCCACGCAATGGAATATTATCTAGTTGTAAATAAGAACGAAATCCTGACACAGGCTACCATGTGGGTGAACCCTGAAAACATTATGCAAAGTGAAAGAAGCCAGACGTAAAAGGCCACACATTGTGTAATTCCACTGATATGAAATGTCAGCATAGGCAAATCTGTGAAGACAGAAGTAGACTAGGGTTTACCAAAGGCTCCTGGGAAGGAGAGATGGGGTGTTACTGCTGAATAGGGTGATGAGAAAATTTTGGAAAAAGATGGTGGTGATGCTTGTCATTATGAATATATTTCTTGCCCCTGAACTGTACCCTTGAAAATGATTGAAATGGCAATTTTTAGGTTACAAATATTTTACAACAAAAGAAAAAGCACGGAAAGAGAGTGAAGCTGAGCTACAAGCCCAGTCTGTCTGATTCAGAGCCTGTGCTCTGTCTCCTCCACTGTGTTGCCTTCTCTAAAGTTAGCCAGAGACAGAATTCCCCCCAGGTCAGCTTCCCAGGTGCTGCAGGAATGAGCAAGTCCGAGACGACAAGGGTGCTGCCATCTGTGGGCTGTGCATGCCGGCTGCCGTCCTCCCGGCCCTTGTCTGGGTGCTGGCCCTGCTCACGGCCAACCTGGGGCTTGGCTTCCACTCTGTACCGTGTCATTCGCATGGTCTCATGTCACGGTCTCCCTGCACGGCATTTTTAAGGACTGTGCCGTTGTCCTTCGAAGAGACATACTTATTTTTCTTCCATGACTTTCCTGGAAAACAAATTCTCTTCGCCCGCAGCCTGACTTCTTTTCTGCTCCTTCTGACATCCCTGAGGCTGCTGTGCCAGCTGGGGCTCCTCTCAGCATGCCCGTCTGGGTCCCTTTCCTTTCTCGTGACCTTCCAGGTCAGAAACTGGGACGCTCCTTTGATGCCGGTGGAGCCAGCTCTGCCTCTGATCCCCATTCCCGCGTGTGTGTATAGTATTTCCTGCCCGGCATTCCTCTCTTTAGAGTGGCTGGAGACAGAGAAATCAGCCTTAGGCTTCCTGAGGACATAGCCCCCTCTCCCCCCATCTGCCCTGGGTAGGCAGCCATGCTGGTCTCTGCTGACTCACCATGGGGCCTGATTGGCCCTCCCTGTCCGTGGGCCTTGGGCAGAACGATGACATCATGGGGGGTAGGGGGTGGGGGGTTTCAGTTCAATTCCCTGGATCTTTGGATATTCCTGCCCCTCCTTCATTCCCAAGCCCCATGGAATGAAATCTTCACCGGAGAAAAGTCTTCCAAGGCCAAGGTACTTCCAACACAATTTCAAACTAAAGCCGGTTTGGAAGCTGAGGAACGGGAGGGCGGGTGTTCTGGCAGATGGAAAGTTGGCTTGCTGTGCCGTGGCCTCTCACGCACAAGGAATGAGGGACACTCCCTGCCGTGAGAGTCCTGCAGCCGGCCCCTTTGGACCAGAGCTCCACTCTAGAGTTACCTGCCTACGGCTGCACTCGCCCAGAGCACGGAGGGCTGGATTCAAGCAACTCGCCAGGAAAAGTCACCCTCCTGAGGGTCCCGACAGCCACCGCGGCCTGGATAAACAGCGTGTCATCTCCCATCCAGTGCTTTGGGTCCACAGGTCACGGCCGGAGATTATCAAATTGACAGAGCCCGGCTGGCCCCTCACTCCCGTCCAGGCACGTTTTGTTTTGTTAATTATCGGTTCTTGCTTCTGACGTAAAGAGTTGAGGCCTGGGTCAGGGTCACTCATGTATTTTCCTTTCTTTCTCATTAAAATTACCTAGCTCTCCAGGCCCCTGGCTAAGTTCTGCCGTTGTTTAAAAATGTCCTCTCTCTCTTTCTGACCCCTAAAAATCCTTCCTCCTGATTTCTGCGAAGCCACTTGAACGCAAAGGAAATACGGGTCAAGACCCGTTAAGCCCCAATCTGCTTTTCCTTCTTGAAGGGTTGTGACTGTTTCTCAAGGGCTGTGTTTCTCCACTTTGCTGACCCAGGAAATGTGACACCTTGTGACTTGGGGGTGGCCAGGTCGGCAGGGACACCATTGCAAAGGGCTGGAACCGAGCACTTCCTGGCCTCCGGGCCCCTTACTCGGCTGGTGACCTCTGTGAGCCTACTGTTTGGGGTCCTCACAGGCCATCCCGCTGTCTTAAATTTGTCTGGAAAAGTGTCAGGAAAAGAACTGATTCTCTGAGAGCGCTGGGCTTCTCAGCATACTTCTCAGTGTCCGGATGCCAGGAGCTAAAAACACAAAAGGTCCTCCTCATTGCTCGGCCAAACCCCCTTCATCCTTTGGGCCTGGGTCAGACCTCCCCTCCGCCATGAAGCCGCTTGTGCCTGAGGAGACTGCCTCTGGGGGTGAGAGGCTGCCCCACACTCAGCCATCCTCAGTCCCCGCCAGTCTTGAACTCCTTCGTGCCCTTGGCCGACTAAGTTGGTCTACGAGGTCCTTGGGATGGAGCTCATGCCCCGAGCACAGGATGGACCCTCCGGGCGCCCACGTGGCTGATGGACTAAATCGGCCTGGACCCCAGCGGGAGGAGCGGCAGGCTCCTGGCTTTCTGACCGCTCGCAGCGCCTCCGCGGCTCTGCTTGCGAAGACCGCTCCCGTCTCTGCAATGTTTTCCTGGCCCGGCGGGGTAACCGGCTATCTCCAGGGGCACCTCCAAAGTGGTGTCAGCGATTGTTGCCCAAAGACTTAGGGAGAGTGCCAGGGGGGTCGCACGCGTCTGCGTCCCAGTGGGACCGTGGGCCCTACGGAGGATGCCGGGTTACTTCTCAACACAGCGTCAGGGCCTTGGCTTCCGCGCCCTCTCCTCCTCCCATGGGACGCTCGAGGGGGCCCCCGGAGCTCCGCGGACTCTGGGTCTTTGGCTGTTCGTCACGGAAAGATAAAGGGGAAGATCAGGCTCCTGAAGGCTTGGTGGCGGGCAGACGGTGGACCCCTGGGTGTCCCTCTGGAGAAGGTCCCTCTGAGACACCGCGCCGTCTGTTGGAAATGGAAGATCTGGAGGGGGGTTGAAGTGTAAGTAACCTGGAGACTGTCCTCTTTAGAAAATGGGAGAGAATATTAAGTGCAAAAGTATTTCCTGAGAATGAGAAAAGAAATCACAACCAATGACGAGAGCCTTGGATTTGGGCCTTTTATCTGGGATCTCAGTTTACCAGAAGTGCCTCTGTAGGAATGCTTCCCCGCCCCCCGACTTAGAGCTCTCTCTAGCCCCCAGGACTGCAAGTAAAGGGCCCCGAGGCTTAAGCTTTCTCTGCTCCGGTGACTCGCTTCTGATTGGAGGCCGTGCCCACCCTGATGGGAAGCGGTGAGCTCCCTCAGAACTCGAAAGAGGCACAATGAGACTCGTCATTTTTTGCCTTCTACCCCAAGGACCTGTGGCCACCAGCTGCCTGTCCAGCCTTGTGTCTCTGCCCAGCGGGGCTGCGTCTTGCACGGCGCCCAGGCCTTGCAGGCCACCAGTCAGGCTGAGCACGCGGACACTCTGGGAGGAACTGGGGGTGTTTCGGCTGAGAGCGGGGGGCACAAACATCAGACCTTGCGCGGAGGTAGCCACAGCCCCAGGGCACTGTGCTCACAAGCATCTGTCTGGGCTGATTTCTTTTTCCCCAATGGCCAAGAAAACAAAACTCCGACTTTGTCCTTCGGTTCGGCTCCTGTTTGGGGCTCATGGATCATGTCTGCTGCCTGGCCGTGGCGGGAGAGAGGAACCGCTTCAGACATACACAGAGTGCACGACAGTGGCTTTTCCACATGCCGTGGAAGGTTTTGATTAAAAAGGTGGAAGAATGGTGCTTTTTTTTCCTGTCAGCCAAACCTTAAACCAGCCCTTGAATGAGGAAACTCTGTCCAAGGCTGCCGTTCAGCGAACTCCCTCCTTTGTCTCCTGGTCGTGAGTACAAGCAGGTCTCATTTCAAGCCAGGATTTGGAGTTGAAACGAGCCCTGCGTTGCCCCCCCCTCCTGCTAGTCCCAGGGCCCGTCCTTAGAGTCGGGCAGGCTGGGCCGAGTTAGTTCCCAGAGCTCAGAACTAGCCAACCGGAGGGGTAGCAAGGAGGGAAAAGCAAGGAGAGAAGAAGCCTCCGGTGCTTTGAGTCGTGTTTGGAGGGTCCTACTAGTCACCTGCCCTACCTCCTGATTTTACAGTTGTCTCCATTATTGGTGGCAAGCAGCAAGTACTTAACTCCCAGTTGCTCAAACAAAGAGGAATTTATTGGAAGGGTGGGGACGTGATGAACTGAAACCGGAGAGCGCCACCGGCTGTACACGGGCTGGGGAACCTGGCACTGGGACGCTTCCCCCGAGGGCAGCTCCAGGTTGTCCCCCAAGCCTCCAGCCCAGTCTCCGCCTGCGACAGGCGCTCCAACCCGTTGTAACTGAGAACGTCCCGAAGAACTCTGGCCCAGTTGTCACGAAGTTAGGTTAGACCGGAGGACCCCGTGAGGGTACTTCTGATGGACAAGACACTCCTGCTCTCCACTCCCCTCTTCCCTGCAGTGAAGGTACGCACACACATTTACTCAGCAGATACATTGAGCACCTACTGTGTGCCATCATCAGTTCTCGTCAGCGAAGCAGAGCAGAGAGATTAGAGCTTTTGGAGCCAGGTAGGCCTGGATTGGAATCTCAGGGCCCCTTTTACTAACCATTCTGGCTAGGAGCATGTATGGAGTGCTGGCTGCTCACTGAGCATTGTACCCAGTTCAGAGGAGACAGGAACGAGCAGCTTTCCTGCCCTTCGAAGAGCTGTCTGGGGCTCAGTTTCCACATCTGTGACCCTAGATCGACCAACTCCACCATATGGCCTTGTTCTGGGGAGCAACAGAAGTATAAATTTGTGGGAAAACTCAACATCGAGGGGCCAGTAACTATCGGGCCGGACCCCCTCGCAGGCGCCCACAACCGCCTCTGCCCTTGGCTCCTGCTGGAGGCCTGATTCCCACCCCCGCCCCCGCCCCCAGCCAGGCCCTGGCAGCTCCGTGTGCAGGGCTGCCCGCGCTGACGCAGATCCCCTCGGGAACGGTCAAGGGGCAGCCGGGGTATAGCTGTGGGAGTGCCCCTCCCCTGTTCCTGTCCTGGGGGAGAAGAGGGAAATGGGGATGGCCCCCCAAGAAACAGCTGCCTCCACCCTGCATGGGCCAGACAGGCAAACCTCTAAGCAGCCCTTTTTGGAAGGCAGGGGGCCCTCCAGAACCCCTTTTCCCGCTCAGGTTTTCCTGAAAGCTGAGTCTGTCCACATTGGGAAATTGCAAATAGTTTACATGGGGAATGTCAGCTGCCCACATATGAAAATATACACATCATTAAGCTCTAAGTGCTTGCGTCTGGAGATAGAGCACACAGTCTCCTGGGCTGACCTTTTGTTCACTGATGTGACCGCTGCTAATGAGCACGCAGCTCTTCGGTGGGATGTTTTCATATGTTGAAGCGAAGCATATGTTGGCCATTAGCTTGCGTGTGTGTGTGTGCGCGCGGGTGTGGTTGTGTGGTACGTTCACCACCACTATACAAATAGCGTTTACCCGAACACGCAGAGTCCATTTCATCTCATCCTCCAGCCCCCATGGGCCTCCAAGACCAAAATCCCATCCTCCTCATGAGGTCCGAGAAAGACAGCGACATTCTTGGAGGACATGGTGGGGCTTAGCGATAAGGCTCTCTGACCGGGTTACCTGGGTTTGAATCCTGTCTTTGCTCCCATGCTAGCTGCGTGAGCTCGGGCAAGTTACTTAACTTCTCTGAGCCTGTTTTTGCATCTCTAAAATGGAGATTGTAATAACTCAAGCCTACTTGAGAGGATTAAAAAAGATAACCCCATGTAAAGCTTCTAGGACTTAACATTCAGTAGGTGCTCCAGAGACGGCAGTGATGGTGACGGTGACACTTGCACTGGGAGGTGGGACTGCGTGGAAGGTCTGGCCTGCTCAGAAAATCAGCTTGGAGGAGGCTGTAATGGGTCCTGAAGTGGGTCCTGAAGTGGGTCCTGAAGACCGAGTGGAGTCTGGACTCGCCCTGACAGGGCAGGAAGGGGTTCTTCCAAGGGAGCGAGCAGAGTCCAGCAGCTAGAGAGCTAGAGCTTCCCGGGAATAGACAAGTGTGGGGTGAGCGTCCCTGAGCAGAAGGCAGGAGGCAGAAGCGGACCGAGGAGGGCATTTGGGGCCAGGGCCAAGAAGGCAGTGGGCTTTGTCCTCTGGAGCGGAGACCATCTGTGCTGTGTGGTATGGAAAAACTCCCTTGGTGGCCATTGTGTCACTTCAAGAGCAAGTGGCAGCAGGTGAGAGAAGAGAATTCTTGAATGCAGGGCGGTGAGGTGGGGACAGAGAGGAGGGGTGGGTGAGAGAGATACCAGGGTTAGGCTTGCTGTATGTGCATGTCCCATCTGTGAGGTGGGGACAAGCTGGATTTGGGAGTGGGGCCAACGAGACCAAAGCTATGTCCTTCCCCTAGAGCTGGCCCAGGACACCTGGTTCAGGGCCAGTGCAGCTCAGATCCGCTCAGCCCTGCCATGGAGCCCCTCCGGGTGTTAACCCTGACTGTACCGTGGGCCACAGTGTGACCTCGGAGGGGTCCCTTCCCTTCGTGGTCCTTCGTCTCGGTTAACCCATCTGTGCCATGAGTGACTGGAACCAGCTGGGCCCTGACAGATCTTTCCAGGAGAGGCCTCTGTGATCTCTTCCTCCGGCTCCACCTCGGGTCCTGAATCTGTGAACAAGTGTAGGGTGTGTGTTTCCAGAAGGTTCTGAGGGTGACCCCAAGGCCACTTAGCTCAGGATTACTGACGACTACTAAGGAGGTGTGGGAGGTGGTTCCGAAGAGCCTTTCACAGCCCAGCCAGGCCTCCATCCCTGGGTGACTCCAGAGACAACAGCCACGTACAGCTGATCCCCTCTCCAGTCTGATGTCTTTAAACCAGAGACTTTGAAGCCAGCAGATGTCTCAGGAGCAAGGTTTTCGGAAATGTGGAGCTCCTCACTCAGGCAGGAAATGACGTCCCTTCCTACTGCCCGTCGCCCCAGTGCAGAGGGAGACAGCGGTGCCCTCGCGATGCCACCCTTGGGCTAACGATGCAGCGGTCCGTGAGAAGCAGCCGCACAGAGATGGCAGCCCCCGTGTCTGCTGCTTGTTTAACATCTTCTAGATGAGTCCTCCTCTCTCTGCGCACCCCCTCCCTGCTTTCTGCAGCCTCCTGGCCTTTGCCCGGGCCATGCTGGCCTCCTGCACCTGTGTCAATCGACCTCTCCCTCAAGGCCCCGCGCTCGCCTTCCCTCCCGAGGGCTCCCTCCCAGGCCGATTTCTCATTTTCCCCCTCAACTGTTATTGCAAAGGCCGTGCTCCTCAGGTCGGAGATGAATCACTTGGAAATTATTTCAGGTGTGCCATCTGGCCTCCCTACTCCGAGGCCCAGGAGGCCGGGCCACCTGTGGGGAGTGTGCGCGGTGAGGGGCTCGATAGCGCCACCTTCTGGGCTGGACCGCCAGGCTCGTGGAGGCAGAGCTGGGCTTGGGCCTGCCCCGGGGTGTCAGGTCTCCGCGGTGAAGTCAGCGAGGGAGGGCGTCGGAGCACCCTAAGAGCAGAGCGTTGGGTGCGGCGAGTGCTCAGCATCTGCTTCCTGGGTTGAGTACTGAGGCGCAGAGTCAGAGTGGGAAGCACACCCAAGCGTTAATGCCCCCTGTTCCCCAGCAACTTCCGGGGGAAATGGAGAAGAGCCTCAGCCAAAGAGGGGAGCAGGCTGCAGGTTCTCTTGCTCCAGGTGTGATTTCAGGGGCATGACAGGCGCTCCCTGCAGCCGACGGCTCCTCAGGGAAATGGAATTCTTTCTTGTTAGTCTGGCCAGAAGGGAGAGAGCAGCCCCCAGCGAGCATAGCCATGTCCCCAGGGCACGTCGTGCTGTCTTAAGCTGCTCCAGGAGTTGGCCACGGAGCAATCCTTAAGAGCAGCTGGGGGTCATCCTGTCATCAGAGTGGACTTTCGGGCCGGCCTGGGTGTGTGATCACGTGGAGGCTGGCCAGCTGGTGAGCTTCAGTGCCCCAGACCGTCAGGAGGCCACTCATGGTGGGGCCTCCAGCAGAGAAACCCTGTCCCCAGTTTCTTCCTCCCGTCCTCGGAAGCGGTACCAACAAGAGCTAATTCCACACATTTCGGAGGAAACTCGGTGCCTGAATTCACACTATGGTATTAAAGGTCGAGGCCTGCTGGCTGGAGCTACTTGAAACCATCTGGTGGGCAAAGAAATAAAGTGTCACTTCAAAATACTGCTGGCCTGAGAGGGTCCCAGACCCCAGGGCAACTTGCAGCAGAGACCTCTACCAAGACCAGTTCTCATGGCCACTTTCAGCCCTACCAATACCTAAGGGCCTTAGGGCTTTTTCTGGTTAAAAATTAGTTTTTGGTTTTTTGGTTAGAAATAAGGGGGACGTCTTTAACATGGAGAAGGATGGTCCCCAGCCTTCTCCTCACCCTCACCCTCAGCTTCGCCCCAGAGGGACAGTTCCTGCTAGAAAGAGCCACAGTGCTAACCACAGTTCTCCTGGCACTCCTGAGCCCTCTCGAGGTGAAGGTGCTATTCCTGTCCAGAGCCCACCTGGCCCCAAGGATGCACCCCTCCCTTCCCTAGCCCACCTCACAGGCCTCCTGGGACCAGAAGGGATTAGCTTCCTGGAATGAGATCTGAAACTGTGGAATTCTGCCTTCAAGCCACAGGGGATGGTGTGCGGCCGGCTGTTCCTGCTGGGACCCCAGAGCGCTCTGAGCGCTTTATCTTACATGATGTATCAGACCTTGCACTCAGGCTAGGGAGAGCCTTCTTCATGGGTCTGCCTTGGAAACTGACTTCTCTAACCTGGAGGGGAGGGACCAATACCTTCCAACTCCACTGATGCAAATTACAAATGTCCCGTGGAAATGTCCCCTGGGCAGCTTCTCCTCTCACCCTCCTGGCAAGTTTGGGTTTCAGTTCCCAACTTAAATTGGCCAAAAGCTTCTTATTCCCTTACTGGCAGAGGCGTTACTCTCTGGAGTCACTTGAAAGGGGGTTTGGTTGGAATCGCTTAATCTCTTCATGTTGAGCCAGAGACTGAGTTTAAACCGATGGTCGTCAAACCAAACGCACTACTACCCGCTCATTAAGTCCTATTAGGGCTTTGACCATGGGCAGCATCCCCAGAGCCCTCCCGCCAGCCTACCACAGAGAATGAGAGCAGTGCGACTCCTTGTACACGGCTGGATCCCCCCTGGATCCTGGGCCGCCCCTCCCATCGGCTAGGGAGGAAGCCTTCCTCAGGAAGGCCCATGAGGGGTGGAGGTCGGAGCCCAGATTCTGCTTTGCCTCTGGCCCTGTCGTCCTTGAAGCCTTTCCCAGATGACCCCTCCCGGTAATGATCTCCCTCTCTGAGCCCGGGGGCTCATTGCCCTGAGCTGCAGCATCTTCCATTTCAGTTCTTCCTGCCTCTGCTGGAGGGCTGCAGTGCCCTGCCCACCCTGAGGGCCGAGGGGCTCCTGGGAGGTGGGGAGTGGGTGAGAGAGGCACAGGGGGCCCAGACACCCCACCACCTTCAACCAGACTCCCTCCAGACCCACCCGCCGACCTATGTTCCCATCCCCTGTCTGCCACTTACTGGCTGGGTGACCTGGTGTCAAATGACTGAAATTTTCGGCCCTCCATTTCCTCATCTGTGAAATGAGCATTCTAGCAGTCCTTACCTCGCGGAGCCATGATGAAGGTCAGAGGAAGTACCGCACGGAAGGCGTTTCTCACAGTGCCCGACCGCCGCTGGCCTTCAGCAGACGCAAACCAGTGCTGCCCGTTGGTTTTCAATAGTGGGTCTATAGATAAAGTTCATTTGGAGGAGGAAAGAAGAAGTTTGCTGGTTAAAAAAAAAAAAAGGTCTGTCAGTGGGCCCCTTTTATACACGAGCACATAGCGCCTGGAGAGGCGAGAGAACTTCCCGCTGGGTATCACCTGATTTCTCTTTCCCTTCTGCCCAGAGAACAAGTGCTCAGTCAGGGCCACACTGGCTTCACCTTTTCACACCCCCGCAATGTGCCCAACGCCAGGTTCGGTCCGCTCTGGGTAAGGGGGGTCCTCCTGGGGTGACGTCTGATGGCAAAACAGGGGTGCAGCTGAGTGCATACAGGTGGACAACCCAGGGGCCTCTGCTGAGGTCCAAGAAGTGGGGGTTTCTCCCCACAGCCTGCCCGCCCAGCATGTGTGTTTGGTCATTGCTGACTCCTCCCAGACTCAGGTCACGTCCCGGCACCGTGCACAGCTTCAGGTCGCTCCTTACCGTACGTACCGTGGGCACTGTTCCCTGCCTGGCATGGGCCCTTCGAGCCGAGGTTGCCCGGCCATCGGCTCTCGTGGTGCAAGTTTGCCCATGGCCTCCGGGTTTGTTTGAGGATTCGATGGCTCTGAAGTAGCCCAGAGTTACTGACCCCAAGACTCTCAGCTGCCAGAGTTCCCAAGAAAGAGTTTCCCAAGACAGTTCCCCAAGTCTTAGAAGCAACCCCCGCACCCCAGCAGTCAGATCCCTGCAGCAGCTCGTGCCTATAACGGAGGAGGAGATGAAGGCACACGGTGGGCCCCGAGGGGGGACTGGTGCTCGGGCCTCCAGTTTCTGGTTGGGGGCTCCTTCTGCAACCTCGAGCATCCTTTCTACAGTCTCACTCATCCAGGTTTTTAGTGCGGGGAGGGAGGAATGGGCTCGAGGGGAGGGAGCCACCGCACCCAGGGTTGGTGATGGCCAACAAGCCTGCCGTGTGGTATAATCGGGTGAGCCAGCGGCATTTACCTTCACCGTAGCTGCCCCCCGACACCTGTGGCTCCCCCCCCCCCCGAGGGGCCCTGATCCAGTGGAGGCAGAGCCTAGGAGAAAAGAAAGAAGGAAGGAACTCAGGAATGTGGGCTTTCAGAACCATGATGAATAGAAAAGGAGCCACCAGTTTCATTCATCCGGGTCCCACTGCTGTGGGTGCCCCTGCCCCCCTCCCGGGATGGACCCCCCACCGCAGACGACACCCAGTTGGCTTCACAGGGAAATCAGCTCCATAGTCACATTTCAGTAGCTGAAAAGAGAAAGCCAACCTTTCAGGTTTCAGCATCTTTGGGGGAGAAAGATATATCCACATCCCATCTTTCTGGGCCCACTCCTGGCAATTTTCTGAAATATCCCTGTAATTTATTAACAACCCCCCTCGTCGGCCCAGCTGGCAGTGGAGGGTGAATGGTCAGAGGAAGGGGGCAGGCTTCCTGTGGTCCCAGCGCCTTCCCAGAGGTGGCTGCTACCCTGGGTAGGACGCAGAAATTCTCAGAACTGCCCTTTCAAGCTTGAAACACTCAGGCCACAGCTTCACATAAAAGAAGGAAATGACAGTAATGATGTTTACTGCACGCTCCCTACCAGGAGTCACGGTCTGGGCCAAACGCCTGACCCACAGGGTTCATTGCTTCTCTCCGGGAGAAACTCTTATTCCCGATCATCTTCCTGATAGTGGGGAGCTGAGTCCAGACCAAGGTCCCACAGCTCAAGTGGCAGATCTGAGCCTCAAACCCCTGTCAATCAAAGCTGTGCCCACGGAGCCCCCCTCCTCTGCTGCTGAGCTGTGCTTTTGCTGGCCCTTCTACCCATTCCAGGCCCTCTCACTCAGGACCTTGAGGCTGGGCAGGGGTTCACCTTGCCCTCCGTGCAGACAGGCCCAGCCTGGGAAGGGGCATCTGCAAGCTCCCGGGGGGCTGACTGACCAACCCGTCCACGAGGCACAGTTCCAGACATAGATCTCATTCGAGTCTGACGCCAAGCCGAGGACACAGGGACATCATTCTAAGTGTGCTGCAGATGAGGGCTGCAAGGCTCGGAGGAACCTAGCGACCTCCACGAAGTCACACAGACTGAAAGTGGCAGAGCCAGAAACCTGGCCTTAAGTCTGGGCTCATTCACCGCCTTCCAGCCCAGCCACCTTTGCGCGCCCCTGAACGTGGCATGTGGCTCAGGGCCTGGGGCGGGTGGGAGGGAGGGGTGGCGCCCCGCGCCTGCACCTCACTGACACATCCTCTTCTCTTCCTCCAGTCCCCAGTTTTCATTGCCCAAGTTGGCCAGGACCTGGTCTCCCAGACGGAGGAGAAGCTCCTACAGAGGCCCTGCAAAGAACTCTTTTCTGCCTCCGCACAGTAAGTGCTCCCTCCCTCCCCAGGCCGGGCCTCGGGCCCCTCAGCCTCCTGTCGTCACCACGCAGCCCTGGAGAGGGGCTGCCCCTACCGTCCACCTGGAGTGCCAGGCACCAGGGCAGGTCTGCCGTGCCCGGGGCCCCAGCCAAGCCACCCAGCTGTTTGTATACTTCTTACGAAGGGAAAAGATACCAAAGTGCCAAATCCTAAGAAAACATCTGCATCAAAGGGCGTTGAAAGCAAGTGGCTCTCCAGGCTGTTGAGACAGGGGAATGTGCAAAAACTTGACCCCGTCTGGGTGGTTTGGGAGTCCTTCCCAGGGCCCCAACCGCCACTGCCGCCAGCAGCCAGGGCCAGGTAGCGCTGCTGCGGGAAGGGGGCTGGAGGCCGCCTTAGCTGCACCCCGTTACCTTGTCTGCCGGCCATACGGCCATCCTGATGGAATAGGAGGCAAGTCGGTGGGTGTGCTGCTGGCCAGACACCAGGGAAGCCCCGACATGTCCCTTGCACACATCCTGTGACAGCGTGAGCCGCTAGGCACACACACGTGCCCGCGCCCACCTAGGTACCCTGCCCCGTCAGCTGACACGTGCCTGCACACCAACAACCTTCCAGAGCCCGATCGCCCCGCACGGCTTGCTGTGTGCCCTCGTTCAGCCTCTGCCCCGCACACAGCGGGGTGCCTGCTGTGTGCCTGGCACCGGGATAGGTGCTGGGGGTGCCAAGGTGAGCAGGAACCCAGCCCAGCTTCCAGGGGCGTAATAGCCAGGCGGGGAGGACGTGAAAACCAGCGTCCCTGTGCCCTGCGGGAAGAGCCAGAGCCCATGTCGAAAATGGACATTCAGGAAGGGCCAGCTTGGGGCCCAGCGCTGTTAGGTGCCAAGAAGATACCCTCCCCCGGAGCACACAAGCAGAAACCAAACTGGTTGCTGTCCTCCTGGAGCTGGCTGAGGGTCACAGCTGACAGTGGGGGAGGCCCCTGGGCTGTCCCTGTGACCCTGAGGGAGTGGACATCCGGTCCCCTACCCCGGCCCCTGCCCTCATGTTTGGCAGGAGACGGCGTCCCGCATGGCCTCCACTGTGCATACCGCTCCCCTATGCCCCCACAGGCCCCGAGTAGCTGCGCTGGACTGGTCAGCGTCGAGGCTTTTTAAGGGCAGGAAGCCCATCCTCCCCTTTCCGCAGCCAGCTTCAGGGGGCCTGGCCCACAGCAGGCGCCCGGTGCCCTCTGCTGCGGGGCTGGAAAGCTCCCGGTGGCTTCGCAGGTCCTGGACCAAATCCAGAGCCTGGGCCCTCGGGCACTGCATCCCTGCTCTGCCCAACCCCTGCACACACTCACCCCTGCACCCACAGAGTCCCTTCGTGAGGGAGGGAGCGCTGCCTGAGCCCCCCAGGGGCCTCACTTATCCCTCCCTCATGATAACGTGCTCCTGCAGTCACCTGTCTGACGGTTGTCCCTCGTCACACCACCGACCTCACACTCACAGCTCTACCCCGCACCTAGAGCCGTGCTGTGGCGGGGACCCAGTAAGTGTCCGCAGGATCAGGCGGTCACTCTGGCAGGATGACGGGCCTCCGAGGCCAGTTGTTACCCTGCCAGATGTATATATGGCTCTGCCTGTCTGCTTCAGGCTAGGGTTGTAAAATGTCCGTTTGTTCCCTGAGCCAGGTCTGTCCACGACTACCTGAAGGGAGAGCCCTTCCACGAGTATCTGGACAGCATGTATTTTGACCGCTTTCTCCAGTGGAAGTGGTTGGAAAGGTGAGTGCTCCCCGGCACAGGCCATCTGCGGGTACGTGCCGGCGCGGGGGGCGGAGGGGGGAGCGGGCTTTCCAGCTGAGAACTCAGAAAAATCAGCTACCTCCGCGGGTCCATGGTTCAAGTAAAATTAGCCGTCCTCCTGTTGATTAAGTTCTTGGCTCTTCTTCTAGAAATGCTCTGTGTTTATTAGAGCGTACACGCGCACTCACACACTCATAAATACATACATACGTATTCTTACTTTTTCGGTTCACTGGTTTTAGGAGTCCTCCCTCTGTCAGCAGATAAAGAGCTGCCATATTCTCCCGAGCGAGTCGCACATCCCTGATTTAGCTCAGTCCCGCTGATGGACGTAGAGGTTGCTCTCAGTTTCGCGTACAATCTTTGCTCAATAATGAAGAGCTTTGTACGTACATCTTCACGTACTTTCGCAAGTACGTCCATAGAAATCCCAGCAGAGGACTTTCTGGGTCAGAAGTGCCAATGTGAAACCGTGAGGGACCGCCGAGTTGCCCTCCCAGACAGCGGCCCCCTGTTTCCAGTCCCGCCAGTGCCCCAGTGCCTGCTTCCCCTCGGCCTCACTGACTGTTCTCATGCTTTCCTGGCCGGCGTGTGAGCAGCAGGGTTTCCTTCTTGTTTATCTTTTCATCTGTGATAATGGGTAGAACTGAGCATCTTTTCCTGTTTTGTTTACTGCCTTTTCTCTGCAAAGTGCTCTCACAGACATGGCAGTGACTCGGCCTCCGTCCGTGTGACTGGAGAGGAAGGAGAGCCACGAGCGGGTGTGGCCTGGTCACACAGCAGGTTGCAGTGCAGCTGGGGGGTGGGGGGGAACAGGACCCCCAGCACAGGGCTCTGCCCACCACACTGTTCCAGAATTGGCAGAACGGGGCAATGCCTGCGTTAAATCTGTGCTGGGCCCCACTGGTAGACAAGGGCGGGAGCAGCCCCTTCTGCAGCCCAGGGGTCCGTGTGCCTGAGGCCTGGCGCCCACAGGCATCGGAGCACCCTCCGAGCAGAGAGCCAGGAGCCATTTTGCTTCTGCCTGTCCCCACCTTTGCTGGCTGAGTGCCCTGCAGACGCTTAGGACGCTGCAGGACAGGTTGCCTGAAGAGCCCCATCCCCAGCTCTTCCCTGCCCACTTCGGGAAGCCCAGAGGGAAACACGCAGCTCTGTCCACCAACACTGGTGGGAATGACAGTGGAGCAGGGGACAGTCTTCTCTGTGGGCCACTAACTGCCGCTGGCCCCCTCACACGTGCACACAGTGGCTCTGGGAGAGCCGGGGAGGTGAGGGTCAGGGCAGACATCCTGCTGAGGGCCCCGGGGTCCACAGCCTGGGTCTGAGTCCCAGCTCTACCTTCTCCGCAGGGACCTCGGCAAGGGCCGCTCACCCCTCCCCACCTCAGTTTTCTTATCCGTGAGATGGGGATAACAATAGTGCATGCCTTTGTAGGCCTGGGTGCGGATGAGCTGAGGTAAGCGTGGTCCAGGCCTACAATAAGGCAAGTGTTCAGGAAAGGTCAGCCATTTGGCCCCAGGAAGTCAAGTGCTGGATACGGTCATTGTGGTTGTCGGTGAGATCATCAGTGTCTCTGTGGCGGTCACCCTCAAGTGTTTGGTATGGGAAGGAACAGCTGGCCCTCGTGTTCCCGAGGACCACAGGACAGTGCGGTGGGGAGGTGTTCATCACCCCGTGCCCCCACCCCCGAGCCAAGGCCGTGTGCCACACAACCCGATCTCTGCCCACGCCCCCGCGGCGGCGGTGCGGGGTTGAGACGCTGGTGTGGGCTCTGCAGCAGGCTGCCTGGGACCCCAGCCCCAGAGCCACCACTTACCGTCATGACCTTGGGCAACTCATTTCCCCTCTCAGAGCCTTAACATTCTCACCTGCACAACGGGGACTGTCCCACCTCCTGAGGCAGTTGTGAGGAATACACTGGTGCGTGTGCAAGGTACTTCACGCGGTGGGCACTGTCACCATAAAGACTGCTAGAGGGGAGGTGTCCTTTATTCCCAGAGTTCTTGTTTTTTTTTAAGGTTTTATTTATTTGACAGAGAGAGAGAGTGTGTGCGAGTGTGCACAGCAGGGGGAGCGACAGAGGGAGAGGGGGAAGCAGGCTCCCCCCTGAGCAGGGAGCCCAGCGCAGGGCTTGACCCTAGCACCCTGGGACCATGACCTGAGCTGAAGGCACACACTGAACCGACTGAGCCACCAGGCGCCCCTATTCCTAGAGTTCTAATAACAAGATCTGACACTCACACAGCAGCTTACAAAGAGCCTTGCAGATGCCTTTTCAGTGTCATTTTACTGAGGATACAAGGCTCAGAGAGGTTCATCGATTGGTCCTGGGTCACACCGCAAGGGCCTGGCAAGGCTGGAGCCTGAACCCAAGGCCCTTTGATCAAGTCCTTCCCCCTTATTCCACCGAGCACTCTGTTCAATAGAATGTGGCCATTGGCTTTGATTTTACTTGTCTGTACTGGCCACTTGAAATGGAGAAACAGGCTTTTTATATCTGTGTCTTAACTGCGAAGAAGTTAGGCCCTTTTGTGGGCATTGAGTTATTGAAGCCACTAGGACAGGACACCGGCCTAGAAATGCCCCTAAATGACAGCACCCCGCTTCCTCCCTTTCCTTTTTTTTTTTTCCTGCTAACAAGATCATGGCCTGTTCGTGCTGTACTGTTGAAATATTAAAGGGATTTTCTCCCTCCCGAGGTGAACCGAGAAATTCCTCGGAGCCCATACTGCACTCATTTCCCCTCGCAGAGCAGCTCTGTGGTAACGGCGACCGACTGTTTGTTCTCCATGTATCGGAAGCTGTTAGGCCCGGGCGCCTTCATGTGGTTTCGAGGGCGGCTGTAGAGACGCTGCCCAGGGCCGCATGGCCCATGCAGCCGCATGGAGGTTTCGTAGCCACTGGCTGCTCGTGTGCAGGAGGACCCAGAGCCGTGGAGAGTCTGCCGGGGGGCGGCCCTGTGCTCCCAGCAGGGATGTAATCGGTGTGTCGTCCCCCCTTTCCCCCGAAGAAACAGAAGAGAGAGTCAGGGCTCAGGAGCTCCAGACAGGCCTACCGGAGAGAGCCGCCGGGGAGGGGGGGGGGGAGGGGAGGGAAGGTTCGGGGCCGTCCTGTGAGAGGTGTGGCGTGAGGACCTTCGGGACCCAGCGGCGAGAAGGGTTGCAACAGAGGGTTCATTCAGGAGCTGCTGGGTGACCGGAGGCTCACCGGTCTTTCTCAGGCTGACCCAATTATGTGGGCCAGCTCAGGCACACTCCGGTGTGCGCCCTGGTCCAGCCCCTGCGGTGGGGCTGGGGGACGCTCAGAAATAGTCCTGGAGGTCCAGCAGCTAAGTTCGACCTCCTAAACGCGGATTGTTCTTTATCCGTTCATGGCCCGAGGACACTTGGGTTGTTTCCATCTCTTAGCCTTGGTGAATAATGGTGCAGCGAGCGTGGGAGGGAAAGCATGGTAGATACGTACAACGGAATATTATTCAGCCTGAAAAAAAGAAGGAAATCCTGCCATTTGTGATAACATGGAGGAAACTGGAGGACGTTCTGCTAAGTGAAATAAGCCAGACACAGACGGATCCTGCGTGATCTCACTTAGATGTGGAATCTCAAATGATGTCCCAGTCATAGGAGCAGAGTGTCTGGTGGCTGCCGGGGGCTGGGGAGGGGCGGGGGGAGGTCATGGGAGATGGAGGTCGAGGGATGCAAGGTTTCAGCTAGGCCCGGGAGACGAGTGAGATCTGGAGAGCTGACGTACAGTGACGTGACTCTAGGTCACGGTACTGTATTGTATGCTCGAAGTTGGCTGAGGGGACATCTTAAGTGTTCTTACTGGTGAGAGAGGGGAAGAGGGAACGTGGTAACCATGGGAGGTGACAGAAAGTTAGTTTGATTGTAGTGGTCTTTTCACAGTGTGTCCCTGTATCAAAGCATCAGTCGGGTACCATTTGTCAGACCTCAGAAAAGCTGGAGGGGGGCTGTTTTCAGCCCAGCAGGCCAGTGATGACGAAGCCCAGGCTGTCTGCACCCCGGAGTTCTTGGGGGAGATTTTGGGTGACCATTTGTTTGTTTACTCCGAGAGGTCCCACCCTTGCCTCACGATCAGACGGTCTGTTAGACGTAAATGGCTTTAGCTAATTGAAATGGGGGTCAGGAGATGCAAAGCAGTGATTACTTCGTAAATCCCGCTTCGGGCAGATGGGAGCTTCCAGTGTTGCGGAGCTATGGGGGAAACGTGACAAAGGGGCCCTTGGTGGTGGAAGGGCTGGAGCCCTGCGGTCAGAGGTGACCAGCAGCCTTTCCCCCTGGGGCCAGGAGGTGGGCAGGTGGACCAGATGTACAGGTGCAACCCTGGGACACCGAACTGTGTGGCTCCTGGCCCCCTCGCGTCTCCCTGCAGAGAACACGGCTGCTTTCTGAGCTTAGCCACCTCATTTTCATTTGAAGAGAGAGGGGAACCACATGGAAAGTGTGGTGAACCAGTTCCTTCATGCCTCCACTCTTCCCTCCAAGCAAGCGAGCAAGGACTGCTCGGGTCCCAAGCCGCAGGGGGCCGAGGGCGGGTGGCCTGGGATTTGAACACCCAGCCCCAGAGCAAGTCCTTGAAGGACCCATCCACAGTGATGATTCCTGGCCGGTTTGGAGGGCACGCAATGCTGCTGTCATTTGTTTCTTGTGGATTCTGCTTCTCAACACCATGAGTACAACGTTGGATTGTTGCTTTTTTCCAGGCAACCGGTAACCAAAAACACTTTCAGGCAGTACCGAGTACTAGGAAAAGGGGGCTTCGGGGAGGTAAGTGGAATATCCGCGTCTTCAGTGGGAAGTTCCCCTACTCCTGTCCCTGTTTCTATGCCTTCTGGGTGCATCTAAGGCGTCCTGCGCCCCCTGGCGGGGAGGGAGGGTGAGGTGTGGGCCCGGGAACAGGAGGTGCTGCGGAGGTGGGAAAGGAGGCTGGCCGCAGGGCCGGCGGGATGGAAGTGCACTTGGAACCAGCCTCAGGGTTGGTGTCTGGAAGGAGAAACAGGTGTTCTAGGCTGTCTTTGGACGGAGGAGTGAGAGCATGAGGGGCCCCAGTGTCTTGGCCCGATGCCGCCAATATTATGTGCTGTTGCACCTTATCTGATTCCCAGTCTTGTGAGGCAAGCCTTGTTATTCCCATTTTAGAGATGAGGAAAACTGAGGGTCAGAATGGTTGATGACCCAACCAAGGTCACATAACCAAAAAGGGGTGGAACCAAGAAGACGAGAACTCAAATGGCTTGACTCCTATTCCGCTGAATTATAAAGTCATGGTTGTCAGGAGTCTGACACCCAAACGAGCCTCTCTTCCGAGCAGTTGGCGCTGTGAAGTCCCCAGTTAGCAACGGCTGCATCTGGATGGAAGCTTGGGACAGAGAAACTCTAGTTGCCTCTGAGAGAAGGGCAGCACTTTAGGCTTTGTCTGGTCATGTAAACACCGGCCTCCATGGTTGGTCGTGCACCTTGGAAAGCTAGGATTTCCCAAAGGCTAGAGGCAGGGAAGCAAGGGGCACTGAAGCCAGCTCTTGCGGGCAGGGCCCGGGGCAGCAGTACATCCAAGGCCAGGCATCCCTAGGCCCTGTGACTGGGAGCACCCCAGGCCAGGCCTCTGGCACATCAGCTCCCAGCCCCACCGACCCAGCATCCTGGCCTTGGAGGAGCCTGGGATAGGCCTTCACCTGTCCCATACCCTTAGCTTGTCTCTTGCACCTCAGGTCTGTGCCTGCCAGGTTCGGGCCACGGGTAAAATGTATGCCTGCAAGCGCTTGGAGAAGAAGAGGATCAAAAAGAGAAAAGGGGAGTCCATGGCACTCAACGAGAAGCAGATCCTAGAGAAGGTCAACAGCCGCTTTGTGGTGAGCATCTAGGGCTTAGCGCCAGGCCACCCTTCTAGTGACCATGGCTTCTGTCCCTTGGGATGGGGGGGGGGTGTCCTCCAGTGTGGCAGGTCCCCATGCCCAGGGAAGTGGACTGCAGTGAGAGGATTAAGCAGCAGAAAGACGACCAGGCCTTCCCTCCATCACAGGGTTCCCCATGGCCAATCGTGGCTGACTTGCTCCAGTCACTCGAACTGGCCTGGCTCCCCTCTGTGTGTGGGACCAAGGCCTCTGCTCTCCAGAACCACCTTGTAAACTCTTCAGTGGAAAAAGCAGCCCGCCCTGGGCCCAGCCAAGGAGCTGTGTTTCCACAGACCCCTGTAGGCTGGTTTCACCATGGGGGAGACCCGAGTGTCCATATCCTGGAGAGGCGCCATCTTGTTTATGTTCATTGTGTTACCACGTCTCAGCCAGGCTCTGCTGCGGTAACGCATTACCCCCCAACCTGAAGTAGCTGGACACAACAAAGACCATTGTCACGTACACAGAGTCCAGCCAGATCTAGCCGCCCTTCTCCATCTTACGGCTGCCCCACCTAGAGTCGTACAAGTGTGTGCTGGGGGGGGTTTGCCCAGGGACCCTCACTGCCTCAGCCGCTGGAACATTCCTCATGCCGCCCACAGTCCGTGGGCCAGAACTAGTCACGGCAAGGGCTGAGCCAGCTGCAGGGAAGCGTGGAAGAGCCCGTGGGTGTTTGGTCAACTCTCAATCCCTCTGCCACTTGTCACTATAAAAAAACATGTACAGGGTGAAACTCCTACAGCACAGGGAGGTATGCAATACAAATAAAAGCCTCCCTCTTCGGGTAGCCTTCCTAGCATGGTGGGTTCACGCAGAGGCTTTAATGTTTTTAGCCAGTGGAGTCGTAGCAGACATCTTAAGCTGCAGCGTTCTCCCCTTGAATTGTGGTGTCTCCCTGTGGCCAGACCTACAGCCGTAGCTCTGTTTTCATGCTGTGCACCCCCCTCCCTGCCGTGCAGCGCGGAGATAACCTGTCATCTGTGCAACCGGTCCCCCCGGGCGCGGGTCACTTGTGGTGTTTAAGGTACCGCAAACAAGGCCACCATGTCCACCCTTGAACATCCCCTTGGCCCACGTCCATGAGTGTGTCCGTTGGATGGATTCCTGGTGGAGGAACTGTGACGTCAGATGCTGTGTGCATCTTCCATTTGGTAGCAGTTCCCGAATGGCTGTCTGCAGGGTTGTGCCAGTTAAACACCCAGCAGCTGCGTGTGAGAGTGAGAGATGCCGTCAGCCTAATGCTTTTGTCATTCCCCAGAGGGTGTGGTTTTATAAGGCGACACTCAAAGGGGCCGGGAGTGTGCACCTCAGGGTCTCCTCCCAGGCTGCCCCCAGCCACCAGCCCCCCTCTGTGCTGCCAGCCCCCTTCAGCGGGGACCACAGGTCACCTCCTCCATGCTGCCGTGGAACCCTCATCATTACAGGAAGGGGCAGCACTGGCGCTTGTCGGGGTTGGTGACAGTGGGTACTACTCGGGGGGAAAAGGGCGGTGTGCCTGATAAAGGGGGCGGCATGTCTTTGAGGGCCTGGACCACCCTCGACTGGGCCCCATCCACTGCCCCCGGCAGGGAGCTTGCCCAGCGCCCGCCAGGAGCCCCTCCTTGGTGACTGTGGGCAGGTGTGGGAGTGAGGGCCGGCCTGGCAGCTGGCACTGAGCGCCGTCGCCAGAGCCTTCCTGCTCAGCTCCCGTTCTGGTTCCTTGCCTCAGAAATAGCCCCATTGTTCCTGGCCTTTGCCTCCAAGTTTTAGGGCCCAGCGTGTGCCCAGCCTGGTCCATGGTGGCCAGATTTCATTTGGACTGGCTCCCTAAGTGTAGAAGGACAAGTACCACCTGGTGGACTTTGCCTCAGACCCAGCCCTGCTGCCCCTCCCACAACCCCATGGCCCCCCGTCCATCCTTGGGTAGCTGGTCTCCACCAGCAAGGAACTAAGGAACTAAGTCTTCCCTGTTAATGGTCCCTTTAACCAGATGTGTCCTGCATGCAAGCGGAGGCAGACTTTGCCGAACTGTGTTCCCCTTCACAGAGTCCCTCTGGCCACCTCTCCAGCCCACTCCCAGTGTCCCTGTGGTAATGAGACCCCAGCCCAAAGCGCATCTGGGCCCTGCTTTTCTTGATTGGCCAACAAGGCAACCCACAGTCTTCACCAAATGAAGCACGCGCAGGCTTTTTTTCTGTGTAAACATACAGGCACTATTCCTGTCAGGGTTCCTAGGAGGGCAGAGTACCAGCCTGCCCTCCCCACTTTGCCTCCTCACCTGGAACCACGGTAGCAGGAGGTGTGTCCTTCATCCGCCAAGAGGGGCAGTGGGCGGGGGCGCCCTGAGGCAGGCGGGGTGCCGGGTAGTGGCATGAAGCTGCTGAGGACCCCGCTCCAACTCTACCCGCCCCCCACGCCCAGCTTCAGGGACCCTGAGGAGGACGAGCGGAAGTGGGTGGCAGGCGCTGGAACCTTACCATGGTGCTGTCTTATGCTCCCAGGTCAACCTGGCCTATGCCTATGAGACCAAGGACGCGCTGTGCTTGGTTCTGACCATCATGAACGGGGGCGACCTCAAGTTCCACATCTACAACATGGGTAACCCTGGCTTCGAGGAGGAGCGAGCCTTGTTTTACGCGGCAGAGATTCTCTGTGGCTTAGAAGACCTCCACCGGGAGAATACTGTGTACAGGTGAGCCGGCTCGCTGTCCCGTCCTGCCACCGGAGACCCAGCCCGTCCTCGATCAGGCGGGCACCCTGCCCTGGGACTCAGGGCCTGGCCGTTGCCATAGAGACTCACACCCTGGACCGCTTGGGGGCCAAGTGTAGGAGGTGATGTTCCCTCAGAATTGATAAGGACGGGCCAAGCCCCGGGTCCCTTCCAGCCCAGCGTGAGGGAAGCTCAGTGAGCCCACTCCAGAAGGACCTTAGTGGGATCAGCGCCACGAGCCCGCGGCAGAACGGACCTCGGTCCGTCCCACTCCGTCCAGCTGGATAGATTCCACGAGTAGTGGTCTTCAGACTTTTCTCACTACCCCTCTCCAGGAAATTTGAAAATCTGTGTGCCCTTATACATTACAGAAACATCTGAAATAGTTCATCGTCTATTAAAATAGGGGCTAATATTTTGAAACTGAACCGTTCCATCCCATTTTTAAAGGTATGCAGTAGAATCTGATTGGTGTGGCAAAGTGATTTCCACCATTATCCATTTTAAAAATGCATGAAAATTCTTCAAAGGCAAGGGATTCTCTATCATCCTCTTTGCCACCCCCACAGAATGTTGTCATAATGTCTTTTTTTTTTTTTTTTGCCTAAAAGTCTGTCATTGATCAGCATGCAGCCCTGCAATAGATGGATATAGAGAAGATTTTTTTTTTTTAATTTCTTTTGACCACAGGCTTTAAGTGTTAAAATAACTTCTGTTGAGTTGCTGTTGTAATGATTATTAGTAGAACCCTTTTCTAATTGGGATCCTGGGGGATTTCACACCGTGGAGCAGGGCGCCATGGTCACAGAGCGGGAAGGACCCTGCTTTTCTTCTGTCACTTGGAGTCTGTGCCACTGAGAAAGGGCAAGTGGGAGGGGAGATCCCAGAGAAACCCGGGACAGGGCTTTCTTGTGTTGAGGATCTAGAAAGGCAGAAAATTCTTGAATTTTTTTCTTTCGGTATTCTTGCAAATGGCAGCAAACGGGAGCCCCTGGGCGGTTCCCGCAGACCCAGCAGGCACGCACACCCCAGCGTGTAGACCTTTGCCACGGAGCTCTTGGCAGAGATGATCTTGGGAAGTCCAAGAAGGTTTTGAAAACAAGAAGGAATGGTCTTGATGACTGGCTCTTTTCCCCACCTACCCCCAACTCCCCATTTAGGCTTTTGTTCTGTTTTCATTCAAGTGAGAAGAGAAAAAATTCCCTAAGGATTGAAAAAAGAACTCTCCACTTGATTGCTTTTCACTTAAAACAAAAAGAAAGGCGGGCCTCCAAGTTCTAGCCCTTATTCTCAGGAAGAAGAGAACCAGAGCGCCTCCCTGGCCTCCATCGCCTGCCATGGCCTCTCCGCAGGTTTGGGTTCTGGCCCATGCCTGCTAGCCAGCCAGCTATCTTTCCAGCCCTGTGGCTGCTGGCTTGCTGAGGTGATGGCTCTTGTCCTTATTTGGACTTGTTAACACTTTAACAGAATGCCAATTAAATAACAGTGGCAAAGTATTTTGTAATAAATATGTACAAACCCATTATCACCTTGTGAGGCTGCCCCACTGGATTGGAACACAGTGACCATTCCCCACGAGGACAGCTGCCATCAGTTAAATAAGCAAAGCCAGTTGGTAGAGAATTGCATTCTCAATCCAGATGCTAATGGCTTAACTGAGTTGCACGCTGTCCCATTGGCTGTTCTTTTACCCACAGAGAGGACCTGCTATTGATAGAACCGGATACTTTTGCCACCTCCCTCCCCCAGTGGGGGAGGGGTGCACGTTCTTGTGAACAGTAATGATGTCATCAAAGAGAAGAGACAGGAGGGACAGAAGGATGGGGGCACGCCTATAGCTGTGCCTTGCCACTGCGCTTTCTCCCAGGCTTGTCACTGCTGGACTGGGAGATGCGCCAGGCTTCAGGGGTCCCCTTCCCAAAGAGGGTCCCTCCTCGACAATTCTCTGCCCCAGATCTGCAGCTGGTGCTGTGTTCTCAGTAACTTCTCTTCGCTAATTCCCAGGCCCCACTCTGCCTTCATCCCAGGGTGTCCTGAGACCTCCAGGTGTTCCCAGCCCTGGAGGGGTCTTCACCACGCCAGCCAGAAGCACGCTCCGCACTGGGGCCGTCAGTGTGCGGGTGGGAGCCGGGGCTGGCCTTTGCCTGACCCCTTCCCAGTCATCACCAGGGTCGGAGAGATGCCTGGCGATAGTGGCATTTGTTCTAGATAGCGGGAGGAGGGAAATTAGTCCAAGATTGTCTGGATCCAGAGAGAGACCAGACAGCATGAGCCAAGAGGTGGGAAGGAGATATGGAAAGAGGTCAACCCAGATGCCAATGTGCAGAATGCCCACACTCACGTGCTTGCCATCTTTCCCTTTCAGAGATTTGAAACCCGAAAATATCCTGCTCGATGATTATGGTAAGTTGGGGACCAGCTTGGGAGACCCCTTTCCTGCTCTGTAGCCAAAATGAGCGTCACAACCCAAAGGGAGCAGCGGGCCTTCCGGCAGAGCCTCTCGGTGGCACAGCCCTGGGACTGTGGGAGGGCAGAGGGCGAGGAGGGGGCGTAGGGAGTACCCACCCCTTCCCCCAATCCTGGGTACGTGGGGAAGGCGGTGGGCATGGATAAAGCTCCTCCGTGGTGAAGAGGTAGCGTGGCTTGGCCGAAAGAGAGAAACAGAGCGAGAGAAAGCACTGATTGAGGAGTCTGGAATTTCAGAGATCCTGGGCAAGTACTTAAGTCTTACACAACTTCCCTGCACCCTGTCTTCCTTGCTTGTGACATGGAAACAGTGGGCCCTGCTCTGCCCACTTCAGAGGGCGGGCGGCGGTGGCGAGGCTCCAACAAGATAGCTTGAAGGGAAACTTTCACCAGCTACGACCAGCTCTAGACATGTTCAGCATTATTTGTGCATGGCCATTGCTATTTGTGTGCGTGTGTGCATGTGTGTGCGCACGTGCACACATATACACACCCACAGGTGACAGGAGCAGCAACAGTAACCCCTCACAACTGTTCAGCCTTGCATGGCAGGGAAATGGTATTCACACCTGTTATCTGACTAGATCGTCCCCTCTCCGCAGAGGGGGCAGGGCCAGCATCCCTGGGCCCCTTTGACAGATGACAAGATTGAGGCTTAGAGGAGCCAACCTGCCAAGATCACCCAGCAATATTAGTGGGGACCCGAGACCAGAAACCAGCCTCCCCCCCCGGCCCCCCCCCCCCCCCGCATGCCCCAGACACCGGGAAGCTCCAGGCAGAGGGGAGGGAGAAAGGGAGGCAGGTCGTTGGTGACCTGGAGGGAGGTTTGGGTGTGGTGCTACCGTGTGGTGGAGTGGGGAGGGAGCCCCGGGCCTGTCTTGGATGAGTCCAGTGCGCACCGAGGTTCTTGTTCCCTGCTGATCTCCGAACCGTGCCCACCGCTATCTGCTGCCCAATGGTTGGAACCTATGTGTTCTATTCTCCCCCCTTTGTCAGGGGCTGCTGAGCCAGGGAATTGACACAGCTCTGGCCTGGTGGGGGGTCCCTGACGTTGGGCCTCGCCGGGGGCCAGGCTGAGGGGCCCTGGCCGGCACAGACAAGGAAGAGGGGGCAGGTGTGGCCATGACCCAGCCTGGGTGGGCCGCCAAACAGGACAAACAGCGAGACAGAGCTCTCAGCACTGTGTCATCTAGGCCTTTGGGGGGGGTCAGTCCCAGACTCAGTACCATCTCTCGGTCTTCCCAAGGCCTGGATGACTTCGCTCTGTTTCTCCAAATGGAGAACACAAGAGCCTCCAAAGATCAACAAGGCAGCACAGGGAGTTGCTTCTCAAATTGCTTTATAATTTTTCCCCTTAAGCAAATCGTAAAATTTCAGGAGACTCTCCCATTTTTCCCATGAAGCAATCCCAGAATCAGGCCAAGGCGTGTTAAACTTGGTGATCTCAGCTTTCCAAAAAGCCCATGAGGGCATTTTATGAGGTAGGTTGGCCATTGTCCAGCCAAGTTCAGGCATCCTTTCCTAACTTTATGTTTTCTTCCTGAAAAGTAATGGTTGACCCAGGTACTCTGACACCCTGACTCTCCCAAGGGCCTGCGGTCACCCCGAGGGAGCTGATGATGATGTCCTTGCAGATAGACAGAAACTCAAGAGTCTGTGAACCTTACGTAGGGGCACACAGCAGGTGTGTGGCCCTGCCCAGAGCGGTCCACACGACCACCCCAGGGACCCGCTGACTCTGCTCTCCTCACTCAGGCCACATTCGGATCTCGGACCTGGGTCTGGCCGTGAAGATCCCTGAGGGAGACCTGATCCGCGGCCGGGTGGGCACCGTCGGCTACATGGGTGAGTGTGGGCGTGGCCCCTCCCCAAGTCCACCTCTGGGGCCGCCTACCTCTTTGTGCAACTCCGACCAGCAGTAGAGGCACAGTGGGCAGTGGGAGGTCTTAGCCAGGGAGGGGAGTGTTGAGGCCCAGGGTTCAGCTTGCCTGAACTGAGCTCTCTGAACCCCTCGCTCCAGCCACACCTGCCCCTCAAAGCCAAGCCACTCTCTGCGTCAGAGGTCAGTGCTGGCATACTGCGCTGCTCGGAGGAGGCCGATCTCAAGGTGGGGGGCTGGTGAGCTGGCAGGCAGCCTTTCAGAGAGGCCCCTGAAAGGAAGGGGGTCACTCGAAAAAGCCCAGAAAGGAGTGCACCACCTGCCGTGTCACCAAGCAAGATGCTAAGCAGAGACCAGCCTGAGGCTCCCCGCCCTGCCCCCAACCTCTCACCTGGCATGCTTACTCCAGGACCATCGTCCTGAGGGCTGCAAGGAAGAGAGCCGGAGCTCCCTCTGGTCCTCTGGAATCCCCCCTCCCAGTGAAGGACATCCCTGGGCTGCCTCCTGCACATAGTGCACATATGCCCACTCACCCCAGGAAGTGGGGCTCCAGAAAGCTCTGGGAGCTGGGGATGTCGTCCCCTGCCAGGCTTGTGCCAATGGCACCTGCAGCCAATTCTGTGTGTCGTCTCTGCTCCTGGAAGATCGTTTTCAGATTGCATGTCACTTGGGAACCTGGGGGGAGTGTACCTCCATATACGCGGCTGTGTGTACCCCATGCCAGTACTGACAGGTGGACGGATGGTTGGACAGATGACAGACAGAGTGATGGTCTGCACGTGTTTGTGGACACCTGCGTCTATCTCCTCTCTTGCGGGGCTTTGCCTGCGTCCACCTGCAGGGCCTCTGGTGTACGCTCATGCGCACGTGTGGGGGTATTTGCCTCTCGATGTCTGTGAGCTGCCCGGTGACAGGAAGCTTATCTTTTTTGCACTTGTATGGTTAATCTAGAATCCTTTTATTGAAGTAGTAGGGAAGCCATAGTGAGAGGCGGTTTCAATTCCAGGTAAACTTAAAGTCATCTTTACTTTGGGTGGACACACCTTCGTTCCTAGAAATTAACGTGGTCGTGGCACCTACTCTGTGTCAGGTGTCACACCCCTTACTGGGACACAGCAGTGAATAAGGCAGCTCAGACTAGTGGGAGGGACATTTCCGTCCAGTGTGGTCAGGCTTCTGAAGCCACAGTCCGAGCCCTTCAGGAGCACAGAGGAGAGCAGTCAGGGCAGGCTCCCTGGGGGAGGTGGTGTTTATGGCAGTTGGAGTCAGCAGGGGGAAGCGTGTGCCTGCCATGAAGCTTCAGGCCTTCTGTGAGCAGCACCATCACTGCTGGGTGCAGGACGGCCTGAGGCTCCGTCAGTGTGAGTGCCAGCCCTGGCCCCGTGTGCCCCAGCTCTGTCCCGCCACCCGCCGTCTCTTACCTCTCTTGGCTCCGCTCCTCTGCCCGCAGCTCCGGAGGTCCTGAACAACCAGAGATACAGCCTGAGCCCCGACTACTGGGGTCTGGGCTGCCTCATCTATGAGATGATCGAGGGCCAGTCACCATTCCGAGGCCGCAAAGAGAAGGTGAAGCGGGAGGAAGTGGACCGCCGGGTCCTGGAGACGGAGGAGGTGTACTCCCAAAAGTTCTCGGAGGAGGCCAAGTCCATCTGCAAAATGGTGAGCTCCTGGTGAGCCAGTCGCTCCCCTTGGGCCGGGTGTCTAGTGGCCTCTCCTCTCCTGCCCGCAGCCGAGGCAGCAAACAGGGCTGAAGCGGGCAGGGTCAGGGCGCACTAGCACACGAGTCGGGAAGCCCCCAGGCCAGAGGAGCGAGCAGTCCTCGTTTGGACCGAGGTGGGGGCAGGGAGGCTCCACGACAAGGGAAGGGGACTGAGGGGAACTGCACGAGACACCCTCCATCCAGCTTTATTGGGGGAAATCAGCGTGGAGGAGAAAGGAGGTGACCCCAGCTGGTTCCCCGAGACAGAGGGATCTTGGGTATCCCCTGCCCTTGACCTCGGCCCCCTGCAGCCTCAAACTCTGGGTCCCTGGGCGCTGGCTAAGGCCAGCAGGTGCAGCACAGGTGGTGAGGTGGTAATGTTTTCAGTCTTTGAACATCTTACAACAGAGTTTTCATTCCACTACGTGGAACACTGGTCACACTGGCTTAGGTCCCGCATGATAGCAATATATGAGTAGTGGGATTTGATTGTCCACAGGGAGGGCGCAGGTGGGGAGTGACGCTTCGGCAGCTTGGGCGGGCAGGGCCAGATAGCGGGGCCCAGGAAGCCGGATAGAGGAAGCAGTGACAGGAGCCATCAGAAGCGAAGCTGGGAGTGAGTCTACCTCTGGTCTGCTGCCCTTCGCCTCAGCCCAGGTGGGCCCACCCTGGCCAGAGGCTTCGGGGGGCGAGGGGATGGCCAGATCCCATTTTCACCTGGCTCTTACGCTCCCAAGTTATGCCTGCGTCCACTTGGGGCCCTCCTCTCTCTGATGCCGGGCCTGGTGTGCCGTACCCCATCGCCAGCCGCTGCCCCCCAGTTTTGGCCATGTGGGGATGGGAGGGCCTGAGCTCGAGGACCTGTGAGCCCACAGACTTCCTCTCCCTGGGGTGCTCCTGCCCCCGGAACAGCAGACGAGCAGGGCTGAGGCTGGAGGCTGCCCTCCCTGCCTCCTCTCTGACTCATGGACGTAAACCACGAGGCTGGAGGGTAGAGAAGAGCAGGCCCGAGGAGCTGAGTAAAGTAGCAAAGCCTCTGCTTCCAGAAAAGCCCAGGCTGCCCTGTTCGTGGCCCAGGAACCACGTGGTGTAGCTCCCCGCCCTGAGCAGGCCCCCCTCCTGGAGCCATCCATCCACCTGCCGCTTGACCACTCCTGCCGGCTGCGGCCTGACGTCACAGAGCCGTGGGAAGGAGGATTTGGGGCAAGAGCTACCTTTTGACCACTTCCAAAAGAGAGGAACCGTAGATCTGCCACTTAGGTGTGGGGGGGACCCTGAAGGAGGGATGGCGTGTGCGCTGCAATCAGCCACCCAAACCGCACGGCTGTGGCTGGCCCGCAGCCGGGCACTCACCCGCACACCTGGGCCTCCCGGAAACCCAGGGAGTCACGGCAGCCGGAGTCATGGAGGGGGACAGGAGGAGTGAGGCAGAAGTCGGGTAGGTGGAAATTCGGGGTCCTAAGGATGTTTGAAAACTGGGGTTGGGGACTGCCAATAATACTTGGTTATGGAGGCAAGGTGCCTATCCAGTGGGACCAAACTGGGCGAAGAAGGGAAGAGGGAAGTCGTCAGTCATGGTCAGAGCATCAAAAAATGCCCCAGGTCAGAGTTGGGGACTCAGAGAAGCAGAGCAGCCCCAGTAGGACATGGGACATGCAGAGAGGAGGAGAGGGCCCCCTCCCTGCCCGCCGTCATCCGCCTCGGTGCCACGCTTTGGGGTTCCAGGATCAGGGGCGCTGCTGGCCCTCTGCTGCCCCCTGGTGGCCACCAAGGGAAAGGCGGCGAGCTGAGCCTGAGGCTCTGGACCGACCTTGGCCCAAGTGTCAAACCAGTGTCCCCTCAGCTGTCTCCTCTGGAAGAACCGACAAAGGCCTCTGGCCTTGCTTCATCTTCTTACAAATGACTATCAGATCTTAGGATTCTAGCCTTGGGGCTTCCTGGTACCCCTCATCCCAGCCTGTTTGGCAGCCTGGCTGGCCCTGTCCCCTCCAGGAGGCGCCAGCTCAGGACACAGCAGGGCCTGACTCTGAGGAAACCGTGAAGGCTCGGGGTGCGTCGGGCTGTTTCTAGACTCTGGCAGCTCCAGCCCTGCCTGTCTAAGAAGGCTGCTCCGCTGGTCCCTGGCTGCCAGCAACTTCCCCCATTCCGTCTTGGCAGCCACAAGACTCTCTCCACTGCCCCTGATGTCCAGAAATTCATGCGTGTCACTGCCCTGGCCCCTGGTCCAGTCCCTAGGCCCAGACCTCCGATAGGTCCCTGCTGAGTCCCAGCACTGGCTCTTCAGCCACGTCAGCCTCACCGGCCTTCCAGCCCATCCCTTCTCCTCCTCCAGGAAGCCCACCCTCCCTGTGCCACTTGCCCAACTCCCACCACCTCTCCCATTTGCTTCTCCCAGTGTATACTCGATATCCGAGTTGCAAACAGGCAGCGTGTTGGTGGATGTTCAGCCTGCATGGTATTGTAGAAAGAGGTGAAAGGTGGGTTCATTGCCAAGATTTAAAATTGGAGAGATTTCACATAAAAACCTGGATTTTTTAGCCCTGGGCCCTGGCAGGAACTAATGGGTAGCCTGGCACAGCCCTCCCAGCCCACTCGGCCTTTACTGTCCTTGTTTGTGTTTTCTGTCTGGCCGGCCCCTGCAGGCTCTGGGGTCTACAGCTGGGAGGTCCAGCCTCTACCTAAGGAGCCTTGCCTCTTTGGGATTTCTCAGAACAAGGAGGAGCCCAGCCCAGCAGAGCCGATTCCTGGAGCCTTTGTGGAAAGGAAGAAGCCCTGGCGAAGAGAAGCTGAGGCCCCGAGCCACCAGCTCTCTGGGCAGAACCGGCCTGGGTGGTCGCTGGACCATAGCCGATGGCGATTCTCAGGGCTCCGTCCTTTCTAGGCTGTGCCCTAGTGCTTGCCCTGGTGCCACCTCTGATTCCTTTGAGGGGAAACGGGGGTCCGGGGCATGGCTCCCACAAGCCTCCCCGTCCAGACCATGAGCCCCAGGAGGCCCACCTGCCCACTGGCTGTCCACCGCAGCCCAGCCCACGTGGTTGGCAGCACATGTGTGTGGAAGGAAAGCACACAGAGGGTGCCGGGGTATTGGAGGAAGAAAGGGCTGGACTCCCTCTGGGGTGCAGGCCATACACCTTGATTTTAGTCTCATAGCAAGCAGGAGATTCCAACAGCATGCCAGGTGCAGTGCTCAGTGGGGCAGGGGAAGAGAGCAGCCCGGGTGGGGACACCTGGACCGCGGCGGGGGGGGGGGGGGGGGAAGGTGCTGACGCCTGGTGGTCAGCTGATGGTCCTCCAGCATCACAGCCTGCTCCTCCTTGCCCCTCTCTCAGCCCCTTCCATCCCCCCTCCCAGGCCCCCCGTCCCCTCCCTCCTACTAGCCTCCTGGCCTCATTCACACCTTTAGGCCTGTGGCCTAGCTGGCTGCTGCTGCAACCTCCTCCACTCCTATAAGCCTTCCCACCTCTTCGTTCTGATGAGGACACTCTTCCACCCTGACCATCCGTGGCTCCCCACTACCTCCAGATCAAAACCCTCCTGACCTGGCCTTCAAGACCCTCCAGCAGTCTCTCAGCACGTCCCCCTCATCCTGAGCCATTCCCCACATCCTCATCGTTCACCCAAACTCAAAGACCGGTGTTCCTCAAGCCTGCCCTGCAGGTCCCTTTGCTAACGCAGACCCTCCACCTGATGTCTTCCCCACCTCCCCACTCTGGAAAGCCTGTTGCCCATGCCCTTTCCCTGGGAAGCCTCCTGGCCCCCCCCAAACTGGCAGCCAGGTCGGGTTCCCCTGCCGCCATGGTGTCGTCCCTGTATTGTCCTGATGGGTGCCCCGCATCCCTCTCGGCAGTGGCTTGTGCCAACTGGGCACACGTCTACAGAGTACTTAGGAGTTGAGTAAATGAGCGAGGGAGGCCCGCAGAGACGGGCATGCCGCCCTGGGGCAGGCAGACGGGACTCCCGTTGTCCTGCGGGCCCAGGCACTCGAGCCCAGCGAGAGTGCGAGACCACCCTCGGTGCCTGGGGGTGGCACGGGCACCGCAGAGGCTGGGGGGCGGGGACACTCGTGAAAGACATGGCCACAGTGCCCGAAGCCCCAAGCCCCCTGTGGCCTTTAGCAGGAGGAAAGGCCCAGCAGGCATGACCTCTCGGGGCTCTCTTGTCACAGCTGCTCACCAAAGATGCAAAGCAGAGACTGGGCTGCCAGGAGGAGGGGGCCGCGGAGGTCAAGAGACACCCTTTCTTCAGGAACATGAATTTCAAGCGCTTAGAAGCCGGCATGTTGGACCCTCCCTTCATCCCAGACGTGAGTAGCCCCCCCAGCCCAGGCTGAGCCTGCGCACCCACTCACAACCTTGACTGAGCAAATCCTTGAGCTCCGGGAGGATGGGACCAGTGGGCGAGGGAGGATAGCAGGTATCCACGGTGTCACAGCCGCCACTTGCGGCCCTGGGGCGCGGCTCCGTGGCGGGCACTGCCATCAGCCGCACGCATAGGTACCTCTACTGTCCCCACTTTGCAGGTGAGACTGAGGCCTACAGGGGTATGTGACTTTCCTGGAGTTCCTAAGCACCACAGCTGGGAGCCCAGCCCAGGCCTGTCCAGCTGCAGAGCCGGGTGCCCAGCCGTGTGAGAAGGGCGGGAGGTCCGCCCTGGGCCGCGTGGCTCTCTGGCCGTGGGCCCCGGCATTCCTTCTCTCTGTGAAGGATGGACCAGAGGCCCCAGCTGTGGCCGCCCTCATTCCCATGGAGATGCCTGGAAATCCTGATCCTGTGGGCTCTGGGAAACAGTCTGCCGGGGGAGTGGGCATCGCCGGAGGTGCGGAGGAATGTGAGGTCAGAGAGGGCGTGTTCCATCTCCGCACCGCGGCCCCAGCGTGGAGAGAGGGGTGACTCGCAGCCGGCATGAGGGCGACGGCGGGAAGGAGCCCCCTTGGCAGATCTGTGAGAGAGAGCAGCACAGGTCCCCGGAAAGGCGCCCCCGCCCCCCATCAGAACCCGGGGCTGGGGTGACCGAGCGCTCTGCCCGCAGCCCCGCGCCGTGTACTGCAAGGACGTGCTGGACATCGAGCAGTTCTCCACCGTGAAAGGCGTCAACCTGGACCACACGGACGATGACTTCTACTCCAAGTTCTCCACGGGCTCCGTGCCCATCCCGTGGCAGAGCGAGGTGAGCAGGGCGGTGGCCATCTGCACCCCTAAGGGGGCCACTGGGTTGGGCAGACAAGGCCCGGACTATGGCACCCTTGGCGTGGGCGTCAGAAGAGGGATAGGAGGCGGGATGAACGTGATCGTCCAGCGGGCTGTCCCGGGAGGTCTGGCTGGGAGAGAGGAGGAACAGGGGCTGTGGCTGGAGCCTCAGGAAGCCCGTGCTGCTTCCGTAGGATGGACATGGTGGGGCAGGGGAGGGGCCCCCACAAGGGGAAGGGCGCAGAGCCTGGGGTGACCTGGGCTTGGGGGGGTGGAGAGGGAGATGAGGTGTGGGTCTGGCGGCTGGAGGATGAGCACACCCCCCTCAGTGGAGGCAGCTGGGGGAGGCCGGCGGGGGGCAGGCTGCGGCAGGCGGGGGGCCGTCTGGGCCTGGGCCCCTGAAGGATGCAGGGCGGGTGGAGGACCTCCTGGGAGCGGGCTCCGCGCCGGGCGGCGGGCGCCGGGACTCCTGTCCAGCCCCGATGACTAACACGGCCCCGCATGGCGCCCTCGCCCTGCTTCCCCAGATGATAGAAACCGAGTGCTTTAAGGAGCTGAACGTGTTCGGACCCAACGGTACTCTCTCACCGGACCTGAACAGAAGCCACCCTCCGGAGCCGCCAAAGAAAGGGCTGCTCCAGAGAATCTTCAAGCGTCAGGTGAGAGCCGCCCCCTCTGCGCCCGGCTGGCCTGCCGTTGGCCCCGGGACACCCTGGGCCCAGGTTCCTCCCTGACACCGGACCTGCGGCCTTCTCCCTGCGTGTGGGGCATGGGAGAGCAGGGGCCGCGGCAGCCCCACCAAACGGCCCGAGCCGCTGAGCCCCGCCAGCGAGGGGATCCGAGGGGTGGAAGGGGCAGGGTCAGCCCAAAGCTCACGGTTCATCAGGCGGCCTCGGCCTCTGCACTGCAGACGTCCTGGGTGCGTTCTCCATCGTGGGGGCTGCTTCCGTGGCCTCTGCCCCCCACGTGCCAGTAGTGCTTCCCCCCCAACTGTACTAATCAAAAATGTCTCCAGACCTGGCCCCATGTCCTCTGGGGGCGTAATCTCCCCGACGGAGAACGGACTGCCCTGTACGGCCCTTGTAAGGACTCCAGTTCTGCAGGTGACAATTGCATGTGACAACGAGCAGCAGGAACGGGGGTGGGAGAGTGGTCCCTGCAGAACCTCGGGGCTCCTGGGGCGGGAACCCGCAGGCTGGACGCTGTGGCCTCCAGCTGCCACCCCCAGGAGACTTTGCCCCTCGGGAGAAGGCAGCCTTCCTCAGAGTCTGTTCCTGGATAGAGGGTTCGGCGTGGACCAGGTAGCGGAAATGTCCCCGCAGGCCTGTGAGAGCCGATGAGGCCCTCTCCTCCTCCGCCTTGCCCAAGGTGGCCAGAATAGCGCCCCCTCCTGGCCTGGCCCTTGAAGAAGGCTCAGCCCCAGTGTGTCCATCCCATGGCCTGGGAGGCTCCATTATTTACATCCCCCCCACCCCCAAAGAGGCGCCCCCCTCCCCAGAAGGATGAAGGAGGACCCTGGGGGGCCGGGTCCCCAGGCCCCCCACCTCCCACACCCCGACCCTGATACAGGACGGGGTGACTTTGATGGTGCTTTGCTGTGGACCTAGCTCTGCACCGAGTGCTTTCTGAGGGCTTCTCTTCCTTCATCTCCACAAACGCCTGGGCCTTAGTTCAGCCGATCAGCCGTTCAGCCAGTATGTAGCGAGTGCCGACCGCGTGCAAGGCTGTTTCTCAGGGTTTGAGACGCGCCCCAAGCCAGACCGGGATCCCGCCCTTTGGGAGTCCTAGTGCAGTGTGAGCCCAGGATGGGCTCCCATTACCCCGCTTCACGGAGAGGGAAGCTGAGGCTGAGGGGGTCAAGGAACTTGCCCCAGGTCCCATGGCCGGGAAGCCCATACAGCGGATCTGGGGATAACGGCCGGGAGCACGGATCAGGCACGTGGAGAGAGAAGGCAGACTGAGGGCAAGTTTGGGGTTTGATCTGAAAGCTTCATGCGAGGTTCACATCCCGTTCCAAAGCAGACTCCTGTTTGTATACTATAAAAATATAACTTGAAAATGCTTCCACCAAGTAAAATTGAAGCTCCCCAAATAAAGGACCTGTCCCCTTCCCCACGGCCGAGTCCCTAGCACGTACTTGCTGTGGAGGCTCACAGACCCGGGGTTCAGATCTGGCCCTGCCACTTCCTGCCACTTGGGTGGCGCCGTGCTGACCCATCCCAGCCTCTGGGGGCCCTCCTGAAAGGTCAGCGCCCGGAGCCAGCGGGAGGACTGAGTGACGGGGAGGTCCGTAAGAACCCGCAGCTCCTGGTTCTCGGGTCCCGCGCTCGCTGGGCCCTCTCTACACACGGCCTTGCTTCATGCTCCGCTCCGTACAGCAGCGGCTCTGGTCCCACAGGGCACGCAAGGCAGTAGAGAGATTTAATAACTTGCCCAAGGTCACGCAGCTAAGCGACAGGTTTCAGATCCTGAGCCTACAGTAGTGAATCTTATAGATGTTCTAGGAGGGGCCACCCCCTCCCTGCCTTGGGGTCCTCAATCCCATAGCTGTCCCCCTGCCCCAGGGGGTGGCCCCTGGCTTTGGGTCTGCAGTGGAAGAAGGCACAAGGCAGCAGCCCCTGACCGTGACCCTGTTTTCAGATTCAGAGGCCCCTACGCGTCTACCAGGACTAACTCTCTCTCCCCCTTCTCTCTCTCTCCTCCAGCATCAAAACAATTCCAAGAGTTCACCCAATCCCAAGACCAGTTTTAACCACCACATAAATTCAAACCATGTCAGTTCAAACTCCACCGGAAGCAGTTAGTTGGAGCTCTGGCCTTGAAGTCCGTGGTGGGACCAGCCTAGACCCTTGCCCTTAGCAGCAGAACTTGTGGACGGGGGAGCTCTCCGGGAGCCGGGGAAGGAGGCCGTCCACCTCCTCGACACAGAGCCTCCAGGTTTCTCGAAGAGATTTCCACTCAGGTCTGTCTCCAGAGGTGGCCCTCAAGCCGACGTGGAACATTGCAATAGAAATCCAGTTGGATACGACAACTTGCACGTAGTTTGATAGCGTCATATCTAGAACTGAATTTTGTCTTTATTATTTTTAAAGAAAAGTTTTGTAAATTTCTCTATCGTCTCAGTTTACATTTTGTATATTTGTATTTAAATGAAAGTCAGACTTGGAGGGTGTATATTTTCTGTGCAGCCACTGTTAAGCCGTGTGTTTTAAGACATTTTAGAGTGGACGGCGGCGGGGGGGGGGGGGTTACAAAAAAAATGTGACTCAAGAATTCCAGAGCCTCAAATGAGAAAATGTTTTTATTAAATGTAGAAAATGATTCACATTCCACCTTTAAAGGATTGGTTGTATCCATCTCTATAACCTTTCCCTCACGTTGATGTCCCCACGCTGTTGGCTTGTAACGACCCGAATTAGGTGCTCCAGACACACTCGGGACTCCAACCCGACAGAACGTCCTCCATGGGGTCTCTGGAGTCACCTGGGGCCAATGCTCAGGTTTCCTTTAGAGGCACATGGTGCCCGTGTTGCGTTGGCCTTGGCCTCCTCTTCCTTGTGGAAGGCGGCTGGTACACAGAGCTGGGCCTCTTTCTAAGCAGCTGGCTGCTAAAGCCCGTATATTTTCAAGAGGCTTGCATTTGGGGATTTTTGTTTTATTCTATTTTTTAAGGGACACAGCACGATGACAAGGAGTAGTCATGGAACCCCAGCTCTCCCGAATCACATCAGCGAGTGGGGGTCAGTGGAGTCCTTCCGAATGAGTCCATAGAGGGGGAGGGGGGAGGCCCAGGGACTCCAGGCACGTTCCTTAGGTGTTTCTGGGGTCACAGGGTCTGGAGAGCTTCATGAGGCCCCACAGATTCCGTGGCCCAGGTGGCATGGTGAGGTTGGCTCTCCAAGCAATGGCACGGCTGAGGAGAGGGCTGGGATACCGCGGAAGCCCGAGACAAGCTCACTGTCACTCCTTGGGAGAGGTGGGATAGAGGCGAGCTCTGACGGCGCATCTCAAAACTTCAGGCACAAGTAGCCCCCAGGAGGACTTGGTGGCTTTCCCAGACCAGGGTCTTCTGAGGGCAGTCCGCAGGCCCTTTGAGCATGGCCATCCAGCACCAAGGAGCCACTGGCCACCTCCTGCTGCCTCCACAAGGTGACAAGGAGCAAATCCACCCTCGCCTCCCCACCCCCCCGCCCCAGCACAGGGGGAGTGCTTGACACCCCTGCTCCCCTGCCTGGCTGGGTCCCTGGCGGCCGAGTCAGCCTCACTCAGACCTGGTGTCAGCCATGCGGCCATTGCCAGGGTTCCTTCCAGTGTGGGTCCTGTGCTACCTGCCCTGGCGTCTCCGGTCAAAATGCAGATTCCTGGGCTCCACCCCTGATCTACAGAATGGACTCTCTGGCAGTAGGGCCCAGGAATCTGCATCTTTAAGAGGCTCTCCAGAACATTCTAACACACCCTCAAGGAAGGGCACTGCTGCCTTAGCTTCAGTGGGGCTCCAGACGTGACTCTCCCAAAACGATTTCCATCTGTGGCCCGGGCAGCTTGGAGCACGAGCCGTGAGGGAGGAGAACATAGCGGGCACGGCGGCCTCCTGTCCAGTGTCCCTGCTCCTCCCGCAGGTGGCCGGTGGGGCCCGGAGCACACCGCCGGGGAGGGGCGGCCTCGGGGACTGATGGTTTTCGGTTCCTTGACCAACAAATAACAGCTGGGCTCCCCGGGGATCCTTCTAACGTGCAGAATTAGTTTCTTCAAGACCAGCTCTGGCCTCACGAGGCTGCTCCCGTTTCCTTTCCCGGGCTGCATACGAGGTCAATCCAAACAGCCATACTCCATTTTTGCCAAGGAAGTGGAAAGCTCCCTGACCCGTGTTTTAAGATCCTCAGGCTCCTGCTGACTCTCCTTTCTTAATGGAAAGGACAGTCACCTTCCTGGGACGGTCACTCGGCCCAGGCTCCCACCCTCCCTCCTTCCTTTCGCCCAGCTCCCAGCAGCTCCGAACTTACCGAATGACTGGTGTGGAGAAGCCGTGTCCTTTCCTCCGAGCCCCACGCTGGCTGTTGGCAGCACAGAATCCTTGAGGAGCAAGAAGGAAAACACGAGTCTTCTCCGCGTGTTTCTGCATCCAACGAGGCTAACGCACAGGCCTCCGTGGGCCTCTTAAAGCGACTGGGGTCTTCCTTTGCATTTGCAGCTTGTCCCCACCGCGTGCCCCTCGGCTGGGGCGCGGGAGCAACGTTTCCTCCCGCTGTTCACTCCCGCTCCTCTTGGCCCTTTGGTTCCTACAAGAGAAGGGAAGTCATTATTTAAAACAATGTCCGAAAGTCAGCCCTCCTTTCCGCCAGGTCCCCCAGTCCCCGAGTCCCCGAAGGTCCTGCCCCTCCCCCAGCTTCTCCTCTAACTTGTTTTCTATAGCTGCGTTTTTAAAAGATATTCTTAAATTAGGAAAAAAAACAAAACGAACCCCACCTTTCTCCCCATCCCCCTGGCTGGGATGAGGCATGTTTGGGCAGTGAATGGATCTTTTTTTTTTCTTCCCCCCAACATTTGAGCTTTTCACAGAAGGGCCTCTCTTTCTCCAGGGTGACATTTCCCTCCCCAGACGTTCGCTGACCTTGTGCCTTTGAGGGGAGACCAGGGCCCTGCAGAAACATCTCTGCTTCCACTTTTCAGGAGACAAGCTGCTATCTCCAGTGGGACAAGGGGGGTCTCTGCCACGAGCACCACGACCGACAAATGTTTATCGAGCCCCCTCGGGAAGGAGGAGGCCTCCCATAAGACCACCCACAATATCACCAATGCCTGAGCCCTGCCTTCACGGGGAAGGCCACCCCATCCCGTCTCACCCATTCTCGACTCTTCCTAGGCCGGAAACACCACTTTTTAAACCGCGCGCTTTCGAGGCCTGCTCCCTCGCACAGTCGCCAAGCATCACTCCCCAGGACGGCTTGTTTCCTGAAATGTGCTGCTCTTAGCAAATCCTTGAGAGGCAAACCGCAGGGAAGAGAGCAGGGTACCTGGGTTTTATGCACACTCGACAGGTAGCCCGCCGTGACACACGCGTTCTGGGGACGCATGTGGACGCCGCCTTGGCATCAAAGGCACGGCAGGCTGCCCAGGAGCCCTGACGACGCGGAGGGCATGCCCTCGGAGCGGCCAGGGTCTCCACGCCTCCCAGGGAGCCCGGCCCGCTGTCACAGCTCCTCGTCACTCTTCTACGCCCCGTCCTTTCCTGGAAGGCTCGGGGCATCGGCTTCCCACTGACTCTCCCGAGTGAGCCGCTGACCCAGACCTCACTTCGGAGGGAGCACCGCGGCCTCCTTGTGCCTGGCATCCCAGGCCAGGCCAAAGGGACCGGCAGCCTCGCGGACGACCGGGAGCCTCCCCGCCCTCCCACCCCAGATGAAGAGGAAGTGCCACTCGGGGGACATCAGCCCTCCTCTTGGGCTGCCGCACGCTCCCGGGTCCGCGCGAGCACCTGCACCTTCCAAGGACAACCGCTTGTGTGGCCTCCCGTCCTCCCAGCCCCACCCGCTGAGACAGGACCTCCTAACTTCACAGCCTCTTTGGGAAGAGAAGGAGTGTGACCTCGCCGTGCATTCTGAAGCAACAGAGCTGAGTCACGACCAGCAGAAAGCTTACTTCTTTGTCACAAGGGACCAGGACAAGGCAGCCTCGTCCCCAGAGGCCCCTCGCCCGAGGGCTTTGCGCGGGTTAGTACCTGCTCCGTGCGGGCCAGGTTCTCCGCTGGCTTCGTGCTGGGGACAGGGGTTCAAACACTTGAAACGCTAGCTCCCCCTGGGACAGAAAGACGCTTCCTAAAAGAAGAATCTAGATGTCTTTCTCTAGTCCGTCAATGTCGTTTTCGTAATCAAAAGCAAATGTTCTCAAGTAGAAGAGCTTAGTGGCTGTTGGTAGTGTTAAAATAATAATCCTTCTAGTATCCAAAGGTTTCTATTTTTTTTTTCAGGGAAATTTTCACATTGATGCTAAAAGAAAATAGTTTCATTTTGGAGGTCATTCCTGAAAATAACGGCTTTTGTTTGCTGCTCTGAATCTTTGTATGTTCCGTCTAATAGGTCACTGTGCTGCTGTCTAGATCGAACCACTGTTGTTGTTTTTTTAAGAGAAATAAATTCCTTAATGAAAATAGCGTTGCATTTCTGTCTGCACGTGGCTGTCACGCCCAGGAGGTCAGCACTTAACCCTTTACGGTTCGGCCCCACCCGAAGCCCCCCAGACCTCCCCCTGATCACGAGAGTTCACTGGGGGGAAAGGTGCGCTCCGAGCCTCTGACCCGGAGGTCCCATCACAGGGGGCTCTCCGGGACCTTCTCCCACCCTTCCAGAAACCTCCACTGCCTGAGCCAGCCTTCCCGGGAGGTAAAAACCACCATCCTCCTGGGACATACGGTCTGAGAGATTCCAGCCCCATAGCACCAGCCCACCTGCCATTTACACCCCTCTGCCCGGCAACTTTGACCTCTTCCCAGGCAGATGGCAGCCGGGGGAGGGGGGGCAGGTGGCACCCTTCCCTCACCTCCTCCACCCTCTCAGGCCCCTTCCCTCTCGCTGCAGGCAGCTGTGGATTTAGTAAGGGAGGACCACCAAAATGGTTTCCAACTAATTCATTTCCAGGAAAGGTTCAAAGCGGGCATCCCCAAGGCACCAAGGAGCTTCAGGCCACTATCCCTCTGGGAGGGGCGTCCATGGGGTATCAGGATCTAACTGCCCTCCCCGGACCGTGAAGACGAGAGAAAGTCGGGGCCTCGAGAACAGGAACTCAAGGTGCCGCAGGCCAGGACTCCTGGCCTCACCTCGCTGCAGCCTCGGGCAGCTGCCAGGGCCTTGCTCCACGGCCTGGGGCGGGGTGGGGAGGGCAGGGGAGGGGGGAGCCGCAGGGAAGAGGCCCGGTCCGGTGGCTAGAGGCTAAGTTCTCCGCCCTACTCACTCACCAGGTGTTTGTTGAACTCCTACTTTATCCACGGCACTCAGAACCAAATCGGGCAAATTCCCTGCCCTCCCGGACCTTGTATCCCAGGGACAGCGGCCGCCACCGGCCGATAAAGCACAGGGTGCAGGGCCTCTCACACTTGGAGGAGCACAGACTCACCTGGGCGGTGTGATGAGCTACAGATCCTGACTCAGGAGGGCTGAGTGTGGGTCTGCATCTCTAACAAGCTCCCAGGAGAAGCTGCTGGTCCGAGGGCTACCCTTTGGGAAGAGAAGCCTACGCCCTCATGTCAGGCCAAGGTCTGCAGTCCAAGCAGCCCCTACGTTCCCACAGCTGTCCCCTTCAGGTGCTGCGTCCAGTAGACGTGTCTTATTCACGTCTCTTAGACGTGTCTTATTACTCCCGTTTGCGCCGCCCTTGAGGGGCGTTCGTAGCAGCGGTTCTCAAAATCTGGCCCCTGGACCAGCAGCGGCCACCACCCCAGGAACTCTCTCCACCCCCAGCCGGAATCCGATCAGCACTCCGGGGTGGGAGCTGGTAACAGGCGTGCAGGTGCTTCAGGGGCGTGCATGAGCTGATGTACAAAGTGCTTTCACCTCCGGGAAATCTCGTTGAGCTCCCTGCCCGCAGCTCTGTGCCCGAGGACCACAGGCGCCGGTGGTGAGGCTCTTACCAGTAAACGGGAAATGGTGTGTATCGTTGGCCGCCTTTATTTTTACAAATGGGAGCAAGGACACGATGGTATATAAGCGTACGGCCGCACGCTTCTAAAAATGAGAGGAGCGGCGCCTGCGGGGCTCAGTCGGTGAAGGGTCTGCCTTCTGCTCATGCTCCCGGAGTCCTGGAATCGGGTTCCCTGCTCAGTGGGAGTCTGTTTCTCCCTCTGCCTGCCGCTCACCCCCAGGTTGCTCTCTCTTTCTTGCTCTCTCTTTCAAATAACGAAAATCTTAAAAAAAAAAAAGATAAGGCAAAACTGAAAAATCAGGCTACCTCTAGGGAGAGAAGGCCCACAGGGGACAGGGTGAGGGGGCAGATAGAATAAGCCAGACTTCGCTGAATGTGCCTTATCTTGTAGACTTGACTTGGGAAGCAAGTATCAAATGAAAAACAAATCTGGCTTTAGTGAGGACAAGGTTTTATTCGGAGAAGCTATCATAGCAGGGGGCAGAGATACCGCAGCCTCGAGGACGCTCTGACCCTCAGCTCTGCAGGGCCTCAGGGTCAGGCCCAAATGAGTCTGCTTTATGGTGAGGAGGGAACAAGGCTCCTCACATCCCCCTTCCCCACACCCAGATATTTCTAGAAGAGAATGCCTTACCCTGAGGCCAACCTATTCTCAGAAGGGGCTGTGTGTTGTCTGGGGCTGAAGATGGGCCAAAGTTTAGGGTCTTGGAGCAAGGAGAGAAACTGAACCAAAGTTTGGGTAGCAAGCACTTTGTTTGGAAGGGTCAGTGGGGATTGGCGGGTCAGCTAATCATTTATGAGGCAAAGGATGGGAATTCGGAGGGCCTGTGTCGGGCCTGGCCATAGATAAACAAGTGGGGGGAGGGGCATCCCTGGGCTTCTCTAAGTCTGCAAGGGGAAGGGTGGTTTTTTGCTATTTTCCCCCGAACACAAACTGGTGAGTGGGACTCCTTTAACCATCTCTGTTCTCCAGGAGCACAGGGCTCAAGTAAAATTCAACACTGTCCTATTTAGAAAGGTCTAGAGAACAGATTATTTTGAAAACAAATAATGTGAAAGCTTCAAGTCCTGTCACCCAAAGAAGTGATGGGGTTGATGCCAGGAACACAAGTTTAGTTTAACAATCAAAAATGTATCCATGGGGGCACCTGGGTGGCTCAGTCGTTAAGCGTCTGCTTTCGGCTCGGGTCATGATCCCAGGGTCCTGGGTTCGAGCCCCTGCATTGGGCTCGTTGCTTGCCGGGAAGCTTGCTTCTCCCTCTCCCACTCACCCTGCTTGTGTTCCCTCTCTCACTGTATCTCTGTCAAATAAAAAAAACTTAAAATTATTCATGTAATTTGACACATTAACAGAACAAAGAACAATCCTACGATCATCTCAAAACATGCAGAAAAAGCGCTTGAGGAGGGAAAAAAAAACCTGAGCACTCATTCATGATAAAAACTCTCAGAAAATTTTAGAAGGGAATTTACTTAACCTGGTAAAGCATCTACAAAAACCCTACAGCTAACATATTTCGGAGTGAAATTCTGAATACATTCTCCCTAAAAAGCAGGAAAACAAGGACTTCTAATACCATATTAGAGGTTCTAACCAATGTATTAAGGGAAAGGGTTTGAAAGACCTAAAGATTGGGGAAAAAATAAACCGTCTATTTGGAAACAACAGAATTGTATGCAAAAGAAATCAAAGGGATCTAGCGAAAACAAAAACCAACACACGCACACAGGAAATCTGATAAATTCGGCCGGGCCTCAGGACACAAAGTCAATGTATAGAAATCAATTGTACACCTCTGTATTAGTAACAAACAAAATGAAATTTAAAAACAGCATCAAGAACCATAAAATACCTAGGGATAAACTTAACAAAAAATGTAAAGTACTTCTACGCTAAAACTAAAAAAACTGAAAGAAATGAAAGCTACCAATATGCCATGCTCGTGAATTGGGAGGCTCCCTACTGTAAAGATAACCATTTCCCCATTTTAACTATAGATACCAGGCAATTCTAATCAAAACCCCAGCAGGATTAGCGTTGCCATTCTTTCTGGGCATCCCTTATTTCCTCGTACAAAATGATCTCTAACCTCCTTTTGCTAAGTCAGCCCCTTTGAGCAGAATGGGCACCCGTATCTGGAGTATTCGCGTCCACACTGGGTGTGGATTCCTGAGGAGGGTCTGGGGAAGCTGTCCGCACAGGTGGGGACTGAAGTTAATTTCCACACAAGTATTATTCCACTGTTTATACCATAACGTGTTTCAAAGTAAATTACAAGACAACACTGGGAGGGCGGGGGAGGCTAAACCCCAGACCCCCAATATTATGGAGCTTATCTAAATCTGGAAAAAACTGAACTTGACTTTTGCCCAAACTTGGAAGTAGAGGTCTTCAAAGCAAATCGATTTTTCAGCTACTGGGAGAAAATACACGAAGAATGAAATCTTGCCATTTGCAGCCACATGGATGGCGCTAGAGTGTATTATGCTAAGAGAAAGACAAATACTATAAGATCTCACTACATGTGGAATTTAAGAAAGAAAACAGGTGAACAAAGGGAAAAGAGGTAAACCAAGAAACAGACTCCTATAGAGAACTGTTGGTGACCAGAGGGGAGGTGGATGGGGGGATGGGTGAAATAGGTGATGGAGATTAAGGAGGCAACTTGTGATGAGCACCAGGTGTTGTATGAAAGTGTTGAATCAACATATCGTACACCTGAAACTAATATTACTCTGTATGGGGGCGCCTGGGTGGCTCAGTGGGTTGGGCCTCTGCCTTCGGCTTGGATCGTGATCTCGGGGTCCTGGGATCGAGCCCCATATCGGGCTCTCTGCTCAGCGGGGAGCCTGCTTTCCTCTCTCTCTCTGCCTGCCTCTCTGCCTACTTGTGATCTCTCGCTAATAAATAAAATCTTTAAATTTATTTACAGCGTAATATTTTTTTAAATAGGTTTTAGTCCACCCATATTTTTTTAAAACTTATTAGCTCTCTTCTGTTTCATTTGTTCTTGGCTTCTCTTTTCCTCCTCTTCTGCCTCCTGTGGGTCTGAGTGAGCATGTTTTATGATTTCATGTAACTCCTCTATTGGATTATTTATGCCTCTTTTCAAAGACGGGTGGGGGCTGGGTGTGTCTGACCGGGGGGGGGGGGGCCCTTCCACTAGATGCGCCAGCAGGAAGGGGAATGCTTTTCTTCTCCCCAAACCTGCCTTCTAATTCATTCTCAAAAAGGCAGCCAAGGCAAAACTTCTCTAATGGGCTTTTCCCCTATAATGTGTCACGAATAAGCATCTCCCCCCACCCCCAAGGGTTTGCCTCCAAGTGGAGTGTGATCTCCAACAGAGAGAATGGGAGGGAGAGGAATGCTGGAGACAAACTGACTAGCAAGTTAATCAAAAACTAGTTAAGGAGAGACCAGCTTCCTCGTTTCTGCCAGTCCGCGTAACCAGCGGGGCCGGGGAAGAGCGGCTCGGCGTCCTTAGTTGGACGCCCGGTCAGGAGCCGGGAGTCTGGACAGATGATTCTAATTTCGCATTTGCAAAAGGTCCCCTTTCCAGATAGAGATTCGGTGGCCCTGGGTCTGAGGCTCGCTCTCTGGGACGTGGGAGATGGTCCGCAATCCATGACTAGTCCTGCACCTGAAGTCTAGGAGAAGTTCTGGAGGCTTCCATGGAGGGGATTTGGTGAAAACCCACTGGGGTGGTGGTGCCGATGCTGCCCCCCACCCCCACCCCAGGGCAGAGAATGTTCTGAGGAACTCGGGACCCTGTCTAGCTGCTAAGTTCTTGAACCGCACTAGCGGGCAAAAGTGGCCAGTTGGAAAACCAGACCAACCTTCTGGGTGACTGAATATTCGGGAAGTGTGTGGGAGAGGTAGGTCGGCTCTGGAGCTGCTCCCAGCAAAGGACCAACCTTGAGACAAGGCTGGGATCGGGGATGTGTCCTTGGGGAAGCGCCTGGGATGGGCTGACTGGGCATCTTTGGGTCACGGGCACGTGTGCTAGGCCCAGTATCAAGCTGGGCCCCCCACCCTGTGACGTAATTTCCGTGTCCCACCTTCAGACGCAGACCTGCTACAGACGCAGGGCCTCCTGCTGGGGAGGAGCGGAGACTGAGAGCCTGGGGCCTTCCTCACCAGGCCCCTCGGCAGGGTTCGGGTGGTTTTGGAGAGGAGGCAGGAGCCCGTGGCAGAGGGGCCCGGGCCCAGACGTGGGCGAGCGAGCCGGGGAGGGGTCTCACGCGTGAAGCACCTGCTCTGTGGCCGACCACCCCTGGGCTTTTCTCCGTATACGGCGAGAAGGTGAGCTTCCGAGAGGGGCCGAGGGCTACAGAGAGAATGCTCATTCCAGAGCACGCGCTGATCATCTCCCCCTGGGCAAAACCCTCTAGCTCCCCGTTACCGCCTCTCGCCACTCAGTCCCCAGCCTTTGCACGTGCTGTGCCCCGGCTTGCACCGCCCTCTGATGGACTCCTACTTGCCATTCGGGTCCTCATTCGGGAGCGATACTTGCCTGCCGGGGTCGGCTGCCCTCCCCACGTGCTTTTACCCACACGGTGTTGAACTCAGTGGTTGATAAGCCTCTCTCCCCCATTGAGCTCCCCCAGAGAGCTCCCCCTCTCTCCCCCTTGAGTGTGGCGGGCAGGACAGGGGTCCCCGTGTGGCCAGGTGGAGTTAAGGCTGGGATGGAATTAAGGTTGCTAATCAGCTAACCTTAAAATAGGGAAGCTGTTCTGAATCACCAGGGGTGAGGAGGTGGGCAACAGAATCTCAAGGGTCCTTAAGAGTGGAAGAGGAGGGACACCTGGGTGGCTCAGTCAGTTAAGCATCTGCCTTCAGCCCCGGTCACAATCCCAGGGTCCTGGGATCGAGCCCCACGTTGCACTCCCTGCTCAGAAGGGAGCCTGCTTCTCCCTCTCTCTCTGCCGTGTCCCCTGCTTGTGCTCTCTCTCTCAAATAAATGAATAGAATCTTAAAAAAGTGAGAGGAGAGGGGCGCCTGTGTGGCTCAGTCGGTTGAGTGTCCGACTCTAGGTTTCAGCTCAGGTCACAATCTCCGGGTCATGGGATCAAGTCCTGCTTCCGGCTCTGTGCTCAGTGGGGAGTCTGCATGAGATTCTCTCCCCTCCGCCCGCCCTGCCCCCACCCACGCATGCGCTTTCTCTCTCTCTCTCTCTCTCTCTCTCTCAAATAAATCTTTAAAAAAAGCATGGAAGAGAAGGCAGAACAGTCAGTGTCAGAGTGCTGTGAGGAACACGTGACTGGCCATTTCTGGCCTTGGAGATAGAGGAAGGGGCCCCAAGCCAAGGAATGCCGGCGGCCTTTAGAAGCGAGAAGAGGCCCGAAAACAGATTCTCCTCTAGGATCCCCAGAAGGGACGTAACTGGGCCGACACCAGATGTTAGCCCAGTGACACCCATGCCAGCTTCTGAGCTCCAGAACCGAATGCATATCGTTTCAAGCCACTAAGCCTGTGTAAGGATCCGTAGGAAACTACCACAGGGAGAGTGATGCAGGAGGATGGCAGAGCCACCATCCCATGGGCATCTCTAGCCTCTGTGGCATCAGCAGCAGCCGTCATCCCTGACTCCCCGGGGGAGCGGTGCTAGGGGACATCGGCATGGCTGGGTCACCGGGCTCTGGGCGAGGTCAGACTGCCTCCAACTCCCCGGGCCCCCGACCAGCCGTCACGGCACCTCCAGAGCTTCACCTGGGTCTTAAGACTGTCCTGGGGGTGCCTGGTGGAGGCGGCTTCCTGGGTCCCTTAGAGACCCCTGGGTTGGGCCTCCTGGCCTCAGGGCTCCTGACGGCTGCCAGCTGCACTCCGAAATAGCCCAGCAAGTTCTATCCGAAAAAATCTATTCATCTTTGCACAACTCCCTATGGGAGGATCTTCTGATGTCTTGGGCTCCTTTTGGACCAGTGCCTTTCCCTAAACACCTGGGGATCGGGGTGCATTCCCAGAGCCCTAGAAGTCCCTCATGCAATGTCTTGGGAGGGAGGAGGACAAGAGAACTAACCACAGAGCCGAAGGGAGAGGTCTCTGGGGCTCCTGAGCCCTCCCCCAAACTTCAGCGTGGACCAGAGAGGGCAGCGATGGCTTCAAGCTCAGGCTGTTGTACGAGCCCTCCTGAGAATGGTGTTCATTGGCTTAATTATCACATAATCACAGACAATGAAATTCAATTGTAAGTGTACAATGCAGTGAGTTTCAATAAACGGATACAGTCGCACATCTACCAGACAAGATACAAGGACGTTTCGCTCACCGACCAGGACGAGATCCCCCGTGTTGCTTTGCTGTCAAGGGTCTCCCGTCCCCCCATGCTTCCCACCTGCTATCTGGGAGCTGGGTAGGTAGAAGTGAATGGAGAAGCCCAGATGAAGGACTGGAATCCAGTGGGATCTCCTAATATGAAGCTTATTTTCCTTTATGGTTTTCATTCCTATTATTATTTTAAAAATATTTTATCAACGTGCTCCAGGCTGGTATATGTCCCAGAGCGCCATGAGTATCGGCAGCTTCCAACTGACCTTCCCCACGTGCCAGGGACTCCTGACCGTCCTAGCAAACCGCTCTCGGCTTCTGCCCTCCAGGATGAGACCCTAAACGTGTGTTGTTTGAAGCTCCTAAGTTTGTGGTAATTTGTTACAGCAGAAATAGGGAACAAATGCCGCCCTTGACATCAATATGGTCCTTATATGAATAGTGTCTTACATTCTTATTGTGCCTTACTCTATACCAAGCCCATTTACCTCTTTGTCTCCCCAATTAGGTTACAAATTTCTTAAGGGTATGAATTGCTTTTTTACTTTTGCACCCCAGTTGTACCTAATGTTGCTTCAGGAACTTAGGAAATGAGCAAAGGAAGGAAAAGAGTAGCCGTTTATTCCGTATACGTAGCATCCCAGGCACTATCCGAAGCATTTTCTATACTTTATCTCATTCAGTTTTCACACTCCTTTAAGAAAAAAAAAAATTTCACAAGTTCAACACTTTATAAGTCCTCACGTTTCCCTTGTTTATTTCCCTTTGGCTTTGCGGGTCGTCAGTAAAGTTCCATTTTGAAAACCCCTGCCGGTGTCCTTTAAGCCAAGGGAAACTGAGATGGGAACCACTCTGCCCACGCTTGGCCAGAGAGAAGACAGAGCGGGGCCCGGCACGGGGCCGAGGCTGGGGCTCTGGGCCAAGGTCGCTGGTGTGAGACCCGGCCCTGCAACCCTCTGGCTCCGGGACGTTGGGCAGGTCACTTACGGTCCCTACATCTAAATCTCTTCCTCTTCAAACCCAGACAACATTCCCTCTGCAAACGTTTACTGAGCTCCTCCTGCTGGCTATAGAGATGCAACAATGAATGAAAGAGGAGAAAGTCCCAGCATTAAGGGACTTTTACCTTCCAGACAGGGTACAGAAACTAAGACTCAGAAATAAATGCAAAGTCTGTTTGTCATGTGCTCAGGAGACAACAAAGCAGGGGAAGCAGTGCCCTTTATAAGTGTACGGTTACATCGTCGTGTGTCTGCTATCGTGGACTACTACTCAGCAGGCGAGAGGGAGGGTGTGTGGAGACTCACAACCTGGGTGGACCTCATTCTCTAATGATAGAGATGGAGACAGCTTGGGCGGGGGGGCGGCTGTCGCACGAGAGAGAGCTGGGTGATGATGGAAGGGTTCCCTACCTTGGTAGCAATGGCGGTTACGCAAACCTACACACGTGTAAAAATGGCGTAAACTATACGCACACATCAGACCAATGTCGGTTTCCTAGCTTTGCTGCTGTCCTGCCATGACGTGAGAGGCAACCATCGGGGGAAACTGAGGAAAGGCTGCAAGAGACCCCTCCATGCTGTCTTTACCACTTGCCGTGACTCAATTATTTCAGAATTCAAAGTTTTTATTAAATCTGTAGGAAAATGTAAACTAAAGGAGGGCAGAAGTATGGGCATTCCTCAGGAGCCAATGTGGAAATTTCGGGTAGGACATACGAACCCCCAACTACCGCAGAGGGCTGGTAGGTGGTTTCAGTGAGGTAGAACATGAATCCGGAATGCTGCACATAGTAGATGCTAGCTTATTATTAGAGAATGTAGTGTGTTATGTATTAAAAACTGTTCTTGGAGCGCCTGGGTGGCTCAGTCGGTGAGGTGTCTGCCTTCGGCCCAGGTCATGGTCCTGGGATGGAGCCCAGCATTGGGGTCCCAGCTCAGTGGGGAGCCTGCTTCTCCCTCTGCCCCCCATCCCATTCATGTGCTCGCTCTCTGAAATCTTTTTAAAAATTCTTTAAAAATTAAATAAGCTATTCGTGTGTGTGTATGTGTGAGACAATATCTCTGTGGTCATGTTTCTTTTAAAAGTCCCTAACATGGGGCGCCTGGGTGGTTCAGTGGGTTAAAGCCTCTGCCTTCGGCTCAGGTCACGATCTCAGGGTCCTGGGATCGAGCCCCACATCGGGCTCTCTGCTCAGCGGGGAGCCTGCTTCCCCCTCTCTCTCTGCCTGCCTCTCTGCCTACTTGTGATCTCTCTCTCTGTCAAATAAAATCTTAAAAAAAAAAAAAAAAAGACATTTAAAAATTCCTAACGTTTGGAGCTGCACACTGAAATCTTTACCGATGACATAATATGTGATCTGTGATTTCAAAATAAAGACCAAAGTGGCTGGAGGGTGGATGCGCGGGGCTGGGGTTTGGGGCTGGGCTGGGAAGACAGGGGCGACGTCCCTTGAATTCCGTCACGAGGTCGCAGCAGCCTCCCTTCCCAGACTGGATCCAAGCACAGCGGTGATCCATGTCTCTCGCACGTCCCCGAGGTCAAGACCGGGCTCTTCTCTCTGGCTGCCGGTTGTTACGGAGGTGTGGTGTCTTGCTATCCCGGTGGACCCACATGTTTGGGGGGGGATCTGTAGGAGTAGATCAGAAAGGGCCCCTCTTTCTCCTTTTCCAGCGGAGGCCATTTCCTGTTTTGCTCTTTGGAACTTGTAGGTTTCATCCCTGTTTTTGGTTTTAACGATCTATTCCCTAGGAAGCCGGGCCGTGAGAGGAGGCAGTAGGTGTGGTTTCCCCGAACTTGTTCCAGCAACAGAACCTTTCACCCTCAAATCCTTAGGTGTCATCCAAACACTGGAAACAGACAACCTTTCAACATTCTTGCAGTGTGATCTTGGGGAAAGTGCTTCCTCTGGGCTCCGGTGTCTTTTGCAAAGCCCCTTTATAGCTTGGTTCCAGCTCTAGAGACCTGCTCAGCTTCAAGAGGTGGGCCGGCTAGGAGGTCCTCACTGTCTTGGAGCGAGAAAACCAGCACAGAGGGTGTGCTGTTCGCACCGAGCCGCACGGCGGGTGATGATGGAGACACTTTCCTCCCTGTGTCCTCCGCTGTGCCTGCCCCACGGAAGGTGGGTGGGTGGTCTTGTCCTTGGGGCCCCAGATGGCGATCCCAGTGACATGCGGGTGTCCTGGCTCAAGGCAGGCAGAGCCCGACAGCCCCCACGTGGAGAGAACCACCTGGCTTCAGACTTGTCTGCCCACTGACCACCCGGGGGACATTCACAGCACCCGAACCAAGCGTCTTAGAAAAAAGGGGGTCTCCACTTCCTTCAGGCCTCTAAGGAACAGTGGCCTGTGTGAGGGGTCTTAATAAAGATAAGGGTAACCATACTTAGGGGGTCATGCACCATACTTCGTGCATTTCTTCTCCCAACTACCCATCTCCCTATCAATCATTATGATTATTATCTCTTTCATAGATGGGGACACTGAGATGTGGAGAGGGAAAAAAATCTACCCGAAATCAGCCAGCCAGGACTCAGAACCAATCTGTCTGATTCCATGGGCCTCACTATTTCTTTTTTTTTCCTTCTTTCTTGTCTTGTTTCGTTTTATGTTTTTGTAAAAACTATCCCTTTTACCAGTGGAAGAGAGTTTTTGTTTCTTGTGAAGCTCTCTGGAGATACTCTCTGCATATATATATATATATTATATATATATATATATATATTAATATATATATATTCCTTTCCGTCTTACTCCAGATGAGGTCCATATAGACTGCTCGCCACCGGGCCTTTCTCACGTAGCCATGCGTCATGAAGTCGGGTCTGCCCCAGTGCACCTCGATTTGCCGCTGCACATTTTATCTGTGGTGTTTGTAAGTGTGGCCACATCCATTCCTTCAATTCTTCTCCTATAAATGATCACTTAGGTGGGTTCCAGAGCTTTCTTACCCCAAACACCACTAATGCCAGCGCCCACACTCCCTGCACCGCAGAGGCCTCTTGTCAAACAAAAGGGCCACCTCCTCTCCCTGGGCCCAGGGCCTGACAGTCCTCCTGGTCCTGAGACCAGAGCCTCTCCCGACCACTCTTTCCATTTTGTAACATCAGGTCACTTGCCTTATGTTCCCTCTGCAGAGGGCTGGTGCTGCCCCAGGACGGAGCAGATGGCCATCCGTTCTCCAGGGTCAGTGCTGCCCCTCCTGGGAGGCGGCCCGTGGATGGCTCGGGGACTCTGCAGCGGGAGGCAGCGAGCCTAGGGCCTGAGACGGGAGCCGCCTGGGCACAAAGCAACGGCAGGACGACGAGACCACAGGCAGGTTGGCAAGTCACCCCAAGCCCCGAAGGGCCCCCCTCGCCCTAACCAAATCAAACTAAGCACTCACTGAAGCTCTGTTTCCCTCTAGTCCTACAAAGCTTGAGAAGCAGGAAGGGGAAGAGGATAGGAGCATCTTTGTCAGTGTGGAGCTAAGGAGCGTGCACCTTGGGGGTAGAGAGAACTGGCTTGGAGTGCCGGCTCTGGAGCACACCGGCGACACGACCTGGAATTGGTTACCCACTCCAGGCCTCAGTTTTATCAGCTGTAAAATGGGAGTAAGAATACCAACCTCATGAGTTGCTATGACAAAGCGTAGAAAGCATTTATCACGGTGCCCAGCGCCAAGGAAGTACTCGATACTTTTAGTACTGCTGTGGTTTGGCTTCTCAAGGTGGAAAAAGCTGGGTGAAGATAAGATTTCAGGAGATGGTCAGCCTCGGCCCAGTGCCGCGGGGCCAGGGGCGAACATCGAGGTGTGGAGGCGGTGCGGGCGCTGGACTGTTGCGGGCCTGCCTCAGGCAGCCGTTGGCCATGAGGGTCGGGAGGGAGAGCTGCAAGGCTCCCAGGCACCCCCGGATGAGCCTGTGGGGGCACCCCCTTCCCGAGGAGATACACCTGTGAGTCCTCATGGGCCAAGATCTGCAGCACCGGAGGTGGAGGGGCGGCCACCAACAGCATCGGCGACGTTGCCATCATCCCCCGAGCGCTGTGTGGAGGGAGACTGTGAGGCTGAACAGTGGCTCTGTGGGAAAGAATGGCTCGATTGATTAGTAATGTCTGCAGGGGGCACAGGAGGGGAAGTTACCATATTTGCTCCTGAACCTGAGGGCCACCCCACACTTTCCAGCTCTCTCTCTCAAATTCTAGAACCAGCCACTTGCTTACTCACCACATAGTGACTGGGGAGCACTGAGTATGAAGTACTGGACCCCGCAGGCCTTGTGGGAGCTGACTGGCCAGGAGAGCAGAGAGAAAGTGCCAGATCACACGGGAATAAGAGGCAAACCCAATCCGTCCCCAACAGCCATTCGATAAGGTCAGTCAGGAAGGGCTGTGTTTTCCAGCAATACAAAACCTTCCCACATCCAAACGTAAACAATCAAGTCCTAGGTTTTGCTCATTTCCTCTGAATATATGTTCAACTCTCTCGGCCTCTCCCGTTGTTCTCCAGGTGGTTGGCGTACCACACGTTTGGTAGGAGGTCTGGCTTTGGATGCAGAGAGAGGTGGGATGGGGGGGGGAGGGCTGCCACTTCCTAGCTGTATGACCTTGGGCAGGTTACTTAAACTCTGAGTCTGTCCTCGTCTGTTAAACTGGCCCCACATCAGCAGCTGCCCCGCACGGCCGATGTCACCCGTGCTGAGGTAGGAATCGTCCAGCCCCGGGGACCGTGCTTGGCAAGGAAGATGTGTCCCGAGGGAGGAAGTGTGTTGCAGCCGGGGGGGAGGGGCTCCCAGCTCACTGAGGAGAGTACAGGAGGAAGAGAGGCGGGTGGGATGGCCCCCAGGGCCTGGGAGACGGAGACCACCTCGGCTAAGGGCTTGTCTCTTCCCCTTTGCTGGCAGTCACGTGTCCACTAGCGAGCGCCCCTGGGATTGACGAGCCCAGTCCCCAGCTGGCCATGATCTTCATCGCTCAGCAGTCAGCTGGGTCTCTATGCCTCTGTTTCCTCTGTGCTGACAGGCTCCCAAACCCCAGGGGACGTTCTCCGGGTAATCCCAGACCGGCAGGGGGCTTCGAGGACCCCGCAGGGCCTGGTGGGTCACACACCCCCGCTGACCCAGTGAGAGGGACTAGGGTGGCGGCCCAGATTTGCTTCCCTCTGGCGAGCACCGAGGAGTGGGGGAGAGGGAGTGATTGTGGTGGGGGGCGTGCAGCTGGGCTCCCCTGAGCCTCTAAGTGCTCTACTCGCCTCCCAGGGAACCCTCGGGGGAAGGGTGGCTTTGTTCATTCTCCAAACTGCCTCCAGCCTCCAGGGGACATTCCAGGGTCAGTGACTCCAGAGACACCCCCCCACCGGTCCCCCTGCCAGCTGCCGGAAGAGCCACTGTGGAGAGGGGCAGGCCCCTCCTCCCTCCTGCCGTCTGTCTGTCCTGCTCTCCTTGTCTCTGGGTCCATCTCTGTCTCTGCTCCTTTCTCTCGTGTCTGAGTGGTTCTTCGGACTGTGTCCCTGGCTCGGTTCTCCATCTCTGTCGCTGCCTGTCTCTGGGCCCATCTCCCAAGGTCCCTGTGTGTCTGTCTCTCTCGTCCGTGCTCTCCTCCCGCCCTGCCTCGCCTCAGCCAGCCCCTCACGCCTAGGTTTTTCTCTCTCTGAAAGGAAGCCCATTCCCTGTGGTTTCGGGAAGGTGGGGTTTGGGGACTCAGGCCAGGCCCCCAGAAGCCAAGCAGGGAAGCAGTCAGCAGCCCCCCCCAAAACAGCGGCTTTGGCCACCACTCCATCTGGTCTATTGAACTTACTTCTTTCTACCACATCCCACATGGAGAAACTACCAAGCCGTGCGTCCTCTCCCCCAGGGTCCTTCCCTCCGAGGCACTTTGTCATCCAAGAGCTGCTTGTCGCCGGAGCAGGGAAGGCTGAAGCAGCCTGATCCCACCGGCAGGGTGGAGAGTGGCGAGCCGGGCTTTCTGGGTGTTTCCTGCAGGCCGTCCAGCGCACCTCGGTGTGGAATCGGCCAAGTTTGCCACGCGCCGGGCTAGAATGGCATCATAATGTGCTGAAAATGCCCTGGGCCGGGAGGTGGAGTTGACAGGAGACCCTCGTCGTCTGCAGGAACACGTCTGACATCCCAGCTTTCACTGGGAATGGGGACAGAGGTGACGCCCGGCAGGATGTGCTGCTGGGCCCTGGGGCCCCGGCTGACGGCACAGCTGGCCTCAGATTCAGTGGGCAGGATCGGGTCACGTCCATTGCCTCTGCGCTGCCCCCCGGGTATCTGGCGCCACCTGGCACAGTGGCCCTGGGCCCCGGGCACCTGTCAGCAGCTGGCCGAGATCGTCCAAGTTCACTCCCTTGCAATGTCCAGGCCTCCGGCTGTCCAGCCACATTCTAACTGGAAGGAGGCACCGAGCTAACCAAGTGCCCTCTGCCAACCTCCTCACCACCTAGCTTTGGATCCCAGAGCCGTCTTTATGCCAGTCGCACAAAAGCGAGTCCAAACCAGCAATAAAAGGGTGATGGACTCTGGATTTTTACGCCAGGCTTCTGGTGGTTCAGGGAGCTCCTTCTGTGCAGCCCGGCCTGGGGCGAGGCCTGAGCATCTGGGCCGAGTCACTGGCCCAGCTACAAAGGCCACCCTTCCCAGTAGCCCGGGCCTCCCTGGGGATGCCAAAAACAACAAGTGGGTTTGAGGCTGGAAAGCGTAGTTCGGGGATTTCACTTGTGTTTTTGTAAATGATACCCGAGTATTCAGCCGAGTGAGTGGGAAAAGCTTAGGTGATTTGAACATGACGGAGCAAGCTAGGGCGAGGCGGTGGGGAGGCTGGTGGGCTCGGTGCCTCTCGGGGCCAGGCTGAGGGCGGAGCTTTCAGAAAGGGCCTTGTCCTCTCAGCCGCTGGCCGGGAAGTTGGGGGTTGGGGCCCTTTCTCGAGGACTGGGAGGGGTCCGGGACATCACACCTCCCTGCAACCTAACTTGTGGAAATTCTGAAAAGCTGAAGGAGTGAGTTCTAAGAATAATCTTTTTATTTTCTAAAGAAGAATCCATGTGAACTTTATCTCCACCTTCCTAAATCTGCTGCACAGGTGTTTCTCTGTTCCTGTCCCCAGCATTCACATGACCCACTGCCTGGGCCGGAGGTCCCCGTGAGCCAGTTTTCTCCTATCCGCCCCCTGCCCAGCAGAGGGTGTGTTTCTGGTCCTACAGACAAACCCGCACTGGCCCCAGGAATTAGACAGACAGGCGGCAGCTGGATCCGCGACACTATCTGTGATAGAGTCCTCCTGTGCCCGGGAGCACTCAGCGGTGTGCCAATAAAGGTTCGACAACAGGCTCTTAGGGGAAGGGAGCCCCGAGTGCCGCACTGGCCATTCCTGGGGTTGTGTCCCCATCACGGCTGATGGCGCGCTACCGACGTGACGTCACTGAATGGGGCTGTCGGAAGAGATGCACGTGGCTGGCTCTCCCGAGGGCATTTGCTGCCTGCAGACATCACATGGGCCATCGTTGTGGGGAGGACGCAAATGGCCTCATGGCCCGGAAGTCCCTCCGAGTGTCTCTTCTGTCTAATCCAGCCCCCAGGGGTTTGGAGACACTTTCCCCTCGGCGGGTTTTACCCTTTCCCCTTGATTCCTGTTCCACCTTAGCTGCCCCCCCTCCCCCAGAGGGGACAGACCAGAGGGTCAACAACCCTTATCAGTCTGGGGACGGCAGCCAGCCGGAATAACATGCCTTTATTTGTTTAAAAGCAGAACTGTAAGCCAAACCAAAGAAATGTATTGTTTTTCTCCAGATACGTAAACGAAAATATATTCTCGTTGCTGCAAGTGAAGAGTGAGGGGAGAGGAAATGGGCAGTGGCCACTGAAGAAACAGACCCCCCTCCTCCCCCCACTGAAATGTCGAGGGTGGTGTTGGCTCAAGGGGCCCCAGCCCCAGAAGGTCTTGGCCTCTCGCTGTGCAGCTTATGGTTCATGGGATGGGGATGGCCTCGGGAAAGGAGGAGGGAGGCATATCTGGGCTGAAGCACGTCAACTCTGAGCCCTAGGAGGGGGCAGGGCGGAAGGGAATAGATGTATGCAGGGTCAAGGCTCAGGGACAAGGACCCTGACACCATCTGAGAGCCTCTGAGTACAAGGAGGTCACATGACTTAATATAGACCTTCAATTCCACTGACCCAAGAGTGAGAAATGACCATTTTAACCACCGAGGCAATCCCACACCCCACGCCATGCAGGGAGCGTCTCCCCCCGAGTAAGAACAAGGGATGCGTGGGTCTGATCGGCTTGTCCCCCTGCCCCACTGGGCGAGGTCCTCTTGCCCCTGCATGTAACTCCAGCGTGTAAGGCGGCCTGTTTTTCGCCAGGCCTGGGCCCTCCTGCAAGGCCGACCACCTGGCTGGGCGCTGACCTCAGACCGGGGAGTCTGTCCCACCTCGCGGGAAGCGTGACCTGCTGGTCTTCAACTCCCTGCCTTCTCGGGGCTTCCACGGGAAATTCTGACCAAGCACGGCTTTCACCGGACACAAAGGAGCAGGGAGATGGGGACAATGAGGCTCATGGAACCGAAGGCAGGTGGACTTGGGGGTCTACTGGGTCTTGGGAACTTGAGAGAATAAAGCTCCATCCCCACGGACCTCGCCTTGTCCGTAGGAGGCTGGGCAACTCTGGCAGCCGGTAGGCCTTGGAGATTCTGGATGAATCTTGGGCATTTCCAGGGGTGGTCCCCCCTCCCCCTCCCCCTCACTGAGGCCTTAGCCCCTCCCCACTTTACGGCCTTACTTAAGCCTCTGGTGAAATGGGGAATAAAGATCCCCCTAGAAAATTTGGGGACCCTGAATTAGATGTCCACCACTCCCCCCGAAAGATGAGACGCTTTGGGGCGATGTTCCAATAGTGACTCTCCTCCTGCCTCCGGAGCCCGAGCCCAGGATGCTTGGCTTCTTCCCAAGCAAATGCTTCTGCAGGGCACCCTGGCCTTCGCTGCCCGGGCTCTGCCCCTTCCCTGCCACGTACTCGGCTCCCTATGGGGGACTGGAGGAAGTCGAAAGGGATGACCCACAAGTGTCCACCCAGTGCCTAGTGTAAAAGACGTGCCCAAGATCTTTGAGCAGATGAATGATTTTAAGGCACACGATTGAACCTTGACCAATCAGAATTCCGAAGGCTTCTTGTCGGATTCGCAGCCGCGACTGTGGCCGAGCAGGGGATAGGGAAGTTGCTGCAGTGAAGAGGGAGAAGGAGCAGGCTCAGCGGCTGCAGAGGGGCAGGTGCCGGGCACTGCCGGCCGGCCACTTACCACGGGGGCCACGTGGCTCCTCGTCTGTGGGCTGGGGCTGACCCCCGCCCCTCCACCGGCCTGGCAGCCTGCACTTCATGTCAGTGGAGATGATGTAGGTGTGAGCTGGAAAGATCTGCATACACTTAGGGGATATAAACTTATTAAGGAATGAAGAGAGAAACCCTAGAAAGAACTCCGACATTTCCATTTAGAATTTTAAATAATTCACTCTGGGAATGTTAATTGCATAGAAAAAGAGCCCCCGATCCCCCCCACCCCCAATGAGATTGGGGGGAAATGGCCTTATGTGCTAGGGAATGGGAAGGAGAAAAATACGAGGTAGCATCACTCAATAGCCCTGGAAAACTGTGCCAACTCCATTAAGTTAAATCTCCCCCGACCCTAAGTGATGCCTTGAAGATCCATTATTTGCACTCCTTTCCTCCTACCCCGTGGGGGGAGCTCAAGAGCTGGGCCTGGCTTCTTCCTCTCTGGGTCCCACACACCCCAGAGCTCGGGGACTGTCCCATGAGACATGCTTACCCAGTGCTGGGCTCGAGAGAACAGGGGAGTGAGAGGCAGTCCCGAGGCCACCAAACTCAGTCTCTCGGCTGGAGCAAGACCCAGGCTCTGTTGGCGGAGATGCGACTTTCCTGTCTTTTCCCATTTTCTTCTCTGAGTGGCCTCTGCCAGAGATGAGCTAGAAGGCTTGTCCTAACACAAGGGTCTTTGGGTTATGTGGGGGGACAGGGGTGGGCCATTCAGGAGTGTTCATTTTAATATGCTTCCCAGATGTTTCTGAAGCAACACAGACTTAGGAAGCTCAGCTCTAGGTTAGAAGGTGGTGTTTCTGTTCATTTGGTTGAGACACACCTGTCCTTGTTCACGTAGCCTTGAAACAGCTGGCACCCCTTGCAGAGGAAGTTACCAGAGACCGTATTCACCCCAGAGTCCCCAGATGCCACGGCAAACCAACAGGAGTACCCTAGAACGTTCTAAATTTTCAAGGGAAATACAGTGACAGTAGACGTTGTGATTAGCTCGTTAGCTCACAATTCCAACATTAGATCGTGCTCCATTCCTCTCCGTGGAGTCCTATCTTTGCAAACCTGGGTTTTTTGGTGGTTACTGTGACAAAAAGTAAGTCCTACACAAAAACCACTGTGGGACAGGACATAAGGCTGGTGGCAGCGATCTGATTCCAAGGTCTGAGAAGCTGTGTGGGGCCCACAGGTGCTCACATTCCATTAATAAGTATTTTTGGTTCTTTTTGAATGAAACCGAAACATTCTTATAAATTTTCAATTTGTGTTCAGTTTTCTTTTCTGTTCTTGTTTTTTTTTTCCAATCAGCTGCTAAGTTGTTAGGTTCAAACAACTTCATAAGTATTTTTGTCTATTTAATAAATGAATTGGTTAAATTTTTGTTTAACCTAGGGACACTGTGAAATTTCCTGAGACACCAGTACATTGTGAACTGAGAAAATTCGGGGACCTCTGGGCTCACGGGAAAGGTCAGGAGGGGCCATGTTATCTCCTCAGAATAAAGGAAATACAAGTTAGAGGACACCAGGAAGAGACGAAAAACGAAATGAAAATGTAGGGCATTTTAAACTACACTTTAGCCTGATTTCTTCGTTATATAAAAACTTAAAAAGATGGGGACGGGTCTAAGAGACATTACAATGTCTGCTCCTAGATTGGATCCTGGTTTGGAATGGACATTTCCAGGTCTAACTTGGAAAGTTTGAATATGGAGTAGGTATTAGATGATATGAGGAATAACTGTTCATTTTATTAAGTGTAATAAATGCTCTTTTAGGTGAACCATCTTGTCTAATTTTTTTAAAAAATTCAGGGGAAAATATGAACAGATAGAGGAAATACGGCAGATTGTCAACAACTATTAAGTATAGACAATAATTATACTCATAATTAAACTTTTATAAATATTTTGAAATTATTCCCATAAAAACGTTTTTTAAGTCATGGTTTAGTGGTGAGCTGAGCGAAAAAAAATCTGTCGGCACTGAAGAAGCAGGGATGTGAAGGCATGGCCAAGTCCCGTGAAAATCCCTCCCAAATTGGCCACAAAATTGTATAAAGGCAAAATGGCACCTTGGCTGCTAAAGATTTTGCCACGTGACTGATTTCCCTAATGGCAAAAAAAATCAAGAAAGTCTGAAAGAGCTCTGTGCAAGGAGAGGCCACTTGGTTCTCACTCCATGTAGCTAGACAAGGAGTTGGGGACAGGGAAGGGACACTCTCCATCTGCTGAGAGACCTAAAACATGGAAGGTAGGAAGGATGAGAAGCACAGTGGGGACCCTGGCTTCCTCGACATCCCCCTGGTCCCAGGGCTCAGGTCAGTGCTCCTGTGGGATGGACTTCTTGAGAAGTCCCCTTAAAAACTCTACCCCAGATGCTGCTGGTGCTTCCGTATTCCCTGAGCCCCTACTTAAGATGTATCTACTTTACTGAACATTAGTTTTATCTCAGTAACCCCCCTCCCCCATAATCATCCCAGAGAACAGGGGCAGAAAGAGGAAAGAGTAGAATTTTAGCCTCTTATCTTGGAAGCTTCAGAAATAATAACTACATTTCAGAACAAACACCAGAGCTGAACGATGGGGATTGGGAGATAGATTTTAAAATCCAGCCATGGGAGAGGGAGAGACTTAATATCTCCCCCGTTTTAAACCTTTAAACCTCTGTGCACACGGCAATTATTTCTTGATCTCGTTAATATAACTTTTAGTAGCAGGCAGTTTACCTCACAAAGTCCTAGAGTTCTTTAAGTAATAAACTCGCATCAAAACATTGTTACCAAAGGTTTAAAGAAAAAAAATTAGTGGTGACTTTAGAAATGAATGAGATGAAGAAAACAGTCTCCCACTGATAGCCCGGGGGGTTATCCGGAGTCTCTAGAGCCAGCAGAGGCCAAGGTGGGGGCATGGGGGACAGGTGGGGGGAGGTCAAGAACCAGTGGAAGGAGAAAGAAAACCTCTGTGCAAGCCCCGAAAGTTCCTCGTCCTCCTGCCTGAACAGCCATGGGACTGTGGGAGCTAAGAAGGGTAGAGCAGCCGCCCCACCTTCCTGCCCAGTCCCAGCCTCGGTGCCACTCACATCTGGATGCCAAGATGGTGGCCTTGGTCAGGGGGCACAGACCCAGTATGTCCAGAGCTGCCCACCCCCGGCGTAGGGGTAGGGGGTGGGGCTTGGTGCCCAGGGCCTCAGGGTCCCCCAGCTGCAGGGACCCAGCCCGCTCACTCCCTCCACAGCTCACCAGCTCCCCCGTGAGCCCAAGCCAGGAACTTCAGGACGGCTGTCCTGCCCCGTCCCTTGCCCCGAGGACTCTGGGGCACCCTGGCCACCCTGCAAAGCACCAGGCAGCTCCTCCCTGGCCTGCCTGCCAAAGGAAAGTCGCTGAGGCTACAAGGGGCTCCCCAAAGGACACCTGGACTCCCTTCCCCATCCTCCTGATGCAAAATACCTCCAGAGGAGACTACTGGCTCCCTATCTTCGCTGCGTTTCCCTTGTGGGATGCCAAACCCCGCTGTGCGCAACCCTCTCGCAGACTCCCTTCCCTTGCACGTGGCCACTTGGCTGGACTAGGAACCCGGCTCCAGGCGGGCAGTGGAGCTATCTCCTGCCTTGTTACTGAATCCCAGGCCCACTCAGGTCTCTCCTCACCCCCTCGGCTGCCCTCTACTGGGGCTTCCTCCTGGGGCCTCCCCCTCTCCTGCTTGGAGATCCACCTACTTTCAACTGCTGTCATTTTAAGGACATGCAGATCCAGCTCCCTGGCCCTGGGTCTTTTCCTGCTGCCAGAAAGCAGGGAGAAGAGCCCCAGCCAAGGAGTCAGAAATCAGCTCAGACCAGGAATCTAGGAGGCCTTCCCTGTGTGACCTTGGACAGATCACACAATCACTAATATTTATTGGCTCGCTAATATTTATTGAATCATTAATATTTATTGACCTGCTAAGGACCAGGCACGGTGCTAAGCACATTACGTGTATTATCTCCTTGAATCTTACGTTGGGACCAATGTTTTGCCCATCAAACAGGGGCAGATGCAGGCTTGGAAAGCTATGTGACTTGCCCAAGATCACACAGCTAAGAAGGGATGGGCTTGGGTTAGAATTTAGGCACTCAAACTCCATGACATGATCTTAACCAAAATTCTCCTGCTAACCAATCATAAAAATAATAATAATAGAGATAATTGGAAGAGTTTCTTCCTCTGCTAAGATTCTAGAGGAAGCTACAAATTTAGTAAAAACGGACCCACATTTTCATGTCTCCAGATCATGGACAGTGACCTCATCCACCTAGAAAAATTCAGAGAAATGCTCCCTCAGCGAGGGGCAGGATCAACCTGCCTGGGGGGACCAGGGTCTCCTCTCTACCATCACCAGGATCTGTGAATGCAGATGTTTACCAAGCAGCCTGCAGCACTGTATCTCTCCCCCCTTCTTTTTGGGAGGGTTGGGGGGGCAGCGTGTGGACCAAAAGCCACATAGTTGCAGAGACATCCTTCCTCTGGGGACCAAGCAGCAGCAAATTCCTTTCCTGGGAACATCTCTATCAAGCAGACATCTGTTACTCTAAGGCGATCTGTATGCCATAACAGTTTAAAAAACAGTGTTTAAATAAGTGCTTAAATAAGAAGGAAACAGTTTGCCCGTGTTGCAAAACAGCATATAAACTGTACTGGAATTAGCACAAGGGAAACATTTATCTTCCCTAGATAATCTTGAAACTGGACGTTTTTGGGGGGGGTGTATCATTGTTTACTGGCATAGAAAGATGGTCATGATGTATCACTAAAGGGGGAAAAAAAAGCCGGTGGCAAATACAAAACCAGGCTACTTAAAGGAGCATTTGACTACCTCCCTAGCTGGGGCAAAGCCCCTTCTGCACGACCTCCAGAACCGAGAGTGGCTGGGTAGTGGCCTTCTCCCTAGGAGAACAGGGAGAAAATTCTCTTTTCTCTAGTTGGAACGGCTAGAGATTGGCCTGAGCTGAAATTTGGCCCCACCCGGGAGAGTGACAGGTGGTGCCCTGGGAGGAGGGGGTCTGAAAGTCCTGTGTTCTAATCCTGCCACTATTAGCCATGCGCCGTGGTCCAGGTTCCATGCCTCTGATGAGCATTTCCCCCGGGGTAGAGTGGAAGCGTCCTACCATCTGCAGTGGGCCTCACCCCAACCTGTGGGAGGTGCCCTGGAAATGGTGGGTCTCTCCCATCCTCCCAATCCTGCCTTTTTATGACAATCACGAGAGTCGGCCATTAGCAAGGGCAACACCAAGGTGCCAGACTGTGCAGGAAATCAACCAAATTTCAAGATGCTGATCCATTTGGTGTTCATTCGATCATTCAGGAAGCATTTAGGGAGGGCCTGCTGCTGTGTGGCTGCTCTGGGCCGGGCACTGGGCTCACGACCGAGGACACAGTGAAACACACCGGGTCCTGGTCCTTAGGGAGCGAGGTCACAAACCTGAGACAGGTAAACCGTCGTGTGCCTGGCTCTGAAGGGGCTGGGAATGGGCCTGCGGGTGGAAGACGGCTTAGCGGGGTCCTCAGGAAAGCCCCCGCCCAGGGGCTCACATGCAGCCCGACACCAGACACGGAGCCAGCCGCGCCAAGGTCACGAGGGCACAGCGCAGGAGAGGCCGTGGAGAGCAGCATTTGTGCCCTGCTCGCGGATCCGAAAGCAGGCTGGGGAGCCGTGAGGGGGCCTGGGCTCGCCTTTCCTGGCCTCTGAATTTTTCTTCTGCGAACAAGGAGAGACAGGGCAGGGGCTCGTGCAGGGGAGCAGCTCAGTGAGGTTCCTGCTGTTACTGGATGCCGGCGGGGAGCGGGAGTGCGGTGCGGAGGACTGACCTTCGGGGAAGCTGTCCCGGGCTCCCAGGCTTCGGGGCTGGCAAGGAGGGAGGCAGCTCGGCCTGGCTGGGGCCGGGCTGTGGACATGGGGAGGCACATATGGGCTCGATTTTGGAGAGAATCTAGAGGACCAACTGATGAAGCAGATGTAGAAGTTGAGGAGAGGGGAGGCTCTCCGGCCACGACCAGGTGCCCCCACCCGGAGGCATTGTGGGAAATGGCAAAGGCCCCCCGTCCCCAGATGGATGCAGCACCGTGAACGCCCTCCCCCAAACATCCAGGGAAGGCATGACCCACAAGCCCCTCACTCAGATGCCCCAAGAGGGCGGCCCCCCAGGTTCCTGCCGGAGCAAGTCTGGACTCCCGCAGCGCGTGGGAATCCGAGGAGGGCCCGCCTGCCATGCCCCGGGTCCGGGAGCCGCCTGGGCCCTGACCCTGCCCCTGCCCCGTGCGTGAGGTTTCTGCCCTCCTCACCCTGGCGCCAGCCCTCTCGCAGCGCCCGCTGCCTTGGAAGCCACCAGCCTTGAGAAGAAACAAATTTTAAAACTTGGATGCTAATAAAGACCATGAGCCTTGAATAAATGCACGTTCTAGAACATCTGCAGCCAGAACGAAGGTAAATAATGAGAGATTGTGAGTCATGACTGTGCTTGCCTAGCAGTTTACAAAGCTCGTAAACAGAGCCTGCTCCCAAATTCGGAGCCGGGACCTGGCAGTGGGTACCGATCCATCAGGCCTCGGCTCTGGGACACAGGAAGGGGCCTCTGTTCTTGGGAGCAAAACCACAACGGGAAACTTGGCCAGACTAATTCTTCATTTCCCAGAATTCACCTGAGACGGGAAGGAAACGCTGAGGCCCACAAGAGCAGAGCACCCATTCTCGTGCTTTGGGAAGCAATCATTTCGCCAGGGTCGACGTAAAGCCTGACGTCCTGATATTTAGGGGAAAGATAAAGCAACTGAGCTTGCAGACTTGAAGAGGCGGGCATAGCCAGCCAGGCATGTCCCAGTGGCCCCTCTCCCGGGGCGGCGGGGGCGCTGGTCACTCCCGTGTCCAGTATTCAGCTGGGATGTAGCAGGTGGTCATTCAGCCTTTGTCCAGCCAGAGGGCGGGCCTGAAAGGGAGCTGGGACCAGGGGCCAGAATGCATGGGTCCAGCCTCGGACTCTACCGCTCACAGACATGCTCCTGTTTGACTCAGGTCACTGGTTCTGGTTTTCCCTTCTCTAAAATGGGGGAGTACCTGTTCCCCTCCCCTCCACACTTTTTTTTTAAAGTAGGCTCCACACCCAGCATGGTGCCTAATTCGGGGCTCGAACTCATGACCTTGAGTTCAAGACCTGGGCTGAGATCAGCAGTCAGATACACAACCAACTGAGCCACCCTGGTGCTCCGAGTTCCCCTACTTTTTAAGCTTTGGTGTAAGAGGCAGTGGGAAAGAAGCACTTGGAGGGGGCTCTGCATGTAGGTGGGCCCCCCCCATGCCTAGAAGGGGGAGCTGTCACTGAGAAGGCAGGGTAGTAATGGGCACCTGGGGGGCTCAGTCGGTTACGCGGCAGCCTTCAGCTCAGGTCATGAGCCCAGGGTCCTGGGATCGAGCCCGGCATCGGGCTCCCTGCTCAGCCCAGAGCCTGTTCTTCCTTTTCCCTCTGCCTGCCACTATGCCTGCTTGTGTTCTCTATCTCTGTGTCAAATAAATAAAGTCTTTTAAAAAGAGCAAGAGAGAAGGCAGGGTAGTGAGGACCGTGCAGAGGTCCTAGAAAGCCAGGCGGGTCAGAGAGTGGACCCGGCGGTGGCATTAAGGACTATAAGGTCACAGAGGAAAAGGTCACCCGGGCCATGCTCTCCGCATGGGAAGGGGAACTCAGGGCACGAACTATGCAGCGGGCAGAGCATGTGCGAGTGGCCTGTCTTAGGCAATGGGGAGTGACAGGGCCTGCAGCCACCTGGAAGGGACACTCACGCTCTGCCTAGGCATTTGCACAGAAAGATTTAGAACAGCCGCTGTACCCCCACCCCACCCCTGGGGAATCTGGGCACCCAACCTAGCCACTGGCCCCCTGCAGACATGACTGTGACCCTGATCGGCACATGGGGGGGTGGGCAGACAGACGGGGTGAGGGTGAAGAGCTGGGGAGAACTTTCTCTCTGGCTGCCTGGATTCCCCCCACCTCCGGCTTGCTCTCGCCGTGGCTTCAGGAAGCTGCATTCCGTCTATGCCTCAGCTTTGCAGCTGGCGGAGACGCGGGCAGCCGGGTGGGAGCGAGCCGGGGAAGTCGCAGGAGTGCACGCGGGCGGTGACACGTCCGCAGCTTATGTCCCCGTGGCGCCCAGCTTTTCAGGCGGCTCCCACGTGGCGGGCTTTCCTTTGCTAGACCATCTTTGGGCTGACTCTGGCTCTTTCCTTTATTCAAGCACTTATAAAGCGACCACCTCTCTAAAGGGTCTCTGAGCCCAGGGGTAAAAGGGTTCCCGGCCCAGCTGCAGTGCCGGGACCTGCTCCGCACAGGCTCTCCCAAGGGAGCACCACGCTGCTTACTCGACTCCCGGGTGACCCCAACTTACCCTCCCTCCCCAACCGTGGGGTGGGCTGCAGCCCTGCACTTTTCTGGTTAGGAAACTGCAAAATGCAAGTTGAGGATGGCATGTCCCTTGGTTGTCTCAGTGTCACTACCTCGTCCCGGGGAAGAGAGAAGGCCTGCCCGGGATGTCCTGGGGAAGGCAGAGAACCCCCGAAAGGGGGCCAAACATTTGCAGTTTCTGACGAATGCTCGGTCGGGGGACTTGGTTCTCAGCAGTGAGTGGCTCCCTGAAGGCCATCCCTTCCCCAGGCCCGAGATGGGCAGACAGGAAACCTTCGACCACAGCAAGTGGACAATGACGCTGGGGAATCAGGGGACCAGCACAGAGGTCACGTGAGGGGAGGGTCATCGTCACAAACTGGCTCGCTCCGAATGGAAGCCGTCTCTGCCTGTTATCCCATAATGACTAAACTCCGTTCCCTTCTCTCTCTCGTAACGATCCTGGTGCGATTAATAAACTACACAGTCACCCTCAACATCAGGAAACTTTGCAAAGGAAAAGTCTGAGTGGGAAGGCTCACAAGGAACCGAGTCTGGTTGCTCCGTACAAACAGGAGTTGAAGGCCTGGCACGCAGGCCGGAGAGGTCTGGCAGCAGCAGATGGCGGGAGCAAGTGGAGGAAGGGAACCGTGCCTGACCTTGGGCTCTGCTCGCAAAGGGGCGGCGGGGAGGGGGGCACCTGGGCTGGCCGGGACCGCCCGGGCCAAGCAGGGTTTCACTCACAGCCCCTCTACCCAAAAGAGACTTTCAAAGGGCATTTCTTTCCCCTCGTTGAAGTGTCAAGCCCGGAGTTAACAAGTCCAGTAAAAGGCAAGGCAGAGGAGAGAGGGTTCCAATGTGTCCCCAGGCAGGCTCTGGGAGAACGGAACATCCCCCCAACTCCATCATCGGCAGAGCCCGTGGGCCACAAGCCCATTCAACACCGCCTTGCGTTGTCACGGGGACCCTGAGCAATTTTGCATTTATCTTTCTTTCTTCCTGGTTGAGATCTTGTTTCTGTCAAGATGAACTATTTATCTGTGTTCCATGAAATGTCACAGACTGTAGGCAAAACCAAGACAAACCCACGCACAAGCAATATGAACCCTCTGGGGTGCTCACACACGGCGCCCCAAATCTGTAGAGGCTTTTCCCAGCCCTGAACTTACTCTCGACAAGTACTCAACCCAAAAGGCACCTCACGGACGACAGACACCCCCAGGGGCCTGAGGTTGTCAGAGCAACTCATTCTCGAGTTGATTTGCCAAGTGAGTCCGTGGACATGCATGACCCCTCCCCCAGAGGCCGGGCAAAGACTTAAGAGGTAACAGGTGGTTCTAAGTTTCACCTGGTGGCCTCAGGACGTTTAATCAAGCTACAAAACGCTCAAAGTATCCAGTGTTTAAGGACTCTTCTGCGTGTGTGTGTGTGTATGTGAACTAAAACTTCAAAGCTATTTGTTTTTTTATGTAAGATTAGCCATCATGCAAAACTTACTGGTCAAGCAGTTAATAAAATACACGGATCCCACGGGAGGGTTTTGTACATTTCAGTCCTTACAGAAACAAAGCAATTATAAACCCTGCACGGTCCTGAGAGGGAGGGAGTTCTTTCACCTCCGAAAGCCGCCAGTTCTGCCAGCCCTTCGGCGGCTCATGTGTTATAAATTCTCGAAGCCCTTTTAGCTGCCGTTTGGGCATCTGGGGGATCTTCTTCCTCTTCCTCGGTTCGCTTGTGTTTTAAAAACAAGTCAGACTTCAAGAAGCGGCTGTAGCTGTCATACTTCATGAGGTTGAAGATCTAAGGAGAAAAGGAAAAAAGGGTCTAAAGGTTGAGGCTAATTGGACCATGAGTCATTCTCTCAAATGTGTATCAAATACCTACCGTGTGCCAAAGAAGGCAACTATGTGCAAAACCCACAGAGCAAGTAAGTCATGTGCCGGGCAAGGAAGATTTCCTGGATGGTTTTTGGTCATTATGAGACAGTCTCAATGGAATATAATAGCCACATGAACGAATCTACCTCTATCTTCCATGAAAGTACAAATGAACACAGCAGCGATTCATACCCTTGTATCAAGAGGTCCGTTAAGAATCTCCACTTTATTTGGATAGATAACACAGGGACGTATTTCTCCAGAAACTTGAGATGGCAGAACAGAAACCATTCCTGTAGGGAGGGTGGTTCCTGGAAAGGCCACGGTCATCTCAGATGATGCCAACATTGTTAAGACCCTCCCCCCGCCCCAGAAGTCTGGCATCCAAGATCTCAAATAAACCTGTTATTATGCCAAGAAACAAAATGGGGCTACTTTTTGCAGCAGGCAGGGGAATGAAACGACAGTGTTAGCAAGGAGAGGCTCTGGGAACAGGCCCTAATTGAAGCAAGCAGCCGTTGGCTACAGCACGTGGACCCCTGCATACTCACACAGCCCAGGAGCATGGCTCTGGGAAAGCGAGGACTCTTGGGTATGACGGGAGGACCCCTAACAGAGCCTAAGTCTCCTGGATTATAGGGCTGCCTCCTGCACTGCAGGTCCTCAGAGAATTGCCCTCTCTCTTCTTAGCCATGGTCCCTATTCCCAGCATCCCCTCCCCCCACTCCCACCCGATCCTGTGCGCCCCTCCTCCCTTGCCCTACAAAATCGGCGGAGAAAAGAGAAGCATTTTCCGGCTGTTGCAGGGCACAGTCTCTTGAGAAATCTCCCTCCTGTCTCTCTCTCTCAAACCTTTCAACTGAATTTTCAGGACATTCTGCAAAAGAAAAATCCATACCGTGCACCCTGATGTCTTTGCTTCCTGCACTGCGATGGGCTCAATAAGTGGAAAGTTCCAGAAGTGTCTAAAATGTCACTCCCTGCCAGGCGGGGGTTATCAAGCGAGTGGTAAAACCCTGACATCTTTTAAATTTGACCTCTCCCAACACACAGGCAAACTATTTTGAAAACTGAATGTCTGATGGAGTCTAAGGACTCAGAACATCTGCCTGGGGGATGGAAGACCTGGAACCTTCTGCCTTTATACCTTCCTTCTCCAAAGACGGCTTTACCCACAGGATAAGTGCCTGAATCATTCTGCTATCGTCAGAGTCCTCTGCTCAGGGAAAGATTTAGGACTTTGTTTTCCTTTAACTCTTACACTATGGCGTGCCCTTCCCCGGGTGTCCCTCCAACCCTGCCTCAGATCTGCAGCTGGTCAGGAAGAACACGCCTCCATCAGTCCCCACCTTGTGCCTCTCCATGGCCATCACCTTTTACAGCAATCTTGCAATCCTAGACTGAGTGGCCGAGGTTTGGAGAAATCATTCATTTTAAAACAAAACAACAACAATTAAAAAAAAAACCCTCCCAGAAAACACAAAAATCGGAGCCAAGGGCAAGGCGGGGATGAGGAATGCTATTATGGTTTCGCGGGCTCCCACAAATGTGCTGTGCAGGTGTGACATCCCTCAGCACCTGCATTATTCCGCTCTTCCAGGCGCAGAGCTCCCGGAGGGCCCTCTGACATGCCCGCCTGGCTGGAGGTCTGGCGCGAGGCTCAGGGTGACTCACGAAAGCCGCCTCTCGAGGACCCCTCCTGGTGCTCAGCCCTGCACCCCCTCCCACCCCGGGTCCGCAGCAGATGGGACCCAGCACTGCCAGCAGGATGCGGTTCGACCCAAGTGTCTCGTCTGAAGTCTCCGCGTGTGGGAGGGAGCATCCTGTTTGCTTGCCGTGGCTCAGAGGCTCACACTTCAGAGAAGAGAAGAAAAAGGCCCGCAGGGACGGAGGAGGCGGGGGACGGAGGCCAGGGGGTTGCTTCGGCTGAGGGGGACGCTCCCGGGCGGGCAGGACTCGGCCTCCAGGAGATCCCCAGAGGCCACAGGCTCTCGGCACTCCACGGGTGCCAGCGAGCACGAGGGGACGGGGCTGCAAACTATTTAACAGGAGCGTAAGGGCCACTCCCTGCCATGGGCAGGTGTGAAATGCCCACAAAGCTCCCTCTGCCAGGAGCCTTCCCCTGCCTCGTGGAGCCAGCCGTGCAGTCACCAGGCGGTGGCGGCAGCCATCTGACCCCTACAGGAAAAGGAAAAAGGAAGGGCCACGTTTTCCGGGGCTGCAAGCTGCCTAACAGCTCCTCCCTGCCCCCAGGAAAGGGTCTCCTGGGCACTGGCCTCAGAGCGTCTGGCAACAGGGGGCTCCCATCCCAGGGCCCTCCATGGGGGTGCTCAGTGAAAACAGCTTGGAGGATAGAGAACGCTCCTAAAAATCCCTTCCCAGAAAGTAGCTAAAGGCAGTGTACCCAGCTGTGGACCCCAGGCCACAGCCTTATTGGTCACAGGGCAAATGGCCGTGACTGGGGTCCTGTAAACCCTCGCCCAGGGAATGCATAGAAACCATCCAATGTGCAGCGACAGAGGGCTGACAACATGAACCGGGGTGGGGGCGTTCCATCCCCGCCGAGAGCACCTTCCAGCCCAGTGCCAGGCCGTGCGCGGAGCATACTCCCATTGAACCCCCACAGAGACCCTGTGAGACCTGCTTGCAGAGAGAAGAGACAAGGCCTCAGAGATTCGATGCTTTGCCCCGTAGGCGGCGTAGCCATCCGCTGGGGCTGCCACGAGAGTAACCCGGATGGCGGGGCTCAAATGGCAGAAAGCTCTTCGCCGCTTCTGGAGGCTGGGAGTCTAAAACCGAGGTGGCCGCAGTTTCTTCTGAGGCCTCTCTCCTTGGCTTATTCAGACGGCCCCAACTTCCGATGGTCCGACTTGTGATTTTTTTACTTTCTACAACACCCATTCAGTAGAAAGCATACTTGGAACGTTGAACTCTGATCTCGTCCCGGGCAGCGAGAGGCGGTCCGACCCTCTGTGTGATGCTGTCTTCCTGGGACCGCAGGCGCCAAGCGCTCCAGCTGGCACCCATCCTACACCCTACAGCCGGTCCATTTCCACTTTTGGTACAGTATCCCATAAACGACGTGAGATATCCAACACTTCACTGTAAAATGGGCTTTGCGTTGGATGATTTCACCCAGCTGTGGGCTAATGGGAGTGCTGGGAGCACGTTCAAGGGGGCTGGGCTGAGCCGTGAGGTTCGTGTGTTTAGTATGTTTAATATCATCTTCAGCTTGCAGTATTTTCCACCCCCGGTCAGGACGTAGCTCCATATTGAGTTGAGGAAGAGCTGCACGTGGCCATCTTCCCCCTGTGTCCTCACGGTCTTTCCTCCGTGTCCATGTCCTAAACTTTTCTTAGAAAGAGGCCAGTCATATTGGATTAGGGACCTCGTTTTACATTCATTATCTCCTAAAAGGCCCTATCTTTAAACACAGTCACATTCTAAAGTACTGGCGCTTGGGACTCCAACACCAGATTTTGGAGAGGACACAGTCCGTAGCAGCCCAAGAGAGATGGGCTGGATGCAGTCGCTGGCCACCTCGTCCCCAAGCCCGTACTCGGAACCGCTAGGCTATCCCACCACTTACCCAGCAGACTGGGACGCAGGCACTGAAAATGAAATCTGCGGAAAGAGTTAGATGTGGAAGGAACACAACATGTGAATGTTACATGTCTACACACTAAATCTGAAAAATGTGCCTCCTGAACGGAGAGAATAGATTTCTGTTGTTTTAAGCAACTCCATTTAGAATCATTTGTTAAGGCAGCCCTTGGAAACCAACTGTCGGCTTCTAGATTTCAGCTCACTCCTACTTGAGCACAGACAATGAGACGGCCCTAGGTGTTCCAGAAGGTTCTACAAAACGAGGACTCTCTGATGGGGAGAACCGGCCTCACGGGCCTGAGCGGTGATCATCGCCCTTCCAGCACACCCCAAGCTGTCCGTGGCGAAGAGAAAGCAGAAGGTGGAGACCAGTCGGGGTGGGGGTGGGGCTCCTGGTGGGCAGACGGCATCGGGCAGAGCGATGTGGCAGACAGACAGTCCTCCTGGCAGACAGGCAGCCAGTGAAGCAGAAATCTCCAGCTGGCAGCTGAGGGGCATTCCATATCTCTGCTTTTTGGCCAAGACCGCCGTGGCTCAGCAGGCTGCAGGTTCTGGCAGCCCCGCATCTGTCCACGGCATGCCTCGACTATAAACTGCTCAGCATCATTGCTCACTCCCGCAGCCGGCTGGAGGGGGAACTCTCGGTGATCCAGGCAAAGGGAGCCCTCCTGCCCACGGGCATCGGTGGGCCAGGTCCGGTCACCCAACCAGGGCCCCTCGCTCTCCAGGTCCCAGGGTGCTGACCGATTAGGCTGGGCCTTTCTGCGAGGGAAAATAGCCATGCGGTGCTCCAACTAGAGGTTGTTCCGAATCTGCTGTCTGGAGAAGGGACACCCTCCCGGAAGCGCCGTCGTCCGTGGAGAAGGCGGGAAGCTTCACCAGGCTTGAAGGCCTCTCAGTAGGGATTTCATCACTGTCTTGAGAAGTGCGTTTCAAGCCTAATCGTTTAATGCCTCTCAGACAGCAGGAACATGAAAAGACCTAACTGAGCATCCGTCCTCCTTTCCACACCCCTCTGCCATGTTATTTCAACTAGATGCAAGAGGAAAAATAAATCCTTTAATGCAGCAGGAAGTTTTAGCAGTGAGATTTCATATTTGCTTCAAGAACCGGGGTCTTGAAAGAAGGTGGCAAGTGCCACCATCTCTAACTGTACCTTCTAGAACATGCTCTCTTCCCACACACCCAGACCACAGACATGCTTTCCTCCCCACACGTACATACAAAGTGCGAAGGAAGCGGGCTCCCTCCCTCCAGCCCTCAGACCACGGAATGATCAGGGGCCGTGGGGCAGGGCACACACAGGGATGTCCCCACCACGCAAGTTTAAGAAGGTCTGAGGGCAGCCGGCAGAGAGCCTCTCAGCTCAGCCCTTGTTCCAACCGGCCAGGCCAGGCCATGGAAGTTTCCCTCCTGCTTCCCGGATAGGCCGCCAGAGACAGATACCATGCCGGGTGGGATCGAAGCTCCAGAAAGAAGGTGGACGTGGACAGAGAAGGAGAGCTCCCTGCTCGAGGGCGATACCCCTCCCCGGACCGTAGGTCTGGTCCTGTCACATGGAGCAGGGGGCCCTTGGTCCACTTTTTCCTGGAGTCCATCACACTCAAATCCAAAGCCCAAATGACATGCTTTCTACATAGAGAGAAAGTATTTTATTTTTGCCTTTTGCCGTCAGGAGGAGAGTTAAAAGCTATTCTAGCACCCGCCCGACCTTCTTCCCCTAAATACCTTTTTAAAGGCATAAAAAAAATCTCAAAGTGTTTCAAATGCCATCTTTCGTGCCCTGTCCCATCCCTCCTAAGGCGAATGGCTGTGGCGGATGCAGGGAGCCAACTTTTCTTCCATTCGAATGAAAACCCACGACCTGCCCTTTTGGGCTTTGCATGCTGGAAAATGCCGATTTCGGCACTGGATTTAATCCAGGGGCAGATGTCAGCTGGCACCCACGAGACGGAGGCGCCCAGAATCTCCGGGCCCAGCCACCACTGCAGCCTCGGAGATCCGGAGGGTGGGGGAGGGGGTGGACCCCGACCTGACCCCGGAAGCATGGCAGCCCCTCCCCCACGGCCGGGTCCTCACCCACCAGCCCACCTCTTCTTCTTGACGTCTACAAAGGAAGTGTTTCTCGCTTCTTGGGTTCCGGGGAAATTCAAAGTAAAGACACTGCCAACAAGGGGCCCGACACATGGTTCCTTTCTCTGTCAAGGATGTGGCTGGGAGCACTGACATCTCACTGAAGTCTTTTCTACATTTTTTTTTTTTTTTTTTTTAAGCATCAGAGGTTGAGAGCTTCCTTTCCCGTGGAGAAGGCTGCCTCCCTCCTGCCTTCTCCAGACCAGACTTAGCACCAAGCCTGGGTGAGAGGGTCCCGGAGGCACTTGAAATCTGCTTTAGGTGTAGGCACTGGGCTCCCTCAGGTTTAAGGTAGAAGAATGAGCAGCCCTGCTCCCCCTCAAACCTTCTCTTTAATGGTCGCAGAAAGCAATGATTTCAAGGTGCCTTGTGCAATGAACTTGACCCTCCCATCGCCTCCAGTCTCCTCGTTGGCCCAGAGGGAACCGGCCTGGCTATTCTGTGGAATTCAAACCAGAGGCTTCAGGGCAAGAAAGGTGTGTAAAATGGTGCTGAGACCCTTCTAGAAGCAGAGTTGTGTTTTAAATCATTGACATGGCCCGATCTCAAATCACTGAGATGATTTCAAAGTGTTCCATTCTTACACCTTCAGGGAAGGGTCTGGAAGGACACGAAACATGGAGCGTTACTGCCAGGGAGGGAGAGGGAAGGCGCAGCCTGAGGGGTTTTTGCGTTTTACTTCAGACCCTCCCGGGTTATGCGAATTTTCTTTTCTTTTCAACAGCAAACATGTAGTTATTTAACGATTAAAAATCATGTTCAGGGGCGCCTGGGAGGCTCGGTTGGTTCAGTGTCTGATTCTTGGTTTCGGCTCAGGTCATGATCTCAGGGTCAAGCCCCAAGTCGGGCTCCACGCTGAGCGTGAAGTCTGCTTGAGATTCTCTCTCTCCCTCTGTGCACCCCCACCCCCACTTGTGCGCTCTCTTAATAAATAAAATATTTTAAAAAATTAATTTTTAAAATTAACCTGCTCAGGGGCACCTGGGTGGCTCAGCCGTTCAGCATCTGCCTTCGGCTCAGGTCATGATCCCAGAGTCCCGGGACCCAGCCCCACGTCGGGCTCCCTGCTCAGTGGGCAGTTTGCTTCTCCCTCTCCCACTCCCCCTGCTTGTGTTCCCTCTCTTGCTGTGTCTCCCTCTGTCAAATGAGTAAATTCTTTAAAAATAAAATAAAATTAATTTAACCTGCTCCGAATCTTAGGTGACACAGTAGTGGGTTGTGCTCACAGCTCGTGCTGGCCGAGTGGGTCCCTGGGCCTTCCTCCCTGGTGCTCCCAGCCAAGTGTTCAGCCCGCTGAGCCGACGAGGCCAGCAGGGACAAATGCTGTCATTTCTTGTACAAAGGAAAGCACGTTAGGCTGTGTGACAGATTTGATTCCTTCATGTTGTAGTGGACTCGGTGCCTGAGGGACTGGCAGGGATGTTCTAGAATCAGCCAGGCCGCCGGGACAGAAGAGCCCGGCGGGGCCGGGGAGACGGATGTGGGAAAGGAGCAGGTGAGAGCCCTGGCGGGTCAGGACCAAAGACCGGGGTGCTGTGAGGCACGCGTGAAAGGAAGGAGGCAGCCCAGGCGGGGAGGAGGACGGCAGGGCCGGGCCCGCAGGGCGGAGGGTCGGTGGGACGGTCTGGCCGCACAGGAAGGCCCGTGCCCATGCGGGTTCCCCTCTCCCAGCGCGGCGACCTCAGGCTAGTTGGGTCACCTGCCCCTGGGGTGAACGTTCTCACTCGAGAACTGAGGCTCCAGGTCCCACCTTCCCTGAGACTCCCCCAAAGTCGAATGAGGTGCACAAGGAAAGCTCTGTGGGCACGGCGAAGAGGCTCAGCCCTAGTATCTTCCCGAAGTCACCACGGTGCAGAAAGCTACACGTTCTTGGCTGTTTTCAGGTGGGGACCTGAGGCTCGGGGAGGGGGAGACACGGCATCGTTGCCACGGCTTTGGAAGTCACATTAAGCTGGGGTTTCTCAACCTCAGCACCGTGGACATCTGGAGCCCGGATACTTCTGGGTCGTGCGGGGCTGTCCCATGCGTTCCATTTAGCATCCTGGCCTCCACCCAAAGTGCCCGGTGGCGCCCCCCCACCCCCATTGCGACAGCCAGAAAGGTCTCTCCAGACATTGCCCAGGATCCCCTGCAATGGGGGGGGGGGGGTGGCAGGGGGAGCAAGATCTTCCTGGTTAAGAACTGCATGAAGTTTATCTTCACGTGACATTCTAAAGGACACACGCAGTAACACTCACAAGGGCCCTGAGTAAACACACCGCAGATACGACTGCATTTCGCCTCCCAAGTGTCTTATCATAACCTCCATTTCACAAAAGAGGAAGCTGAGGCACAGAGAGGGACTGCATCTTGCCCAATGTTTCCCACCTATCAAATTCAAAGGAAAGGGGGAAACATCGGGTCTAAGGAAATAAGGATGTGGCTGGCGGGGAGCGAATTTGTAACATGAGGGCACTGAAGGTTTGTCGACAGCGACCCGGTGCGGCTCTGGGGGCACCAGAGCTGGTCAAAAGCCCCAGCGTACAGAGGAGAACACAGAGGCCGCACTAAGAAAAGGGACTCAGCTGGGGAGGCCGGACTGGAACGAGAGCCCTCACTTCCCCCTCCCGGCTAACCCAACATGCAGAGAAAACGACAGTAAGTCTGAGCTCAGCATCCAGGACGCGATGGGCAGTGCGGGAGGGGAAGAGGGCAGGTGTCAGGCCATCTGGGTACAAACAATGAGCCATCGGCAGGAGTCTGCAGGGTCACAGCTCAAACAGAGATGACTCTGCACCGAGGCATCACCATCCTCTTGCACAGCTCGAGGCCTCAACCTTATTAGCCCAACTGGCACATTCTCGAAATAGCTACCATTCAAAATCCTTGAAAGTAAACTGCTTACCACAGCTTCAAGGCCTAACCCCAGCCAGTCCCTCCTGACTTAGTTTCTACTGTCTTCCTCCCTGACTATATAGTCCAGCCATACTGACCTCCTCCAGCACACCTAGCAGATCTCTACCCCAGGGCCTTTGCACTTCCTGTTGCCTCTCCCTGGAAGGTCTCACCTGGCTTCCCCTTGCCACTCAGGTGTCAGTCACCTCCTCAGGGAGCCCTCCTTGACCACGAGATCCAAAGTAGACCCCTCCCAGTCACTCTTAGCCCTGCTCTATTTACTTCATAGCATTTATCTTTTTCTGTCTTCATGGTTGGATGGGGGCTGATTTCTTCTCTGCACACACAGCTCCTAGCATGGTCCTGGGTACATAGTAGGCTCTCCATCAAGATGGTAACATGAGGGAGTGAATGAAAGAGCAAATACCAGCAAACCAACAAGAACGGAAATAGACCTGCCAGCAGAGGGTTTTTAAAAGAAAAAAAAGACACTGCAGGAAATTGCAGTTCATTGAAAAAAAACAACTCTTTATAAGGTCGCCTCCTCCTTCCTGCTTCCCACAACTTAAATTTGTCCTTTGATTCTAGGCTAAGGTTCCAAGGAAACAGTTACGGTCCGACCGTCCCCCCCACCCCCCCCCCAGAGCCTTCCCAGCATTGTGCTGAGCACACAACCCAGGCCATGTTTGCAGAACGGAGCTAAATCAGAGAATGATCTCTCTACTTCCATAAGTTTTGCAAGGGACGGAGTTTTAAGCCCCCCAACTTCTCTTAAGATGTCAAAATGCCTAACACATCCTTCACAGAACACGCCGACCACAGTTTCAGCCTGATGCTTTGGGGAATCAGGATCACGAATGGTGTCACCATCCCACGGCACAGGGATGCCCCTGGTGTGGTGCGTGGGGCTGGGCCCCCCCACTCGGTGGCTCCAGATATTGCTGTGCTGTGGTTTGATGTTTAGTTTCGTTTTTCTGTCTCCGCCCTGCCTGTCGGTTGTCAGGTCTCGCTGCCCATCCCTGCACAGCCTCTACCAGCATTTCCAACCCGCCGTGACCTGAGACGCCGAGCCCGCTAGAACTGTGTGTAAACCAACAATAAACAGGACTTGAATGAAGACCCAAGAAGCCCTCCTTTAAATCAGATGCACGGACGTGCGGTCATCTAATTTAGTGCTCACGGAGGATGTTCCCACCCTTCTAGGCTCCGGCTGTGCCCTGAAGTCCTGCCCCCCTGAGGAGGGGCAGGGGCTCCCCGAAGTCTCCCTGGTGGATGGGGTGCCAGGGGGGAGCGAGAAGTAGGCAACTGGAGAAAGCCAGAGCCCCTGAGGGGGCGGGGCTCTAGTTAGGCGAGCTCTCCTGGTTCCACATAGGCCCCTCTGGCCTTCGAACTCCTGCACTTAGAAAACAGGGCCCTCCGGAGAGGCCTTTTGGGAGCAGAGAGCCACAGGCCATGCTGAGCGCACATTTTGATGTTACCAGCAAGGCTTTTGAGAGGCAGAGTTTTCCCCAAGTGAAACAATGCAGGAGCCCTCCCCGGGGCTCCCTGTGACATCAGCGCAGATTCCAAATACCTCGTTTCCACCCTGTCGTGGCTTTGGAAGATAGTGCCTCTTTCTCCCTCTCAGATAAGTGAATTTTTAGCAAGAGGAGACACAAGTGCTTTCTTCACATTAAGTACTTTGAACTGCACTGTGGCACATGCGCACTTACAGGAAAGAGAAGGATGGAAAATCTAGAAATCACATATTATCTGTGGGTTTTTTTCCAGGTATGGAATTATGAATTTTTTCAGCTTTATATTTTGATTTCCCAAGCTTCTTTTGTTAAGCACGTATGACTTTTATAGTTAGATAAATAAAAGTAAGTTTAAAAATATTTTTCTTTGGGGGCGCCTGGGTGACTCAGTCGGTTAAGCACCTGCCTTCGGCTCAGGTCATGATCCCAGGTCCTAGGATTGAGCCCCACATCGGGCTCTCTGCTCGGCAGGAAGCCTGCTTCTCCCTCTCCCTCTGCTTTTCTCCCTGCTTATGCTCTCTCTGTCTCTCTCCCTCTCTCTCTTGAATGAATAAATAAAATCTTTAAAAAATATTTTTTCCTTGTCATTTAAAAGAAGATTGGCCTCTGTCCCTTGTGTTTCCTCCTTTCCATGCCAGCGAAAGCTCCCAGGGTCTGCAGCCAGCGGACTGTGCCCGGTCACAGGGGTCCACTTCCACCTTGAGACATGCTTCAGGCCTAACTGCAGGACGTCCGGGTCCTTGGGAGCCCAAGGTCCCAGTGAGTGGAATAACGTCAGCCTACTGCATTCCTCCCTACTACCTTGGCTTTTGTGGTCCCGGAAAATGGGCTTGCCAGTATTCACTGGCCTTCCCAGTCCCTCTGCTCCAGCTGCTCCCTTGGGGCTTTGAGGGGCCACGAGGGGCCCCCATGAACCCAGGCTGTGGGCGTGGCAGAGAGCGTGTGGTCTTTGAAGGCAGGTGGACGAGGACGCATCTGGCCTCTGCACTTCCTGCTACCTGTGTGACTCTGCACTAACAACCCACTGAGTCTCCCTGAACCTTGCTTTTTGCATCACCAAAATGGGAATAATAATCACGCTGGAGATTAATGAGATGGGACAAGCCAAGTGGGCCTCAGACACTGCAGGGTACCCCTGAGCAGTAAATACTGTTCTTAGTGAAAATATCTAGGACACAGGGGATTCAGTCCAGGTTCTCGACCCTGCCTATACTTTACCCCAGGAAGCTTTTAAAAGACTCTGAGGTCCATAGGGTGCCTGGGTGGCTCAGTCAGTTGGGCATCTGACTCTTGGTTTCAGCTCAGGTCGTAATCTCACGGGTCATGAGATCGAGCCCTGCGTGGGACTCCACACTTGGCGGGGAGTCTGCTTCTCCTTCTCCCTCTGCCCCTCCCCCCTGCTCGATCTCTCTCTCTCTCTCTCTCTCTCTCAAATAAATGAATGAATCTTTCAAAGAAAAAAAAAAGACTCAGAGGTCCAAGTGGGGCAGAGATCCTCATGCAGCTACGGACACAAGAAGTGACTTTTCCCCATACATTCTACTTCCTTTCCAGCCACAAATCCATGTCCATGGCGTCCTTCCCATTGGCTCAAAACCACCACCTCCGGGAAGCCCTCACCAAGTCACTCACACCCGCTGGAATTCCTTCAACACCTAAACTTGGTTCAGGATTCAATTCACACAGAGTTTGCACTTGCCACCGTGTCAGCTGAAAAACATTCTCGAACTACTTTTCACCTTTGTATTTGCTACCTGTATCCTTGTTTCCTAATCTGACGCTGAGCAAAGATGGGGCGTCGTGGGTGCTGGGACAGGCTCTGGGCTCTCCACTCCGGATGATCCAAAAAAGGCCAACTGAGGCACTGTACCAGTTCCCAGAGTGTGGTGCCAGGACCTGAAGCAGCAATGTCACCTGGGAGCTTGTTAGGAAGGCAAAGTCTCGGGCCACCTGGGCACCACCACACTGGAAGGCTAACTCTGGGGGTGAGGTCCAGCGTCTGTTTGAACAAGCCCTCCAGATGGGTCTGGGCTTGCTCACCTTTGAGGGCTGCTGAGTGAAGGTAAAAGCTAATTTCCACCTGTGAGCCAAGGAAGGCCTTTGCTCCCTTGCCATGGAAGGCAGCAGAAGTTTGATATTGGTCTGTGTTCCCTCGTCGACAAGTGTATAGATAACATTTTGTAAGCACACTCTGAATAGTCACATCTGCAAATTCATGTCTAAGAAATCTCTGGAGTGCAGTTTCATCCCTTTTCCTATTACCACTGGCGTATCTCATAACTTGCCAGAAAACTAATTTACCCCTTCTAGGTCCATTTTTTAAACTCAATTTTTCCTGCTTTCAGTGGAATAGAGTGCCAAACGTTAACCTTTTCCTTATAACCCAGGAGGCTCACTGTGAACTAGCTTACAGCCTTTGGCCCCCAGAAGTAGGGGGCTGTGTTTAGATATTTGCACAAAAACAGCCCCAGTGTCCCGACCACTGTGAGTCCTTGTGCTTGCTTTCTGGATTTTTCTCTCTGTTCCTACCTTCAGCAGTTACATGTTGCTTCCTCAGTGTGGGGTCCTCGAATAGCTCCAGCCTCCCTTCTCATCTGGGTTAAGACAGACAACCCTGCTGGTTCAAACTGTGTGTAGACCAAAAGTAGGCAGGCCTGAGCGAGCCTCCTATGGGTCAAATCCCAAGGATCCGGGGATTCCAGTCCCCTCTCATTCACCAACCACAGCCCTTTAGTGTGCCTCAACTTGCCCAGCCGGAGGGGACAGCTTCTGGGGTGTCTAACATTCTTCCAGCCTGGGAATAAGTGTCACATCCGGGGGCAGGTAGGGCAGTCAGGTTACCTGGTCCTGGAGTTTTTGGAACATCAATGGGTGCGGTTCTTCCAGGATCTTCTCATTGAGCCGGGACTGCCCCTCGACGTTGACTTGCGACGAGGCCTTACTGGACAGAAAGGTCATGTAGATCTCTTTGGCCTTTTCCTGCATCTGGAGGAGACACAGGGGGCCTGTTATCTGGGAGCCCAGCCCTTCCCGCCTGAGCCCGCTTCTCCACTCCAGCCAGACCCAGAAGCTGCCGTCGCTGCAGGAGAAGTAGCCCCACGGCCCTGTGGGGCTCTGGCTGCCGCGCCGGGGCTAAGCTCTGTGAGGGAGGGCTCGTGCTGGGCCCGGCCCCTGCCCCCACCCCGGCCACACATCGGTAGCCACTTCTCCTGTCAGGAAACCGCGACACTATCCATTCGGAAATGAAGACAGAAAGCATCCCGGCCCAGAGTCGATGGGAGCCTGCGGCATTCAGGATCAAGCTGTGAAGTCCCCAAATGAAAGAGAAAGAAGCCAGGCACTAAAGCCATACCGCATGGCTCTATTGCCATGAAATATCCAGAAGAGGCAGATCCACCGAGACAGAAAGCTGAGGGGTGGCCCAGGGCTTGGGGGAGGGGGCAAGGAGGAGTGACTGCAAACGGGTCAGGGGTTTCCCTGTGGAGCAGTAAAAGATTTCTGGAACTGGATAGTGTGAAGGTACCTAATGCCGTTGAAGTGTATACTTTAAAATGATTTAAAACGGTAAAAATGAGAGCCCTAAAAAAATGGTTAAGTGGTAAGATTTGCGCTATGAGTGTTTTACCACAATTTAAAAAAACCAAGTTTGGGGCGCCCGGGTGCCACAGTCAGTTAAGTGTCCGACTCCCGATTTCAGCTCTGGTCATGATCTCGGGGTCGCGAGCTGGAGCCCCACGGTGGGCTCTACCCTGGGTGTGGAGCCTTCTTAAGATTCTCTCTCTCCCTCTGCCCCTCCCCCCTCTAAAAAATAAAATGAAACATAAAAATAAACATAAAAAATCAAGTTAAACCATGCACACATACGCCAACCAGTCATCAAGAACCTACTCTGCCCTTTACAGCCATGATCCCATTTCCCTAATTCCCTGAGCATCCAGCAAAGGGCCATTTCCTGGTGGCCCCACTTCCCTGCCGAGGACACAGAGGAGACGCAATGTGGCTTATTCGAGGAGCCTGCAGGGAGACTGAGGGCTGTTTGGCTCCAATGTCTTGAATCCGCCCCCCCCCACCCCGCCTCCACTCGCTGTCCCCGTTCCACGCCTGTGAGATACATCACTCCCTCTAGGGGTCCAGTCGGTCCACATTCCAGGACAGGGATTTTTTTGGTGCTGGGATATGAGTCTAAGCGAAGGGAAGAAGGCTCGCTGCCCTGAGCCCCAAGTGCCGTCCTGCTGGAAAGCATCAGTCCTAAGTAGATACAGGACCTTAAAATGCTTCTAAGCACAGTTGGATAAGATACGCCCCCGTGCACTCAGGTTGCTACAAAAACCTGGAGCAAAAACACTTAGGGTAAGTGCTCTATCTTAAAAACAGCAGGCCTGCTCGCTGGGGCTGCAGGAGGCCACTGGTCGTCCAGGGCATCCCCCGAGCGTTCTGTTTTCTCCTAGAGAAAGAAGGCACCTCGCTGGCGGTAAAGATGGGGGTCAGTTCTCTGAACATCACGGCATCCCCTAGTACCTCACCCCACGGCAAGTCGGGAGAAAAATGCTTCTGACCTGCAGCCACGGAGCCATGATGGGGGGCGGGGGGGCTTCAGGGGGCCTAGAAAACTGCCACTGTCTTCAGAGAGCCCGCCTGGGACCCTCGCACAGGCTGCAGAGTTCGGCTCAGGAAAGCCCAGGCTCTGGAAACATTTGGCCTTCTAGAAATCGCTAGAAGGCTTCGATACTCGGTGCTTGAAAGGAGGGGAGTTTAACTTATTTTGGTTCCAGGGACTAATTGACAAAAGACGCCATGAGGCCAAGACTTGACCACGACCATCCTACTCCTCAGAAAGTCTTGACAGTACATGCAGGAAGCCTGCCCAGGTGGGGGGTCAACGTCTCAGGCCACAGTGTCATTTCTGGATCAACTATTGCCAAGAACCATTAGTTGATGTCCAACTCAACAACACAGGCGCGTCTGAGGGTAAATAGGGCCACTCCAAGGGACAAGTCTGGAGGCCGTCGCAGAGATCCAAGCACTTTGGAGTTTCTTGCCTGTCAAAGGCCCACCGCTCCATGAAGTCAAGAGCCTCGCTCCCACCACCCCTTCCGTCAGTGAGGAACAATTTTGGAAAACCACTTCCTGTTTCGACAATACTTCATGAAAATACGATTTCGGCTTGTCTGATCAGCAAACTCCATGCAGAGCTCTGGAAATAGAAATCACTCTGGGCCTCCCCTCCCCCTCGAACATTCACAGACACATGCACACACACATACACACATGTTTTCCAGATGATTCCAAGGCTATCTTGGGTGGTTCTGCAAAGGAGAAGTGTAATGAGTAGCTTGGGGCTCGGAGGTGGGGGCGGGAGGGGCCGGGAGGAGAGGAAGCAGGTTGGGGGGCCCGAAGGTATGCTGGCCTCTGGGGGGCTCAGTCCCGGCCACCCCTCTTGAGTCTGTCTGGGAAGAGTGTAGGATCCCCAAGGCACGCAGTCCAGGCCCGACCCGGTCCGTGGCCGCCCCCACCCCTGGCTGAACACACACAGGGCAATGGCTCCAGCCCCAGAGCTTATCTGCACTGGGATAGGAAGCGTGACTGAAAAGGGAAACCCTTAGATGGCAGACCACAAGCCAGTCACGGGAAGGCCTGGTGCCCATGCCGAGAACTCTTAACAAAAAAGAAGAACCGGGTCTCTCGAGTTATTTTGGTAGAGTTTCCATAGCTTTGTTAACCCTATTCTAGCTCCCGTCGGGACGGGACCAGAACGTGGTGGAGTGGCCCGGGCTGTGGTTCCCGGTGTGAGCTGGGAGGATGGCCAGCTTCCCTTCCCCACCCCTGCCAGCCTCCACCAGAGCACCTGCCCCGCGGAGAGCAGACAGGCCCAGCGTCCGACCCTGCCCGACCAGAAGGTGCTGGAAAAAGATCCCCGCCCCCCCGCTGGGCCCATGCGATGACTCCTGGCATCAACCTGGGGACCGTCTGCGGGAGCCTTTGCCCCCAGATGAGCTTGTCCCAGACACTGCTTGAGTCTGGGGCCTTCCTTCCCGCCCGGCGATGCGTCAGCTATAACAAGGCTCCGGCAGAAGTCAGCGCTCCAACGCTGCTCCCTCAGCAAATGCATGCTGAGGAGAAGCAAATTCGCTTTAACATCAGCCCTAGACACAGCAGTTTACTCAGAAGAACAACAAAAGCATCAGCATTCCAAAGCTCAGAAGAGGGTTGTTTTGACTGCTCTCGCTCCTCTCCCTCATCCATTAGGGCGCTCAAACTTTTTCCATGGGGAAAATAAAACCTCCTTCCCCTCCACGTGCCCTTATAGCTAATGACCTCCCCACCCCCGACTTCCTCCTGACACATCTCAAAGGAAAAGCGTGCACTTTGCATCTCCATTGTCTCTGTGCCCCCCTCCTCAGCCCGCTCAGCCTGGGTTCCACCCCCCCACTCCCCCCCCACTCCCCCCCCCCCGCCAGCTCGGCCTCCCAGCAGCTCGCCAACATGCACTGGTGCCTCAGTCGCTCAGACCTTCTTCTGGTCTGCTCTCTGGCCCCTGGCTGCCCTCTCAGCAACCTCCAACACCTTCCTGTTTCTATCTGTCTCCTTTGTAGGTTCCTGTCTCTCTGTTCCCCATGAATTCTGGGGTTCTCAGACCTCTGCCCTAGTGGGGATGCTTTCCTAACCAGGGGCTCTCCCAAGATTTCAGCCCAACCCTCTCCCCCAGGCTACTGACCATGGAGATTTCTAGAAATGTGGGCTTGAATGTCCCACAGACACCTCCAACTTAACACCAAAAAGCAAAGCGGCCCCTCCTGGCCAGTGAGTCCTGCCGTCTCTACTAAAGGAAGCTGGGAGTCACAGTCCCCAACACCGGTCTCTCTCCACACGGAACCTGCCACTGAGATCTGTTCACTCGGTTCACTCAGCCTCCTGCACGTGCCTGCACAGCCGGTCCTTGTCCACTCCTGCCGCTCGGCCAGAGACGGACCTCAGCAGAGGACACAGGAGAAAAGTTAAGGATCGAGCCACTACCATTATTCATATGAGCTTCAGAAAAAGAATGAGGCAAAGAAAGTATCAAAGAAATAAGAATATTTCTGAGAACTGGCTCAGGAAATGGAAAGCAGTTGGAGGGACAGCGGATGGCTGCCGAGAGCAGCGACAACAAAGGTGCACCTGCACGGATGGGGAGGGCGTGCCAACAAGGAGCGTCCGAAACGGCAGGAACTCAGGGGGCGTCAGGTGCCCCAGACAGAAGTGATGGGGAGGGCCGCAGAAAGAAGCCGTCAGACCCCCAGAGCCCCGATGCCCCCCAACCCAGAGCAGTTATCCCCCTCTCTTCTCCATGGGAGACGAGAGTTTTCTCCACTAAAGCAACGGACTCAGGGAAGCTGCAGAACAGAGGCACGAGGAGGGCAAGGATGAGACACCAAATGGTTAAGCGGAACTCTACCAAGGATCCCCAGCAAAATCCTTCCAGCCCCGCACGCTGGACGTACGTGTGGTTTATAAGCATCTCAGGCTTGCGGCCGCCGGAGAGAAACTACAGGGCGCCAGTCTAGAGAAGACAAAAGCAGAAAAAAAATTCCACAGAAGGATGTGGAAATAAAGTTGAAATCTCCAAAAGAGAAGTAGGAACCAAAAGCCAAAGAGACGAAAAAAATAGGGAAACAAGGTAAAAGTGAAGGTCTCGCCCCGTCCGGGGGAGGAGGGCCGTCCCTGGGAAAGAGGCCAGAGAAAATAGAAGGAAAGAAGTTACCAAAGTCACGACAGTCCTAACACCCTACCACTGCCCGGAACTATACGTTTCCAGATGAAAAGGCGCCACAAAACACCCACGCGGGGGATGAACCCCAACCCCCCGGGGCTTCTGACTCTACAGTTGTAGAATACTTGTGATGAAAAGAAGAGCGTATGCTCTTCCAGAGGGAAAAGAGCAAAAGAAACAAAACGGTTTACATATGAAACACTAATTCTTAACAAAAATGGAAGACAACGGGGCAGTGTGTTCAAAGGTCTAAGGCAGTGTCAACCTAGAATTCAATTCTATTCCATCACAGTATCAGTAAAGTGGGAGCGTAGGGAAAAAATAACATTTTCACTCAACAAGATCTTTCAATGTCCACGGGCCACGTCCTCTTCCTCGGGAAGCTACTGCTGGCCATGCTGCCCCAGCATGAGGGAGCGACTCAGGACGGAGGACGTCCTGGGTCCCTGGAGCAGGCGAGGGGCCGAGGGAAGGCCTGTGGTGGCCAAGGAAGGCCTGGGGACGCCCCAGCGGGAACTGCGGTCAGAGGGCCCCAGGGGGATGGTCCCTGGGTAACCTCCAGCTGTGGAGGTGAACCGAGAGGCCTGAGCCCACGCGACACCGTGTCAAGAGGCATTTCGGAGGGCTGCCGGAGGTTATAAAAATAAGAAAAGCGCAAGATGGTGCAAGAAGAAAAAACGTCATGGAGGCATCCTCTTTGGCTCAGCAGCAGACGAGAAAGAAGAGGCTTCGTCATGAGAATACAGTGACAGGGATGTTAGTAAGTGGGAGCTCAGCTATGCTCAGGCAAGAGGAAGCTGGTAGATAGCATCTAGACGTGATGAGTTAGCTTGGAAGGAGCGGGGGCGCAGGGCCGGCCGATGCGGGGTCCAAACCACCCCGGGGGCAGCGGAGCCCCGCTCGGGCCAGCCTGGACCCAGCCAAACCCATGCCGAGCAGCACAGCACGAACCAGAGGGGGAGGGAAACCTGGAGGGTGCTTCCGTCTTACTCCCGAAGAAGCGTGGGTCACTTGGGGATGTTTGAATATTTTTTTTTTTTTAATAAAGAAGATGGTGTTTTAGCCTTTTAGGAAAACCTTTACTTTAGTAATTTCTTTTTTTTTAAGACTTTATTTATTTGAGAGAGAGAGCCTGAGAGAGAGAGAGCGAGCACACACACGAGTTGGAGGGGCAGAGGGAGAGGGAGTAGCAGATGCCCCGCTGAGCAGGAAGCCTGATGGGGGGCTCCATCCCAGGACCCTGGGATCATGACCTGAGCCGAAGGCAAACACTTAACCAACTGAGCCACCCAGCCGCCCCCTACTTTAGTACTTTAAAAAAGAACCTCAAACACTCTAAATCCTGGATCAGGTTATAGTGTTAAATAATATGTAATAAAAATCATAATTACCATAGATCCCTCCCCCTATAACTTTGTTACCTATAAAACACTATAAAAAGGCAAGGTACCATTTTATTTGAATACCAGTGCAAGTCCCTCTCGAAGCTATGACTGTTAGAAACCTGCACTGTGGGGCACCTCGGTGGCTTAGTTGGCTAAGCGTCTGGCTCTTGGTCATGATCTCAGGGTCGTGGGATGGAGCCCCATGTCAGGTTCCCCACTCAGCTTGGAGCCTGTTTGAGATTCTCCCCCCCGCGCCTCTCCCCCCCCACACTTGCATGCTCTCTCCCTCTCTCTCTCAAAGAAATAAATCTAGAAAGAAAAGAAAAGAAAAGAAAAGAAAAGAAAAGAAGGAAAAGAAAGAGGGGCACCTGGGTGGCTCAGTGGGTTAAAGCCTCTGCCTACGGCTCATGTCATGGTCTCAGGGTCCTGGGATCGAGCCCCGCATCGGGCTCTCTGCTCAGCGGGGAGCCTTCTTCCCCCTCTCTCTCTCTGCCTGCCTCTCTGCCAACTTGTGATCTGTCAAATAAATAAAATCTTCAAAAAAAAAAAAAAAGGAAGGAAGGAAGGAAGAAACCTGCACTGCCCCACCACTTCCCCACCCCCACTCCCGGCTTGGTTTTTATAAATCTGTAGAAACTGCCGTGTCCATCTCCGCACTCACAGAGTGAACAAGCCCGGTGTGCACACGCTGCTGTATGAATGAATGAATGAATTAATTAATTAATTAATTAATTAATTCAGGGATACCCAAACCTCGTTGGAGCTTGTCCTGAGGTTTTATCACTCATAAATGCTGCTCAGTTTTAGAAGATAGATCCATCTCTCATGCTAATTCATGGGGGAAAGTCACTTTACAGAAAAATTCAAGCCACAAAGGAATTAGGAATGGAGAGAAGTGCTTTGAAAACTGCCTGCTGAGTATGAACAACCACGCCAGGAGCCCCAAGGAGGGCGGGGGTGCAGGGCATCACTCTCCCAACTTCCTAAAGCCAGCATCCCTGCCGCACACGCAGAGCGTCAAGACCTTCTCCCTCCCTTGGCAAAGCACGGGCCAGGGAAGGCAGCAGGGGTGCAGCGCGGGTCCCCCATTTGGAGCTTCTGAGAGACGTGTCTGTCCCCAGGGCCATCACTGTGGCAGGAGGGGAGGGGGCCAGGACCCTGCCCCAGTGGGTCCTCAGGGGTCCACTGACCTGAGTGGGGAGAACGAGACGTCAACGACACCAGGCTGCTCTAGGCAGTTGGATACACGGGGGAGAAGACAAAGATCTCAGACCCACAGAGCCTGCGTGGTAGAGGGAGGACAAGACAGTACAGAAAGGAAATAAAGAAACTCTACACATAAGAGGTCAGAGAAGTTGGGAAGGGCTCTGGAGAGATCCAGCTGGATAATCCCCAAAAGAATGAAAAAACAAGCCAGCACAAGGCCTCTTTAAAATAACGCAGGGGCACCTGGGTGGCTCAGTCAGTTAAGCGTCCGACTCTTGGTCATGATCTCAGGGTCATGAGATCGAGCCCCACGTCAGGCTCCACACTCAGCATGGAGTCTGCTTGAGATTCTCTCTCCCTCTCCCTCTGCTCCTCCCACTCGTGCTCTCTCTCCCTAAAATAAATAAATCTTTTTAAAAAATAAATAAGAAATATAATAATGGAGGCAACGTGAGATTCACACCGATCCCACCACCGCCTCCGTTCACAGTGGAGACACACCCTCGACAGACTCCCCGCCAGACCAGACACGATGAGTCTCATTGTGAAACTCGGTTGGGCTCACTTCTCCCCCTGCCTCCGTCCTCCTCCACTTTTTAAAATTAGTGCTTTAGAACTTACTCCTGGTTTTACTTCCCCCATAGCCAGACCCACCGGAGAACACACAGGCCCCGCAGTCGGAGACCCGGGTCTGCACTCTGGCCCCGTCTGCTCCGAGCCGGGCGGCGTAGGCAAGCTGCTGCGTGTCCTCCCAACCACAGCCCACACGTCTGCAAGGACGGGGGCAGTCATGAGGCTCAGCGTGATAACACAGACCGACGTCTGGGCACCACGGGCCTCACAGAGGCTTGCTTCCTTCCCAGCACTGCTGTCTTCTCAGGCGGCTGGTGGGGGAGGCCCTCGCTGCGTGTTCTAGGCTTCAAGACATGAACCTTTAAGGGGTCATATGCTGGGTGTCAGGGGTGGGAGTGCAGCGAGGGGCTGTCAGATTCTGGAAACTCTGTCTGTAGGATGAGGATGGGCCAGGGCAACCCAACCCCGTGGCCTTGCGGTGTTCACCTGGGCTCTCAGGTCCCCCAGGTCTGAGCTCACCTCCCTCCCAGCCTCAAGCCCAGCAGAGCCGGCCTGCGCTTCAAGCGCCACTCTCCCACCACCTGGCTTTCCTTGGGCTCTTCTCTCCAGGCCGTCCTCCCCACATGCTGTCCCCACCCCCAAACTCCACTTCAGGTGTCCGCTTCCCCCCCCGACCCCCGCCTGGGCTCCCACGGAACCCACACTTCTCTCTGCTCAGCACACTTGCAAAGGCTTGTTTAACAAGCTGCTTTCCTTCTCGATGCCTGTTCCCTAAAGAAGCTCATCTGTCTTGTCCGCGCGGGTCTCCCACGCTCTTTACAAGGCCTGAGCAGGCCCCCCCCAGAGATCTGGTGGACTCAGCTGAATCCGAGGACACGCGAGCCTGGCGTGCAGGGAGAGCACCCAGGGAACCTCGGAATGCTGGTCCAAGTCCAGCTCAGCCGCGGGGGGTGGGAGGGGGCTCAGCTTCCGTGGTGGCAGAGTGGTGGGGGGAGAGATGGCCGACCTGTAGGCCCCTCGCACCCCCGACGCATAAAGACGATGGCAGAAGAGCGGGCATCTGTTTGCCTGCTTGGCTCTCGCCTAGCGTTTCAGCCTGAGGCTGGACAAATCGAACTGCACAGTCCGGCATTTCCTGACAGTGGCCCCTGGGCCCTGTCCTGGGTGCTGGAGCCAAAGGAAAACCATGAGCACTCCTGTCTCCAGGGGGGGATCCCAGCTTTCCAGGACCGCTTTCTGGGACCCACCTGCTCACTTTTCCCCAGAGGCCATTCACCGCCTAGGAGGCTCAAACAAAGTCGTCCAGGGACGAGAAGAAGCCTGAAGGAAGCAAATACCAAGGGTCCTGCCTGGGAAGGCTTTCTAGGCTGACCTAGGAAATTCGAGCTAAAAGGAATCTATCTTAGCGTCCATCCTTGCCCCCACAGAGAGGACGGCGGTAGAAGGAAGGCCCCCCTGCTCGGTCTTGGGGGAAGTGTGTCTGAGTCAGGAAAAGACTTTGAACAAACCAATGATGAACATTTTCCAAGCTGTTGTCTACAAACACGTAATGGCCGCTGGCTTCGGGGAGTCCGGCTTTTGGAGACAGAGGCTCAAAAGCTGGCAGGCCACGAGCTGCATCTGCCCATGATATGTTTTGTTTGGCAGGCAAGGTTTTACATTTTCTACAAATTAGTTCCAACATTTATAAAATCCGATGGTTTCCTAAGAATCCAAACATTTAACTTCTCTGGGAAACCAGGCCGCGCTGGGCTGAAGATGGAAGAAGGTGCCTTAGGAAGAAAGGCCAGCCCCATAGGGTTCTGGGGGGTCAAAGGTGGGCAAGCGAAGACCTAAGTGGGCAGAACTCAAAGCACGGAAAGCCCAGACAGCCACAGGCCCCAAAGGGTTCACTGCCAAAGTCAGCTAAAGAATCAGCCACAGCTCCTGGAGGCGGGGCCAGCCACCCACAATGGCCCCAGTCCCTACCGCTCCCTATAGCCTCACACCAAAAGCTTCACGGATTCATGTTTATTCACCAGCCCTTGTAAGCATGTAGCTGGTAGCCTCTTAGAAATACACAGGCATAGATAGGCCTTATAAACACACCCAACCCACAGGCCTTCTTCCCCATAATCTCCTCCACCTCCCCTCGCACCCAACCTTCAAGGACACAAAATCTGCTCACATCAGAATTAAGGGCTACCTCCTGCAAAGAGCACACATCTACCCAGGAGAACAGTCAGAAACTTTCTATGCAGGACGCCTGCCAACTACAGGATGTTTTGTAAAGATACGTTGAATAATTGACAATCTATCTGATTCGAGTTGTGCTTTTATCGCCACACATTTGTTTATCGTTTTACTACATCCGTACAAAATGCCAACATGTCAAACTCTGGGGAAGCATCCTTATAACTTATTCATGAAGAAAAAAATCGTGCACAATGATAAACTCGAAATGACAGAAATCGTTATTTTTACTTTAACTATTTGTCCATTTGAACAGCTCCATTTAAAAATTAACACACTTTGGGGCATCTGGGTGGCTCAGTTAGTTAAGTGTCAGCCTTCGGCTCAGGTCATGATCTCAGGGTCCTGGGATCAAGTCCCGCATCAGGCTCCCTGCTCAGCGGGGAGTCTGCTTCTCCCTCTGCCCCTCCCCCTAGCTCGTATGCTCTCTCTCTCTCTCCCTCCCTCAAAAATAGACAGATAAAATCTTTAAAAAAATAAAAATTAAATTAACACTTTTTAAAATTATTAATATTTGATCAACTCAAGATGCCTAATTTGAAGCTTCAGTCTTCTCCAAATCCCGTATGGTTCAGATTTCTTGAGGCAATTTTAAAGACTATTAGAAAGGCAGCTGTAACTTTATAATGCGAGAGAAAAAAATTATCAAGAACGTAATTACAGACTCAAAGACATACCTGCTTCTTATCCTGTGTTTTCTTAAAGTCTTCGCAGGCTAGCCAAAATAAAACATTTTCTTCACTGAATTCCTTTTTTAAAAATTCCTATGGATAAAAAGAGGAAAATATATCAAGCAGTATTCCACTTTAAGGAAAGAAAAAAACAGGGGCGCCTGGGTGGCTCAGTGGGTTAAAGCCTCTGCCTTCAGCTCAGGTCATGATCTCAGGGTCCTGGGATTGAGCCCCGCATCGGGCTCTCTGCTCGGCGGGGAGCCTGCTTCCCCCCCTCTTTCTGCCTGCCTCTCTGCCTGCTTGTGATCTCTCTCCCTGTGTCAAACAAATAAATAAAATCTTAAAAAAAAAAAAAAAAAAAGGAAAGAAAAAACCAATTTCCTTCAAGGGCTGGTTTGGCAAAATGGAACTAATGAATATGGCTCAGTCACCCTTCGAAAACTCCATCCTGAAAAACAAAGCGTATGTTTAATGTTAAAGCTAGAATTTCATATTTGAACTTAATGACTTGGACATCGTCAGGAAAACTAAAAATGAAGCAACTATCTACTCACAAGTCTAAGATGACAATAAATTACCAAAGAGTAAATTTAAGTGGGAAATAGATTAGTTCCTTCCAGACAGTGTTTAAACAGAGTACATTCCTCTAAAATCAGGCCCATTTTTTTTTAAACAAAAGAAAAGAAACATATTAAGCATGTCTAAAAATGCCACGATGAAAACGATTTTAAGTTGGAGGTGTGTTTTCTTTGGGCAGCCGGTGGGGGCTTAGCAGCACAGCCCGCCATCCCAATGGGCACAGAATGGGGTCCTCCCTGAGATCTGGACAGTGCTCCCAGGGGCCTGATGTCCAGGAATGTTAGGAGCCCAGCCCCCCACCCCCTCCCCCGGCGCTGCAACAGGGACCAACAGCATCAGGGCTTATGCTGACCTGAGCCAAGACTTAAAGGCAGAAGGCGGTGGGACTTGGGCAGATACAGAGCACTCTCGAAATTCACATGTGGTTCTTCTAACCAACACCTGGGGGTTCTGCTAGCCAAAGGGTTCTTTCTAGGCAGCGCTGACACACACTATCCATCAGCCCTCCTCTCGGAGTTCAGCGTCACTTCTCCAGCTGTTGTCCACTCTCACCGGGTTCATAACCCCAAGAATCCCCAACACACAAGAGAACCAACTTTCACATCAGAGACCCAGACCACCCCTACCCAGGGGTCACAGAGCTGGAAAGCTTTGGGGATTCTGCCAATGAGCAAAGCACTTCTTTGCCCATCACCCCCCCCTCCTTCCCATCCAACTACATAAAAACCAGAAACAGCCTGTGCGCGCCCCTGAGCTCTGGTCCAAGGCTATCCGGGAGAGAGTCTCCACCTTGGCCATAGCAAGTGGGAAGTCCTTATTCTCAGGTTGGGACACACAGAGGGAGAAACCAGCCTGTGTTTCCCCCACAGGTGTCTACCCTTCTTCACAGGCTGCACCGATCCCAGTCAACAATGAAAAAGGCAAACCCTAAATCTTTTCACGCCTTCTGGGTCTTCAAGCAGATTCTCCAGGGAGGCTGCCCATTTGGCTGTGCTCTTGGGGTTCTGTTGGCTGCTGCTGGGACTCCCATCGCTGCCGTGGATGTCTGCAAAGCAAAGTTCAGACTGTGTATGTGGCCCAAAGATACTTTCACGTAAAAATATCTGCAAATAATGGTCATCGTCATCACCATTGTGGCTAATACAGGTTATATGCCAGAATCTATGGCAGGCACTTAACACGGGGAACCTGTTCTAGTCCCGATGATAACCTTAGGAAGGAGGCACTGCCATTTCCTCCATCTTACAAGTGAGGGAAACTGAGGCTCAGAGCAATGACAAGAGGGCCCTGTCCTTTCCCACCACTTTCCATCCATCCTTCCCCCACCCACGTGTCCTCTGGCCAGCCCTCAGACAGCCCTCAAGTCTCACTCATGCCTTCCTCCCAGGAACCCGGCCACAATGGCGGCTGCTTCCCCATTACGCTTGGGGCACAGTCTGGTAATTATCGTGCTGTCTTGTGGTGATTTGTGCGACTGACGCACCAGTCCGAAAGCTTCTGCGTTATCTTTACATTGTATCTGCAACATGTAGTTCATTGCCCGGCACATAAACAAAAGCGTGCACCGGGGTTGGGCCAAGGATGGGAAAAGGGAGACACTGGCTGCAGGTGCATGATTTGAGGGGGTTGCTAAAAAAACTCGGGCATCAAAATAAATGGTATTTTCATGAAAGATTTTGAAAAATCAAAATATGCAAAGAATTCCATAACGTGGGGTGCCTGGGTGGCTCGGTCGGTTAAGCGTCTGCCTTCGGCTCAGGTCATGATCCTGGGGTCCTGGGATCGAGCCCCATGTTGGGCTCCCTGCTCAGTGGGGAGCCTGCTTCTCCCTCTCCCTCTCCCTCTGCCTGTGTTCTCTCTTGCTCCGTCAAATAAATAAATAAAATCTTTAAAAAAAAAAAAATAATTCTATAACAACAAATTACCAAAATTGTGAATAAAGACAGGATCAGTATTACTGATTTCTCCTTTGCCTCCAATATGGTTCAGCATCACACCATGTACCCACACACCTGTTGCCTTCTCTTCCTCAAGACACCTGAAAAGTCTCTTGACTAGAGGAAAGGGGACAGGGGGCCTCCAATTAACACACTTTGACTACTTGCCTGAGAGGAAGTGACAACACAAACATGCCTCATTCTACAGAATTGGGCCCCTTCCTGGAGTCAAGGAAAAAAGCCATGAAATGTCACTTCGGATGGGTCCAGTTTCCAAACCCAAATTGGCCAATTCAGACTCTGTGGTAAGGGGCAAAATTTTGTGTGCAAGATAAAGCTAATCCTCCTATCTCGCTGGTTATCCAAAAGACGAAAAGGGGAAACCCATCAGGCATCTAGAAGCTCACAGTGGACTCTCGCAAATGTTAGTTCCTCTCTCCTCTTCCCTAAAATAATGATGTATCAAGTGAACTCTTTTTATAGCTAATACTTTTTCTCCATTGCCTTTTTTCATTCAAAGTAGATGCCTGTTTCTATAAAGAAAAGTTTGAATGTAGGAGAAAATACGCTTTTAACTAAAAAAATCAGCAAAGCAAACCATTTGAAAAGGAAAAATGAAAAAAGTCCTATGAATATTAATTGCTGCAAACCGCTAGGATGCTATACAGTTTAAATGTTTTTGGAAGAAAGTTGTATCTGAATACATTGGCTTTCACAGTAACTCAGCTTCCATGATCTTTCATGTTCTATAGGGTCAACCCACGTGTTAATTTCTCAAGCAGCTAAGACTCTTTCCCAGCGTCTGGTAGAACTACCTGGATTTTAGACTTTCGCTGGCTGACTGGGGCTAAAAAGCAGAAGCCAGGAGCCCCGCGAGGGAGTGGGGACTATGTTTCAATATGCACTGGTGATAGAGCACAGAAGAGAATTATTCGGGACAGATCTATTCCTTTCATCGAGAAGCAAACTCACTCAAGCACAACACAAATGGACCTGATGCTTCTCTAAAGTGAATCTTCCGTCCGTGGATATTACATTAGTTCCCTGCTCTCTTCAAAAATGCTAGAACGGCAAGCCTCCAAACACACTAAACACTGAGTTGCTTCCCGACAAAGTACAAATCAAATCAAGAGATCACCATTATAAGAAAGTTCTGCAAGAGGGTTCATTCTGCAAGCATTTCACCAATTGACTCTCCGGCTCGTGAGCACAGCCTGAGAACTTGCTGCCCTCCCTTGGGAGATCGTCTTTGAAGTAAATACACGCGGAGACACAAGTGGGCTGCTCCCGGGAACGATCTCAGGCAGCCAGAAATTTCTCCTGCTGTCACACAACACCTACTTGGCCCATAAGTTTCCAACCTTGGTCTGAAAGGGTTCCAAAGCTCCTGACAGTCTTTTCAGTAATAAGCCAGACCACATTTGGGTATTTGCTGCCACACTATCTTGCAAATAAATACACTCGGTGGATTCCCATTTAACCAAAAGAGTGCTCTTTTGGTTAAGTAGGAGACAAGCTCTCTGACCCCACTATTTGATAATTGCCACCTCCCCCAACCCTTAATTCATACTCAAATCACTTTGCATATTAGATATTAGATTTCTGTGCCTGCTTTGATCAAAAACTCTGATAACTCAAGACGCACTAGTCTGGTCTAGTCCCCATATTTTATAGACTGGGAAATAAAGGTTCAGAGGGTAAAATGACCTACCCAAGGTGACCAACTAAAGAACTGCTCAATGGAACCAGTACTGGGACTTCAGTGTGAAGGTGACTGTCCCTCCCAGGGCCACCTCCGCAAACAACAGGACTGCTCCAGAACATAGGACTTGGCAAATAAATGGCCCCTTCCTCTTGGTTCTCGACTGAGCTACCATCTCCCTGCAATCGAAAGTCATGAATTGCATTGACCCCAACACTGTTACAGAAGGGCACAGAATTTCCAGGGCAGGCTCAGGACGTCCACCAAGACGCAGCTACTCTCCACAGCCACAGCCACGGGTGTCTGGCTTTGGTGCCCTGGATAAAGACAAATTCCTTCTTGCCTTTTTGCCCACCTTCTGCCCCCACCATCCTTACCGTGGGAATCTTCTACCCACACTCTGTCTGATACGTGTTTTTGCTTTTCCCAGAAGTATTGGTTTGAATTTTTCCAAGACTTCCTGACTGCCTTTCAATTTTGATAAAAGCTTTTGGCTATGCCTCTTTTCCTTAATCTTCCTTGATGGGTATCAATATAGGTAGATAGCTCTAAATAGAACCGCATTTGCAAACTCCATTCATTTAATGGTGTATCTCTTTTCCAAGTCATGCTCCTGACCTCCAGTGAGACTGAGCAGAGCACCTCCCCCCAATCTGGCACTGCCCTAGAGATCGCCCCTAACTCGGGGCATTTCTATTACTTAGGGTTCCCCACTCAGGAGACTTTCACTACTTCCCAATGCATGTAAGTAAAGGATTCTTAATACAAATTCACCTTAAATGTTACAATCAGTCCAGCAATTATAAGAAAAAGGAACAACCTTTCTCTATAGTAAGCAGGTTTACTTCTGAACTTCAGAATAAAGCAAAAGCAAGAGTTGCCAGCTTCCCAACTCCTGTCACCTGGAGCCATAAAGGTATAATATTCTTTGCTTTTTTTATTGATAAAAGTTGCCATTTTAGATGGATTACACAAGAAGTTAAGCTTGGAATGCACAGGTGGAAAAAAAAAAAAGTCAAACATACTTTTCTAGCAGCGTTAAGATCACTCAAGCTAGTAAGGAGCTATCACTGATAACATTTGTTTCAATTTTGTCCAGCTCTGTTTATCTTGTCTTATTGTTTACCTATAAGATATTTTTGCAATGAAAAAAAATTTTTTAACCTCCTGAGGTCTTTAAAACATTTTAGATCAGATTTTTCTAGGCGTAATATTTTTCTTTTTTTAAAAAAAGATATTATATATATTTATTTGAAAGAGAGACCGAGATAGCAAGAGAGAGCCAAGCAGGGAGGAGAGGGAGAAACAGACTCCCCACTGAGCAGGGAGCCTGAATGCGGGACTCGATCCCCAGACCCTGGGATCATGAACTGAGCTGAAGGCAGACGCTTAACCCACTGAGCCACCCAGACGCCCTCACGATACTTACTTTTCCATAGATTTATGTTCAGAGTAATCTGTCATTAGCTAATAACAACAGTAGACACTTATACATTGCTTACAGTGTGCTGGGGACTGCTTGAAGCTTTTTCTGTGGGTTAGATCATTCACACCTCACGATGACCCTGTGGTGTGCTTAATATTATCCCCACGTCAGATGAGGAAGCACATACAAGGCACAGTAACTTGCAAGGGTCACCCAGCTAGGAAAGGGGGGACCACGCTCTTTATCATAAGGTTCTACTGCCATTTTGTTTTTGGTAACTGCTGATCTTCACACTCACAAAGGCCAGAATATAATGGCCTCGAAGAGAAAGACAACTGCACCGTGGGAAAAGACTGAGAAAACCAAGCGGGAATTCAGCGCAGACAAAAACCCACACGAGACTGGGCCAGAATCATCTAGCATGCAAACACCATGTACATATGCTCTCCATTTACATTTATGCTGTTCTATGTGGTTTCTGACTTCAGCAAAAGCCATTATTTCAAAGATACAGATGGCTGAGGCTGGTGGCTTGCAGCATATTTCGTAATGCATTATTTATAGATGCTATGATGTCATAGCTACCAGAGACTTTCTCCAGACATTAATTCCTTGGAAATCCATACTCAAAAGACATCTGTAACACTCATCGGAACTGAAGGCTTACAGCATCGATTCCTGCTATTAGTCTGCAGGAAGGTCTGGGTTAATGATCCTGCATAGACAATCTTCCCAAGTCAAATAACGTCCGAGTAAAATCTCAATACCCAACTTCCTCAAAGCAGAATCAGTGTACATCATCAAAGAGTCTATCCTAAGTACCCCCAAAACTTACAGTATTATTAAAGAAAACAAACCAAATATTCAAGCCCAGGAAGAGGCAGAAATGTTCATTCCAAATTCTAAAGCAGTTTGGTGCAACACACACACACACACACACACACACACACACACACACCCCATACTTCCATAAATATTCAAGGAAAAGTGCACACCCCAAGAACCTTATTTAAAACCTCCCATCAGGGGCGCCTGGGTGGCTCAGTCAGTTAAGCATCTGACTCTTGGTATCAGCTCAGGTCATGATCTCAGGGTTGTGAGATCGAGCCCCATGTCGGGCTCCACACTCAGCACAGAATCTGCTTGAGATTCTTTCCCTCTCCCTCCCCCTCTGCCCCTCCCCTCACTCTCTCTCTCCCAAATAAATAAATAAAATCTTTAAAACCTCATACCAACTATTCCACATCAAACATATTACATTTTTTTTTTAAGTCATCCAAACTTAGAAGCAGAGAATCAGTTGGTTACAACTGGTGATCTATGCAAGGCTCCGGAGAAAGTGGGTCATGGAAACACGCTATCTAAATATTACTTAAGTGTTTATCGGCTCCGTATCTAACGTCGGAGAATAACTACCCTTCAAGCATGCAGTTCCCTTGGGGGGGGGGGGGAGATTTGCGTGAAGAGCAATCAGCAGATATAATAATAAAAATTGAAAAAGTTTTAAAATAACATCATAATAGCAAGCATCAAAGACCAGAGAAGGCGAGCAGGCTGCAGAGGGTTGGCTGGACTCAGAAAAGGCTTCATGGCATTTTTTTTATAAGAAGCCAAAGACCTCAGAGAAAGCCGAGGGCTCAGGCGGTGCCTCCCATGGGCGCCGGCGCACCTTTGTCTCACTCCGCTCTCCCTCCAGCCCCTGCCCTGCGCCGCCGTCACCCGGGGGGTGAGCAAGCTGAGGACATCTGCCAAAGGGGGGTGGGGGCCGTTCCTTACGTTCCATGCTCTGGGGTCCACCTGAGGAGTCTCACGAAGCCCAGACACCCACTGCCTTCTCAGAGACACTTCGTGGGAGACAGGCCGGGGGCTGCGGGGCTCCCGAGCACCCTTGGGTCCGGAGGAAAAACAAGACTCCACATCCTCTTTTGAGTGGACTAAACAACAGATGGCCACTGGTTTCCAGTTTCTACCAGAGGGAAGGAAATCAGAACGCCAGACTGTTATTTGTAGCCTTCCTAGATCTCTACTTTCTAGGCAAAGGCCCAGAAAAAATAAAATTACCCAGGAGCCCTATTCTGGGGGTGAAAATGCAGACCCTGTCCTCATTTCCCTCACTTTCCAGAAGCCCTGTGCCGCACCCCCGGGGGCCTGACACTCCTGCACAAATGTGCCCTCACTGCCCCCGGGGCCCCTACGGCTGGGCGAGTAAGTGACATTCTCCCTCCAGCGTCTGAGAGGGTGTGCGTTTCTTGAGGAGGAGCTGTGTCTCCCCCGGGGTCGACCGTGTCTGGCGCTCATGGTCACGTTTACGTTGATGGATGTTTTCTGATAGATTGGGGGCGAGATGGTGCGCAGGACAGCTGTAAAAATAGCTGCCTGACTGAGCGCTTGCTATAGGTCTGGTCCCCACCTCACAGTGACCCTCTGAGGTTGGGCTCATTGGGGGCCCATTTTACAGAGGTGGAAACTGAGGCACGGTGAGGTTAAGTAACATGCTCCAAGGAGAAAGCAAAGCAGTGGACGAGGTGGGACTCAGCGCCAAGCCCTCTGGCTGCAGAGCCTGCAAAGGGAAGAAGGGCAGTGACAGGCGGGGCCCTTTTTCTCACAGAACTTAAAATTAATTGAGAAGATGAGACCAGGAGTTCCCAGATGGCTGTCTGCCCACAATGCCACAGGCTGGCATGAAGCTTTTTTCACCGGTTCATGAAGAAATGAAAATAAGGATAAGGAAATATTTACCACATAAGCTGTCTTGATACGGTCAAGACAGCCTTGGGTTGTTTTTAGGAAAGAGATCATTATATTTATTTACATGGTACAAAATTCAAGACACAGTGGGAGCACAGGGGAACAGGACTTCCTGTCAGCTCTGTCCCTCGGTCACCCAGTGCCTCTCCCTGGATGCAATAACCTCTAGAAGATTCCGGTGGATCAGGATATTTCCTTACATGAAATTCTGTCTTTACTCTCTTGGGTATTCAAATGCCCTTTCATTCATGGAATGATAAAGATGGTTGATGATGGCGTTGTTTTTAATGTCCTGACTAGAGAGAGGAAGAAAGGAGGGGAAAGGACGAGGCAGGAGAAGAGGAAAAAGAAAAGTCGTCAGCCCCATAGTCATATATATATATTTTAACTCTAAATATATTTTAACAAGATGACTAAATGGCTACTGTGTCAACCCATGCAGGTAGCTCTGGGCTTGGGTCAGAGATTTGAGTGCTCTGATCCGTCCCTTCTGAAATGGGTGGTGGCTCCGGACAAGTGGTGGCCTCTGCAGGTGTCCACAGAGAGACAAAATGGACAGGCTGCATTTTGGGGGCAGAGAAGGAGGGAGGCTGGGGAGAGAGGCCCTGCTGGGGGAGACCCAGCTTTGGGAGAAGACTCAGGACAGAGGACACATTCAGGAAACCAAGGGGCAGAAGCAGGAATGCACCGCCCCCCATGGACAGAGTGAGAGCAGGGGGAACAGGCCTGGGGGAGAAGGCAGGCCCAAGCAGGGTCCCCACAGCGCCACACGGAGGGGACAGCACAGCTGACCCGCAGGCCCCCAGCAAGGCCCTGGAGGGATGGGAACTGGCTTAGAAGGGAAATGAGTCCCCGGAAGTCGGCAAGGGGCTGTTCCCCCCGCAGGGGACGCCTCCTGACGGCTCTTATCGGGCAACTGCTGCTGTCGCCCGCCCCAGGGCCCCTCGGCCCCCACCGCCCCTCTCGGGGCTGCTGCAGAGGAGAGCTATCTGGGGGAAGCAGAAGACAACCAGTGAGAGTAAATTTAGTACAATTTAAACAGCAACTTTCTAAGCCCAGCACCCAGGGCCGAGGGGATTATTCAAGCTCAGCAGGGCGTGTGCCTCAGTCTACCCAGGAAGCCCTAGGAAATAGCCCGCCTGGCACCTGCCGGGGTTCCCTAAATGTCCAACAGTGCGGGAAGGAGACATCAGTCACATACAAAGCCAATGAAGGCAAACAGAGGTGCAGTGGCACCTGACTCCCGCCCGTCTACAGGCTGCCTTTGGTGGCATTCGGAGCTGGTGGCCTTCGGAGCTGACACCCCGGCCTCAGCCGGCTTGTGGGCTAACCACACTGGTCTAAAACAACACCCCCCGGCCCAGCCCAGCCTCTCTGTCCCTGAACTGCTCTCCCTGAACCCATGGGCCAGCAGGGCCCGTGATGTTCCGCAGAGAAAGTTTTCCCAGAGGCCAAGACTGCCCGCTGCGGGGTTGTTAAAACAAAGACATTAAGTTGCTATGTTGACTGTCATCTTTAAATAAAAACTTAAGCCCAGCAATAAATCCAAAAGTGGTCCCAAGGGTTTAATGGGCTAGTGTACAACAGGCCCCCGGAGGGAGGGCCAAGCCTGCCTGGCAGGGTGGGGATTCCCTCCACGGGTCGCCCCTCAATCTGCTCGCAGAGGGAAGGTTGTGGCTTCAGCTTTGCTTTCCAGGTGAGCAGCATCACAATTACCACCAATGGTGTGAGTCCTGGTGGGGGGCGAGGGGGTGGACAGACTTCAGTGGCATAAGAATCCACTAAGGCATTTGTTATAATGCGGCTTACTCTCTCTCCCACCTCGGGTCCCCAAGATCGAATCAGTGGGTCCAGGGTGTGGCCTGGAAAGCTGCATTTTCTCCACCCCCTTCACACCCCTGGTGGGTTCATGAACACACTTTTGAGATACCCCCCGAAAGGAAAAATAAGGGAATTGCACTTTGAACCTTGGAATTAGGGGTTAGGAACTCCAAACTCTGAGCTCGAAGACATGGTCTCCAATAAGTTTTTGCTGAAAAGCAGGAAAAGTCTATACAGTAGAAGGTTCTGGGAGGCAGGACTGAAGCCGGGTCCATATCAGGGGACAGCAGGGCTGGATCCAGCACTTGTGGGGCTGGAAGCTTATATAGTTTGGAGAGCCAGTTTAGGAAAAATAATTCAAAGTTACCAAGTAAAAATGTAGTACAGGGTCCCATGGATGGCTTGGCGAACTTCCCAGTACCTCTGCCTCGGGGCCCACATTCTCTTTCTCACTTGACTCCTTCTTTTCTCACTGCTAGATGGTGATGCCCAAAGGGCAGGGCCTCATTTGCCCTTTCCCATCAGTGGGGTACACTTTAAACCTAAAAACCCATCGGCGTTTGCGTTTTCAGAGCCCAGGCACCCAATACCCATCCAGGATGCTTAGCTACTAACCTTTCTGTCACCTAATCTCATGTTGTAAGGCTGGAAAGTGATGGCCCCAAAAGAGGGACACTTCACTGGTGTCCCTAAATTGCCCCAGTCTTTCTGGGGTACAACCCTCATCCGTATAACACCCTCCCAAACCAGGGATGCCCCGAAACGATGCAAAGCAATGAATAGCCAGGCAGAGGTATTCAGGGCAGCTCTGTTGATAATATGAAAGGGGGAGACTAACCATTATTCCTCATTTATTATGTGCTAAGCATTGCACTAGAGACTTCATATGTTCTGGTGTGTTTAATCCCAAGACTCTGTGAAACCCACTTTACAGATGGGAAAACAGACACAGAGGTATGCCAGTAAACCAGCTCTCCTAGGAAAAAAAAAAAAAAAAAAAAGCTTGATCTTTAGTCTTTGCCCATTTCCATGGTAAAAATATCCACCAACAGCCAATTTCAAGCTATCTGTGATTTAGCACCCAGTTCTCAAATTTCCCGATAATTTAGCAATTGGCTCAGAGGTCCAGTAACTTGCCCAAGGTCACTGAATGATAGAGTCAGGGTGGGAAGCAGGAGTTGAGGTCGAGTCCAGGCTCTGACTACTGCCCTATAGGCCTGTGACGAGCCACCAACAGAGAACGGCTAAAAGGAACACGCACAAAGGAATCCTCGGACCCACACACAACACAGAAAAATGTACAAGCCCACTGACACAAATACAAACTCTTTACAAAAACCCTGCAAAGCCCTATTTTATTAGGGGTGCCCTGAATATTAAATGCAATGATTTGCATAAAGCGATGGATGGGAAACCAGCTCCATTCACCGGCTCGAAGAGGGATAGCTCTTTTATTCCCATTCTGCAGATCCTCATTTACACAGACACAAAGTGTTCACAGCAGTGGAGGTGGGATTTGGTCCCAGCCGGTCTGGTTCCAGTCCATCCTCTTAACTGCATTGTCCCTCATAAAATAGGATATTCAGTGAAAACAGGACACCCACCAACATGTTGAGACTCTTAGCACTAGGAAGAAGTGACTGTCCCAGTGGGAGGCGGCAGAAAAGCCTCCGCAGTCAGGCCAACCTGGGTTTCCAAGATTCTCCATCACACCCTAACTGGTTACCTACCAGCTCCTGGCTTCAGTTCCCCCTTCTGGAAAGTAGCCTGAACAGCACCTATCTCACAAGGTTGCCCCTCAGGCTGGAGAGAGAACACACAACTGGGTGAAGAGACCTGCGCCCACATAAAGAGCTCAAAGGAGCTTAGCCATAATTGTGAGCGAAAAGGGTAAGGTGGTTGGCATCGAAGGCATGGTCTCATTTTCACCGTGGATTCTTTGTCCCATCAAATCGCTGCAAATTGTGGCTCAGCCTGGTCCATCGTGACAGCCAAGCCAAGTCCACGGTAATGTCCGCGCTCCCGGGGGGCGAACTATAGACGTGCCTTCTCCACCCTGGTGTTCACCCTCCTCGGCGGCCCCACATTTCGGCCCCGCAGCGCAGAACTGAAGGCGCCGGGCAGCCCGGGCCCCGCTGCCTGTCCGAGGCTGGGGGTCCAGCCCTGCCTCCTCCGGGCGCGGAGCGGGCATCATTCGCACCAACGCCCGCAGCGGGGAGAGGCGGAGAACTCCAGAGAGAAGGAACCCGTGCGACTTTCTGCTTTCGGATCTAGAGCCCATACTCCCTCCAAAGTTTGGGGGTGCATGGGATCGCCTTTCTTCTCCCAGACCATCACTAAAATGAAAACTGCTGTTGTTCCCCCTTTTGTCCAAACTTCCTCCCCGCAGCGCCGCTCGGGGCTCTGCGCTCCCGCCGCCGCTGCGACCGCAGGGACGCTGGACGGAGCAAGGAGCAGCGGCGCGGTCCGCGGGGACCTTCGTTGGGTGGCATCGCCGAGCCGCGCCCGAGCACCGGAGGGAGGGAAGGATGCCCGGGACCCTGGGCGGGCAGCTTCGGCCGAGGCGGCTCCTCCCGGCGCCCCGATCCCCAGCCCACCGGCCGGGGAGCCGCTTACCTGACGGCGGCCGCTTCCTGCTGAGCCGGCTCACGGCGCGGTTAAACATCGCCGCGGTCGCCCGGGGAGGAAGGAGGAGCAGCCGGGCGGCGCGGCGGCTGAGCCGGAGGACAGAGAGGAGGAGGAGGCCGAGGAGGAGGAGGAGGAGCCCGCTCGGCACCGCCCCGGCGCGCCCGCGCCCGCCCCGCCGCCCTCCCCACCGCCAGGCGCCGCGTGGCGCGCTCGGTGCGCCCTACCCACCCGCCCCGGCGGGGGCCCAGCACTCCAGCCTCGGGGGCCCGGGTGTCTCAGGGCGGCCCCAAGTGACCAAACGCCGAGGCCCAGCCCCGCGCCCGGGACGGTGTGCACTGGCCTGGAGGGAGCCTGCGCCACCGCCCGTGGCTTAGGAACCCTGCCCGGGCACCCGCGCGCCCCGGGGGCCCCCGGCCGCCCAGCGGAGCTCTCCGAGGCAGCCGCCCCGGGCCCCGCCCAGCCCGCCTTGCCACTCTGCGTCCATCCCGGTCTCCCGCCCTTTTCCTGCGGCCGCGAGGAACGGGCACGGCGCCGCGGGCGCACCGGGCTCCGTGGCCCCGTGGCTCCGTGCGCCTTCGCGAGGCGGCAGGCGGGGGTCCCCTCCAGCTACACGGACCCGGAAGCCGAGGCCCCGAGGTTCTGCAAAACCCGGGTGCGGCCCATGGCCTTCGCCTCCTCACCCCCGGGATCCAGGATCCCCGCGGGCCGGGGCCTGCCCGCCCTGAGACTCCGTAGCTGCCCGGCCCTCCCACGGCCGCGAAAGCAGGTGGGGGGTCGCCAGGGTCCAGGCCGCGGGGAGCGAGCCGAACTGCGCTGAGCCGGCGCCGGGGAAACTTGGGCGCCTTCTCCCCGCGGCCTGGAGGCTCCAGGGGCGGGCCTCGGTGGAGTTCTGCGGGAACCCTTCGGGTTCCAGCGCCGAGAGATGCCTCTGCCCCGCACAGCGACTGGTTGGGGACACTTCTCTAACTTTGGGGACACGTGGTGCAGCTTCCGGCAGGGCCTTTAGCTCAACTCCCGGAGTCGCTCAGGTCCACATTGCGCTCCGGCTGGATTTCTCCTCTCCCGCCACCAGTCACCTGCTCGGCGCGGCAGGGGGGGGCTCTATCTATTGTCTCATTTCTGTGCAAACCAGCCCTCAAAGGGGTGTCATTAGCCTCATTTTCTTGAGCGATCGGTTTGCGAAGAATTGTCTTTCTGGCGAGTCTTATTTTTCTCCTTGTGTATCTGGCTTTGTCTCCAAATTGGTCTTTATTTTTAGCTGTGCTAATTGCTATTTTTCTAAACCGCTCCCCAGTCGTCGGGCCCTGCCACCCTCCTTTTGCAGTGTTTTCACTAGCTGGCACTTTCTTTTATATCTTCTATTCTGAGCTGCCCGCTCCGCTCCTCTTTCCTCCCTCGTTCTGCCCACCCGCTCGGTCCCAATTCCACCCCATCTCTGGCCTTCTGTGGTTGCCTCTCATTGCCGGCCCTTCCCTTGCCCTCTCAAAGCCACTTTTCTCCGAGTATTTCGGAGCACGCCGCCTCGCCTGCTGCCAGGAGAGGTTTTTCTGGCTCCTGAAGACAGTGAAGAGCACGGAGATTTTGAGCTGCACTGCAGGACGGACGGTCACTGCGGAATAAGCTTAGAGCCCAGCGGAAAAGCTCAGTTTAAAAATGCCTCCTCCTATCCTCGGCCTACTCTGGGGGTGGGCTCCCCACCTGCTTCTGCACCCTTGTAACATACTGCAACCACAGGCAGCCCCCCCCCCCCTCCGTTGTCAGAGCGGGGCTTCGAAACTCAGGCAGAGTCCTGGATCCAAATGAGATCACTACCTGCCCAAAGCAATGCTGAGGGTGTCTGTGCAGCACATCTCCCCAGACAACCGCTCCGGAGTCCAAATTACAGGTAATCCTAACACAGGAAACAAGGAGACTGGCATAGTGGGTAAGCATCAGGCGTAGCTAAATATGCCAGTTGCCAGGTCCAGCCCCACAGTGTCCTGAAATGCCCTGGGGTGACCCAAGACATACCCATAAATGCCTCCAGAACTAAGAAGGCAGCCGGGCCTTTCTGAAATAAGGGGAAAATATAGCACAGCTTTGAGCTACTCTCGCTGTCCTGTTAGCATATCAGATAGTGAGTTCAAAAATAAAGACCAGGGTCAAGGTTTAATGTACACAGTTTAAAATTTCTGCTTTGGAACGTTAAGAGACTGTCTCGGTAAAGTTGCTTTAAATATCTGTTTTAGGGGTGCCTGGGTGGCTCAGTGGGTTAAAGCCTCTGCCTTTGGCTCAGGTCATGATTTCAGGGTCCTGGGATCGAGCCCCGCATCAGGCTCTCTGCTCAGTGGGGAGCCTGCTTCCCCCTCTCTCTCTGCCTGCCTCTCTGCCTACTTGTGATCTCTCTCTCTCTCTCAAATAAATAAATAAAATCTTAAAAAAAAAATGTGTTTTAAGTGTCTTAAGATCCAAAAGCCAGTTTTCAACAGGCACTGTATAAAAGACCAAATATACAAGTATAGAGCTTCACGGTTCCTAAAGCTTGCCAAAAGAACACACACACACACAATTAAGTTCTGCCTGTGGTTTGCATGTGGGCTGACAATGCCCACCCTCCAGATAGCATCACTCCCTTTCTATAGCTCATCTCAGGCCTTCTCAAATGATGATAACCAACCTGGACAGGAAGAGGGCAGGCAGCTCGGCCTCTTCCTACCCCTGTTGGTCCCATCTTCCGTTGAACAATCTTCATTCAGCCAGGCAAGGAGAAAGAGCCTAGGATGTCAGAGTGATCATTGACTTCAAAGTTCAATATTTTTTGTTCTACTCAAAACTTTTAAAAATTAGTGAGCTCTGAATATATTATAGAATTTCTTATATTTTATTGTATATATTGTATTTCAGAGTCATTCATAAAGAATATTCTAGGCCAGTTGAGGCAGGTGAGTTATATCGTAAGATCAATAAAGAAGTGCCTGAGTTGGAGTCAAGAGACCTGGGTACCAGTCCTGGGCATACAGCAGCCCAGCTGAGTGTCTTCAAACAGCCTCCCGGGATTGGACAAGGAAAGGATGCCACCTACATTCTAAGGGTGTGGTGTTTACCAGCAATAAATAGGAAGGCCACCTGGCAAGGTGCCCAGCACATGTAGGCTCACAAAAATTTACTGGAATCTGAATTACTCTTGCTCCCTCTCACAGTGCTGCTTTAATAAACTTTAGCCTATGTGCAGTGAGAAGTGGCATTTTTAAAAGAAAATATGAGGAATCCACAGGGCTGGGAACAGTGATGCAATTGACAGGCACAGAGAAAGGAGGAAAGTAAATTGTTACAACCTCTCCCTAAGGCAAGAGAGGCAGATATGTTAAGATACATATTTGGCAACATGTATAAAAGCTTTCAAAATGTTTATACCCATCCGACCAGTGAATACTTCCCGAACTGGTAATTTATCCCAAAGAAAGACTAAGAGGGGCAAAGATTTCTGGGTACTGTTGAACATCCTAACTCTTCTTTCATGGGTGCTGTTTATAGTGCTATAAATACTCATTAATGGAGTGACTAAGTGACAGTATATTCCTATGATATATTTGTATATCAGTTGTAAGAACTGATTTTGTCTTCTCTTCTTTGAAAAAAGTCAGGATACAAATCTAGAGAAATTTTCCAGTGGGCAAGGAGAGGAAATATAGTCAATTTATATAGAGAAATCTTGCAGAAAACTATACCAAAATGTTACTAGCATTTGTCTCTAGATGGGATAAGGGGTGGTTTTAATTTTCATCATTACATTTTCCAGTTTTGCAAAATTTCTGTGGTGTGTATACTCTTAAATCAGTGGGAAAAATCAGTAGTTGGAAACTGGTCAAAATCTATGGGGCTTAATCTACCAATATTTAAACCCGCATTTTTGCAACATGAGTTCTGCTGTCTTTAAACTCTGCATTTCCATGGGGGGAGCAAGCAGACACCAATGGCCTTTCCCATCTTTGATCTCCCTCGCACTTCAAGTCACACATTCATGGCATAGTGCAGCCGGAGGTCAGCGTACTACCCTGCAGATCAGGAAACAGGCCTGGGGCGCCTGGGTGGCTCAGTCAGTTAAGCGTCTGCCTTCGGCTCAGGTCATGATCCCAGGGTCCTGGGATCGAGCCCCTCATCGGAGCAGGGCTCCCTGCTCAGCGGGGAGCCTGCTTCTCCCTCTCCCTCTGTCTGCTGCTCCCCCTGCTTGTGTGCTCTCTCTCTGTCAAATAAATAAAATAAAAAAGAAAGAAAGAAACTGAGGCCCGGAGAGCTTTGGAGACAATGTGCTGTGAGGTCTTCTGAGAGATTTGAGGCCGTTCTTCCCTCCTGCCTCTCGCCTCTTGAACCACTCCCTTAGTTTTCTTTCTGCCACATTTGCTATTCGCCCCCCACCACTTCTTCATACAGTGGGCACCGCGCACTCAGTCTTTGGAGCTCTTCTTTTGCACGCTTACTCCCCTGACCATCTCAAGTCTAATGGCTTTTAATACCATTTTTTAAAAATAGACTTTTTTAGAGTTTTAGGTTTACAGCAAAATTGAACAGAACACACAGAAGAGTTCCCATATGCTTCTTGCCCCCCAACATGCACAGCCCCCTAACCACCTCCCCCACAGAGTGGTACGTTTGTTACAACTCATGGACCTACATGACACATCGGTCCCCCAAGTCCATATGAAATCCCATCTTTTTTTTTTTTAAGATTTTATTTATTTATTTGACAGAGAGAGAGAGATCACAAGTAGGCAGAGAGGCAGGCAGAGAGAGAGCGGGAAGCAGGCTCCCTGCTGAGCAGAGAGCCTGATGCGGGGCTCGATCCCAGAACCCTCAGATCATGACCTGAGCCGAAGGCAGAGGCTTTAACCCACTGAGCCACCCAGGCGCCCCTGAAATCCCATCTTGATACCACAGAACTCCCACGATTCTTTCTCCAGCCGGGACTTGCTTGCCTGACCTCTTCTCTTGGGTGCCTAATGGGACCTCTCAACCTGAGCACGTCCGGAATGGAGCCTCCTCGTCTGGCCCACACCTGCCCCACACCTGCCCCACCTACAGCCTTCTCATGTCAATTAAGGGCAACTCCACCTTTCCACTTGCTCAGGCTAATTATCTAGGAGTTGTTTCTGATCACTGCTTTTCTCATACCTCGCATCTCATCCTTCAAGTCATCCTGCAGGTTCGACCTTCCAAATGAACGTGGAAGTCTGTGCTTTCACCGTTTCCATCTCATCCAAGGCATCACCCACTGCCCGGCCTAGAGCGGCAGCTTCCCGCCCGTCTCCCTGCCTCTGCCTCGCTGCGGTCTGTTAGAAACCCAGCACCTGGAGGGATCACTGAAACGAGGGAAGTCTCCCCATATCAACCCTCTGCTCAGACTGCACTGGGGCCCCCCTGTTGCCCCAGGAGAAAGCCCAAGACCGTAATGAAGACTGACTAGGACCCACGTGACCAAGACCTCCATTCCCCTCTGAACTCCTTTCCAGGTCTTCCCTCTGCCCCCCCAACTCATCTGCTCCCACCCAACCTCCTTGTCCCTCAAACACCTCCACACGCTCCCACCTCATGACCTTTGCACTGGCTATTCCGTCTGTCTGGAACACAGCCCCCCAGGTATGTGCATGGCACACTCCCTCGGTTGCTTCAGGTCTTTATCCAGAAGTTACCCCATCAGGATGTAAAATGGCGAGCCCACCTCCTGTACTTCCACACACCTTTTCCTCCATCCCCGCCATGGGCTTCCTCATAGCACGTAGCACCTTCTAGCATAGTTCCTTTTACTTATTATGTTCGCTGTTTCTCCACGCGGTCCCTGCATTCCCCCTACCTTCCATTGTCCCTGGAGTCCCAGAGCCTGGAGGAGGGCCTGTCACACAAGAATCAGGGCCTGAGATCATGACCCGAGCTGAAGGCAGACGCTCAACCGACTGAGCCACCCAGGTGCCCTCATAGCAACATGAGTGATAATAGCCCCGATGGAAACAACCCAAATGCACATCAGCTGACAAATGGATAAACTGTGCCATATCCTCACAATAGAATATTATTTGGCAATAAAAAGGAATGAAGTCCTAATGCGTGCTACAACACAGATGAACTAAAAAAAAAAAAATGTTGCACTGGGTGAAAGAATAGCATACATCATATAACCCCATTTATATAAAGTCTAAAATAGGCAAATTGGTAGAGACAGAAAGCAGACTAGTGGTTACCTAAACCCAAAGCAAGGAGAGAGTGGGCAGGGACTGTTGATAAGTACAAGCTTGCTTTTGGGGGATGATGAAAAAGTCCTAAAATTAGATTATGGTGATGGTTGCACTACTCTGTAAATATACCAAAAATCATTTAATTGTATGTTCAAATAGGTGACTCTATGGTATACAGATTATATCTCCACAAAATTGTTAAAAAAAATTTTTTTTAATTTACAAAGATCAAAAACAGGTCACATACAAAGGTTCAGAACTCAAACTGTCATTGGACTCCTTGGAAAGCTACTGGAAAATACGCGGCACCAAAAATGGGGGCGTTTACTATGTGCTCGGCTCCGTTCTAAATGCTGTTTGACATACTCTTCTCATTTAACAACCACTTACAGGGGGCTCAATTCTAGTTGACAGATGTAGGAACCGTGTCCACGAGGTCTGGAGAACAGCTCGATGTCCTAGGTACAGGTGAGAGAAGAGGGCTGGACTTCCGGTCTCTTGGCTCCTGGCACTCTTTGCACGACTGCCTCCCACCCAGGAAAAAATGATTTTAAAAAATCCCTGTTCCAGGTGTCTACTTTGTAACACTCTACCCTGGTGTTGCTTTTAAATGTTAAAGAATCCAGAATTCTTAACCTGGACCTTCCTTCAAATCTAGATTCAAAAACGTCCTCTGAAAAAGCAAACAACAGAAACAAGAAAAAGTGCGCGGGTGCACACCGACACACACACACACACACACATACACACAAGGCGTGACCATAACACAATGCTGTTCCGGGGTTCCTGAACAATCACGCTGCCGACACACTTCTCCCACGAAGTGTTGCCCCAGTCAGTGTGATCACAGACGCCCTACACAGGTGACTGGGTAGCCGCCCCTGCGGAGACGTCTTCAAAAACTTCTCCTTTGGGATGTCCTATTCTGCTGGCTATTTCTAATTGTGAACACTATCTCGTGGACCTATCTTGTAATTTTGGGCAACTGCCAAAGGCTATGTGGTGAAGACCCGTGGACTGGGTCACGTGAGATGACAGTGAGGAACCAAAGCGGGGACAGAAGACACAGCTTATTAAGATCACTGGGCCCACTGACCAGCGCCAAACCAAGCCCCAAAATGACTTCAAAAGGATCAGAATTTGGGAAGAGAATTCCAGCTGACCCCTTTTAAAGACAAACACATATTTCACATCTTGGATATATAAAATCTGTCATAGTTTTTTGTTTTTTTTTTTTAAATCTGTCATAGTTAAAAGAGATTCACTTTAACAAAAGCAAAAAGTTACATTACTAAAGTTTGTGGCCATCATATAATATACCTACAAATGTGCCTTACTACTTAACAAAAACAATGGACACTTTGTGAACTAATCAGCCCCATAAGACAGAATTCAATAAAAAAATTTTTTAAAAATCATTTTTAACCCAAGCCTAATCGATATTAAAAAATGCAGAAGTTTTAATGATTTTTATTCTGTCTTCTGGTTATTCATCTATGCTTATAAGTTAATCTCTAAAACTAGTGCTTTTTTAAATCATAAAACCCAACCAAGATAGTGAGAAAGCATCTTCAAAAGATAGGTCACTTGTTAAATTGTTCCCATTTCCTAGTACCTTTTGCCCAGCCATCAAATTTCACCTAAAAGCTATTTAATAACTGCTCTATATGTGGTTGTAGAAAATATGTCAAAAAAAGGTAGTAAACATATAAGAAAACCATCTGACAAAAAACACAGAGACTGTAAATCATGTTGTTCTTAAATTTTAGCCAGATGGAAACTTTTCCGAATCACCACTTTCTAGATAATATGTTCACCAAGTTCTCAGGAAATGTTGACCATGTTCTCAGACTCACAAATTTGGTATTTTTATCAGTATTACAGAACATTACATGTGAATTTTTGCACCGTGAAGGAAAAAAAGCTGAAATAATATACAAAGCCATAACTCAGATTTTTAATATACTTGGGGTGGGAAAATACATGTGTGTGTGTGTATAGAGGTGTGTAAACATGTATGCATACGTATGTGCACATATATGTATGCATATATATATATATTTAAATGGGCATGTAAGGAAGCTGAAAAGCAGTGAGGATTGTTGGTACAGCTGCTAAATGCATTTTTTAACGTTTATGTTTTTTTTTAGCAATCTCTACAACCAAAGTAGGGCTTGAACTCATGACCCTGAGATCAAGAGTTTCATACTCTTCCACCTGAGACAGCCAGGCAACCCACAGCTAAATGCATTTTAGAGACATCTGTACAGCTTACATCTCTCCAGAGTAGGCATTAATTCCACACAGAGATCTGGCAGTCATCAGACCCAAAGTTTAAGCCCAAAGATCTTTCCATAAGGAGTTATCTGTATAGGGAGGCAATACCACAAATTTCTGGTTCTTAGTATCATTAGATGATCCGTATTGATAAAAGACAAGAGAACTCATTAACGGTACTTTGTTTTATATGCGTCCAGTCATAAATACCAAAACACTTTCTTTAATAACTGTAAGTCCCACACATTTACGTAATAGGCTATAAAGTGCCATTTTGGATCCAGTCCATATTTTGAAGGGATTTATAGATACAGGTAAAATTTGTTGCCAGGCACCATTTACAACCTTGAACGATCTTTTCCAACTGAGGCCAAGTCTGTTCTCAGCCACCACTATCCTCAACCTTTTTTAGTCATGGTCACCAGAGAGTTTTTTCACCCTTAACATAAACAGCAGTAAATTCTCCGAGTGCAAACATACCATTCGTGACTTTATAGGCTAAACGGACACAGCAGTTGAGGAATAAAGATTGTTATCTGCTACATTTCGCAGGCATTTGGAACTTCCTGGTGCTGGGACCACCTCCCTTCTTCAGGTCTAATATCTTCGATACATTATATTTTAGATATAGATATATTTTAGATTAAAAATGCCAGTAGATTAAAACCACCGTAAAGCAATTAAGTCAAGAGAAAATCCACTAATAAGCTGGTGACTAGATGAGATTGTAACTCTCCCTAACGTCACATATCTAAATTCTGTCCTATAAAATGGACATTTAATATAAAGGCAAAGATGTGGAAGAGTAGTGTTTCTTAAGAGGAAAAGTATCTAAGAACAGTCATCTAACAAAAGGAAAGTTGAGTAAGTTTGCACGAAGACCCAGATTTGGTGAGCAGTGGACGAACCTGCAAGATAAATAAGTATCTAGCCCCAGGCGGGAGTGGTTCTCCCGCTTATTACTTTTAAATGTGACCTATACAATTTAAAAATCATATACTTCTACTGTGGTGAAAATACACAACATAAAATTTACCATCGTGGCCATTTTTACGTATACAGTTTGGCACAATTGTGTATGCTTCACCTGCCTATGGCTGTGAAACAGATCTCCAGAACAATCCATCCTGCCAGTCGGAAACTACACCCCCGAAACAATTCCCTCTTCCCTTCAGCCCCTGGTACCCACCATTCTATTACCTGTTTCTGTGAATTTGACTACCTTAGAAACCTCGTGTGAGTGGTATCATTCAGTGTTTGTCTTTTTGTGAGTGGCTTCATTTAGCTCATGGCTTCGAGGTTCATGCAAGTCGTAGCTCATGTCAGAAGTTCCCACCATTCGAGGCTGAGTGCTGTCCCACTGTCTGGATACACACTGTGTCCCCACTCATCCAGCGACGGATGCATGAGGAGCCTCTCCGTCTTGGCTACTGTGAACAGCGAAGCTATAAACATAGATGTACAACTCTCTCTTCGAAAATCTGCCCTTTTTCGGACATATACCCAGACATAGAATTGCTGGATCTTATGGTAATTCTATGTTCAATTTTTTGACAACGTTCCATGCTATTTTCCTTGGTGGCTGCACCGTTGTTACATCCCCTCCAACAGCGTACAAGGTTCTACTTTCTCCACAGCCTCACCAACACCTGTTAGTTTGGGGGGTTCTTCCCTTTAAAATAAAATTCACACACACACACACACGCACACACACACATATATACTTTTTACATCCATGGAAAAGTTTTCTGTTTCAGTTATTGAATATTGAAACAACTTGGAAACAGTTGTCCGAAACTTTTCAAATATTTAAAAATGCACATCATTGACGGAATCATTGTTCCAAGAACTTTTAAAATTTCTAACTTCAAAATCTTTTTAATTTTAGATTTCAACTTCTCTTGAACCCCTGTCTTATTCTAGTCCATCAGGAGGATAAGGAAGAGCCCATTCACCAGTAAACACAGGAATGGCTGACAGTGGCAGAGCAGGGGAAGGGGGGCGGAAGGGAAGGTGTTGTCCCACGCTGGCCGCCCTCAGAGATTTCCCTCCACATCACTGGCACCAGCACCTTCGAGAACACCAATGGGAGCGCTCAGGAAGCAGCAGACTTGCCCGTTCCCCCAGAACAGCTAAGAACTGGGCTCCCATCACCAGCAGTAGCCTCCTAGGCTACCAGAGGAGGTCCTCAGTGGCCCCCTAGACTGTGGGAGACACTTAAGCAACATGGTGGGAGGCACAAGAACTATGTCTCGGAAAATAGAACGGCCCGTACTGCTTCCTTTATTCTAACCATCAGACTGCTACTCCAAATTTGTACCCAAGCACCTATTTCCCTTCTGTCTCAGTCCTACTTTACTATTTGCCAGTAAGCCCTTCGTATTAGTTTACAAATTTACCTCCTATAAATCCATTTATTCACTCAACAACTATCCATTAAGCACATAGACCCCATGAGTGGTAAACAAGATAAAATCTCTATCCCTGTGGAATTTAAATCTAGTAGAATATCATTAATCAAATAATCACAGGAATACATGTCTAGTCTCAAGGATCATAAAGAAAAAAATACAGGGATAATGAAAGCAAAACTGAGGGGCCCTTAAATTACATGTAGGGCTCAGGCACAGTCAGAGACTTTTGAGAACAATGACAGGCGGATGTAAACAGCCAGGTAGGCGGCGGTAGAAGCACCTTCTAGGTTAAGAAGGCATATGCAAGGGCCCTGAGGTAGGAGAGCTCTGTGAATAAAGGAAGTGAAAGATAGCCCGGGTGACGGGAGCTTGCTAACAGAGGAGGAGGGGGAGGAGTGGGGAAGCTGGATGGGTAGGTGGGCACCTGGTCCTGCAGAGCTGGGAAGCCTGTAAGCAGTCGGGATCTCATGCTAAGTGCAGTGGGAAGCTACTGAGGCATTTTCAAGTTACATGTTAGTAGGTGTTTTTAAAAAATTAACGCAACTGTTATAGAATAGAATAATCTCTAAGATTTATTATATGAATAAAGAAATGGGCAGAACAGTATACAACATGCTATCCTTTCTGGAGAAAGGGGAAAATTAACATTGATTCATAAATGGAGACCAGTAACACCGGTGCTTCCTGAAATGGGAACTAGATAGTATGGCTGGGAGAGAGGAGTGGAAGTTTTTACTGTATATCTTTTTGTCTCTTTTGAAATAGGTATCATGCTTAAGAATTACCTACATAACAGTAAATTAAATTAAAAATTAAAAAGTCACTCTGGCTGTTGTGTTGCAACGAGTAGAAGGGTTAAAACTTAGGAAAGATACCAGAACAGTTAAAATAAAAAAAGACCGATGATATCTACTGTTGGCAATGTGGGGAGTAAGTGGGATTTTCATATGCTGCGTCCAAGTGCAAACTGATGCAACCATTTTGGGAGACTGTGGGGCAGCATCTACTGAAACCCATTAGACTCACGTGGTAAAAGCCCATGTTCCATCCCTAAGTAAATACTCAACAGAAATGAGTACCTATGTTCCCCAAGACGTTTATAAAAATTCATTACAGCACTATACGTAAATCCCAAATGGAAAGCCAAGTGTTTAATGAAGAGTAGAATGGACAAATTGTAGCACTTGCTCTCACAATACCACACACAGCATTGAAAACTCGGCATGCGACAACTCAGAGCATTAAGTAAATCAGATACAAAAGGATATCAACTGCTTAATTCTGTATTTATATAGTTTGAAAAAAAATACTATATACTATTTATATAGTATAGACCAAACAGAAATCCAGCTACCAGTTATGTCAGGGGAGGAGTGGAGCTAGCCAGAAGAGCAGGCCGGCCCCCGGGGTGCTGGCAACGTTGTCGCCCGGCCTCCTGCCACCTTGTGACTGCATTCACCTTGTGAGAGTTCTCAGAGTTCGGAGCTGGGCACAGTACTCCTCTCTGCAATGCTCGGGTACATACCAGGTCTATGTGGTACGGGCTCCTGAAGGGGTGCAGATGAAGGACGGTAGTCGGTAGTCGGACTGGGCGGAAGGACAAAGATGGGTGGGGACGAGAGCTATCAACTGACAAGCTTTTGTTATTTCCATTTTTGCATTTTGTCACCAGCCTAGTAAGTCTAACAAAATCAACAAACCGAACGTCAAAACAAAGCATTTGCTTGAGAGGGGTAATAGATTGGAGTAAGGTTATAAATATCTGTGAGTAAAATGCAAGTAATTTCCAGATACGAAAACGTAAAACCTTTCTCTTTGACAGAAGAGCTAGATTCAGGGCACATTTAAGAGTCAACCAAAGAATACAGAATATAAGGTCTTCAGTAAATCTTCACCCTTCAGGATAGAAGGGCAAACCAAATTTTAAGCAAGACACCATTGTAACTGTGCACTCGTGTGGCGGACACCATGCCATGAGACCAATACCGTTCGTTCAGGTGACCGCTTTTCCAACACTGTACAAGTCTTTTCTAAGTTGTCTTCTCATCCTCACTTAACCAACAAAGAAACTGCCTTCTGCTCTAACCAGTTTAATCAGTAAATACGCTGAGGCACACACTGACTTTAGATCTAGTCTATGTGCTATAAATATAATTGCCACTTTAAGAATCTCATCTGTGTCACTTCCCATGGCTATTTCCAGGTTGTCTGTTATACTCAGATGCTGCCTGTCCAGAAACCCAATTCCTGCCTTGCTGGTAGCCCCTCTTCCTAAAAAAGTAATCCTCCCTAAACTATCTGGCACCACGGCCCAGTATCACTCCCATTCTTGGAAGAGTGCTATGCAGGAGCACCTACGACCCCTACCTGGTGCGCCCCAGGGCATCACCAGAAGGGGTACATCCTCATCGCCTTCGAAAGATGCTGGACAAGCTATAGTGGGTAGCAATTACAGAGATGACGCACTCCCCAAAATCCTTTTTTTTCTGGAAAATGTGTGACCATGGCCAATAGGGTTTTCTTCCCTGGACAAGAGTTAGAAGAGGAAAAAAGGAATCCACGCCAATTAACTTTATTTCAGATTACCTTCATCCACATTCTGTGGATCCTCAGAATCTGCATTTTGACAAGCACCCACTTGATTCTGGTAAAGTTCCACTCCAGCAGAACACCACGTGGTGTTCTGGTTTTAAGAGAGAGACTAAAATATGTTTACCTTCACTTCCTCCATCATAGTCATGGCATTCAACATTGACTTAACATCTAGCACGTGCCAAGCACTGTTCTACAAGCCCTAGGGTTCGGGTCATCACCAAAAGAAAATCCCTGCCCCCACGGAGCTTACATTCTAGTGCAGGACGACAGAACCAAAGATACCAAAGTAGCAAAGCAATCTGGAAATGTCCATTCTTAAAAATAAAAGATTCCTGGTTATAATAAACTAAATGTGGATTTTGAATCATATCTTAATCCCATTTTACTGAAAATGCTCAAAGGCAGTATTTAGCACCACAGCATCTGCCCAACATTGTAAGAGACGTGTAGATACATTAATAGATACACACATTAAAGGAAACTGAAAAGAAATGATCAGGGTCAGTAAATAAGACAAAGGTGTTGGTAATATTTTATTTTCAAGGACCTGCAAAGTGTCCTAGTCTTCCTGGTGACATGTGCACGTCGTCTTAAACTAAGTAACATGAAATACCAGCACTGAAGCCCTGATCGCCAGGGTTTGCTCCACCTGCCTGGGGTCGTCTGTTCCCATGGCAACACTCTTCCGCATCAAGGACTTCTGCCCACTTCATTATCCTAGTCGCCACCCCTTTCTGGGTCCAAATTCTCATTAAACAGATAACCGAGGCTGAGCAGGGCCACAGGCTAAAATATAACCTAGCCAAAGGAAACCAATTAACAATGTTTTTACAAGTTTAGTCTTCTCCAAAAAGATGCAAACTAAGGTTAAATGGGCATTCTCAATTTTGTTCAGCTATGTTAAGATTTATGAATTAGTTTTACTTCTGTGAGCAAAAGTAATCATATAAATCACATACCAAACAATTCAACTCACAACTCTTAACCAGTAAAATGAACTGTGAAAATTTAAAACACACACAGTGTTAGTATCAACTCTCAGAGCAGGCAGCCGTTGCATATGGCTACATACTTCATGCCCATTTTGTCCAGACGGTTTTGGACTTCTCTTCGTTGGTATACCAAAACCCAAGGAAGAAAGAATAGAGAGAAAAAAAAAAAAAATCACAGTTGTGCAAGTTATGATTTCGACTGGTTGTTTATAGCAAAACCTGGGTTACCTCAAAAATGCAATTTTCCAGTATCAGTTGGGAATTAGGCTCTTTGCAAATGCCCATCAGTTCACCAGAACGAAGCAGAGTCAAAACAGGAGATCTGCAGGCGAGGGGAGTCCGGCTGCAAGGCCAATTAGACAGCTCCACCGCGAGAGATTCCTCTCCAACGTGCCGCTAGCCTGCCCCTCTTCTAACAGCCAGCAGACAGCACTCCAGCTGCGTTCGTCTGGCAGACTTTCCAAACTGACCTCAAAATATTAGAATATGGGGATCGCTTTCTCAGTGGAACACTCCAGAGAAACAATGGGTTAGTGAATTGCAAAAAACACAACAATTTGGAAAAGTTAAAATTTAGCATCTGTATTAGAACTGAATTAGAACATGAAGGAAATCCTTTATTTGACACATACCTTTTGTCAACTGTTACTTCCATTGACATTCTTGTTTAAAAACCAAACTGTGAACGCTATGTGGATTAAGCTCTCTTCCCTCAAATAAAATCCTAACTAGATCAAAAAGTCAATTACCATTAGTGCCCTCTTTTGCCCAAGATTACAAAAAAAAACCCCAACTATATATACTTCCCCGTCCCTCCCCTATTTCCTAGATATAAACTGAACTTCCTTCACATTTAGGTTTTAAAAACCAAAAGTCATTCTTGCCTCCCAAAGGGATATTTACACAAAGTACCTTGTGAATTAGTTTCTAGCCTCTCTACTTAATCTTAGTAGATCCATTTAAGTAGACTGGAGCCCATATTTCATATTAACGTGTACTAATTAACACATTTGTTGAAGTTGTAATTATTCACATAATTTCCTTGTTTCAAAATAGAATAGATGGCAATCTAATTCATAGTAACCTATTTGGACACGTAAGTAGGACACTTTATTACTATATGTAGAATTCGTATTTAACAAAATGTGCTCATTTGGACCACTTAATAGAAGGCTTATATAAACTAAAGTCTAAATCATTTTTGCATCTTTCCAATGCAGACTAAAAATGCAATTTCAAGGTTCAAAATGTATTAAGTAGGAGTCCAAATGCTGATTTTTAACAAACAGAAAGATTTAATTTGGGTATACCTGCTAGGAAAATCTCTATAAATTCTTTTCCTATTTTTTTGTTTGTTGAGTGCAAACTTCACTCACAGATATTACCAAAGATCAACCTAGAAGTGGTAAAACAATGGCTTCCATTATCTGGGGACTCTAAATTAGCGAAATTTTACTGTATTAATATTCAGTAGAGCATATATTTTTAGAAGGATGCAAATTTCTACTGTTCCATATCCAGAAATTAAATTTTAATTTAAAAATTTTAATTCAACAAAGCTAATGGACTTTTGACACTTACACAAAACATAGAAATAGATCCTGAATATGTTTATTCCATATACCTTACTAATAACTTAAAACAAAATTGCTTATTTCATGGCAGCCTGGAAGGAATAATTAATAAACGACAATAAGAAAAAACCACTTATCAGACAGTCTAGTCTTTATTGAAAGACTTACTTCAACTGTGGTTTACAGCTTTGGCTTACGTTGGCCAGTCATTTTAGCCTCTCACTGCCAGCAGACATAAAACTCACGTGAGAATGGTATGGGGGAAATAATAGTAAAGAGATTATTAGAGCAAAGATGGCAGTCAGAAACACATCACCAAAATAAATCTCAAAATATTAAGAAATAAGAAACATTTTCTCACATGCCAAAGAATCTCTGCTGTTGTTTTTAATGAACATGGAAAAGGCAACGATTCTTAGGCTTAAATTGATCAAGATAGCACTGACTTCACTTTGTTATAAAATAGACTTGAGTCTGTGTTAGCTTGACAGTTGTATTTTAAAATGGTGCGTTTCATTTGGATAAGTAGCTTTGTATTTTAAAAACCACTTAATATGAAATAACTTTCATTAACTGAACTGATCATGAAATCATTGTTTCAGATTGAGACGAAGGACACTTCAGTAATAGGTTTTCTATGGCGCTAAAACTAGTTTGGATCATTTTATGAAATCCTAGAACAACCAGGAAAATACTGCAGCTATAGTTAGCTGCTACCGCAATAAGCTACTTAATCTACTGGCAGACCAAAAAAGGCAAACTGAGAATATTGATATATAAAAAAAAAAAGTTCAAGTTTCACATATATTCAAGAAATTTTAAACGAGGAGGCATAATTGATATAATTTGAGTGTTCTCCTTATAAAATATAAAGTAACTTTTCCACAACATCCCCCAAGGACACTAGCCATAAACAAAGAAATAAGGGTAATTTTTATACCGATGAGGATCACAGAGGACTCTTGTGGTTAAAACTAAAGTGCCGTAACAAATCTGGCCCAAGGATGAATTTCAGACCCTGCAAATATTCATGTTTAATACATCTGACTGTTTTTCTAAATGGGGGAAGAAGAAAAATAATACCAAAATTATCGTAGTCACCAATTTATAATCCCATCATTATTTTAGAGCTAATTCTAAGACCTTAAACGTTTAAAAAATAGTACTTTGTGGGTATTAATTGTATCTTACTATTTAACTGGTAAGAGTTTTCTCATTTTGGTGCCCAGGCCTCAAAGCAACATTTCAAATACACTGCCTAAACATTTGCACCCTCTAGCTGTCAGAATTCGAATACATAGGATTTTATCTCGTACATTCTTGTTAGGATAGAAATCTGAGGCAGATTTTATCCACATAGCCTGAAAAATACCTCAGAAGCAAACTTCAGTCTTCTACATCTACCCAATTGGTTCATTTACAAACTCTGCACACGTACAACTCAGCCTCTGATCAGGCTTGTCATCCCATGCACACTACCCACAAGGAAAAAAAGTTAAATAAAAATAAAGGTCACAATTCTGTGTACTACTTAAGCTGAATATCCAATTATAAATTGGTACATCAAACTGTCTAAATAAGATGTTTTAGCAATCTTGTTAAAAAAATTCTCGGGCAAAATATATCTAATTTTAAAAAACACCCCAAGATTTTTTTTTTAAAAAAACACTTGTACTATACAACTTATAGGAACCTTGGAATAGGTTTACAAGGTTTTAATCAAGGTATTTACATACCAAGTGATGTAAAGAAAGAAAAAAAATCTGATTTCCAATGACATTTTAAAATGTACTAATGCATCAAAGATTTGTATGAAATTAAAATTAAGGCTTTTGCTGTATAGTAATTTGTATAATTTTAATTTTACATAGTAGCCAACCTTGGAAGTGTCAGTCTTAAACATTCTTATCAATCCATTGCATTCAATGCAGTGGAGTGTGTTGAGTGTTACTTCAAATAATTACATTGCTGCTACTTCTATGTTGAAGCATGCTTTTTAAACACTGTAGTTATTCAATATTTACAATGTATATCATTTAAACTTCATGTAAAAACACAAGTATGACTGTCTGACTTTAATACAAACACCATACTTGGAATTTCCCCCCCAAAATGAAATGTAATTTACTACAGTTTTAATAATCAACATTTTTTAAAGTTTTAAAAACATGTCTTAATGTGGACCACCAACATTCGCTCAAGTAACTCAGATAATGCTGTTCCTTATTTAGTTTGTAAAATTCCTTTATCAGTCTGGCTTCAGTTTCTTTAGGCATAAAGTATTTCCTCCAACGCGACTCCAAAATCATGCAATTTCTTCTCAATATCACACTTTTTTTCTGCTGACTTCGAATGTGGTCCACCTCAGGGGAAGGGAGGGGAGTATCAAGGTTCAGGATCAACTTATATGTGATTCCCAGTTTTCCACGATCCTCCCTTTTTTTGCTCTTTTAAAAACACAGTGAGTTAAAATACTGAACAGCAAGATAAAAATGGAATAGTATCTAAGAATCAAAATGTATTACCCATTTCTCCTATTATATCAAAATTTGTAGTCAGAATTGTCTTTATTGACTTTATTTTAGTTTTTGTACACAAAGAAAAATCATGTTCATATCCATCATGAACAAAAACTTAAAAAGGCAGAACTAGAAGACATGTGTCCTTCACCAAAGCAAAGCTGTGCTAAAGGTTCCAAACATTTCAATTTTTAAAATAAATATTTTCATTTTCCGATGTCTACTTTCATGTCTTCAGAGTGTCACAGGAAACTGAAGCTATCATGAATTACAATTTTGTTTAGAGTCCCAGCTCACTGTGTTTGGTAACTTGCCATACCATATCCAGCTTGGTTAGGAGGAGGTATTACAGGGGGAGGAGCTTGTCCTTGGGGAGGCTGAGCACCAAATCCACCCATCCAAGCAGCAGAAGGTGATTGACTTGGGGGGAAAAAAAAAAAAATCTTGAGCAAACACAAAGAAAAAATTATCCATCCATTTATACAAAAATCAAGCAGAGCCCCATCATAGAATAGACAAGAGATCAACACACCCACAACAAAGAGCAGAGAAATAAATGATATGCATCCACGCATGTACAATACATATCCCAACATTAGTCTTAAATTTTTGTTAACATAATCACAACTTAACACAATGACTTCTCCGAAGAACATCTCAAAATTGATTTTTAAAAAATGACAAATCACCTACCTATTATATATTGCACTCATGGTGAATCAATATAAGAAATTTAAAAATCACAAAATTCATGTTGGAAAGAGAAGGAAGAAGGAATCAGTAAAAATAAAGATCTGGGCTGGCCTGGGGAGAAAGGTGCAAAGGACCAACCCACTCTAGGAACAAAGGAAAAAAACACAAGCTACTTTGTACCACAGACGTCTCTTAGACTTCTCCCACAAGCCAACAGACACAAATCATTAAATTTCTAAACATATCTAGACAAAGACCTTTTCCATGCAAAAATAAACGAGATAAAATAGATTAGAAATGTAAATGAAATTCTACCAACAGCTTACAGTGTCTATGAACACCAAATGTTACCGCAACCTCCCCTTTCACGTAGGTAATAAAAAGCAAATTTTTAGCACTGTAAATCACTTTTCATAAGGTTTCTAGAACACTTACAATGTCGAATAGCCTGATGAATTTAAATAGATTCCCCCTAGAAAAACACACTTTTGATTTCTTTTGGCAAAATGGTATCGGTTTCTACACTGAAAAAACCCAAACAACTTACTCTACTCCAAATCCTTGTTGGTTCCACGGTTGCCCGTATACTCCGTAAGGCGGTACTTGCCACCCATTTGCCATATACTGTCCATACTGTTGTGGGTTTCCATAAACCTGGCTCCACTGCCCCCACTGACTATAGTCGACCTAGGAAAAAGCAAATCACCGTTTTAGGGAATAAGTAAGAAACACAGTATTTGAAGAAAGTGGGAGACAAGGAAGAGAAAAACTAAGTAAGCACCCTTATGTGAATAGGACTCTGTTATTTATCATTGTCTAAGTTTATTGGGGTGGTGACACCTGTGGAAAGAAAGTATTAAGATTCAGTTAATACCGCAAAATAATCACTTTCGAAAAAGCATTAATAAAATAAACTTGAAAGCAGCTATATGCTTTATTTTCTGTTTGTTTATTTTACAGAGTTTCTAAAGCTTTTATGTAGATATGTAAGATGGAAACCTTAAAAAGTGCTGTGAAAAATCGAATTACCTGTTGGAAGTTTTTAGTCATATCAGGAGATTCTTTACCCCAATAGCATTTAACGACATGTCCTTCAATTGTAGTGCCATTCACCGAAACAATGGCATGGGCTGCACTTTCATGGGTTGAAAATCTAAAAGGGGAAGATATGAGGGTTTTTGTCTTTTTTTTTTTTAAACTTACATCATAAATAATAGAAACTTATTAGTTTATAACTGGCAACTTGGTATTTTCCTAAAGTAATTATGTACGTAGGTTAAAGTTCTACATTACAAAGAACTACTAAAATAACAAAGGCTGATACCTGAGGGGATCAAATAATGTAACTGAAAGGAACAGGTCAAATAGAAGAGTAACCTGTAGTAGAATTTTACCTGACAAATGAATAGCCTTTCTCTGGAAAAACTCTTATTTCCATAATTTGTCCAAATGGTGAGAACGTCTGTCTCATAAGCTGATCTGAGAAACAAAAACACACAAATAAAATACTTAAGGCTCATGACACTGACACTAAGAGTGATAAAGCTCCTCAGAGAAGGGGAGGAGAAAACCACACACTGTACCTGTTAACCCAGAGGCAATTCCTCCACAGTACACAGTACAATTTTTTGGACTTGACTGGTTTACTACATCTTCAAATCTCAACTGCTTAGTGTTATCTATATACAGAAAGAAAACAAAAATGTTGATGATGGTACAGTAGTGTAAAACTGATTACTATGTACACCTCATTGGGGGAGAAAATAAGAGAATTTTTTTTCTTGATGCCATGATCTGATCTATAGAATCAGTTGGTTCACAGCCCCAAATATACTAATTATCAAAGCCCAATTATCATTAGACAATTAAATTCAAGATGAAATGAGCCTTATAATGCTAATAAAATTTAAATTTCAAGAAATTAAGACTACACTACTTCGTGATTTTGTGACACAGCCATCGTCTTAACAAATGCGATAAATGTATCTTACTTTCTTGTGTACTTTTAGGTGCAGGTGGTTTACGTGTGGCCCAGTTGGTTCTGATCTGACGACCACCCAACCACTGACCTCCCATATGCACGATTGCATTTTCTGCATCCTATAGAGAAAAAAGAGAAAGAAAGAGCAATTACAAACACAGAAAAAGAAAATTGTAGCATATAAGACCAATAAATGAAATAAAATGCTGGCACCCCTGGATCCAAATCTAACCAGTACAGGGAATGAATTTACTAAGCATCCTAAATAAACAAAACTAAACTAATATCACAAAAAATAATATTAACTATCATTTGATATCAACTCCAGTGATACACCAAAACTATTTGTATTCATGGATTTCAAAATACTAGTGCAGCATTTAAGCATCAAGGGAAATTGATCATAATTCAAATATGCAAGAAAAAATTGTAACTCCACTCATTACCAAAAAGAGGGAAAGTAAGAATCCCACAAATACCTTAATTTAATGGCTGATGTGAAATGTAACTTTTACCGAAGAATATACAGAACCTCCCAATACTACTGTCTAAATTACCTACCCTGAAATCTACATTCTAGTAGCAATGGATTATGATTGTGACACAAGATTAAGAATTCATTTTAAGACAGAAGACTTCTGCATTAGGATTTAGAATGCTGCCAGTAAAAATGAGTTTATCACAACTAATGTGAATTTGCAATGAATTTAAGCAAAGAAAGAATACACCTCATAGCCTTTATCTTGCCACTTCAATAAGATGTAGGTAATTTAAGTTGCTAAAACTGGTCTAAAATGCTACCATTAGAGCCCACTTTATTATCGGATCTTAAGTTAATGCAGATGCTTAGACATTTTGGTACTTTTTTCTTTAAGAATATACGCAAAAATCATGATGAACTGTTTTAATTTTCATTTACATAATTTGCTGTAGTCATTAATATTTAGCTATAAAAGTCTGGATGATAACTTAAAAGTTAAAACTGAGATTTTCATGGTTCAGGCTAAATATAATTTAACTTCCTTCCAAATTCTGAGATGGTTCATATGTCCTAATCCTGAGTTTGACTTCCAACACACCTTACCTTCACCAGTGCATAAACGCAACTGTGATACTAATCAGCCTTTTTCCAGCTATTTATTTCCAAGAAAACAATTACACTCTACTATTAAAACACACAAAATTACATAAAAGGTGTTACAGGCAATATCTAAGAATATTCAAGAATCCACTTAATGACTAAATTTTGTATTAAATTTACACTGAGTTAAGAGAACATACCAGTTTGTTATAAAAAGATACAAAACCATAGCCTTTGGATTTTCCAGTTGCCATGTCTTTAACTACTCGGGCATCCCTGTGAAAAGAAGCACAGCTAAATGAGGGAAGTAAGAGTCATCCTCAAAATAAAAACTAAAAGGAACCACACACACTGTATTGTGAGCATTTTTTTAAATAAAATTCCAGTTAGCCCTAATTAACTACTGCCATTCCTGAACTCTCCCTAACGCTTCTTTACCTGTTAGAAAAAAGCAGTAGGACAAAAACATGTAATAAACATGCAACCTAATCAAATAGCCTGCACTTTCTAAACTAAATGCTCAAATTTGAAGATTAATAGGAACAATAGTTTCCTTTTCTAATATTCTATTGGCTAGTGTCCTCTAAGGTTTACTGGTCTATAAATTACTGTAACAATGCTAACTACTTTACCATGCAATCTCTAAATAGTTAAATGTCTTCTGCCTAGTGATACAAAATATATGAAATATTAAAAAATTGAAAAAGAGGTAAAAATAGGAATTAAAAAGGCATACATGGCCTGTTAACAGATTTCTTTATTTTTCTTGGTCAATTCTCTACCATCATTTTGGAGTTTGGGCAGCTGTAAATTTTGAAAAATTGACATTTTCAGAAATTTAAGAAAGGAGAATAAAAAACTAACAACAATGCTAAGCACACCAGTACGAAAACAACAAATTTACACAGAAATTTTAGTGAGTAAGTTAAAATGATTGGAAATATAGAACTCCACTGAATATAGAATGTTAAAATGTAAATACTAAAATATGTATATATAAATAATGTATAATAAGAATAAATAGAAATGAGAAAAAAATCTACAACTGAGTTCCAGTGTGCACAGTTCCTTGCAGTTAGCCTTCAAGATCCTGTCCATTCTTATGAGCAATTCTGCAAAATAACCAGAATGCTATTACTTTTAATTGTGACTTGGACTTTAGAAAAACTGCAGGTCTCAGGTATAAATAAAGATTGAAAAACAGCAACCTGTATTATTTTTTATACTGATTTTTAAAACAGTACTACTTACCACATTTAAAGATTAAAAAGCAAAGCAAATATCAAAATAGAAAATTAAGAATTAAATCTTTCTTTCAGATCAATCTACAGAACAACAAAATTGTATACAGGAAAATATTGTTGTTCTTAGGTGAAACATATTCCTGTAAAGTAGTACTACAACATTTCATTTAAATCTACAGGAAGTACATAAAATATACAGATTTTAATCAGAAAGATACATTGTAATAGACATTTTATAGAACTTATAAAACCACTTTTAATTTTCCAATATATTTGATCACATAACATACAATGAGATTTGAGCATAAGCTTTGTTAAAATCAAACCACATTCGGGCCCTAACTAGCAGAATCAAATATCAATAACAAAAAAACATCTACTAATTAATCCCACATTTATGGCTCAGACAACAAAACATTTTAGTATTATAATAGACTACTTTTCAGCTAAAATATCAAAACACATTTATCATTATAATTAAACATGTACATTTCCAATTTAACCACAGTATACCCAAGGATTTACCTACTTTTCCCAATTTATAAACTATTCCTATAAAAGTTTAATACACAGTATACATCACATTCACTTTTGGTTAACCACCAAATTTTAAAAACATCTGACAGAAAGTTGGACTTTATATGGCTTTACCACCCAAACATCTGCTTCAAAGATAACAAACAGAATCACTTAAAAAATTTTAACATATCATACACAGGATTAGATGAAAACAAGACCCCAAAACATTGAAATGACATTAACATTTTCAACAACATCTATAATCAAAAAAACAAAACAAACCAACAAACAAAAAAATCACACTAACTAGGGAAAGAAAATCTTAATTCGAGTACATGTTAATCATATACAATTTTGCCTATCACTACTGAGTATAGTATTGATTATGATACTTACGATATTTTACCAAAGGGGGCAAATGCTGATTTGATATCTTCTGTTGTAATTTCTGGACTCAAATCCCCAACAAACACATGGAAGTGATCTGAAATCAAAGCATTTGGTAATCAAATACTTAAAGAGCCAGCTACTAATAAGCCTTTTTCAGGCAACACTAAGGGAAGAAAAACCCTATTTAAGCTCGTAGCGCTGCCAGGATAATTTCAGAACTCTTCCACAGTAAAATGCAGCAGGAGTACTTACTGGAAGTATCTTTTTTCTGGCTACTTGGTGTTGTTGCCCAGTTTACTTTGACCTCCTAAAAATAAAGATTATATTTAATACAATTATTAGGCATGTCATTATGAACCATAACACTTACCACTTATTAAATCATTTATCAAACAGGATAATTTTTGTAAAAACACTAGGTTGCATAAAGCCAAACCATCACTTGGCACAGCTGAATATTTGTTTAAAAACTTGCTAAAAAGAATACAAGCTAAAAAAAAAAAAAAAAAAAACCACATACACACGAGCTAATTTGACATGCAAAAATATATACTCATAAAGTGCCATCATTCTATTATCTTACCTTTCCCAAAATTTTTCTCCCATTCATAGCAGCTAATGCAGCAGCTGCATCTCTGTGTTCATAAAATTCCACAAAGCAATATGGGTCATTGCTTGTATGCTGCAAAACAGAAAATCCAACAGAAGAGTTGACCCTTCTGCTATCGGGTTGCTGAGAAGAAAATCCAGGAAAAAACATTACTGACAGCTAGGAATGTACAAGGTGAGATTGCATAAGCTTATGAAAGCCTAACACTTATAAAAATAAGATTTATAGCTACACCTGACTTTGCACGTCAGAATACTGTTGTACTCAAGCAGAACCATCAAAGCAGTATAGAATCATGACTATCAGTATTAAAGCAAAATAAAATAATAGAATTCTGGTGAAATATGCTAAATGTAAAACAGAAGTTTATATTAGACCAAACGAAACCTTAAAGGACCACTCCTTACCACTGCTCTTCTCTCTCTCAACATTATTTTCAAAAGGATGAATTCTATTTATGCCTCATAATCCTTCATAAACTATATCCCATGATAAAAGAAAACACAGAATTGAACCAATTTTACAATCTTTACTTATGATTGAAACTAGGATGAGTACAGCATGGAAGGAGATGAGATTACATATTCCTTTTCTGGATAAGGAATGAAAATAAAAACAAAAATTTTAAACGTATAACCAGCTATTGAAATGAACTATCAAACTATCCTATGAACTTTCAAACTATCCTAATGAACAGGAGATTCTATATACTTTGAATTTAGTCTTCAAAGACCAGAAAAATATGCTAGTAATCAAGAAAAGAACTTCTGAAAATATATCTGAATAAATATTGCAGGACAAAGCTACAATTTTATATCACAAAAAAACCAATATAAAAAATCTTTATTAAATATATTCTAACAATATTACGCTTGACAGGTGTTGGCAAATAGACATTTATAAAGACAATTAGAAAGTACGACCTAAGTTATAGCAACTTTATAATCTAATGACCAAAATGGAAATGAATTTTATAAAACTGCAACCTGTATCAAAGAGCTACACAACCATAAAAATACATTTTTTTTTTGCATAAGGCTAAAAACATCACTGTTCAATGTAAAATGCCCTAAAAAAAAAAAAAATACTATTTTAAAATGTGGAATTCTAGTTGCACTTACAAGGGGTACAAAATACCAGATAAAATAAAGATCTTTTCAACAACCACTGTTTTTCATTCCAGGAAAGTTTTAGAAGAAAAATCCAAAATAAGACGTCTAAAACAATAGTGGCGAAGCAACCAGAAGGCATTTCCTTGAGGGAAAAAAAGTGTGATCATTAATACTGACAAGAAAACTACGGGCTCTCATACAAAAATCCTACTGTAGCCATGTGAACTCTGTTCTTAAGAGGTATAGAAAGGAAATGGAGAAAAGATTCCAAAGAAAAACATGCACTAAATTCCTCTTGTAAAAGAATTAACATTTACCAATAACATTCATTCATAGAAAGGATGTAAAGGTAAACAGCAAGCTAAAACTATGCTAAGTCAATTTTTCATTTTACATCAATCTCTTCTGCCCTGATGGTCTCTACAGAAAACAATGGTAATTATAGCAAGACATACAGAGGTCCAATGGTAGATCCATGATAACAAAAGGCTTTAGTAAACTACCCTAACTCATACAGAATGACTTCAAGTTTACCTAATAGTAACAGCTAACCCCATTCAATGTATGAACATATGCATGTACACACGCACACACATTCATATTACATTGCATTTCATGTAAGACGTCACTGATTTTTGTCCCAAACCCAACTGTCAAGAGAATTTTTTAGCCTAAAAATTGATAACATAATAGTATATAGAGAAAACTAGAATCTAAGATAATAAAGTAAAAAATCACAAATCTAAGGGAAAAAAGCATTTTTCATACACTAAGGGGAATTTATGGAAAGGAAAATAAACACCTAGATAGTTTGTACTAGAGTTCATGCTCTTGGGAAGCTTCCCATTTATGCCAAGGGACACTCTAAAAATCAACCATGTCCTTACCTTAATAAGTATTGTCACCAATTTTTGTTGGATGACACAAATGTCAAGACAGAGAAATAGGAGATTTTGCAGCTATATGCAAGTTTGAATGTAGGAGTTGTAGAATATGGATGAATTAATTCATTTCAAATCTTCTCCCCACAAATGGCTGATTGTGCACACAAGTTTTAAAAAGAATACTATTAAAACAAATATTTATCAAATGTTTCTCAAAAATTTTCTAGAGAACTCCTTCCACTTTCTCACATCCCATTCTCTCCTAAACCTACTCCAGTTGGCTTCCTACCCAACCAGGCCACTAAAACTTTGTGTTGAGCTCACCAGTGACCCCTCTGCCACCTCTGTGATTCCTTTTCTGTCCTCACCTTGACTTTCAAGCAGAATTCAAAACAGCTAACGATTCCTCCTCCTTTAAATATTTCATTTTAGATTCCACACAGCCTCTTCATTTTCTGGTTTTCTCACTGGAGGATCTTCCAGGAGGCAGTTGTCCCCCTTAATTCAAACTCTAAACATCACCGTAAGTGTTGAAATGCTCCAGGGCTTAGGCCTAGACCACTCTATTTCTCTCTATCAGCACTCTCTTTAGATCAAGGAACTAGATCTCATCTAGTCTCCTAAGTTTAAATACCACCGCGAGCTAGTCTCATCAGCACTGGTCTCTCAGTTTATCCAACTGCTTACATATGATGTTCCTTCGGATGTCTAATGCACACCATGTTCTGCCAAAACAGAACTCCTGATTCCCATCATTCCCCCCATCCATCCTACAACTTCCTTGGTCATGCCCGTTTGAGCAAATAAGTAGTATCACCATCTACACAACTACAAACAAGACTCTTAGTGTCTTTCCTAATGTCTTCCTTTCCCTTATGTCCTCCAGCCAATCCAGTCCTACTGATTCCACCTCTAAATTATACTCCACTTACCTATTTCTATCTCTACACCTACCAATCTAAAAAACAAGCCCCCATCATCTCTTACCTAGACTAGTAAATTAAGCCCAACTGCTTTCCCTCCTTCCATTCCTGCCCCCTACAACCCATTCCCCATGACAGTCTCCAAATAATCTTAAAATTGCAAATGAGAGTGCCTCAATATTCTGCTTAAAACTCCACCACAACCAAAATAAAATCCAATCTGTGTCATGGCCCACACTTCCCTACGTGATTCTGAACTCTGCCTGCCTGCCTCTTTACACTCATTTTCCACCACCTCCCTCCATTCCCCAGGCTCCAGCCATCCTGGTCTTTGGTTCCATGAATTCACCAAGCTCATTACCAACTCACAGCCTTTGTATCTGCCATTCCCTCTGCCTCCAACTCTTAACATAGATGGCACCATCTTGTTATTTCTGTCTCAGATCAAAGAGGTGACTTCTTCCTTCACCACCTAGCCTATATAAACACCAACCCTCCAATCCCCATCATAGAACTGCTTTATTCTCTCCATAGCTCTTATCCTTATCTGCAATTATCTTGTTTACTTGTTTGTTAACAATATTCTCAATAGTATGTAAACTCATGGGAGTCTCCTCCCTTTTGCTCTCCACTATATCCCCAGAGGTCTGAATAGTGCCTAGCACAAAGTAAATTTTTGATGAATGAAAGAATGAATGAATGAGTAATCAAAGACAGGAAGGAAAGAAGAGGTACTGGAACAGAATAAGGACGATTATTAGTTAGGAAATAAAATCAAAAGGCCTATTTGCTTTACGGGTTTTTCAGTTTCCCTCCCAGGGTATAACACGAACTCCTTAGCATAGCTTCCAGCCCCTGCCGAACACCCTTGCCTCAACTCCTGGCATCTTTTATGATTAATCCCATTCAGAACACCAACCATACTACGGTCTCTACCTTCTCACTTACTCTCCTGGGCACTCCTGCTCCCTCTGTCTACTAGACTGGATCAACATTCTTCTCTCACCTGAAATCCCTTCTTCCTCAGATTCCACCGCTATCCTTCAGTTTCAGCCTAGACACTGACTCCTCCAATAAAGCCTCCCCGATCCAAGACTGTACTGGACCTCAGTCCTCCCACAGCGCTTGATGCTGCCTGCTTCCACGGCATTTATCATCCTCTGTCATTGGTCAGAGGTGTTAACTCCTCTGTCTCCGGCCTGCATCAGGCTATAAAATTCTATGGCGCTAAGAACTGTCTTACTCGGCAGTGAATCTCTAGCACTTACCGGAATAGCTGGCACATAGTAAACAGTCTAAGAAGGGTGTGGAAGAATAAAGAAAAAGAAAGAAGAGAACGTACTGAAACACGTCTTTGGGCACTGCTACACAGTCTTAACCAGGATGGTATAAAAGGGAAGTTTTCTTTGCAAAAAGGAAAAGAAAATGATTGCCCTAACAATTTAAGTCCAGTCTGTGTAAAGCTGTTGTTATTAGTATTTGTTAGAGATACGCAAGGCGCACGGTGCTACACTATGGACTTAAGAACCTGATGTTCTTTTACTACGCCACTTCCGAAACTTTAAATGTATATAACCTGAAGCAGGAACATTCCTACTGGAATTGTATGAAATATTATCTAGTTTCTCAACACTCTGAGATAAGTGCTAACAATTTTTTACAGGCAGAATCACTTGAAGGTAACGATATCCTGAAGAATGACCATGTGAGAGTAACAGCACACAAACTTTGTCCTTTCAAATAAAACTCCATTCTAAACCTAGTTTATCTGCCAAATCAAAGTAGTAAGTCAATACGACAAACATGAATCTCTCCATCAGAATAACTTGAGGCTTAAAATGATATTTTCAAATGATACTAATCAACTCATGTATCTCACAACGTTAAACATCACGCTGTCAGCACATGGAACTGGGAAGATCTTACCTCTGTTATCATTTTACAGCTTTTACAGGGTCCAATCTGACTGAATAACTGAAGTATAAGGACTTCTGTCACATCTCTGGAGAGGTTACCTACGTATCTGTTCAAGAAGAAAAAGAATACATTATCAGCAATTTCCCTTCAGCTCTGGCTCTAATGCATTATCACTTAATACCTTTTATTTCATTTTAACTTCCTCTGTCTTCAATAAAATTTTTTCCAATTAAGTCTAGTTCTATGCAAGTAAGATTAACCCTCATTTAGGAAAGCAGCAAGTGTTCTTAGGTACTATATTAGGCCACTAAAGTATCACTTCAAACATTTTATAAAGAAACCCATGTGAACTTGCATACCCCAAAAGCATTATTATTCTGTATCCTACATATCATTGTCTCATCTTATTTATTAGAATAAAAATAATAAAAAATTTAAACCAGTCTCCACATAACTATAATTTCTGGGTGTAAAACACAATTCAAAATAATGTGTATACGTGTCTCTCTCTCACACACATAAATACCACCAAAAATACTGATTAATTATAACACCTGATCAATAAAGAGACATTAGACATAAGGTGAGTTTATCTTAAACCCCCACAAAAGCAATTACGCGAACAAAGAACAGAATTAGAGTAAAGTTAGCAAAACACACAGAGATTGGAAGGTTTTGTTTTGTCTTGCTAATAAACAAGATTTATCGATGATATATCTTCATTGTTTTGTTTTCAGAAAGCAGGGCAACATAATAAAATTTCCTAGTCTAAAATACATGAGAGCAACTAAATACATCGTTATATAGATAAAAAAGCAAATATAAAGATTTCTTCAGAAATTCAGAGAAAATTTAAGACATCTAGGTATACTTTTCACTCTGCCTATTTAAAGATTGGGATTTTTTTTTAAAATTCCAATTGAATATACGTATTCTGTATTAAGAAATTCAGAATACAGATAAAATCAGAAGAAAAGAACACTACCACCCAGAAATGACCACCTGGTTTCTCTTGTCACATGGATTTAATATTAATGTAGCTTAATAAATTGCCGAACTTTTAAGTCTTTCTGGTACTCGGTGTATAAATCCTAAAACTCACATTTGTTGTGACTAACCTCATGACCCAAACAATATTTATAAAATTTAACATAGCCTCTCCTGGAAATTAAAAAGATTTAAGTTTTATTTTCCTAACGATAATATATAACATCTGGAAACTGAGTACTGAGACCAAAATAAGCCTTGCATCTATGGTTACCATATTAAATACATAACTGCTTTAAGCTGGAACATTCTGAAAGGGAAAAATAAACCAAGAAAGGTAAAGTGTAAAAAAAGTATCTGATTAAGAATGAGTAGCAATTTCCCAGTTCAGCTAAGAATTTCACTGCAACGGGTACTAACATCTACATCGTACTAAAACTGAACCACAAGTCCAAGTTACTTAACTACTAAACCAGTGACAAAAGGCTTTAGGTGTATTCTGCCATCTTTTTCTTACAATTAAAGTAGAGCAGACCCATTGGTAGTCCATGGAATGACACACTTTTTCCAGCAGTAGCAAAAGGTTATAGGATTATAAGCTCGCCAGACAACTGCCTGTCCCTTTTTAACTCAGAGGCACTTGTGAGCCTGTATCCAGGGAATAATTTCTTTTTGTATAAGGTAGAACTATCTATAAAGTAAATGAACAAGTGACCTTGGTCTCCTAAATTTTATATTCATTTAGCCTAAAGTGCTAGTTAGCTCATTTCTAAGAGAATAAGAAAGGAATGGATAAAACTGATTTTCACATATTGACACTAATAACAAAGTTAAAATAGATCACCACTTTTATATAATAAAATTTAAATAACTTAAATAGTTTTAAATTTGCATTAGTGTTTAAATATTGATTTGTTCAGAAAAAAAGCTGCATGGGCATTAGTTACTTTCCACACCTAACAGTCACAATTAAAGCTGTTACTGTTTAATAGGATTTTTATTTCAAGTCAACCTTTTCGGAGTGACCTATAAATTTTGAAGAATTTCTAGAGGCACGTTTGGATATAGTAACTTACATTTCAAGCACTGATGCCAAAGAGCAAATTGGTAATCTAAGTTTAGAATGTAATGAAATACAAAAATCCAGTTTAAGGTTTCCTATTTTTCAAATATCTCCTCTAAAAGTTGAGTAGTAAAGCAGCAAGCTAAATTCCAAAACTAATATAAAAAAGCCCTTCCATAACAACACGTAGAACACCTTAATTTACCAGAATAAAAAGGATGTAATTCACCATATAATTTCACCTAAATCTGACTGCCTTTTCCTTTACTCGAGTTCTGTAATTCATTCATTTGCATATGCCTTCATCCTTCATAATATTCAACAGAGAAACTTCTTATAGCTTTTAAAATACTGTATGACACAGCTTAAGTACCTTACATTACCATACAATTATGTCCCAAAATAAATACTAACAAAAATATTTAAGGCAGATGTTCAACACCTGACCTGGAAAGAACATCATCTCTTGGCAGTACACTGAAGTATATTTTCTCTTTCTAAATTATAGTTTCTACACTTCACTCTTTCTCTTGTGAAGCAGTCAATATATTCTAAAGTTCCAAGTGTTTAAGTATTAAATTTCTACTTGAAGAACATACAAAATAACAGAAGAAGACAAATGGCTCAAATTCTTATATTAAGAGGTCAATTCAAAGAGTAAACACTTAGGAAATTCTAAAACAATTTTTTACTCAAGAAAAAAAAAAGGCATACCTTAGGTCTATTTTGTCTTCTATGAACAGGAACTGTAGGAACTAAAGCATTAAAAATGGAAAATCATGCTTTTATCCCTAACATAAGGGTTAAAATCCAATTTGAGACTAGAAACTTGGCAGTTTCACAGTAGGCAAAAGTTCACATTGCCAAACTACTTCCTATGTCCAACTGGGCAGAATTTTAAGTTAAGAACATCATGCCTTTCAGAAGACTAACCAAGCTTTTTCAACATTGAATGTGCTCTCACTCTGAAAAGAGTAGCCCTACCACAGTTGAAATTAATTACATGCACTTTTACACAAGACACTATGGCTAAATTTCCACTAAAGTAACATTTTTGCTTTTGTTCTTGACAAGTTTCTATTAGAGGAGATTTCATAACAATACCCTTCAATGGGCCTCTAATAAACGGATCAATTTGTCAGTATTTCATTTTAGGAAGGAGGCAAGGTGGAGGAAAGGTACAGGGTGAGTACAAGTGAACTGACCACCTACATAAGGGATATCGACACACATACACACACATTTTAAAGAAACAGAGAATATGATTAAGTTGGCCGAGGTGCTTAATTACAGCCATAATACAGCCAAATCCATCATATAGCTAACCAATTTTATAACAGGATCTAATAGTTTCTTCTGCTATTGCCCTCAGATGTTCAGATTATATTCTAAATCACTGCTTTATTTCTTCCTTTTGACAGCCTCTAGCAGAAAGAAAGAACAGCCTTAAAGGATGGCATTGCATAACATGGTGTAATCCCAGATCCACAATTCCTACTCATTTTGAGGCATCAGATAAATGAAATTAATTAAACTACAATAAAACACCACTATAATTTAATGTTGTATTATAGATTCAGATATACCATGCATCAAATCTGTGCACTCAAAAGCTACCCACAGCACAAGTCCGAAATGTGGGTCCCACAAGGTCGGTGTCAGTCTACGTCCAACACCAGATTACAGAGCATGATCTTGTTTGTTTTTTTTAGGTCGCAAGTTATCAAATACATATTACCCCAAAATAAATGTCAAATAAGAACAAAGAACATCAGAAAACAGACCTTTAAAGGATAAATAAACTTTAGGCTCAACATCAAAGCAATTCTATACCACTTTAAATACCATCAAATAAATTAGTAATACTGTAGGTAATGAATATTTAAAGACCTACCTAGGCTATAAACACCATATTGTTTTCTGATGATAGAACCATATGTCTTAGCTTGTGTGTGTCTGCAGGAAAAAAACCTCACTAGTAACACACAGGCATTTTAAGGAAACAGTTTAAGATAAGCTTTGTTAAGAGTACATTCTTTTAAAACATACTAGCCACGTGAAAACCTAACCCACAGACCACAATGTAAAATAAAAGGGTCTCCATAAACAAAATAAAACCCTACTAGATGTCAACCTCTAAAGTTCACGTTCAAAGTTTTTGTCATGTTACTTACACCTAAGAGAACCCTTTGAGGGGAATTATGTAAAATGAACACTTAGAAAAAACTATACTATTCATTATTTTTATTAAAATCTGACCAAGAAATCCCAATTCTGAAACATTTGCTTTTATCTCAAAATTCCACATTTGAAGGTTTTAAAATATATATATAAAAAGCAACAGACCACACCATGTATGACACGGTCACGTCAGTTCATAATTTTACATTAATCAGGACTTTAAAAAAACAAACAATACTAATTCAATGAAAAGAAGTATAATCATTGTAAAATATTTGAGTACCTCTTGTGTTCCAGGCAGTGAACTAAGTGCTGCAGGGTTAAGACCTAGGAAGATGTAGCAGTCCTTGTCTAAAAAAAAACCCTTCCCATAGAGAAGAGTGGGAGAAGGAAAAAGGAAGACAGAATAGTAAACATGTACTGACATACAGGTACAACTAAGCTCGAGATGCTTCTTTGCTCACATGTACGCACGTCACATTCTTAGACAACTGTAACCGTAGAGGACTTGTGTGTTTCAGAGAAAGAACAGGAGATTGGAGAAAGTGGAGGTTAAGAAATAAGTGACAAAGTTAGTTCATTAGTCTACTGAAGAAGGGTCCAAGATCTGATGGAGATGAAGATAAAGCAAATGCAAAGATAGTTCTATGAATTAAAGGTACTGAAATGGCATATTATTTAGCCCCACAAAACCAGGAATTCCTCTTCTTAAGGAACAGATACAGTTAAGGAGAAAGGTACCATGAGAATTTACCAATTATTCAGTAGCTATTATGATGCAATGATGACATTTCAGATGTTTAGATACAATGTAACTTTTCTTTGTTAAATACATGCTAGCTAGCACTAAATTCAACTTTCCCAGATGCTTTCATCAAAGCACACATGGCTAACTACCCAGCCTTGGCTTCAACAGATCTTACAGGGCAAATTTCAAATTGTCCCAATTCTCTTTTTTCTGGGGGAAAAAAGTTAGCAATGGGAGACAGCACAAAATAAAAATATAAAAAGTTCTCTGGAACAGACTTTTCACTGAAGCATTCGATGTGCTTAAATTGGCCTCAAATTCTCAAAACGGGATGGCAAAAAAAAAAAAAAAAGAAAAAAAAAAAAAGGAATACAAAGAGTGCAAGCCCACCCCCACCCTCCCCAAAACGAAACAAAAAAGCCAAACCTGTATCAATATTGTAAATAGGTATCTTCTTTACTGAGTGGACTTTCTTTGGCAGAAGAGATGAGAACCTAGTCAAACTTCCTGAGTACCCGTCCACCTTCATCTATTCCCCCAAAAGTAATTTCCCTAACAGATAGCAGAGCCAAGTGGACTATGATCATATCAATACCAGGCAGAGGCAAGAGAAAACAAAGCAGCGATCTGACTCCTGGTACTCGAGGTAGGTGTGTTGAGCTTCCACAGGCTAGGAAAACCGAAGGTAGCCAACATTTGATTAGAAATTACTCAGACTTTTTTTTTTTTAATGCACGAAAAAGAAAGGAGTGCCACACTATCCGGAAAGGAATGCAAATGCTGAGTCATCACTCTTCATTAGGAAAGAAAGGAAAACTCGAATAAGCGGTTGGAAGATGAAATTCATTCATTAGATCAGGCTTCAGGTAAAAAGCAACAGCAAGATAGAGGAAAAGGTGCTCAGAAGACACACATCGAATAGTGGCTAGACATCACTTTATCCAATTCTGAAGGTCTCAAAGCGCAAACAGATTAGGAGGTAACACCAAAAGAGCAAAGGCAGTTTAACAACTGGTTGTCAGTTTAGCGTAGGTAGCGCTCAAAGTAAACTTCCAAGAAGGGAAAGATGCTCCGGCGGCAAGAGGCATCCCTTTTGCACTTCAAAAGTAGCGGGCGCTGGGCGAGTGTCTCTGACAGCGTGGGCGGGGGCACGTGGGGCAGAAAGAGAGAAGGGGCTTGAGTGGAGGAAGTGTCCAGTTTCCTCGGAGAGCTCAGCTTGGGAGAAGAGCCGGGAGCGATGGAGCTGGGGACTTGCAGGGCGAGAGCGCTAATTCCTTGCGGCCCGCGGGGCACGAGGCTGCGGTCCCACCCTCGGTCCCACCCCCACCTAAGCCCTGCCCCCGTGGGGACCGGCAGCTCCCGGCCCAGTCCAGGGCCCCCACAGCAGAGGGGGAGCAGGAGCTCTCCCGGGCCTGACAGCCCCAGCCGTGCAGAAACCCGGCCTAGGAAAGGTGTGCAAAGAAGGGCGCGAGAGGAAAAGGTCGAAACAAACCCCAGACCCCAGGAAGTGACTGTTTGGGGGAAGGGAGGGCTTCCTTCCCAAGGAAAAGGGGACAGAGAAGGAATGCACTTCACGTCCGCGCCACCCCGGCCAGGGAGCCGCCGTAAGTCCCAGCTTCGGCCCCGCTCTCCTGCTCCCTCCCTCAGCGTCCCGCGGTGCCCGGGCCTCTCGGCGCCTGGCAACCCCCGTCTCGGGTACTCACAGAGTCCGGGGCTGCCCGTCGTCTTCCATCATGGTGGGTGCGACGGAGCGATCCCGGGACAAGGGGGAGGGCAGGGCTGGGGAGGGGAGGGGGTGGGGAGGAAGGGGAGGGGGGCTCCGGGCACCGGCTGGGGACAGAGGAAAAGCCACCGAACCCTGCTCTCGGGCTCTCTCCCCCCAGCCCGCTCCGGACACTGCGCTCCAACCAGGAGGAGCAGGAGGAGGAGGAGGATGAACAAAATGGCCACCGCCACCAGCCAGGCAGGAAACGGGGCAGAGCGCAGGCGCGGCCCGCCAGGTCACCGCTCAGGCCAGCCGCGACGGCCTGTAAAGGGAATAACTGAGTGGGGAGAAAAACAGGCCGCTAAGGAAACCCTGTGCCCAGTCCCGACGAATCACGTCGTCGCTGAGTGCCTGCTGGCCGGCTGAAGCCCAGCCAGCTCAAGGAGAAATCGAGTGAAAAGGGAACCGCCGTGTTGCTGACGGTTCTGGGAATTGTGGTCCTGGAAATGAGAGAGGAAAGCCCTTCTCCAGAGGACTTCTGGGAACTGTAGTCCCCAGGAGACGGCTGGCGCCCGCGGCGCGCCGGGTCGCGAAGAAGAGACTTCTGGGTAGTGTAGTCATACGTGAGGACGTCCGGCGACCAGGAAGTCGGCGTGCTGGAAGGAGAGGGAGACAATAAAAGCGACGTTGAAAGGCGGGGAGACGGGATGGGAAATACGCTGACCGGGAAGTAAACTACAAGTCCCAGAGTGCCTCGCGCTGGGGGCTGTCCTAGGACTGCTCGGAGCGTTTTAAGGCTCTTCAGTTGGCTCCGCTTGTGCTACCGCTCCGCCTCCGTCCAGCCTGAGAGCGGTTTCTTTAACAGTGTGTGAATCCCTGCATTGGCTCCGCGTGGTGCCCGAGTCAGCAGGCCTTTCTAGCCGTCCTCTATTTATCAAAGCAGCCGACCCGTGGTCATCAACCGCCGAATCGCGCGACGTGTTAGAGGGGCTGTGGTGGACGTCTGGTCCGGGCTCAGCTGGGAACTGCGCTCTCTGGGTCCCCTCAGGCTTCCTAAGGTCCGGACGTGTCTTTTGGCCGCGTTTTCCCGCGAATAGGTATTCCTGGCCCAGGTAGGCTGTTTGTAGATTGATTTATAAGCTTCAAAGGTTTCCCGTCCGTTATCTCATCGGATAAGGCGGTAAGTAGAGCACTCCTCCGTTAAAATGACTCATCGAGTCAGTGTAAGGTGCAGTGATAATGACCTCAAACCCCCTATTCAATTCTTGGAGTGGAAAAAAATCTTTGGGCTGAGACGTCCACAGACTTAAGGTTGTGTTTGAAGATATCCATCATATAGACGGGAAATGAAGTCTTGCTTGAGAAGAGGGAGCCATTTTCAAATTGCATCTGTAGCCCTGTAGAATGTTTTTTTTCCCCACAACAGTTCACGATACGCTTACGTCCCCTCTCCCCAGCATCTTTAGGAGAATGTTACTGAGTTTGTACCCGCTCCTAGTGAAGGGTGGTGATAAAGATTTTTCAGCTTGTTGCCCGACCTTAAAGGTCCCAGTTAAGCAGTGCCTTAAGAGTTGGCTCTGCCAACGTGTACTGAGGGGGTGGGGGATTTGAACCTGGAAAGCTTCATAGACTCCATGGCAAGGAAGTCGAACCCCTTAAGAGTCAATGGGAATAGCAAAAGCGCGCAGAGACCAGGATCCGGGGTTAAAGTATATCGTTATTTGGGGAGGGAGAAGAGAGGAAGGCATAGTGTAGGGGTCTTGAGAACTGAAAGACGTGGGCTTAAAGAATTGTGTAGTGAAGGATTTGTATCAGGCTGAGGAGTTGAGCTTTGGCTTTGAAGCAGTGAGGAGTTATTCAAGGGTGTTTGTTTGCTTTTTATTGGACCTAGGTATAGAACTGGATTTATCATAATCCAGCTAATCATTGATCCATGCCTGGCCCAGTGTATTAGTTTCCTATTACTGCTGTAACAAATGTAGTGCCTTAAAATAATAGGAATTTATTATCTTACAATTCTGGAGGTCAAAAGTCCAAAAAGAGTTTCACTAGGCTAACATCAAGGTATTGGCAGGTCTGGTTCTTTCTGAAGTCTAGGGGAGGAATGGGTTCCTTGCCTTTTCCAGCTTCTAGAGGCTGCCAGCATTCCTTAACTTTTGGCCTTACCCACCATCTTCAGAAACAGCATAGCAACTTCTTTCCTCTCTGACCTCTTCTTCTATCCTGACACCTCTTTCTGATTGATCTTCCTGCCTCCGTCTCTCACCTACAAGGACCCTTTGTGATTACACTGGGCCCAGGATAATCTCCCCAACTCAACACCTTTAATCACATCAGCAAAGTCCGTTTTCCCCCCTGTAACACACTTACCGATTTCTGGGGATTAGGATTTAGACATCTTTGGTAGGCCATTATTCAACCAACAACATACAACCTACCTTTATTAATTTAGTTGCTTTTAGTGTAATAATAGCTGTGAACTCTCCACCCTAAAAATAAGTTATAATGACAACAACTTACAACCAAATGTGTGGTTTGCCTCCCCCACCCCCACACTAAGTGATCCTCTTGCCTCCCCTCACATGGGGTGAAAATAATCACAAATCTTCGCCATTTCTTGTTCTCCTTTTTATAAGTTTTTATTCCATATACGTATTTATACGGAATACAACTATATATATAGAGAGAGAGAGTGTGTGTATACAACATATTTCTAATTGTTTTAAATATAATAAAAAAGTATGCCCCCCCCAAAAGAAAAAGAATACGCCCACTACACACCTATTAGAATGGCTAAACTCTAGAACACTGACAACACCAAATGCTGGCAAGGATGTAAAGCAGTAGGCACTCTCATTCATTGCTGGCGGGGGTGCAAAATGGTACGACCACCTTCGAAGACATTTTGGCAGTTTTTTTGCAAAGATAAACCTAGATCCTAGGTATTTACCCAAATAAGTTAAAAATTAAGTCTACACAGAAACCCGCACATGAATATTTACAGCAGTTTTATTCATAATTGCAAAAAATTGGAAGCAACTAAGATGTCTTGCAATAAGTGAATGGATAAACTGTGATATATTCAGACAATGGAATACTATTCAGTGAAAGAAAAAAACATGAGCTCTCAAGCCAAAGAAAGCCCATGGAAGAATCTTAAATGCGTATTGCTAAGTGAAAGAAGCCAGTCTGAAAGGGCCACATACTGTGTGATTCCAACTATGTGCCATTCTGGAAAAGGTGTAACTATGGGGCCTAAAAAGATGTATGGTTGGGAGGGGCAGAGGAGGGAAGAGGAATGGGTGGAGCACAGAGCATTTTTACCGTGGTGTAACTATTCTGTCTGATGCTATTTGGTGGATCCCATAGAACTGTACAACTCAAAGAGTGAATCCTAATGTAAACTGTGGGGACTTTAGTAAATAATAATGTATCAATATTGGTTCATCAGTTGCAACAAACATACCACATAAATGCAAGATGGTAATATTACAGAAACTATGCTGTGGTGGGGACAAGGTGTATTGGATCTTTGTACTTTTGACAGTTTTTCCTTAAACCTAAAACTGCTCTAAAAAAATAAAGTCTGGGGGCAACTGGGTGGCTCATTCAGTCTGCCTTTGGCTCAGGTCATGATCCCAGGGTCCTAGGATTGAGCCCCATGTCAGGCTCCCTGCTCAGAGGGGAGTCTGCTTCTCCCTCTCCCTCAGCCCCTCCCTCCTGCTTGTGCTCTCTCTGTCTCTCTAATAAATAAAATCTTTAAAAAAACAGTCTCTTACAAAGGAAAAAATATGCTTTTGTATCCTTTTGAGATTTTTCTCACCTAATGTAAGATTCAGCCATATTTTATGTATTTGGCTTATTCATTTTCACTATTGTGTGATTTCCAGTGTGTGAATATACCACACTTTGTCTGATTTCTCATTGATGGACATTTGGATTACTTCTGGGTTTTTACTATTATGAATGGTGCTGCTCTGAATATACCTGTACACATCTCCTACTACATAGATAGCTTTCTTTGGTCTGTTTGGGTTTATACCTGAAGTAGAATTGTTGGGTCACAGGGTATGTGAATATTCAATTTTAAAAGATCACGTCAAATATTTTTCCAAAGTCAGTACACTGATTTGCACTCCCAGTAGCATTGGGTAGGAGGTCTTATGACTGGATCCACGTCCTCTTTAACACTTGCTTTTGTCAGACTTTTTCCTGTTTTTTCAACCTAAGTGTGAGCTCCCTGTGGTCTTAATTTGCATTTACCTAATCGGTAAGACTAAACATCTCTCCATATTTTATTAGCCACATGCGTTTCTGCTTCTGAATAATGCCTGTTGACATCTTTTGCTTGTGTTTCTATGAGGTTATATGTGCTTTTCTCCTTGACTTTTATGAATTCTCATGCTAATTTTTTTCACGCATATTGTAAATATCTTCTCCCAGTTTGTAAATTGTTTTTTCTCTTTATAAATGCCTTTAAAGTGGTCAAATCTATTGTGCATATGTGTTTGTGTTAAGAATTATTTCCCCACCTTAAGCCTAAATTATAGACCCTAAGAGATGCTCATCCATGAAGTCTACTAAAATTTTTAAAACTTTGTATATTTCACATTTAAGTCATTAATCCACCTGGAATTTTATATACATGTAGGGTAGAGATCCAGTGTCACATTTTTCCATATGGATAACCATTATTTTTTTTTTAAGATTTATTTATTAGAAAGCACAAGTGGGGGGAGGGGCAGAGAAAGAGGCAGAAACAGACTCCCTGCTGAGCAAGGAGCCTGATGACATGGGGCTCCATCCCAGGACCCTGAGATGACCTGAGCAGAAGGCAGATGCTTAACTGACTGAGCCCCCAGGTGCCTAGATAACCATTATTTTTATTTATGTATGTATGTATTGATGTCGTGTTCCATGATGCATTGTTTGTGTATAACACCCAGTGCTCCATGCAATCCATGCCCTCCTTAATATCATCACCGGGCCCACTCATCTCTCCACCCTCAATCATTATTTTTTAACTGCAATTACTGAAAAGCTCTCCCCTGCTCCCAGTTGGTGGGACATGCTCCCTCTGTCATTGTGCAGTTTGGGTCCTCTAAGAAGACACCAAAATGGGATCAGATGGGCAAGAGATACCCCGAGGGAAACCTGCGAAGGACGGAAGGAGGAGAGAGCTGGAATAGGCCAGGACTCCCACAACAGAGGTTGGAGACTTGTCAAAGGAGAGAAGGAAGGAAGGATTGGCTAGCAATTGCCTCAGACATTGTGTGACTCGAAGAAAGTCTTGGCTGGGCCACCAGGGCGCCCCAGGGCAAAGAGTGCCCCATAGAAAAATTCGGTGCCGAACAGAAATGGCCCAGCTCCAGGAATTCCGCCATCTCAGTGACAGGCTGAAAGCCCCAGGAGGAAGGATGGCATCTGTGTGAATGCCGCATGGGGACGAAGTTGCTGTCTTCTATCCTGGAGAAGACCTGGAGGCTATCCACTAACTACACTCCTTGCAGCAGCTTCTCTTGCCCGGTCTGAGCCGGGCACCTGCTCGGCCACCAGAGTTTCCTATCTGCACAGGTTTGTTTCTGGGCTCTCTTATTCCATTGGCCAACTTGTCTATGCCCGTGCCATTACAAAAATAGATCCTCCTAATAAGTTCTAATCCTGGTGAGGTTAGTCACTTCTGTAGAAGTGTCCTTGTTCTTGGTCCTTACTCCTTCATATATATTCAGGGCTTTAAAGCAGAGGAGTCATATCAGATCTGTACTGTAGCAGAAGAACTCAAGCAGATGTGCGGATTATTATAGGGGTGAGAGCTATCAGGCTGAGAGAGCTCCTGGGACATAATTTCCATAGTCCAGGCAGGAGATAAAGTGGTCTAGATCGAGTGGATTTAGACAGTAACAATGAGAAAAGACAGAAGGTTATGGATACAAGATAACCGGGAGGCAGAAGGGTGGGAGAAAGGGAAAAGTGAGATAATTCCCATGTTAATGGTTTGGCAGTCTGCCCAGATTGTGGAGCCCTTCACTGAGTCAGGAAATACAAGAGGAGGAACAGATTTCAGGGAAACTTAGTTCGGTTTCGCATCTGCTGATGGGACACATATTTAAGGCTGCTCAATGTACACACGGATAGAGACATCTGGAGCTCATGCAGAGGCCCAGACTGGCTTTGGGACGAGTCAGTGTGCAGGTATCATTGTCCCTCGACATCTCAGTATGAGAGAAAGTATCACCTGGGGAGGGTGGAGAAGGTAAGAGGGCTGAGAGCACGGGAAGACACTAACCTATCAGGAGAAGTCAGAGGAGGAGGAACTATCTTTAAAAAAAAATTGATAAAGAATAATCAAAAGGAAAAGCTTCCATCTGAAACAGCTTAGGATGGCGACTATCAGAAAACAAAAATAGAAAATAACAAGAATTGACGGCAATGTAGAGAACCGTCGTGCTCTGTTGATGAGAGTGCTGAGCAGTGCAGGTGCTGTTGCGTAAAAAAGTATGGCGTTTTTCAAAATTAAAAATGGAACTGGCATATGATCCAGCAAATCCACTTTTGAATACATACCCGAAGGAATTGAAATCAGGGTCTTGAAGAGATATTTGTACACCCACGTTCATAGCTTTTATTCATAATAGCCAAAAGGTGAAAGCAAGTGTCCATTGGATGGAGGGATAGATGGAGGGATGGATGGATAGATGGGTAAACTCAATGTGGTTTCTGCATACAATGGAACATTATTTGGCCTTAAAAAGGAATTTTTTTAAAAAGATTTTATTTATTTATTTGAGAGAGATTGGGGGTGGGGGACGAGAGGAAGAAGCAGACTCCCCGCCGAGCAGGGAGCCGGATGTGGGGCTTGATCCCAGGACCCCAGGATCATGACCTGAGTGGAAGACAGATGCTTAACCGACTGAGCCACCCAGCTGCCCCCAAGAGGAAGGAATTTTTGACACATGCTACAACATGGAGGAACCTTGAAGACATTCTCCTAAGTAGAATAAGCCAGTCACAAAGGACAAATATTGTATGATTCCATTTACATTCAGAAGGACAGAAAGTAAGATGGTGGTTGCCAGGGTGGGGAAGAGGGGAATGAGAGTTAGTGTTTGATGGGTAGAGTTTCAGTGTAGGATGATGAAAAAGTTCTGGAGACAGATGGCATGATGGTTGCACCGTGATGTGAATGCATTTCATGCCACTAAATTGTACACTTAAAAATGGTTCAAATGGTGAATTTTATGTTATGTGTATTTTACCACAATCTTTTAAAGGGCTCTGAGAGATTTCAAGAATATGGAATGTGATGAACACCTAATTTGTTTGATCTTAGTGGAAGGAGAGCAAACAACTCAGGAAGTATTTGGGAATACATTCATAATAAGTACACAGAAAACCCAATGAACAGAAAATAAGACATTTACCAACTCCTTAAAAAGAGAGTTGTGTAGGGGCACCTGGGTGGCTCAGTTGGTTGAGCATCTGATGGCTTTAGCTCAGATCATGATCCTAGGGTACTGAGATCAAGCCCTGCATTATGCTTCTCTCTTTCCCTCTGTCTGCCACTCCCCCTGCTTGTGCGTGCTCTCTGTCTCTTTCTCTCTGTCAAATAAATAAATAAAATCTTAAAAACAAAATAAAAGTACAGCCCATAGCAATCTCAGCCCCTACTGTTATCAGAGGCTGCAGTGTGTAAAATCATCTAGAATCAATTTAGAAAAATCACAACCTATGACCTACATGAAAAGGAAGAAGTCCTCAAATCTGTGGTCTGTAACTTCGAGGACCAGGAATCTGGTCTAGAGGTCTTGACATGTTCCCCTGTGTCATCCTTAGACTCCCTGGTCTCAGAGTCAGCAAGCCCAGGGTCCTACTCAACACAGTCATCAGTCAGGAGATTGCCTTAATTCCTTACCCCCACATGGGTGAAGGATTTGTCCTTCACCCCAAATCCCTAACCTTAGATTCTTCTATCTGCTCCTTTTCACTGGCTGTCAAGGATTGCGAGAGAAAAAGTGGACACCCTTGTCAATGGTCACCATTACAAATTTACAGTTTCTGATCTCTACTGGGCCCTTAAATCCACTCAGTGTTCCTTTGGTGTCTCTGTTTCTCTTCTGTCAAATATGTATAAAATAGCACAGGATTGCTGGAAAAAGTCAATGGAATAACACATGTAAAACATTTGGCCCAGGGTCCGAGGGTGCAGAATAAAAAATGACTTTTATATACAAATTATTCCCAAGTGTATCTCTCTCCATTTCCTGAGCTCCCTACTTGAACTCTGAATAATTTCATGGGCTCTTCACCCCCCTCAAAATTCCACTCTGGCATCTCTGTCTTGTGAATGACATCATTCCTGCAAGCCAAAAACATCAACCATGTACTTACTATCTCTCTTACTCCCTATATTCCTTTGATCCCAGAGTCCCTGTCCATTCCACTTCCTCTCTGACTTGTCATTTAAATCTTCCCCCACCCCCCGGCACCCGCAACCTTTGGTCTCTAATTTCCACTGATTATCAGAATACCTTTCCTTCCCGGTCCTTCATGCCATTACTCTGTCCCACTTCTAATACACTACCCATTTTTGCCACTAATCTTTCTTTTCCTTTTTTTTTTTAAATGGGACTTCAAGTATACAGAATTGGATTTATCACAATTCTTGGTTTTCAACACACTGTCATTTGTCCACATGTGACCCTTTTAAAATTTATTCATGTTTTAATGAGGTAATGAACAACTGGGGGCGCCTAGGTGGCTCAGTCAGTGAAGTGTCCGATTCTTGATTTTGATTCAAGTCATGGTCTCAGTGTTATAAGAGTGAGCCCCACCTCGGGCTCTGCATGGCGTGGAGCCTGCTTAAGATTCTCTCTCTCCCTCTCCCTCTGCCCCTCCCTCCACCCTGCTCAGGTGCTGGCGTGCTCTCTCTCCCTCTCTGAAAAAAGAAGCAAAAAAGAGAAAGAGAAATGAACAACCATGATCTCGTCAGCTAACCTGGGAACCATTACATTGATAATAACAGAAGCACTTACAGGGTTCTTTTATTTCTCATTCCTCTACCTTCTCCCCACAGACGGAAGTCCTATCCTTAAGTTGGAGTTTACCATTATTTCCTAAACTAGAATTTTAATGCAGGTATATGTGTGTATATATATATCATTTAGTTTTCCTTCTTATAACTATGGAAAAGTATGTAAGGCCATATGTACTCTTGCTTTTTTCACTCCTTCATACTTATTACCTTGGCTAAAATTTTAAAAAAGAGCTGACAATTCCAAGTGGGCAGCTAGAACTCTCGTATGTTGCTGATGGAAATGCAAAATAGTATAACCACTTTGGAAAAGTTTGGTAGTTACTTATACTTATACAATTAAACATATACTTTATGATCTAGCTATCCTACTCCTAGTTAGTTACCCAATTGAAATGAAAACTTGTATCCACACAAAACCCATACAGGAATGTTTATAGCAGCTTTATTCATGGTCACCAAAAATGAGAAATATCCTGTGGCAGTTAATTTTATGTGTCAACTTGACTAGGCTATGGTACCCAGCTGTCTGGTCAAACATTAGCCCAGATGTTGCTGTGGGGGTATTTGCAGTTGTGATTAACATTTACAGTCAGTTGGCTCTAAGTCATGGTTACCTTCAATAATGTGGGTGGGCCTCCTCAAATCAGTTGAAGGCCTTAAGAGCAAAAACTGAGGTTTCCTAAAGAAGCACTTCCACCTCGAAGCTGTAACATAGAACTCCTGCCTGAGTCCCCAGCCTGCTGGCCAAGCTTACAGATTATGGACTTACCATCATTCCTCCCCCTCCAATCACATGAGCTAATTCCTTAAGATGAACTATTTCTCTTGATAGATACAGGTTTTGATACAGGTGATAGAGATATAGATAGATATGTAGATAGATAGATAGAGATAGATATGTATATGTATGCTTGTACATGTATATCTGTGTATATGTATGCTATGGAATTTATTTCTCTAGAGAACCCTGACTGATACACATACCAAATGTCCTTAAACTTCTGAATGGATACACAAACTGGAACATCATCCACGCAATGGAAAAACGCTTAGCAAGGAAGAGGAATTATCTAGGCAGGCAACAACAGGAAGAAACCTCATGCATCACGCTAGATGAAGTAGACCGGGTTCAGAAGGCTACATGCTGTGTGACTCCATTTGTATGAAATTCTGAAAAGGGCAAAGCTGTAGGAATGGAAAGCAGATCAGTGGTTGCCAGAGGCTGAGAAGGGCTGGTGGAGGAGTTGACCACAAAAGGGTATAAGGAGATTTTTTTTTTAAGATTTTATTTATTTATTTGACAGAGAGAGAGATCACAAGTAGGCAGAGAGGCAGGCAGAGAGAGAGGGGGAAGCAGGCTCCTTGCTGAGCAGAGAGCCCGATGAAGGGGTCGATCCCAGGACCCTGAGATCATGACCTGAGCCAAAGGCAGAGGCTTTAACCCACTGAGCCACCCAGGCGCCCCTATAGGGAGATTTTGAGGTGTGATTGACCTGTGTTCTGGTGGATTTTGTGGTAGTTACATGACTAAATTATACCTTCATAAAAATGTGCTAAAAAAATGAATAGGAGGCAGTCATGTAAAGAAAATTATTCTAGGGCGCCTGGGTGGCTCAGCTGGTTAAGCAACTGCCTTTGGCTCAGGTCATGATCCTGGAGTCCCGGGATCGAGTCCCTCATCAGGCTCCCAGCTCCGAGGGTCATCTGCTTCTCCCTGTGACCTTCTCCCCTCTCATGCTCTCTCTCATTCCCTCTCTCTCTCAAATAAATAAATAAAATCTTAAAAAGAAAATTGTTCTACTAAAAAGAAACCGTATAGCAACACAAAATTGCCTACTTAAATATATTAATGATACATAGAGACTGAGAATAATTTTGCAATATAGGAGCTATCTTTTACTTATTAAGTTTTAAATTTTAATTCCAGTATAGTTAACACAGCGTTATATTAGCTACAGGTGTACAATATAGTAGTCATCTTAAAAATACTGTCATAAAAAATGATAAGTCCATTAAACTTAATTAAGATATGTACCCTACATAAAGTAAATATGCTTTGATTTTTAATTTAAATATTGTTATTTAAGAAATTAAACAAAAAGTCAATAAACTGAAACTGATAAAAACAACAAAAAACCCATGTTGTTGTTTGTGGCTAATGTTGATTTTTCACTGCTGTATAATATTCCCTTGTGTGCCCATTGCAATTTATTCATTCTTCTTGTAATGTGCATTTTATGCTATCATGTATGGTGTCACTACAAATATTACAATACAATACAATACAATTACAATACAAAGAATGATTTAATAAAAATATTTGCTCTTTTCTTGAAAATCTTTAGTTACTCCAATTGCCTACAGGATAAAACCTAAGGGGACCTTTGGGGCTGCCTCAATAGGATGTCCTGGGCTCTGGCTTCTGTCTGGGTTTAGCCAAAGGGGAATACTGGCTAGGCTTACCGGATAAAATACAGAACCCCCCCCCCCACCCTGTTAAATATAAATTTTAGATAAGCAATTTAATTTTTTAGCAGAAGTGTTTCTCATGTAATCTGGCAATCTCTTGTACTGGCAGGAAAGGGAAAAGAGAAAAAGAATCGCAGTTATTCCCCAAACTTCCCACCTGCTGGGCCACTGCAATGGGCTGGCTGTTTGCCCCAAATCCTAGCTTGTCTGGCAGCCCTCAACACACAGCTCACCAGGTTCCGGGAATTGGTCCTTCCTCTTGCTCCGTCAGGCCTAAAAGTGGTAGTTAATAGCTCCCAGCTATTATTAGTACCAGCATACTGTACCGACTTCTTATTGCTATTACTAAGTCCGGCCCACACTTTTGTAAATAGATCCTGATTCAATTCTTTTCAACTCTCTACTTTGAGTGTGTTGTCTGTGCCCTGCTGGATATAGACAAGCCTGGCCCTGGCTCTTTGAGACAGAATGCGCAGATCTTTCCCCTCTTTTTTGGCACTCTCCCAGCAATTTGTGTCTACCCTTATAAGTCCTGGAAGGAACCAGAGTATGGGACTCTCTCTCACGCCCAACACGCCAGATCCAGTCAAGCCCCTCTGATTCTTTCTTGCTAGTTGGTCACTGTTCTCTCCTCCGGGGTGGGATCTCTTACCTTGCTTTCCTCTCTGCGCCTTTGGTATAAGCTCTGTGCTCTGAGTTCTGTAGGCCCCAGGTCTTGGAGACCTCAAGAAACCTTTACTCTCTGAACAAACCCAGATCTTGCGATGGAAAGGTGTGGCTTTCAAGGCCACTGTTTTAGTTAAACGTTTGAAAAATCCACTCAGAAGCCCTGTGAACTTCTATGACCATCTAGGCCTTCTGTGCCAGACCCTGAAACATTCTCCCTGGTGAGATGAGAAATGTTACTGTTTTTATGGATGAGGGCCACAGGGCAGTGAGAAAATGTCAGCATAGAATAAAGCCTCAGTTACCTCCAAATGTTATGCCACGGTGAGGTATCTAGTGAGAGTTCAGTGCCATCGTGCTTAGAAAAGATTTAAAAAGAGTTGATAATACAGGCGGCTGGCTGGCTCAGCCCGTGGAGCTCTCGACTCTTGATCTAGGGGTTGTGGGTTTGAGCCCTGTGTTGGGTGTAGAGATTACTTAAAATCTTAAAAAAAAGAGTTAAGAATACGGATCGTTATCCCTTATTAAATGTTTCACCTGGGCTGAGCACTGTGCACACACCATCCATCTTCGCCACGCCTGCAAGACAGTGAAGCATTCCATCCGAGTCTCAGCTCCCACCATCCTACCCTGCGCTCTGGGATGCCAGGCTGGGGGTCTGCAAGCTACATTTCTCCTTCGTCAGAGGGAGTTTGGAAGGTGAAGGAAGAGAGACCTGTTCCTTCCTAAATCTGCTTGCTGGTTCCCCTGGAGCAGCAGGTGGTTCTAGTTTCCAACTTCTTTCCGCATTCCCGGCACAGCCGGGGGCAAGGGGGGGGGCGGGGGGAGGAGGGAGGGAGGGTGCAGGGCATGGGGGAGGGGGGAGGCCTGCACTTGACACATCTGTGCCCAGCTCCACGAGACCCCTCCTCCAAGATCCTGAGGTAGCACGTGCCTGGGAGCCCTCTCCCCTAAATTTGTAGGTTCCTGTGATGGATTGTTACACCGGTGACCCCCGATGGATCCTGCCTCCTGATATCCCGACCCTGGAGTGTCCCCTCGGGCGGGACCCAGGCTAGATCAGGCCATCTGCTTTGGCCAATGGGAGCAGACAGGAAGCAGAGCCTGGAGGAGCAGTCTGTCGGACTGTCGCTGCCACTCTCGCGTGAGGGAGTCCAGGGTAGCCTCCTTGAGCATGAAAGAGACAGAGAGAGAGACAGTCAGAGAGAGAGGCCAACCCCTCAGATGTCCCAGCCTACCTTCTAATGGAGGACTGCAGCAGGAATGAGTCTAGGTGAGACCGGCAGAAGAACTGCCTAGCCAATCAGCCAACCCCGAGAGCGGTAAGTCTCTAAGCTTTGGGGAGGTCTGTTGAGCAGCAGTAGGTACCTGAAGCAGTTGTGGTGACCCAGCCTCTTCCCTCCACCACAGGGATGGCGGCTGCTTCCTGCAGATGTTCTCTGTGACCTCAGAATACCCGAATTGTTCTCTCTGCCCTCCGACGCAAGTTTCACAATCTCCCCATGTTCTCTGTGTGAACTCAGCTAGCATAATTTCTGTTTTCCTGACTGCACCCCAATTGACACAAGTGCTATTATATCCATTTTACAGATGAGAAAACCGAGGTTCGGAGAAATTAAGAAATACGCCAAAGGTCACTGCTAACAAGGGCCCCAGGCCGACTCCACAGCCCTTTCTATACTTCACAGTAACATTGTCATCTACAGCAATAGATAATTGTACTGTATCATAAATGGGTTGTTCTAGATTGCTATGATGACAATTTGAAGTTGATGTCACCACAGGAAGGGCTTCTGTTCAAGATGCAGAAGGCTCCAGCTCCCGAGCCAGCAGAGGGAGCTCTGTCCCTAAGGACCCAGCCAGAGGCTGGCTGACCCAGAGGGGAAAAAAGATAACAATTCCTGTTCTGGTCACAAGATTTGGAGGAGCACCTCACCATAGGAGACTGTAGGCTCCTTGAGGGAAAGGGAAGACAAGCAATGTGACAGTCGTTAGACCCGCAAGAACTGTGTCATTTAAATTGTCAAAATATGGCACAGGGGCAGCCCCGTGGGAAGAGGAAGGTCCTCCAAGAGAAGGAGTTCAAAGTCCCTTCCTGTCCTCCTCCCACCTTGTGTCTGACTCCACTCCAAGGGCAAGAGGAGTTTCTCTGGGGTCGGCCACATTTGCCAGTGACAGAGTAACTGAATAAAAGGGACCTTGTCCCCATCCCCGTGTGGTTCTTTCCTGAGTCCCTTCCTGGGACTAGTAACGGGAGGAACAAAGGACGGGACCGCTCCCTTCTGGGAGATTTTCTGGCTGTTCTGCCTCTCCTCCCTGCTCCCTCGGCTCCCAGACCCGCACCTGCTCTGCCCTTGCTCTAGAGGTCTTCCTGCTCCTGCTCTTTGGAACCACTCTCCCCGATGACGATGGGTCTCTGTGAAACTAGCTCTTCCTCCCATCACAGCAGCAAAACCTGAGACTCCAGTCTGAGCTCTGGGGGAGGTAAATACTAGACCTCAAAGCCTGTAAGCAGCTCTCACAGCCCAAACGAGGTGGGGAAAAGGGGGCAGCAGGGGGCCAGCCCCCCTTCCCTCCTCTCCCTGCACCAGAGCTTAGAGCGAGCAATCACGGATCCCTTGACACCCCCCAGCTACCTGTTGAGGGCTCCAGTTTTGGAACTAAGCCTATGTAGAAGTAATAAGCCGAAGATCGAATTTGGGCATTCTTGACCTCCCCTAGCCAAAATGCCATTTTAAAACATGATGTAGTAGGGAACACATACTAAGGAAATTTATCTTCTCATAATTCTGGAGGCTAGAAGTCTGAGACCAAGGTATAGGCAGAATTGGTTTCCTCGGAACCTCTCTCCTTGGCTTGCAGATAGCTTCTCTGTGTATTTCCACATGGTCTTTCCCTGTGTGTACCTGTGTGCTAATCTTCTCCCTCCTGAGGATATCACTGCCCACCCTAATGACCGCATATAACCTAATCGCCTCTTTAAAAATCCTCTCTTCAAAGCCAGTCACATTCTAAGGTACTGGGGCTGAGGACTTCAACCATGTTCTTTGTGGGAGGGACGCAATTAGTCCTTAACAATCGGAATGACAATATATTCCATGTATGACAAATAAAAGGAAATCCATGTCCCAACACAATGTAGTGAAATTGCTGAATGTCAAAGACGAGGAGAAGGCCTTAAAAGCAACCAGAGGGAAAAGCCACACCTCGCTAAACTGTAGGGTGGCTCCCCATCAGGCATTCCCAGATCCAGCTTCCAAATGAGCTCAGCCCCTGGCCTGTCTCAAGAGGTCTTGCCCTGAGGTTTGCCTTCTCTGAACTCATGCAGCATTCCAGGCCTGTAATGTGGCCTTTCTATTCACCCGCAGCCGAGGGGAGCTGGCAAGGTCACCAGACCTTAAATCTGTCTCCCACACACGCCAAAAATTAAAAAGCCAGTTGGGTTACAGCATCGCTTTAAAATCAAATGTGTGTAGGTAGGGGTAGCTGAAGTGGGCAAATGGGGTCTGGATAGTTGTCGGTGTGGGAGATGGGGTCAGTCGGTTTTCTGGGCTGGAAAAAAGAAAGGTGGTATAGATGGGATATAGTTCACATTTTTGCCAAAAGTCCTGAAGGCAGGTGTCTGTGGTGCGGGGAAAATCTTCCCTGCCACCCCCATCTCTAGTGCTCACGGTCACCAGTGCCTGAGGCCTGGTATCTTACAGTTTAACTTGTCATGGGGCGGGGGGCGGGGTTTGGTCTACTCGGGAGACAGCATCAATCTTAACCCCTGTGCTGGGCCAGACCTTGAGAGATGATTGGTGGGCCAACTGATGGGAAGCCCTGGAGAAGCTTTGTGGACTACAGGGCCTGCAGTGGACTCTGACCTGCTGGGGGGGTGGGCATTTAGAACCGAGCTGTCCACCCACCGCTGTAGCCGCTGCCTCCACCACCGTCCCCGCCTGCGTGGCAAGTGGCCTCCACCCCCCCCACTGACCTCCATTTCAGTGCATTCTCCACACCGTAGTCCAATGATCCTTTGGAAAAGACAGGAATCAGACTACATCACTGTTTTGCTTAAAATCTTCTGTGACGTAGCATTGGGAATGAAATCTAAACTCTTGGCTGTGGTCCGTGAGATCCTGCAAGATAATGGACCCCATTATTAGAGTTTCTTCTCTTTCTCTTCCTCACCATGATCCAGCCATCTGGACTTTTCTCAGTTCATCAAACATAGCCAGCTCTTTCCCATCCCAGGGCCTTTGCCCTTGTTCTTCCTCTTGCTGAGAATGGTCTTTCCCAGCTCTTCCTGGTGCCAGGCCCTTGTCATCTATCAAATCCCAGCTCATATATCCCCTCCCTCACCTCCGATGGGAAGCGGATTCCCCTAGTTACTCTCTATTTCATCCCTGTTTATTTCCTTCTTGGTGCCAATCATAAGCTCTATTTGTTTTGCTTGCTTGCTTATTTATGTCTGTCTCCCTATCTAGAATCTGAAAGGACAAGAACCCAACTCGTCTTTTGCCCACTGGACCTCTAGCCCCCAGCACGGCGCTGGTGCACTCAGTAGACTTCACACGCCGGGTGCTGTCCAGCCGGGGTGCCTGGACCCTTTGGCAGAATGCTTACACTCCAAGGGAACCCAAAACCCCACAGAATCACAAGGGCTGTACCTCTGGCCCAGTCCAGCTCAGTTCCTGACCATCCAGGCTACTCGGAAAATGTAAATTAACCCCAGGAGCCAAAAGTAGTCGAAATGCAGAGCTAGCAACAGTTTACCCCCATAAATTCGACCCCCTGTTGCTCGTGGTATTAACTCTGGTTTCAGGCACTTCCACTTCAATTAAGACTTGGCACACTTCAAAATACCTCTGAACAGCAGGACACTGATTGAATTCGAGGTGCCAGGAAGCCAAATGGAAAAATAATAGTAAAACCACTGGTCCTTTTACATTATAGTTAAAAGCTCGAACAAACAACTATTACACCTCCTTTAATGTTCTATTTTGTTCCAAATTAATCTGGAAGAAGTAGTTTAACTTACACTGGTTTTGACCTGCCCCATTAGGCATGTCCAGTCTGGTCCACGGTGCTCTCAATTTGAGGCTCCATTCTGTCACTCGGCAGCACTGTTGTCACGCAATGTGGGTCAAGTTTATAGACCTGTAAATGTTGGGGCACCTGGGTGGCTCGGTTGGTTGAGCGACTACCTTCGGCTCAGATCATGATCCCAGGGTCCTGGGATCAAGCCCCACATCTGGCTCCTTGCTCAGCAGGGAGCCTGCTTCTCCCTCTGCCTCTCCCTGCTACTCCACCTGCTTGTGCTCTCTCTCTGTCAATTAAATAAATAAAAATTCTTTGGGGGCGCCTAGGTGGCTCAGTTGGTTGAGCAGCTGCCTTCAGCTCAGATCATGATCCCAGGGTCCTGGGATCGAGCCCTGCATTGGGCTTCCTGCTCAGTGGGGAGCCTGCTTCTCTCTCTCCCTCTGCCTGCCACTCTGCTTACTTGTGCTCTCTCTCTCTCTGTCAAATAAACAAATAAAATCTTTAAAAACAAAATAAAATAAAAAAATAAAAAATAAATAAAAATTCTTTAAAAAAAAAAAAAAGACCTGTAAATGTTGAAAAGAAGGTTTGATTATTCAAATGGCTATCTCCGTGTATTTTCCAATACAACTTCTAAACAAATACATAATTCTATAATTGAAATATTTCTCCTTTGGTCATATAAATAATGGTACACCTATTCAATGAAATGCTGCCCGGTTATTTAAAAAGAATGTGGGAAATCTATATGCGTTAATATGGAAGCATGCCCAAGATTACTAAGTGAAAATAGCAAGTTGCAGAACAATAAGTATAACCTCTCTCTGTGTGCATGAATATGTAAATATATTTTGCAAGCATAGACTATTTCCAGAAGAAGACCCTAAGCCATCGCTGGAAGTAGAACGATGATGGATGATAATCACTAACGTATGTCAGGTGCTTGCCCCGAGCCAGCCATTGCACCAGAAGTTTTCCAAATGCCTACATTTAATCCCCACAATGACCCTGAGAGCAGGGACTTACCATTATCCCTCATTTACAGATGAGGAAACTGGGTCAGGAGAAGTAAAGTAACTTAACTTTAGCATCCTATATATATATATTTTAAAGATTTTATTTATTTGACAGAGGGAGAGAGATCACAAGTAGGCAGAGAGGCAGGCAGAGAGAGAGGGGGAAGCAGGCTCCCCGCTGAGCAGAGAGCCCGATGTGGGGCTCGATCCCAGGACCCTGAGATCATGACCCAAGCCGAAGGCAGAGGCTTTAACCCACTGAACCACCCAGGTGCCTCTAGCATCCTATATTATTTGAGGGTTTTTTTTTTTAACCTTGAATTTGCGTGACTACTTTTCCATCATAAAAAACAAACTCAAAAAAAAAAAAAAAAAAAACTCAAGAATAATTTAAAATCTTTCCCTCTTGGATTTTGAAACCGAGAGGGGCAGTAAAAATGCTCAGTCCCAACAAGTTCTGTTGAGCCAGCATAGTACATAAAATACCATAATAAATAAAAACCTGGGTTGTGTTGCTTCTAGCTTGTACCCTTTTTCTGGCAGCCTTGTAGGGAGAAGGTGGCGAGGAGCTGCTGGGGTCATAAGCAGAGCCCTGTAGAAGCAGGAGCCCGGGAATGAGGAAAGGCAGGGGGAGACCCTTCTGATTCTGGGTGAGCCGAGCCCTCTGGTCCCCATGGTGACATTAAGGGAGGCCTCCAGACTGAAGGGCAGCACCGTCCCCAAAGTGGCCTAAACAATTCAAGATTAGTCACCAGCTGCAACCTCTTATCCAGCACCACCTGGATAGAACCCATTTTTATTAAACACCCGCTACGATGCCTCCCACTCACACTTCATTCCACACCCACGACAACCCGGAGCTCCGTTAGCCCCACTTTAACAGCAAAGAATCTGGCACTTGGTGCAATTCAATAGTTTAAGTCCCACAGGAAACTGCAAGGTTAGGACTCGAAGGTAGGTCTGTCCGACTCCCTGCTGACTCCCACACTGGGGTTTCCATGCGTGAGCTGCTGGCAGCCAGGACTCATACGTTCAGCCCTCTCTTCCTAAGCGCCTTCACCCAAATTGTGTAGGATAAAAAAAAAAAATGAAAAGGTGCAAGGCTCCTGCGTCATGAGCCAGTCCGTGTGCTCCTGAGTTTCCCACACTGGTGCAAAGTGGCGAACGTGGCATCTGCGCTCAGATCGCCCTATTGCCACCTGCCTGGCGACCTCCCAAACTGCCCCGAGTTCTGCCACCCACCGAACCCGAATTCCAATACTCCGCCCCACCGCATTCTGGAGATGGTGCTCGGAAACTCCCATGTCTGGCCTCTGAATCTGCGAGATTCTCGGAAGAGCCCATCATGCTCTGAATCTCATGCTCCAGAAATCTGACTTCTGGAAAACAAGGTCCTGGGGTGGGTCCTAAAGGACTTTCTATGCTAAAAATAATGGCGATGGGCAAAGGTAGACCCGGCCAGTCTCCTGCTCTCCCTTCCTTGCACTTGAACACGGGGCTGCCTGGTGTCACGTGCACACCCAGGCACGCACACACACACCCTGTTTTATTTATTTACTTATTTTTATTTTTTAAAAGGTTTATTTATTTGTCAGAGAGAGAGCACAAGCAGGGGGAACGGCAGGTAGAGGGAGAAGCAGGCTCCCTAGTGAGCAAGGAGCACGACGCAGGACTCAATCCCGGGAGTCTGGGATCATGACGGGAACGGAAGGCAGGCGGCCAATCGACTGAGCCACACAGGTGTCCCTACCCCTCCTCTTTTTGACCTGGGGGTCTTGGCTTGCTCTTCCACCCGCCTTCACGTGACTGACCGGACACTGAGCTTGGATAGCACAGCCTCCATCTCAAGCCGGGCTAATGCTTTCCTAACGTAGGGTTTACTGCCCATCACAGGGTTCCTAGCTTGTGACACTGAAATGTGGCTCCCGCTTTGGGCTGCAAGTCTCATGCGGGAGCCCAGGTTGCTCAGGGTCTTGCCTGATGCCCGGCATGCCACGGGCACTGGGAGCAGGTAGGGTGCCCTCTCCGCGGTGCTCTCAGCCTCCAGGAGGCCTCTCTGCAGTGTCATGGCAAGCCTCCCGCCCGGCAGACTCATTACATAATGCCAGGGCTGGTGTGTTTGCCGCTTATCCAAGGTGCATCTGCAAGAAGCTGTAATTGAAATAGCTTCCAGGATGGAAAAATCACTTCTAGAATTTAATTTCCAACCCTGTGGCCTGGATCGTTCAGGCTGATTACAGGAAATGGTTGGAGCACTAATGTTCCCTGTGCTGAGTCCAGATGGGTGTGTTTACTAGGCTGAGAAACGTTAATCCTGTCTTTGGCCCCAGAAACGTCTGGCATTCACTTTGGAGGAGAAGAGAAAAATAGGGTTAGTACAGCCAGCTAGCCTCCATTATATTTCTCTTAAAGAATATTTATGCAAAACAAATCGAGGGGGGAGTGGTTTGCCAGTTTGAACCTGGAGCTGCTGGGGGACCTTTGTTGTTCAGGCCCCAGTGTGCAGCTGTTACTGATTTTCAAAGTGCAAAAGGAGAATTTTGAATAGTTGGTCCTCAGCACCATCGAAAGGCTGGCCGATGTCGAGAGGGCCGAACGATGACAGAAGGTGCGCCCCGGGAGAAGGGAGCAGAGATCAGAATCTGCTCTCCACCAAGGAGTGTCATCAGTAAGACTGTGCACGTGGTCAAATGATGACGCGACAAATACTAGCTCCACATTGACTGAGCCCCGGGCTTTTTGCCAAACATTATGCTAAAAACTTCACATTCCCTCTGTCACGTGATACAACAACTCTCTGAGACAGAGACCAATTTTATCCCCATTTACAGTTGAGGAAACTAAGTTTCAGAGGGTGATTTGTCCAAAGTGGTGCTTGGCAAACACTTTCACAACTTGAAACAATTTTGAAACCCCCCTACGGCCGCAGCGCCTCCAGCCCCGCCTCAGCCCCTCCCCTGTGTAGTGAGAATTCGGGTTCCTCCAGCTGGCGGATCCGCAGGTGCTCCCCAGGCAATGGAGAAGCAGGTGCCCTGTTGGCCCCTAGCGAACATTCTTGCACGCCCCACTCGAGACAACGTAGACGACAGATTCATTAACCAAATGAGCGACCAGCCACCTGCCTGCCTGGTCCAAGCCCTGTGAGATTCTGTCTTTGGGTATAAATGCAGCAAGCAATGGGGGAGAGGAGAAGAGCTTGTTGAAGCCGCATGGGTCGCCCTGGCCTGGAGGGATTTCTGGGCCTCCCAAGCTCCCAGGAACGCTAAGGAGACAGCAAGGAGGGGAGGAGTTCCTCTTTGTCAATCGAGAATGCCTCCAGATGCTGGCGCCAGAGAGAGCGTTGAACCCCCCTGTGGCCCCTGAGCTCCGCCCTGTGACTCATCCCCACAGCCCCTGCCTTGCGTAGCTGTTTGTGGAGCACTGTAATTAGTTAATGAACTAGCTGAATGATATTTCTCTAGTCATTCAACCAGCCCCATCCTCAGGGTGGTAATTGTATTTAAGGTTATTTAAAAACATTGTTGTATCCAAATAGAGTTTACATCAGCAGACAGCGTGATTAGTAATCCTGCTATCCCTGGTGTATCTAAATGGCGCTATAAACTGCCCAGTGAGTTGTGCAGAAATGGCTGCCCCAGGAGTTCCTCCCCCCCTCCCCCAAGCGGGGCTTCGCTCCCCGCTCCCCGAGAGGAGAAGTAGCAAAAGCAACCCGTGGCCAGAATCCAATTACCCTTGTTTTAGAACAGACTGTTTCAGAGGATGTCTCCATTAATTTGATCCTCGTCTTCGGACATGAACCAACTCTTCCTTATCTTTACAAGAAAATATTCTGACACGGATCTTGGTCTGCCTTCCTTTACCACCTTTCTTGGAAATAGGAGTGATACAGTTAAAAGCATGGGCGTGGCTTGCTAAGCATCTCTAAGCCTCCATGTTTTTGTCTGTAAAATGGGGATCATCACAGTCATGAAGTTGACATTTTAGTGTTTCTCATGTGTCAGGCATGGTTCCAAGTGTTTCGCATGAGATTATTTCATACGGTCCTCAGGATAACTCTGAGATATTATTAGGTACTGTAACTAGGTACTATTATTATCCCCACTTTTCATGGCAGGAAACCGATTCATGGAGAGGGTCACTACCTTCTCTAAGATCACTTCCCTGCAACTAATGGAGCCAGGATCCAAATACAGGAGACTTATTCTAGAACCTATGGAGTAACCACTCTGCTACTCTGCTTTTTTTTTTTTTTCCCCCCGAGATTGTGAGGATTCGGTGAGATTTGCTAAACAGCACTGTTCTAGATGTGAGAGTTAAGGATAAACTCCTGCCCTCGGGGATCTCACATCCTAGTAGGGGAAGATTCTCCACGTAAATGTTTGCTGCAACACCCAGGATAAAGCCAGTGCTCCGTTCCAGTTGTTGGGGCTTTAGAAGTTTCTGCGTATTTTAGTTATTTATGTACACATCATAATACTGCTATTAGATGATAAATTCCCTGAAGGCAAATTAATTTCTGCTTCTTTTCTATATGTCTTCCAACTCCTACTCCTTACACGTAGTAGGGAGTCAGTAACATTTTTGGAATAACCAAACCTATTGATCCTATACATATATGAAAGAATTGCAAAAAGGGCTTTCCCCATGTATTACTGCAAAAGTTCTTGACATAAAAGTCAATCTGTAAGCGATAAGTATATCTGCAATGTAGAATTGCGTATGCATGTCAATTGCTAAGAGGTTCAAATGAGATGTGTAGGAAAAGCTCTTTGAAAACTGTAACGCACCAAAAATAGGTAGTGTGTTATTGGTATATGTAACACAGAGAGGGAGAGAAAGATAAAGAGAGAGAGACTTCTATGCTTCCAGTGGAGTGGATGCTAATCCCAGAGCATAAACCGCCCCTTGTAGGAGAATGGGAACCCACCAACCCGCACAAGGCAGCAGTGAGTAAATAGTATTTGCACACAAGCCTACACAAAGAAATTTTCTCGTAAAGAAGCGAAAAGGTATATTCGTTGTCTAATGTTGTATATTACCCCAAAATTTAATGGCTCAAAACAACAGCAAACATTTATGAGTTCACACAGTTTCTGTGCATTAGGAATTTGGGAGCAATTTAGCTGAATGGCTTTGGCTCAGCATTTCCTGCCATCAAGCCGTCAGCCAGGTCTGCAGTCATTGGAAGGCTTGGCTGGGGTGGGAGGGGCCACTTCCCAGGTGACTCACTCCCAAGTCGGTGCCCCTCCTGGCTGGGCGGCCTCGGCTGCTCCCTCCCCGTATGGGCCTCCCTACAAGGCTGCTTGAGTGTCTTCAAACGTGGCTACTGGTTTCCCCCAGCGGGAGCGAATTCAAGAGAACAAGGCAGAATCAACCATGTCTTTTACGTTCTGTCTTGGAAGTCACACCCCTTCTCTTCTGTAGTACCCTATTGGTGACACGAGTCCGCCCCATGCAACGGGGGAGGGGACCGAATACGGCATCCAGGGAGGCTCCCACCAGGGGGCCGTCTCGGAAGCTAGCCACACGAAGTGGACCTGGGGCTCCAAAATCACGAGTAGTGGCCACAGCGGGGCCCCTTAGAGGTAAGAGCTGAAGGGCATCCTGGAGCCAAGCCAGTTCCGGGTCCCTGAGTGGCAGACATGCCTGTCTTCTTGTTTTGCCCCCTTCATGTCACCCGGCTACACCCCTCCTGTCTTCTGCCAGTTCCTTCCATATTTCTTACTCTCCATTCCTAAAAGGAGAGCCTGATGGGTCAATTCCTCTTTTCCCCAGGTCATCACAGGTTCCCTGACAGCCTGCGAGTTGGCTTCTGGGGATCCATCCCAGCCCAGACGTTTGGGGGAGTCAAGGTTCACGTGGACCAAAACATGGACCCGGTCCCTTAGCACAGTGGTCAGGACAGTCGCACTAAGATGACTTAGTGGGGGGGTGGGGAGGGACCGGACAGAGCTCGGGAAGTATCGTCTGCTCAGCATGGCTATGGCTCACCAGGCACAATGCCAGACAGAGGGGCCACAGGGGGGGAGAAGGAAGAAAAATGCGGACAAATAAGTTCATCCCTCACTTCTCTGTTTAAAGATGCCCATAACCAAATAATTATAATTTGTTTATAGTAAGACTATACTGGAGGTTCCCTAGGGCAGGTGAGGGGCAGGGGAAGACTTCTTTCTTTTTTTTTTTTTTTTTTAAGATTTATTTACTTATTTTAGAGAGAAAGAGAAAAAGCCCAAGTGGGGGAGGGGCAGAAGGAGAGAATCTCAAGCAGACTCCCCGCTGAGCGCAGAGCCTGAGGCGGGGCTCCATCTCCTGACCCTTGAGATCATGACCTGAGCCGAAGCCAAGAGACGGAGCCACCCAGGCGCCTCTGGGGAAGACGTCTTAAGAAGACCTCTGCCAGGGTCCTGAAGGGTGAGAGGGAGAGAATCCAGATGAAAAGAAGCAAGGACGGCATTTCCAGGAAGGAAGGAACTGCAGAAATGATTTGAGGGAAAGTGGGACTCTCTAGTGGGACTGGAAGGCAGGGTGGATGGGAGAAAAGCTGGCGAGGTCAGTGACATTGTGACAGAAGGAGGACTGTGGGTGTCTTGCCCCCACCCCCGCCGCCAAAAGCAACCCTAGAGGGGAGGCCAGGTCTAAAGCTCCCTATGAAGATCTGTGGAAACCTGGGAGCATCCTCCCCTCCAGGTTCTAGTTCACGAGGAGCTGTGTAGGATTTGAGGAAAGCGGTAGTCTCCATTAAAAAAGACCCCCGTGCTGGGGCGCCTGGGTGGCTCAGTGGGTTAAAGCCTCTGCCTTCGGCTCAGGTCATGATCTCAGGGTCCTGGGATCGAGCCCCGCGTTGGGCTCTCTGCTCAGCGGGGAGCCTGCTTCCTCCTCTCTCTCTGCCTGCCTCTCTGCCTACTTGTGATCTCTCTCCTCTCTGTCAAATAAATAAATAAAATCTTAAAAAAAAAAAAAGTAAAAAAACTCCAATGGCTTTAAAAAAAAAAAAGACCCGTGCTTTTGAAGAACTAATGGCTTCTCCCCCTAATGACTAGCTCCTTTTAATGGCAATCCCTCCAAATATAATTCCGCAGGCATCCAAATTAAGCAAGGCTTTATTCAGCATCAAGAAGGCCACATCTGCATAATGAAAAGATTTCATCAGAAGCCCGAGAAGTCTCCCGGTGGGCTCCTCATCAAATAATTCCTCATCCTTCTACAAACAACCTCCCAACCAATTCAGAAAAGAATGTCTGGAGAAGAAATCCCTTGCAGCAGTTCAGGCCCTGCCAATAAGCAGCTTACAGCAGATTCAAGATTCCTACATAAGTGAGCCAACTGCAGGTATGTGAGTTTCAGGCTTTACTATTTCAATGTCCTAGGGCCGATTTTATGTCTCACAGACCACGTTTAGAGTGTGACTTCAGAAGCAAAAGTGAGCTCCTAGACTTTCACTCGGAGAAATGTGTTGCACTGGTGAAGCCCAGCCTTGGTCCCTTGGGTCGGGGGACCATTCTGTTACAGAAGTTCCTGGAAACTTCGTGGCTTGTGGTTAAGCCCCTGCCCTCTGCAGCCAGTCTGCTTGCGTTTATATCCTAGCTCTGACACTTTCTACTGTGTGACCTTGGCTCAGTCACTTGAGCTCTCTGCACCTCTGTTTCTCATTGGTGAAATAAGGATTGTCTTAGTCTGTTCAAGCTGTTGTAACAAAATAGCACACTGGGCAGCCTATAATCAACAGAAATTTATTGCTCACAGTTCTGGAGGCCAGAAGTCCAAGATCAAGGTGCCGACGTGGTCTTATTCTGGTAGAAGCCCTCTTCCCGGCTCACGGCCAGTGCCTTCTTGCTGGAAGAGGGCTGGGGATCTCTCTGGAGAGATTTTTTATAAGGCACCCTCATGAATTAATCACAAAGGCCCCATCTACTATTACCATCACCTTCAGGGGTTAGAATATCAACATAGGAATTTTGGGGGGGGACATAAGCATTCAGACAGCCTGTAGCAGAGATGAGAACACTAACACCTCCTTCTGAGGGTTCTTATGAGGATTAAGTGAATTATCCTCATAGAAGATGGGGAGTGCCCAGCACATAGAAATCTTCATGCATTTGCCATTATTATTATTTTAGTGCAAATTACTTCATCAGCAACTCTTCTCCCATTAAGCTGCAACTATAACAAATTGTCATTTGCAGTTAGCTGTTCTAGCCATAAAAAGGGCACCGATCATCTAGCTATGATCATGGAAGAAAGCCTCTAATCACCAAGCTCTGCGGCTTATTACTCCTAACTACACTTTGAATCTATCCACTTCTCTCCAGTATAGATGGTAATTATGCAGCAGGCTCTGGACCCAGAGTGCCGAAATTTAAATCCTGGCTCTCCACTCACCAACTGGGTGACCTGGGGAAGTTTCTTAACCTCTCTGAGTCTTAGTGTTATCTGTAAAATAATAATAATGATGCCTACTTGACAGGGGTTTTCGAGGATTGAATGAGATCGTGCAGGTGCCTGGCGCTTGGTCACACATTCAACCAGACCTAATTTTCTTTACCATTATCCCCATTCTACGCTCTCTCTCACTTAAATGTCCATTAGCCTCTCAGCTAGTCTCCTGGCCTCCAATCTTGTCTTCCTACAAGGCATTCTCCACACGGCAGCCCAATGATATCTTAAAAACTCCGATCTGATCATGTCACTGCTTTGCTTAAAATTCCCGTTGCCCTTGGAATAAGGTCACGCAGCCCTAGAGAGGCCTCCCTGGCCCTTCATGATCCGGCCCAGCCTCCTTCATCAGCCAGAACCCCGCTCCGTCGTGCTGTCACCACACTGGCCTCATCTCCCATCATGAAGTTTCCCCAACGCAGGCCTTCCCCCCCACCCAGGGCTCCTCTGCACGCCCTTCCCACTCAGCTAACTCACTCCCATTCATGCGGCCAAGGCCAGCTTACAGGTGACTTCCTCGGAGACGCCTCCCCCAATTCTGGACAAGGAGGGCTCTTCCTTCTTGCTGCTAACTGTTGTGATGAAATTCTTTGTATAGTTGTAATGCCCGTGTAGGAACTTGGTCTGGAGTTTGTGTGGTTCAGGAAGCAATCCCCAGAGCTTGATGTGATGCCGGCCTACAGTAGCCACTCAGTAAATATTTAAAGAATTGCGAATGATGGAATGGATAAATTAAACAGATGTGGCATTCCGTCCTCAGGACCTAGCCCTCGTCTGCAGGTGCCATTCTGCAGAGCCCTGCCTCACTGCACCCTCCCTTGCCCTGGGGGGGCAGGGGCAATGGGACATGCTGTTGAGAACCCGGCAGGCTGAGGACAGGCTGCCGTGCCAGCAGATCAGAGCAGGAAGGCCCTTTTAGAGGCCAGTCATCTTCCCCCCCTCAACCCCCTCCACCTCTATTAATACTTCCGGTGACTGGGATCTCACTCCTAATTGTTAGCAAGTTCTTCCCCATTTCAACCTTAGTTCTGTCTCCTGAAAATTTCCCACCCATTCGTAAGATTTTCTTTCCTTTTTTTTTTTTTTAAGATTTTATTTATTTAGTTGACAGAGAGCACAAGCAGGGGGAGCAGCAGGCAGAGGGAGAGGGAGAAGCAGAAGGCAGATGCTTAACCGATTGAGCCACCCAAGCACCCTCCCCTTTTTTTTTTTTTTTGAGAGCGAGAGCGTGTGAGTGTGAGCAGGGGCAGGAGGGGCAGAGGGAGAAGGAGAGAGAGAGAATCCCAAACAGACTCCATGCTGAGCGCAGAGTCCAATGTGGGGTTTGATCCCATGACCCTGAGATCCTAACATGAGCCGAAATCGAGAATTGGAAGCTTAACTGACTGAGCCTCCCAGGCACCCCCATTTGTGAGATTTTTATTATCTTCTATGACTTCTGTATTTTCTGATGTTTATTGAGTGTATATAAATTGTTTTTATGGGGCGCCTGAGTGGCTCAGTGGGCTAAAGCCTCTGCCTTTGGCTCAAGTCATGATCTCAGGGTCCTGGGATCGAGCCCCACATTGGGCTCTCTGCTCAGCAGGGAGCCTGCTTCTCCCTCTCTCTGTGCCTGCCTCTCTGCCTGCTTGTGATCTCTCTCTCTGTCAAATAAATAGATAAAATCTTTAAAAATAAGTAAATAAATAAATAAATAAATAGCTTTTATAATTAGAAAACAATACATTTAAAATATTTTTGACCATAAAACCTAGTTCTGCTCCATATATATATAGTATTATAGATTTTTATATTTATATTAATGAGAAACCCTTTATATTATATTTTATATTAACAAGAAACCTACTTGCTGCTCCTCTCCCGCATGAGATCGGTGATTGGACCCAGCACATACACAGTCTGGCCTCCCTTGGCCTAGGACCCGCCTGCTATTTGCTCCCATTAACTAGCAAATGCTTTTTTCAACTTTCAAAGGCACCTTTACCAGCAAGAGCTGAGGGCCTGCAATACTGTACGGACTCCCAGGGGGCCACCAGTCCCGTCCCAGGGGGCCTTCCTCACCAGTTCCCGAGACCATCTTGGCTTCTTACGGCCAATCAACTGTATGGCATAGCTTCATGGGTGATCCATAGGATTTGAGTAAAATTACTCCAGGGCACAGAGGGATTCTGAAAAATCAAAACAGGTTTTTCCTCCAGTGCGTGTGGGTTGACCTCTGGCCTCTGCCCTATAAGAACAACCCTAAAGTATGCAGAGGAAGACCAGGGTAAGGCTCGTTGGGTGCAATGCTTCATTTACACCAGACTTTAAAATTTAAAACATGTTTCCAAACAAGGGTATATAAATACATGTACATAAAGATTACTCACATTAAAAAAATTCAAACATTATAGGGAATAATTATAGGGAATAGTGCTAATTACTCCTCTCTGTTTCCCAAGAACAGGCTTCTTTTTGTTAGTGAAAAGTGATAAAACTAAACCAGTTTGGCCTGTCAGGGTGAAGAGCTGCGGCCAGTACAAGAATGGGATCTTTAAACACAAATAATAACCAAAAAAAAAAAAAAAAAGGAAAAGAAATTCATTAAACTAAGGAAGCTGAGCCTCCAGAGGGATCGAAGGAAGGAAATAAAAAGGAACCTTCCAATTTCACAACTCATTTTCTAGAAAATGGAGGTGGCTTCGCAGAAATGCTCTCAGAGGTTTGTTGGCCGCAGGCTTGGAAAGGGAAAGAAAAACATGTATTCAAGCACAGAATCAACAAAAGAGCTTGTGTCCAGTAGCCAAGAAGTGGCACGGAAACACCAAAGTCGGGAAAAGCTAGAGAACTTTCTCTGAACAGCCAGACACTCGGAGAAGGCGGGAAGACCCGTGTCTGATTATGTTACCTTCGTATTCAGTCCCTAACACATAATAGTAGGTGCGCAATTAATAGGACAGTCCTGGTTCAAGAGCAAGGAAAGATCTGATAAGGAGGCAGTGATAACAACGTGTCACATTTTACAGTAAGCGGTGTTACTTAATGTTATTTCCTTCACATCTTATCTCTGGGCAACAAGACTACGGATGTTCCATTTTCTGGTTTTTGGCATTGTCTGAATTGTTTATGAGTATGTGTTTTGAAATGGAAAGAAACAAAATGATTTCCACACTGGGAAAAAAGTGATTCTTTTTTTTTTTTTTTAAAGATTTTATTTATTTGATACAGAGAGAGAAATCACAAGTAGGCAGTTAGAGAGAGAGGGGGAAGCAGGCTCCATGCTGAGCAGAGAGCCCGATGCGGGGCTCAATCCCAGGACCCTGAGATCATGACCTGAGCCGAAGGCAGACGCTTTAACCCACTGAGCCACCCAGGCGCCCAAAAAAAGTGATTCTTAACAACCATCATTACCAATTTCTTGACCCCTTTTGGAACAAGGTAGGGATTAATCCTGCCATCGATTGTCATTCAGTAGGAGTACAAAGTGAATGCATTCATTCCGCAAGTATTTCCTCAAGATTGACTTGTGTTAACGGATTTAGGTGGGCATGGGGAAACACCCGTTTACAGCCTAAGAGGGAGACAGGCATGAAGCACACATTCCCATTAACGAGTGCCCAGTTGCTGCTGTGACAGCCACCATGGGGAAGGCGCCTGGTGCTAGGATCATCTGTGTCTCCAGGATTGGCCCCCTGCTTGGGCCTAGATCTCCGCATCTGTTCTTGCTATTTCCCCTTCCACAGGTCCTTCCTCCTTTTTCTACCTATTCAGACTTGACCTTGCTTTAGAATCTTGCTCACATCTCCAGTTCCTGCTCAAGGCCTCCCTGACTGCAGGGGCCCTCCCTTCCTCCCTCCCTTCAGCATCTCTCCCAATCCATGCTAAATCACATACCCCCTTGAGGATACTGTAGCTCACTAATAGTTGTATTAGTCATAGTTCTCCTGAGAAACAGACCAACAAAGTGTGTATACAAGCGTGTGTGTGTATGAATATGCGTATGTGTGTATACATGCCATTATATATATATATATATATAGACACATATATATGCACATGTGTGTGTGTGGTGAGAGATTTGTTCTAAAGAATGGGTTCACGTGATTGTGGAGGTGCAAGTCCAAAATCTACAGGGTACACCAGCAGTCCGGGGGCGCAAGGAAGAGTTGTGGGCCCAGTCCCAAGGCAGTCTGCTGGCAGAACTCCTTGCTTGAGGGTCATTGGTCTTTTTTCCCTTAAGGCCTTCACCTGATTGGATCAGGCCCACCGACATTTTAGAGGTAATCTGCTTTACTCAAAGTTCAATGATGAAACCTTAATTTCATCCAGAAAATATCTTTACAGAAACATCTAGATTAATATTTGACCAAATATCGGGGCCCAGTGGCCAAGCTGACACAAAAAATTAGCCATCACAGTAGTGTTATTTCCCTAACTAGAGTCCACCATCTTGGAAGGCACAGGTGACCTCTTACCTGTCTGAATCGTCCCACAGGGTCTACTTCAGAGGTTATTGTCAGGCAGCATTCCCTAAATCTCCAAAGAGTGGAAGGATAGAACAGTGAAACTTGATAGACCCCTAGAAGCAACCTCGTGCATCTTCTGGGAACAACAGAGAATGTGTGACCAACATCTGCTTAGTCCCCAGACTACAAACACGGTCACACTTCCCAAGACAATAATAGATTTAGATAGAAATGTCTGTTCATTTGCGTTTGAACTCAGCACAGCCCTAGCAAGTGAAGAAAAGACAAGAGGAAACCACCGAAGCATGTTGTGGCCTAGGGAGAAATTTCTGACCCTGGTCTCTGACTATATTTTTATGATGTATGTACCTGTTTCCAGCTTCCTCTTTCTCCCAACCCTGTTACTAACTATGCCACAAGCTCCACCTCTTCTTGTCCCCCCCACCCTAAACCTGAAAGCTCAGATCAGCCCCCTTGGGATTAAGCAGGCTCAGAAGAGGGGTTACTGCTTTCCCAGTTCAAGCTCAATTTTTTTAAAGATTTATTTATTTGAGAGAGAGCGCATGCGCAAGTGGGGGAAGAGGGAGAGGGAGACAAGCAGACTCCTCACTGAGTGGGGAGCTCAACATGGGGCTCGATCTCACAACTCTGAGATCATGACCTGAGCCAAATCCTAGAGTAGGTCGCTCAACTGACTGAGCCACCCAGGCATCCCTCAAGCTCAAATGTTTAATTCTAAACCCAGAATCTTATTTCCAGGCTTCCCCTTGTTTTCCAAGCAGGCTGCTGCTTAGACCGGAAGAGGAAGGAGGCCTGGGCCAGACAGCTCAAGCAACTGGGGAGGGGGTGGGTCATCAAGCCATATTTAAATGCCAGCCCCCATCTTCGTGTACTTGCAGTTATCTGGTGCCCATTTAAAATTCCTTCTGCATCTGTAAAAATCCTTCTCATTCCTCCTCAGTCAGTTACACTGTCAGTTACAGTCACAATAATAGACATGCAAATTAAAGGTCCAAGAAGAATATAACAGACTGGCCAAGATCAGAATGTTAGGTAATGCAGTCTGGTAAGATCGTGGGGCTGGTGCAAGGCTAACCTTCTCTGACCTCCTTGGAGAGCAATTTGGCAAAACATCTCAAATTTTAAAATGCACTGGTCTGATGACCAAGCACTTCCACATCCAGGTATTAATAGATTTGTACATTCATGCAAAATGACATGTGCCCAAGAATATACATTGCGGCATTGTTTTTAATAGAAGACTGGGGACTATCTAAATGTCTATTAATAGGGGATCAGTTAAATAAATTGACCACTATACAGCCGCTTAAAGGAATAGGAAGGTCTGTATGAACTGATACGGAAAATTTTGCAGGGTTCGTATTAAGTGAAAAGAGTAACGAGGATGCCAGTGCATGGTGTGCGTTTGTGAGTGGGAACACACGTACGCATATATGTTGGTAAGTGCGTGGAGGACCCCTGCAAGAATGTCCAATAACCTGGGAACACTGGTTGCTTCCAGAGCAGGGACCTGGGAGGCATGGGAACGTCAGAAGGAAGGTTTGTTTTTCATTGAGTACTTAGTACCTGTGATGGATTGAATTGTGACCCATAAAATGCCTATGTTGAAATCCTAACCCTCAGTACCTCAAAATTTCCTTATTTGGAAATAGGGGCTTTGATGACAAAATTAGTTAAATTGAGGTCATGTAGGAGTAGTGTGGATCCATAATCCAATATGACATGTATCTTTATACAAAGGGGAAATTTGGACATATGCAGGTGCACAGGGAGGACACTGTGAAGAAGAAGGCAGAGATTGAAGTGGTTCTCAGTAAACCACTAGAAGCCAGGAGAGGAGCCTGGAACAGGTTTTTTCCTTTCAGTCCTTAGAAGGTACAACCCCTGTTGTACATGTGTCTGTTGGCCATCTATATATTGATCTTGCATTTCTGATTTCCACAACTATGAGACAACAGATTTCCATTGTTCTAAGCCACCACATCTGTGGGACTTTGTTACGAAGGCTTAGCAAATGAATACAGTATTCTTTGGTGCCTATTACGTTCTGTATCATGCACGTGTATTACCAACTTAAAAAACATTTTTTTTTCAACATATATGTTCGTTCCTCCCTGAAACCTTCTCAGATTCAGGGGGGTGGGTCAGTTGCTCCATCTTGCTCCGAGAATATTTTATCTCTGCAATGTCATTTACCACCTTGTAATATAATTTAACTGTTCACAGGGTTGTCCCATCCACAAAAGGAGCCAAACCTACCTTTTATTCATCATTACATTCCTAAAGATTGGCCCTCGAGTGTTTGCTGGAATGGACGACTAAATGGATAACTGGAGATTTTTCACTGCCTTCCTATAGTTCCATCACTATTTATCAATTTTTGGCTTGATAAGCTCTCAATTCATTTATATTTTGTCAGGGGGACATGGCTGAAACCTGACCCTAAAATTTGGAGAGTTTTGATTGGTGGAAAGAAAACACATTATTTAAAGACATATATAAGGGGCGCCTGGGTGGCTCAGTGGGTTAAGCCTCTGCCTTCAGCTCAGGTCATGATCTCAGGGTCTTGGGATCAAGCCCCCGCATCGGGCTCTCTGCTCAGCAGGGATCCTGCTTCCCTCTCTGCCTACTTGTGATCTCTGTCCCCGTCAAATAAATAAATAAAATATTAAAAAAAAATAAAGACACATATAATCTTCTGCACAACAAAGGGAACAAGCAACAAAGTTAAAAGACAACCTATGGAATGGGAGAAGATATTTGCAATCACATATCCGGTAAAAGGTTGGTATCCAAAATACATAAAGAACGTATCCATCTCAACAGCAAAAAACAAAAAACAAACAAACAAAAAAACCCCCAAAAAACAAAAAAACAAATGATCCATTTTAAAAATGGGCAGAAGACATGAACAGACATTTCTCCAAAGAAAATATATAGATGACCAACAGACACATGAAAAGATGCTAAATATCACTCATCATCGGGGAAATGCAAATCAAAACCAGAGTGAGATATCACCTCACACTTGTCACAATGACTAAAATCAAAAACACAAGAAACAACAAATGTTGGCAAGGATGTGGAGAAAAAGGAACCCTCGTGCCCTGTTGGAGGGAATGCAAACTGATGTAGCTACTGTGGAAAACAGTATGGAGTTTCCTCAAAAAATTAAAGGTAGGACTACCATATGATCCAGTAATTTTACTATGGGATATTTATTCAGAGAATGTGAAAACACAAAATTGAAAAGATATATGCACCCCTATGTTTATTGCAGCGTTATTTACAATAGAAATTATTTACAATACAAATTATGGAAGCGGACCAAGTCTCCATCAATAGATGAATCGATGAAGAAAATGGGGTATTATACAAGATGGAATATTAGCCATTCAGTCATAAAAAAGGATAAAATCTTGCCATTTGCAATAATATGGATGGATCTAGAGGGTATAATGCTAATTGAAATAAGTCAGTCAGAGAAAGACAAATACCATATGATTCATTCATATGTGGAATTTAAGAAACAAGTGAACAAAGCAAAAAAAGAGACAAACTAAAAACAGACTCTTAACTCCAGAGAACAAACAGATGGTTACCAGAGGGGAGGTGGGTGGGGGGGTGGGGGAAATAGATAAAGGGGATGAAGAGGACACTTATCATGATGAGCATTGAGTGATGTACAGAGTTGTTGAGTCACTATATTATACACCTGAAACTAATATAACACTGCATGTTAGCCATACTGGAATTAAAACTTAAAAGTAAATACATAAGTAAATAAAAGTAAAAACAAATATAAGAGGTTCACTTCAAATGAGTTGGGAGTTCAATATTTTCCTGGGGAGATAGTTCCTCAAACAGGAAGAGGGTTGATTTTCGTCTGGTGGGGAGATGAACAGTTGAGAAAAGCCTCCTCCCTGCCCCGCTGTGCTTGATAAGGGAGAAATCAAACCATTTGTTGCTCATGCTCCAAAGGGTGCTTCTCGTTATGGATCACAGGAGCCACCTCCGAATTGGGGGACAGAGACTGATGCTATGGCCGCTGAATGTGTTTCTTAGCGCTGCCTTAACAAAGTACCTACCCCAGAGTGGGTAGCTTAAAAACAACAGAAATGCGCTGTCTCACTGTTCCAGAGGCTAGAAGTTGGAAATGGAGGTTTGTCAGAGCTAGGCTCCCTCTGGACGACTCGAGGGGAGGATCCTTCTTCCATCTTCTGGTGTTTGCTGGCAGCCCTTGGCTTGCAGATACATTACTCCGATCTCTGCTCCAGCCTCACCAAGCCTTCTCCCTGTGTGTCTCTGTGTCCAAATTTCCTCTTATAAGGATACTGGTCATTGGATTACGGCCTGCCTAATCCAATATGAGCTCGTCTTAGCTTTATTTTTAATTTTTGTTTTTTTTTTAAGATTTTATTTATTTGAGAGGGAGAGCGTGCGAGCGAGAGAGAGCAAAAGCAGGGAGGAGGGGCAAAGGAGAAGCAGAGGAAGAAGCAGAGTCCCCGCTGAGCAGGGAGCCTGATGTGGGGCTCGATCCCAGGACCCCAGGATCATAACCTGAGCCAAAGGTAGACACTTAACCGACTGAGACACCCAGGCACCCCCACTATGACCTCATCTTAACTTGATTCCACCTACGTAGTAAGGCCACATTCTGAGGTTCCTGGTGGATATGGATTTTTTGGGGGAACACTATCCAACCTAGTATAGCTGTTCAGCTGGCTAGGACTCACTGAAAATGGAAAAGCAGCAAAATATGAAGGAGTGTTTAACCTTACAGTCAAGCACAGGCCTTGGAATCAGACAGACTTGGTTTCAAATCCTGGTTCTACCTGCTGGTCAGCCAGGTGAATTTGGGCCAGTTACTCAACATCTCTGAGTCTGTTTCCTCATCCGTGCAATGGGCTTAATGCCTCCTAGGTTTGCTGGGCAGAATAAATAAGATCATGTCCTGACCTGCTTAACACAGTGCCTGATATTTTATTTTATTTTATTTTATGTATTTTATTTTATTTTTTTATTAACACATAATGTATATGCCCAGGGGTACAGGTCAGCACCTGATATTTTAAAAATTTAGTTTTGAGGGTGCCTGGCTGGCTCAGCCAGTGGAGCATGCAACTCTTGATCTTGGGGTTGTAAGCGTGAGGCCCATGTTGAGTGCAGAAATATTAAATATTAAAATATTAAATAATATAAAATATATTTTTATTTTAATTTTAATATCAAATTAATATTAATAAAAATATTAAAAATATAAGGTTTTGTTTTTCTTTTAAGTTAGCTTTTAATGCTAGAGTCCCCATTTCCATGGCTCCTGCAGTCCTTTCAGGGGGATATGTAGATAAATAGCAAAGCAGGATAGTTTATGATTAAAGGCCCAGATGCCTGGTACAGAATGTCCCCACCACAGGAGGTCAGAGAGCAGGGAGCAGATGGACTTGAGCAGGCAGACTTTAACCCTTAATAACAAACAGATGCGAAGTTAGTGCTGCACTCTGAAATTCTACGGCAGAGCCAGACAGTTGACTCTTGAGCAACATGGGGGTCAGGGGCACCAACCCCCCACACGCAGTTGGGAATCTGTGTGTAACTTTCACTCCCTCAAAACTTAACTACTAATAGTTTACTGTTGACCAGAAGCCTCCGAACAACATACACAGTCCATTAACACATACTCTGTGTTACATGTGTTGTACACGGTAGTCTTACAATAAATAAAGTAAGCTAGAGAAAAGAAAAATGTGAAGAAAATCATAAGGAAGAGAAAATACAAATACAGTACCGTACTGTGTCTATGGGAAAAAAAATCCACATATAAGTGGACCCACGCTGTTTAAACCCATGATGTTCAAGGGCCAACTGTCTTGGTTTTTTTCCCCTCCCCCTCCACCGGCGTGTATTTCTAGAGCTTATCATCGAGGTCTTCATAGCACAACTAGACATCTCCTATTCCCCTCTCTGCTTTGACACCTACTGCCAGGGGCTCCTCCTCCCCAACAACTGGACCATCAGGACATTGGGGAGAGGCCAGAGGTTCCAACCAGGTGGCCCCGGCTTTCCTCGTCGAGGCTGCCCAGAGTGGAAGGGTCGTGTTGGGAGGGGTTGGCTGGTAAAGCTATGCGTGGCTGCATGTGTCGATCTCTGATAACATTCCAACGGCAAACAAAAATGACTTGGGATGATCAACATTTTGCACGATTGGGGAGAACTGGCTGTTCTCTTATGCCAGCTCATGTGTTCCATTAGAAATGGATTAAATTATTCAGACACTGAAATCTTCGGGGTGACATTCGCATTGGGAACTCGCCATTAGAGCTGGGCATGAGTCCACCATCTGTGACCTGTGCTGTGCGTCAGGCAGGCGCATCCCCACCATCAGGGGGCCTGACATGATGACCGGCCACAGAAGCCTGGGGCCACTCCTGTTTCCTCAGCCTTGAGACAAATCACGTGCACAAAACTTTGTTTCTGACTTGTAGCTTTTTAAAATTTTTCCTTGGTGACTAGGGAGAAAAGTCATCGATTCACTTATCATATTTATTGAGTGCCTGGCTAATAGCCTGGGCTCTAGAATCAATTGCCTACGTTTGAATCCCACCTGCACAAGTCATGAAGCTCTGTGACACTGAGCAGGTTACACGACATCTCTAAACCTTAATGGCTTCATCTGTAAAGGGGGAGTCATAATAATACCCTCCCATAGGGCTGCTGAGAAGATTGCTCTAGGTTGGGTTCCTCGAAGCAGATTGTGAGACAGAAGTCAGCAAGCCAGGCTTCTTCTTCTTTTTTTTTTTTTTAAGATTTTATTTATTTATTTGACAGAGAGAGATCACAAGCAGGCAGAGAGGCAGGCAGAGAGAGTGGAGGAAGCAGGCTCCCTGCCGAGCAGGGAGCCAATGCGGAGCTCGATCCCAGGACCCTGAGATCATGACCTGAGCCGGCGGAGGCTTTAACCCACTGAGCCACCCAGGCACCCTGCAAGCAAGGCTTCTTGAGGCAGTCCTTTTAAGAGCAATGCCAGTGAAAGGGAGAGCAGGAAGCAAGAGTGGGCAGAGGGAGAAGCTGAGCCCTGAGGAAAGCAGCGGCCACCCCAGAGAGCACTCTGCAGTGGGGAGAGCTCGTTAGCCCTACCCTGAGTTGGACCAAAAGGCAGGGCCCTTGTGCCCCTTGGTAGACCAAGCCCTGGATGAAGGGCGCTCCTGCAGGGTGATCTTACGTGAGGCGGTTTTCCTCAGCAAAGCCAGTCCCCCAAGGACAAATGAGATTGATCTTCCTGTAGTGTTCCCAGCATCTGGGGGAATATGTTCTTCATTCCTGAAAGGGGATCACAGCCTCCCCAACAAAGATAAGATAATCCGCATAAAGCCCATCACACAATAACTAGCCTGCAGTAAATACCTAGCAGATGGCAGCCATTACCATTACTGTTGTTTTTGTTACTGTTATTTGCCAGGCACTGTGCCAGAGGCTGGAACACAGTGACTATCAAGATTCTGCACCTGCCCTCAAGAAACTCAATCCATAAGCAAACCAGACCATCGAACAAGCAATTGCAGGGTGGTTCACGGGATAAGGTGGCACAGGATTTGTATCAGAGCACGTAGAAGGGACACGTGACCCAGACGGGGAGGGTGGAGAAGCGTGAGGCCAAAGGGGAAACCTGGGGATGAAGAGGAGTCAGCCAGGCAAAGGGAGTTGCAGGTGCTGGGGGTGGGGAAGAAGATGGAAGGAGCAGTGTGTGCAGACGAGAGAAGTGTGTGCATGATATGGCTCAGCACGTCGAGCACGGAGTACGCGCCGGGGAGCGGGGAGACAGGGTTTTGGGTCCACCAGGCCAAGGAGTGTGGACTTGAGTATAGAGAGGGCAATGGGAGCCATGAGATCATTCTAATCACAGAAAGGACATGGTCCATTCGTGCTTGAACGAGGTCACTCTGGCTGCCGTGTGGGCAAGGGACTGGACATGGACAAAATTAGAGGCCATCACCTGGGTCTACACGAGAGATTAGGGTGACGTGGGCCATGCTGGTGGTACTGAAGAACAAATGCACATAGTCAAGGAATGTCGAGGAGGCGGAATCCTTAAGCTTGGCAATGACTGAGTGGTAAGAGAGAAAGAGGAACCCAGGGTCATGCTTAAGCTTCTAATCTGGGCAGACTCCAGAAGGCCTGGTGTCTTCATCCATTCAGAGGGCTATCATAAAATACCAGAGACGGGGTGGCTTATAAACAACAGGAATTTCTCACTGTTCTGGTGACTGGGAAGTCCAAGATGAAGGGACCAGCAGAGCTGGTGTCCAGTGAGAGCTTGCTTCCTGGTTCACAAATAGCCACCTTCTCGCTGGGTCCTATTGTGCTGATACAAGAGGTAGGGAGCTCCTTGGAGTCTCTTTTATAAGGGTAGGAATCCCAAACCCTCGTGACCTAATCACTTCCCAAACACTCACCTTTAAATAGCATCACATAGGGGAATAAGTTTCAACATACGAATTTGGAAGGACACAAACATCCAGTCCATAGCACCCAGGGAACTAATGTCCTAAGGCCCAGAGAAAGGAAAAAAAAAAAAAAGCCACCACAGACAGACAAGCTCCCTGTTATTTGGAATGGCTCAAAGGACTGCTTTCAGCCAGCTCTCGAAGATTTACGGTTCCATTTTAGACAAACCCACTCGAAGTCCCTGATGGAGTACAAGTCTCAGAAACAGCTAAATTAATCCCAGAGAAAACTGTTTCCTCTCTGCTTCTGCCTAGGGAAAAGAAAAGCCAGTAAAGAACGCTCTCAGTGTTTAAACTGTAGTTGTAGTGGAAAGCAAACTGAGCAAAGGAAAGAGATACAAATTCGCTTTGCATTCAACCTTCAATAAATATCAATATTTATTAAATATGAACTCTGAGCCCAGCCCTCTGCTAAGAGCTTCAGATAGAAGAGTAAACTAGACACTGACCAGTGAACGTGACGGTCCAGCTCCTTCAGTAGTAATATTTCTAGTGGTAAATTGGTACGCTGGCATTTGGATTTATGTATTAGTCTCATGTGTGCTTAACTCACCTTGCATTTTCACAAAACTGAGTTTTGGGATTTCAAAGCTGACAAGCAGACTCGTGCAAATGGGAAACATTCCATTAGAAATGAATGATCAGGAAGCCATTCTCGCATTTGTTCCAAAAGGAGTGACTTGAGGCAGGAAGAAAGGTTCCAGGATATTCTCTGAATTTGAGTTGAAAAATTAGGTCCAATATTAGCCCAAAGTGTTAAAAAACAAAACTCAACGGAGTAAATTGAAGATCTAATTGGCTTTATTAAAAGATTCATGAATCAAGCAACATCCCATCTAGCAAATAGATGCTCTGAGGAGTTGTACAAAATGGAAGGTTTTTATAAAAGGAGGGTGGGGCAACAAAGGAGGAGGAGGAAGAAGAAGAAGAAAAAAAGGATTGTTTCAGGCAAGATCATCTTCCCTTAGGAGGAAGGGCAGGGGTTCTTACTTTGCAAAGAACCTCATCTTCCTTTGGGGGATAGAGAAGGCTCAAGCGACAGATTACCACTTTGTGCTTATAAGAAAATTCCTGATTGACAGGTTTAGACATATTTCTGGGGGAGGTTGAAACTGAAATTAGGTCAAGTATTAAACCCCGGTTTGGTGACTTGGCCTGGCCCAAGTAACACCATTTTGGACCTGTGGTTTTCTTTTTAATGAAAGCAACTTCCCAGAACATTTCTGGGGAAGGGAGTAAATCTGCCTGCCTAAGAATCTGAAATGGAACCTCCTCCAAATTCTCCCTTTGTGGGCACATGCTCTTCCTGGGAACTGCTTGGTTTAGGTTAGGAGCACAACCACCACTGAATCAACCAAACAACAACTTTTCATGGTTGGACTTGGCCCTTGACCTCCCAAATGAAGGTCAAGATTTAAGACAGCCAAGAAACAATCTCTACCATAAAAAAGGTCCAAACCCAAAAGAAGGTGATTTGTCTTTAAAGTTTTTCACTGCAATGATAGTTTGTGTATTTGAGATGCATAAAACCACGGCTGACGCAATCTTTTTTTAGGCTTCCGAAGAAGGCAGGTGAGCTTCTATTTGTACTGGCATTTTCTCCCTGGCTTTGTTATGGTGTCAGATCAACATTCCGGAGCTCCTCAGGCCCTTGAAAAAAAGTGATTAAAACGTACTTGAGGAACGCCAGCGTCCCCGAGTATCAGTGTAAAAGGGAGCAAAGGAGGGGTGGGCGAGACTCTAGTTTAAAATCCACGACTTTAAAGGCTCACGGTGACTGTTTTTATAGGAAGGAGCGGTAGCAGGCACCCTGCGCGCCGAGTCCCAGTCCAGGAACACCCACTCGGCTCCAAGCAGAGGGAGGGAGTCTGAAAACCGAAACCGGCCCAGCGCACACCGACGACGCCCTGGAGGCTCCCCGCCCCGCCGGCCAGTCTCTGCCCGGGAACACCCGCCAGGGCGGCCGGGCGGCGGAGGAAGGGAAGGGGTGGGGGAGGGGCGGCCGGGCGAGGCCCCGCCCCCGCCCCGCCCCGCCCCGATTATAGCCGATGACTCAGGGCGGAGCTCCGCATCCAACCCGCTCGCCGCCAACTTCTCTGGATGGGACCAGAAGTTTCTAGCCGGCCAGTTGCTACCACCCTTTATCTCCTTCCCCGTTGGCAGCGAGGAGGCTATTTCCAGACACTTCCACCCCTCTCGAGCCACGTCACCCCCTCCTTTAATTCATAAAGGTGCCCGGCGCCGGCTTCCCGGACACGTCGGCGGCGCGCACCGCTCTTGATCCGGCCGCGGCCAGCGAGCGACTCGGCGTCTGGAGGCCCGGCACCCCGCGACTCGGCTCCCCGCGACCCGGCACCCCGGCGGCCGCCCCTCCGGGCAGACCCCGACCCAGAATGAGCGCTGCCACCCACTCGCCCATGGTGCAGATGGCGTCCGGCAACGGCGCCGGCGACCCCCTGCCCCCCGGCTGGGAAATCAAGATCGATCCGCAGACCGGCTGGCCCTTCTTCGTGGACCACAACAGCCGCACCACGACGTGGAACGACCCGCGCGTGCTCCCCGAGGGCCCCAAGGTGAGCCAGCCTGCGCCGCGCCCTGGCCGGCGGCCCCCCTCGACGGCGAGCGGCAGGGGCGGCTGCCCCGGGCAGGGCTGCGGGGACCCTGGGCCCACCTGCCGGCGGAGGCCGGCGCCCGGGGTCCGCCTGCTGCGCCCGGACGAGCCCCCGCTGCGGTCCGGCCTTGGCCGGCGTCGGGGCGTGGGGGAGGCCCCGGGGGGAGGGGACTGCTCTCCCCGGGCCACGTTTGGTTCCCGGGGGGTCGGCCCGGGCAGTGCGACCCGCGCGGTGGCGCCAGGTGCCGTCCCACCGGCCGGATCCGAGGGGCCGAGGGTCGGGTGGCTGGGGCGGCCCAGGGCTCCGGAGGGACGGCCGGCCTGGTCAGCTCCGGAGGCCCGGGCCAGGCCCCGCCGCGGCCCTGAGGCCGCCCGCCCAGCCGGGCTGAGGTCCGGGTTTCACTGCTGTCCGCGCTCGGGTGGACGCCGTAGGGGGCCACTCTCAAGCTTGGGGGTGGTCTCGAAGGAATTTTGCCTCCTCAAGTTCCTCAACTTGGTCGAGGGGCATCTTGACTTTATTGTCTCGGGCACAGAGTGACTCAGGGGACTGATGTAAATACATTTGTCCCCCTTTTTTTATCTGCAGTTAAAATTGTATTATTGTTTGAAACGGTTTTCCGTAAGAATATATTCAGTATGATTTGTTGAAAACAAGATGTTCTCCCAAGCAATTTCTAAAGATATGAGACTGTCTCATGGTTGACCATTGCTTTAAGACATTGCCTCACACTGGCATGAAATAATTTTTTTTTTAAATGGCATCCATTCCCTTCCTTGTTATGGTATTAAAATACCTAGGATTAGTTTCTAATACACAAATAACTAATACAGAAGTACTTTTGTGAACGCAGCAGAAGTATGTCTCATTTACATATATGCAAAGATAGATGCTCTTTAACTCTTAAGAGCATGAAAGTTTGGAAATAGGAATTTGGAATCAGTCGGTTAAAAGATTACAGCTAAGTGTGCTACACTTCCAATTTTCTATAAATATGAACTATTTTAAAGCAAAAAGCTTGGTAAAAAAGAAATACACTTAAAGGGTCATGTTATACTGTCTGGGCAAAATTTTTTTAAAAAGCCGTAAAGAGCTGGTCAATCGTTTTGAAGATTTAAAAAGTCACAAAATTTAAAGTGCTTTATAAATCATTATTTTAGAAGAAATATTTGTATCATCCACTTTCATTTCTACGCATTTTTTAAATTAAAAATACTGATGAAAACCTGGTGCCCAACAGTGAGATGTTGAACATTCAGCAACTTACGTTTATAAGAAATTGTGTATTTTTATCTGAAAATTAGTACAAGAGTATGTAATTAGCCGGAATGGGCATAATTATATATACTTTTTTGTGTGTCTGTTCAGCCCATAATTGGGTGAAACTGAAGCACATTTCAAACCAGGCCTGTCCCAGCAGTCTGCATGGATGTAGATCTATCTACATCTCTACATGAGAACTATCATTTCTCAGGGCCTCCTTCCTATAGAGACAGGGACTGTCAGAATCTGCCGGCACCCTTTGTTGGGAGTGAAGGTCAAGTTTGAACGTAGCCACTGTTAAGTGTAGCATAAACCCAGATTGCCAACACTTTGTTTTTAGAATAAGACTCACCCAGCAAGCCGAGATCTTTGTGCCCCCACCCAGTGGATTGGTTAGGCTGTGGTTTCATAAACCTTTTTAAAGGGGGAAAAAAACAGGTTGAGTTACTACTATTCTCGACAAATGGAGAAAACAGCCTCCGAATCAGATGTCTGACGCCAGAAAAGTGGATTTGAAAATTAAGTCAGAATTTTGAAGTTGAAAGGCCCACAGAGATCTTTTAGCTCAACCTCTTCCTTTTACAGATAGTTCAAGTGTGTTTCCAAGGGTCACTCAGCTGGTGCTAATAGCAAAGAGAACTACACCAGAAGGTCCTGATAAGAGGCAGGGTATCTGCTCAGAAGAAGGTAGAAGTGTCTAGAATTTTCGTGAAGCTGCGAAGCGTGCCGGCTGGGATACTTGGTTGTCTTTGTGTCCTCCCGGCCACCAAGTACTGCGTGGCTGACCTCTGTGCTGTGATTACTTGGATGGTGATGACTGGATGTGGTAACTCAAGAAATGAGTTCTCTTTACCAGATTAACTACTGGACGTTTGTCAGCATGGCGCCAGAATTTAAGGAGAGAATAAACACTCAGTTCATTGGCTCTTTGGGCATCACGGCTTTCATACCTGTGCTTTCAGATACACGGAACATCTGGGGGACTAATTCAGTTTCACTTTCATGAATGGCACCTTCCTCCAGATTAAATACAACGGAAAATCCTTCAATATCGTTTTATATTAGAAATCGGCTTCTTAAAGCGTAACAAGAAAGGGCCCTGGCATGAAACAAGAGGGCGATTTTGGAGGAGCTGAGCTAAGAGGACCCTCTGAACATCCTTATCTTCAAGAGGAGATGCGATCAATCAATAAAGAGCCATGGGTTAAGCATGAAAAAATAGAGGAAGCCCTTTTTGGGGGGGAAGACCGCCTCTGGGTGTTTGCAGTCTAACCTTGTTGGTAAAGGAATAGCTTTCATGGAAAGGAAGTGACTAGAACTTGGTGTTTCGTTGAGTCTTGTTCTCTGTGGTTTTCCAGTTGGTCCTCCCACAATGCCCTGAGGTAGTTAGAGTGACTCTCTGTCCCTAGTTTTACAGAGGGGGCAAGTGAGAGCAAGTGTCTTGCCCTTCGTTGAAGAGGCAGGGCAACTACAGGCTAAGACTTTGGGCTTTATCCAGCTCCGCTCCGAGCAGCTGGACCTCCCCACCTGCAGTCTTCTTACATGTCGATTTTCTGCGCACGTGGGTTTGCCACTAATCTCCTGGCAAGTTCATTCCGGTCCAGGCCCCTTCCCTGGCAGAGAGGTTGGCGCTCACTTTGGAGTCTGATGTGCAGCCACTCCTCCCTGTTCTCCCCCGACTAAACAAAGACCAGTGGCTTTGGAGTGGGGTGCTGCTTCTCACAAACCTGAGCACCAGAGGGAGACCCTTCTCCCTCCATGAGCAGGGCTGTTCTAGCTTTGCGGATCTTAAAGGTCACCAGCACAGATCCCCAAGGCCAGCAGTCTCCTAGGAAGCCTTTTAAGAACATGGATTGCCAACGGTGTCATCCCCCTACCTGCCCCCTCAACCCCATGTTGAATCAAATTTCTCAGGTTGGGGCCCAGACATCTGGACATCAGAGAAGTTTCCCTGATGATCCTGATTTTGCCAGAGACTGGCATTTGGGAGCCACTGGTGATCCCATTTTGTAGGGGGAAGGGAGCTGCCATTTAATGCCCACCTTCCTGCGAGTAGGCCCTGGAATCCCTGAAGCTGTGCCTGCTTAACATCTAAGCTGCAGAGCCTTTGCCTGAGGCCCCATCATCCTTGGTGGAACTCCCCTGGTGCCTGGCTTGTGCGAGTGTGAATATGGGGGTGGCAGTGCCCTGAGTCAGACTTAGGGCAGTCCCGAGACCCTCCTGTACCCCAGAGAGAAGTGAGCCAGAGCATTTCCTTCCTGCTTTGCCCTTCCAGCAGAAGCTCCCCAAAATAATCTGACAGATTCGACTCGGGCCCTGGGAGAGAGATGGAGAGACATCCTTTCAGAGGAATTGGAAGTGTTTTGACTTACAATTGAAGTAGGGAGACCCATTTATTTTCTGCTCCAGGTTTAGCAGAGCCTCTTGAATTTTCTTAAAGATGAGATCATTCTGCTCTTTGCAGATCGATTGCAAGCTCTTGGGCCTCTTAGCAGAATCAGAGCACAATCAGGAAATGAGTGGCCATTCTCTCCTTTGAATTTTCTAGCAAGTTGCATGATGGGGGAGCAAATTCCTTTGCAACTGATGAACAGGGATTTGTTGGGGGGGAGGATGAGGAGCATGGTCAGATGCCTCAGATGTCCAGCTCATCCAAGACCTTCATTTTACCCTCCAAAGAACAGGCTGTGTTTGGCTTATGCAAGAACTGAACATAATTCGTCCCCTGTTTTATAGAGTAGACTTGCCCTTTATGAGGGTAAAGCCGGTACCCGGGAGCTGTGGCGGCATTTGACATTAGCCAGGGCCAGGGAGGGCTTAGCTGTTTGATGCTCTTGGGGCTCGTTGTGAGTCGGAAAGCTTCAGACCACCCGTGAGGCTTGATCAGCCCTGTCCTCCTGTCCCCATTTCTGGAATGACACACAGTTGCCTTATATAAGGCACTCTACATGTTTATTAGTTCCTCTTGACCTTTTTAAATGGTCTGGTGTTTATCGTCAAAAATAGGAAACCACGAATAAGCCAAACCTATTCTTCCTCCTTTGCATTTTTGCTGCTTTAATGTTGCTCTTAAATATTTAAGAGATCTTACACAGGAAAACTGGGAGGAAAAGACAAAGGCTTTGCTTATTAGGAACCTCTGAAGACCCGTTAGTGCTGATGAGCACTGAAGGAACCTCTGTCCCCCGATTGTGGAATTCTCGAGCCCCTCCCGGCTCCCTCCTGCTGGTTAATCGGGCTCCTCTTCTGCCTCCAATCCCAAACTCACAGCTGGACTTTTGAAGCTAAACCCCAGATCCCGTCCTTTGCAAATGTGGACCTTGATCCTCATTGCTTGCCTGGCACTGTGTGACTGTGTGGGATGTCTGGTGTTAGTAAGACCTCACATATTTCTGTGAAGGTTTCTTCAGGGGCCTTAGAAGCCAGGCAGCTTGCAAAAGCTTCATGAGAGAGAATTTCTTTAGGATAGAATGAACCTTACAGTTTATTGTTTGTCTCTCTCTCTCTCTACACGCACGCGCGCGCGCACACACGCACGCACGCACGCATATGCATATATATATATATATGCCAAATGCTGGTTGGATGCTTTACAAACCTTACTTCTTTGAATCCTCAGAATATCTCTCTAAGGTGGAAACTATGAGATGCATCTGAGGCCTGTCGGCTGTGACACCACGGAAAGACTGTTGTGGCCAGAGGTTTTACCCTCACCTGGGGCGGGGGGTCAGGAGGGGTGACAGCCTTGCTCCCCGTGGGCCTGGCTGCTTCTAAAATTCCTTTATGCTCGGAGCTCCCCAGGCACGGCCCCAGTTGGTTAGAGACCACTTGTTTCCCGAGCCTGGGTCTGAACTTAGGAGATGGGCCCAAGTCGCCGTTCATTCATTCCATCCGAAAGTTCCCGAGCGCATGCTCTCTACAAGTCATGGTGTTCCACGCCGTACAGAGGACAGGTCTGTCTCCTTCCACGCCATTCCCTGTGCTCACTTCTGACATGAACCTCTCTCCAGTTGGAAGCGGGCTATGCCTGCTCCAGACTCCACGTTACTTTGATTGGAATCTTTCTTCCAAAAGGTGGCACTTGTCTGCTTTGCCTCGGGGTCTTGTCCCTGTGGGCTGAGAGTTGCGGGTGGGGGGGCCAGTCTGCGACTGTCGTCTTTCTGCCCCTCAGTGCCTGGCAGGGTCTCCAGTCTCAGTAAATGATTCTGTACAGAGAAGGGTAAAACTTGGGCCGGGCTCCGGAGTGGCCAGGCTGGTAGAAGGAAAGCCGCCCTTACTGAAGTGCAGGCTCGAGCCCAGAGTTAGTGGAAGTTGCTGGAAGCCTTCTGGTGGTTTCTAAGCACTCAAGTGTTGTTCTGGGCTCCCCAAGGTCCCCCGGGGGCAGGTTCCTTTTTATTGCATTTCTAAATGGCCTTTTCTCCACAAAGGACTTCAGTATTGATTTCCTAAGTTCATCCTTATGAGTCTGGAGAAGCTCTTTTTTGTCCCCACCAGCGACACAGCATCTTGGAGCAGCCGAGCTGGAGAGGCTGGGAGCTCGCAGCAGCCAGACGCCGCTAATGCCCAGCTGCACAGAGAGCAGCCTCAAAGGAGTCTTTCTCTCCCCCTCTCTCTTTTTGCCCATGTAGCTGGCAGTAAGACCAGACAGTGCACGGTGAACCTTCTTACTCACTGTCAGTTCAGAAAAGCCCAGAATTACCGATTGCTTACTGCCTCCGTCAAGCGCCTGGGAACGGGAGTGGCTGCCCCAGAGCCCCCAGCACAGCGACGTGTCCCCAGCACCTGGGGGGAGACTCGCCACCGAAAATTCCTGAGCACCCTGGTGGAGAACAGCCATTTCCTATTTTGAAATCACCTCCTCTGTGTTCATTAAGGTCCAATTGTAGATTTTTTTTTCCTGCCGTCTTAAAGATTCTTCTTGGACACGGGATGGATGAGTGAATAGTTAAATCCAAACAGCAGGCGGCTGGGAAAGAATCTATGTGTGCAGGAGACAGGGCAGCCCCATCACTTTTTGAATCTTCTGAATTCATCCACAGACCGAGTGTCAAGAGGGGGACCTGCTCTCAGGCCCGGATGGAGCTGGGTTTCCTCCCTCCAGAGGCCCCACGCTGGGCGCTTGGGACTGGTGACTCAGAATTGAGCAGAGCGCCGGCCCTCTTGCCGGCCCTGCCTCAGCCAGGCAATGACTCAGCACCAAGCACTGGCTCCCTGGCCCAGAGCACACTTGAACTGAATGTTCCAGGTCTTGAGCCTCAGCCCAGCTGGACCGGGCAAAACTAAATGCTTTCTCCCTTGCTGCGTTTTACCCTGGGAAGATGAAGGGTTTGAAGACATTAGCCGCAATTATTATGACAGATTATCTAGGTGGGGCGGGAATAGTGGAAGGGGTAACACATCCCCGGCCATGACGTCAGACAAACCTGGGTTCTGATGATCTCAGATAAATCACTCATGCTCTCTGAACCTCAGTCTCCCCTTCTGTAAAATGGGAACACCACCTTACCTGTCCAGCGGGATTGTGAGGATCAGGGGGATAGTGCATGGAAAGTGATGAGTCAGGGCCTGACTGGACACATGGGTTCAATCCGTGGAAACAGTCACAGCCTCCACTAACAAGCAGGAGGGGAGTCACCACGTGGCAGACAGATCTTTCTGGACATGGGTCTTTGGGCTCCCAGCTAGGCCTCAAGTCTTTTTTCTCAGAAGCAAGGCCTCTTACTCCCTCGTATTACCTTAACTGGCTGTCTTTTGACTAGTGTCTGGATGCCCTCAGCACCCTTCCCCGGGGTTCCCATGCCCCACAAAACTTGGGGATACAACAGGGGGACGGAGATGAAGGCTGTTGGGCCTCCTGGAGCCTCAGCCAGACCTGCAGCCCACAGCCCCAACCAGCTTCATCCCTGATCCCTCAGCCAAGATGGGCCAGGAGCCATTGTTTCCTGGCCGGTACTGCATGGGGTGGCGTGTTAACCCTCAGTCTTGACTCCTTCGGGGGAGCGTCTCCCTCCGCATCTCCGTACAGACCCCAGGACAGTTGCCAGGTGGGAGCGAGGTGCCCAGTCAGTGTTGTGGGGAAACCAAGTCACGTTAATTAGGGGCTGGCCGTCTGCACAGCTGTTCTGGACCCAGCTCTAGGGGGTGGAAATGTCACTGCAGGTGGAAGGAGGGGGGGTTTGCTACTTGCCACCACCCTCTTGGGGGAGAGTGGTTGTTGGAGGAATGCCTTGAGCAGCTGCTTAGGGTGGGGAGGAGAGTCCCCAGGAATTCCCCTCAAGGCAGCTACCCTTGCTTAAAGGGGCCCTTGCCCTCGCTGCAGTTGGTGAATTGGAGATTTGGGGGGGGTGATTTTGTACAAAATGCATAGCTGGTGAAGCCCTGCACCCCGATACCAACAAGCACTTGCAGAGTTGGCGTCTCGCAGGTGGCAGAGCCACGTGATCGGTCAGGGTTCCACCTCCGTATGAGACCCGCCCCGGAGAAACCCGTGGAATGAACCATGAGGGAGCCTCTTTATGTAACTTCAGACAGTTTGCTCCCTGATATGGAAATTTCAGGTATTTCTCCATCTGTGATTCATGATTTCAGATCCTTAGAGCAGGTGTCCCTGCTCCTTTTTTCTGAAGAGGAACTAGCTAGGGTTTTCATTTCCCTGAGGCCATGAGTTCGGGAGCTGGGCATTGGGTGACCGGGGTTCTCAGGCTGGTAACTGCCCGCGTGACCTTGGGCCACACCTGCTACATGGAATCCTTGAGGAGGGCTCCAGGGGGTGGGGGGAACAGGGAGCTGGAGGCTGATGCCGAAATGCCAGCCGTGGTCTGTCTGGACATGGATCTGGAAGGTGCCCGCACACCCTGCTGGGGGACACACTGAGATTGTCGGCCAGATGCCGGGGGAGATCCCAGACGGATCCTCCTACCCCAGCCTGGCCTGGGCTTTCTCACTAGGTCTCAGGGGCGCGATTGCAAGGAGCCACGGTCAGTGCAGGTTGAGTGTGGATTGGTCCTCAAGGCGGGTCCTCTGAAGAGTGGCTGGGCTGGGGCTTCTTAGAGCTGGGTGGGATTTTAGGGCTCAGCCCCTAGAGTGTTGGGCTGTTTGATTCCAGATTGTAAAGCATTAGATACAGTTCCCAGCAGAGAAAATGGTGCCCTTGCTAATTCGTGTCCTTAAGACTCTTGGATAAAGGGGCTTCTAACTCTTAACAGGCTTATTACCGACTGGTGAGACCACTGAGGTTTTAGGCATTTACACTCTAGGCTCAACCAACTGTTGCTCAGAAAAGCTGAGTCTATCCATAACCATTTGTGGAATGAAGGAACGTGATTGTGTAGGGCTTGGGGCAGGCTCAGTTTACAAAGCCTTTCTTATGCCTCATTTCACTTAATTTTGCAAAAATCCCTGGGAGCTATGGGGATTTTTACAGCTGGAGAAACTGAGTCTTGGTAGCCAGGAGTCCTGTCCGAGGGCACAGAGCTGGCGAGCAGCAGGGGGGACCGGAGCTCAGGGTGACAGCTTGAAGCCCGGGGCTCACGCTGGTTCATTCCTGCTTGTTTGGACACAGCTGCAAAGAGAAGAGGTGTTAAGTTTCATCCCATAGAAAGTTTTCCCCAGTAGGAACACAACGGGACACCTGTCTCAGTGATCCTGGGATAAAATCTGTGCTTCGGTAACAGGCAGTGAGATCCAGCCCCCAGCCGCCCTGTCACTGGGCTGCGTCCGGACACTGCGGTGGGCAGATTCCTGTGCCCAGCAGCACAGTACACGGACCTCTGAGGAGGTGGATTTTGCCTGCTCTTCAGAATTTGCCTGGGGTCCATTACGTGCCCGGACTTGGCCGGAGGGAGAGACCCTTTATCACAGTGCACTGGGAACCTAGTTTGGCTGAGGGATATATCAAATTGGCAGTGATACTTAATTCGTTTCGAGGGCTGAGCATACCAAACAGAAAGTCTTGGAAGGATGTTGAAGCTCAACTGTGTGTGCTTTAGAAGGAAGTTTTTCTTTTGTTTTGTTTCCTGCCTGCTAGAAGGGAGCCAAGCTACTGAATTTCCATCCAGGCCGTAGACAGACGGGGAGTTCGGGATTCCTGCTTTCCTCCATCTTGTTTTCTTTGTTTTAGAAGTTTTGAAGTGTCGTTAGTAAAAGTCAACACCTGACCCTTGTGAAGGCTCTTCTGGCCCCAAAACCCAGTTACAGGGTCTGTGTCCTGCTTGAGACTCCAGGGCTGTGGAGGCGGACGTGCTCCGGGGCAGCCCTGAAAGTTAACCTCTGTTCCTCGTACCCTTTGCTCAGCCCACACTGGCGGGAGCCGGGACTTGTAGGTGCTGAGAACACTTTGGAGAGCGCTGTGCCATGGAGTTGAGGTTGGGGGTGGACGGGGGCTGTTTTCAGGGTTCAGAGGCCACTCAGTGAACGGGGAGCCGATTGTGGAAGGTCAAGGCAAACCCTGCTCCCCGGCTGTCCCCAAAGCCGCGAAGGCTGTGCAAGTACAGCGTCCAGCATGGTGGTTGTCATATGCCTGGTAGGTACCCAAGAGCTGGTGTTCTTGCCCTGCCTTCAAGGCACTAGGAGTCCTGGGGTGCCACAGTGGCACAGTCAGTTAAGCACCCGATTCTTGGTTTCAGCTCAGGTGTGATCTCAGGGTCGTGAGATCAAGCCCCATGTCGGGCTCTGCACTCACTGGGGAGTCTGGTTAAGATTTTCTCTCTCTCTCTCTCTTTCTCTCTTTCTGTTGTCCTCTGCCCCTCCCCCCTTTGCTCGCACTCTCTCACTGAAATAAATAAGTCTTTAACAGAAAAAAAAAAAAAAGGAGGCACAAGGAGTCCTTCCGGGGGCCAGTGTCCACCTCTTCATTTGGGACATGAAACATTGGGACACCTTGAATCCCAGTGACTTCCATTATGATTTAACTGAACACAGTTAAGAGTGGTCATTTTTAGATTTCTGTGATGTCAACTTTTCCTTGTTTTTGAGCTTTATGTAGATGTTTAGAGCTAGAGGGGACCTTGGAATAAGCACCGTGGAGATGCCAGAGCGGAAAGGAACTTCACGTAGGTCAGTGTTTCTCAGTGCAGTCCGGGTTGGGCTTAGGGTCTGCATTTTTAGGCATTTTGTGGGTGCTCCTGATGCCGCCTCGAGTCTGAGAACCACAGCTTCACGGAGTATCTGGGCCTTGCCTTCATTTTACAGCTGAGGAGAGTTAGGCCCGGAGAGGGGATGTGAGCTGCTTACATAACACACATATTTAGGGGCAGATCCGGGACTAAGACTGAGTGCCTTCTCTTTCCACATCCCCCAGCAGCCCCCTTAGTGCCCACATTGTTATTAAAAACCAGCAGCAAAGCCCTGGTGCCCTTAAGAGTGCTCTTAAGGAAACAAAACTTGCGTAAGTCCAAGGTCTCACCCAAGCTCAAAGTCTGACCCCAGGCTTCTCTAATAATAATACCTTGTACTTAATAGGGCATATTTTGGCTCATGTGGGGTAATTTTCTCTGCTTTTTATCCCGGCCATCTCATGGAGTTGAGTGCCCTGAGATACACTTCGGGATTTTACTGCAGGGCAAAGCAAGGGAGAAGAATGAACCAATTCATTTTATAACTGAATGTAGTGAGATAAGCAGTGAAAGTCTTATTTCCTAACCAGATCTCGTATATATGGATTCCTGATGTCTTTGCCCATAGATAAAGATGAGCCGAGCTGCCCTGGAAAGTAGTTTCTGGAGTGCCGTCATTACACCTTAAGAAACTGCAGGGCAGGCGGGGAGGAGGGGAGGACCTGCAGGGCCTGCCTGGTCACGCGATCAGGGCGCGCCCCCTCCCTCCCCAGAGGCGGGACACCAAGAGGGGCGGTCCCTGGTCCCCACTGAGGTCTGAAGAGGGCAAGTCGTGGGTCCTGTATCCGGGATGCTGGCCTTAACCAATAGGCTCCTTCTGGATGTGCTGGAACTTCTTAGGGACTGAGGAGGGGTGTTCTCATATTGTACGAGAATCACGAACTGTAACATTTGTCTCTTTTACTTTTTTCATTTTATTTTATTTATTTATTTTTTTTAAAGTAGGCTCCACACCCAGCTTAGAGCCCAGCAAGGGGCTTGAACTCATGACCCTGAGATCAAGACCTGAGCCGAGATCAAGAGTCGGATGCTTCACCCACTGAGCCACCCAGGCGCCCCACTTTTCTCTTTTTAAAAAATGTCTTTTCTGTTAGATTGTGATGAAAAGCACCTTAGAAGACGGAACAGGCAATTGAACTCTTTCAGGTGGTGCTTCCTGGTTAGTCAGCACTGAAGCATCTGCTACGGACAGGATCTCACGCTAGCAGAGTGGACTCGTGGGGGGCGGGGAGGCATCAGCGTTCCTCTTACTGGTCTTGTCTCGGCGGGAGCTTCGTTGCTGGTTTAAATTATTCTTTCCTGTACAGCTGCTTAGTCTTGGACTCTGTAAAGCCGATGTGGTTTTTCTACTTACCCCCAGCAGTGTTTTTCTAAACAAAACCCCGGTCAGACTGGAACGGGAGCATTCTTTTAGATGTGAGACTCATGAAGAGACATGGGGTTCTTTATTAAATGGGTCAACTCACACAGAGCCCAGAGTGCAGAGCGTCAGGGCCTCTAGCCACCCGTAACCCTTGCAGCCGTGAGCACCATCGCCCCGTGAACCCCAGGCTTGGGACTCGGGTCTCAGTTGTGGCCCTTCCCCCTCGCTGCTGCTGTCCTGCCAGCCACGGAGGCCTTTCCATTCTTCCTCCTCCTGCTCGCCTCCCTGGGTCACCCTTCCTTTCCATGCCCTCAGCCCCTGCATTGCCCTCCCTTCCTTACTCTCATCCCGACTCCTCCCCTCATTTCCGACATGTCCTCGTTTCTCCTTTCGGTTCCTCCTGTCTTGCCGAGGCCTCTCGTGAGCAGCCCTGCACCGTGGATGTCAGGCCTCTGGGCTCCGGCCTTACCTTCTTCCGCTCAGCACTGACCGTCACGTGCCGTCCCCCTTCCCTCTGCTGCTCAGACTCCCCCCCCACCTCCAGTGACCACGGCTTTCCTCCACCAACCAAACCACCAAGACCAGGCACTGCTTCCCACACCCAGGTGGCCTACTGGCTCCAGGAGGCAGGCCCTGCTGTCGCCTCCTCGGGGCAGGAGGAAGTGCTCGCTCTTCCGTCCTCCCTCCTTCCTGCCCTCCAGCCTTTGTCTTCCCTTTTCTCTGGTAGTTGTGCAGAATCTATTCGGTGAGACGCATAAAATGTGCAGCCCTTGGCAGGCAGCTGCTGTGCCTTCTGGATCCAGGGGCTTCCCCCAGGAGGAGCCAAGCCTCAGCCAGGTCCATCTAAGGTTTCCAGGCCCTGGGAGGGGCTGAGTTGGAGGCACAGCTAATAGCCAGCTTTGCGGGGCTGGTGGGGTTGGCAGCCCTCCCCTGTTAACATCGGATCGTGCGGGTGGAATACAGCAGGGGTTGGGCGGTGTGGGGGTTCCCGGGAAGCGTATGCTTTGATAGGTTTGTACGTATGTATCTGCCTGTTTACCACCAGGCAGGAAAAGCACACTTCTGTCTTCACAGAAGGTTCAACACCCTCCCAGTGACTCCCAGTTCGTACGGGGCAGCCCTTACTGTGAGTCTTCTGTCAGTTAGCTTTGTCCTTCAGTTTTGATTCCTGTGACACTTCACGATCTGCGCAGCAGGACTGTGCGCCTTTTCGGGGAGGGAAACTCACAGGCATTGCCACCTTCTGGGCATCCTTCTTGCATATGCTCTCATAAAACCTCCCAACAGCCCTGCGAGATGGGTGTTGCTAGCCCCATTTTCTAGATAAGGGATTGAAAGCTCACGGGTTAAGAGAATTATCCCAGATCACAGACCTGTTACCAATAGAGGTCAGAATCAACTGGCATCCTCTCTAGCACAGCCCCATCCTAGCTAGAAAAGCCCATGCCTCTCCCCCATTTGCAGAGCCTCCCATGCTTTCCAGGTGGTTTTGCTTCCTGCGTGTTTCCTGCTGTCTCAGACTGTCTTATAAGACCCTAGTCGGCAGGGATCGTGCGTTGCTGGTCTGGTAAGCCCACAGTACCCAGCTTCTGGGTAGCTAGATGGTCACCAGGAAGGAGTCGGTGGATGAGGCTTCCTAACTGCCCTGCCCGCGGACTGTGCGGATAGCTGAGGCCTTTGTGCGAGGCCGGGAGGGAATGGTAGCCCCCAGGACTTGTCCAGGCCCCTGCTTTGGGCTGGAAGGAGGGGTGCCCTGGCGAGGGGATCACATGCCGAGATGGCAGGTTAGGAGTCGGCACCGAGTAGCGCTGGGTGTCCTCAGTGCCTCTTGCTGCTTCCCTCCTGGTGCCCGTCTCACAGCAGGAATTGGCTTTTGAATGTGAGGCCTGAGCCCACGGCCTGCTCTTGGGTGACCCGAGAGCTAAGCAGGCTAAAATAATGCCGCCACCCCGAGCACGTGGGCATTCTAATCTGAGAGTGCCTGTCTGCTGGTGTCCCCAAGGACACAGCGACACCCTTGCCTCTCCTGTGTGCGGGAGGCCCGGGGCAGGGGCTCAGCAGCAGGGAAGCAACTGACAGGGTGTGAAAGAGCTAAATTCCAGGGTCCACCACCGCTGCCTGTCGCACACAAACACAGAAACAAGGCAAAATTACAACGGGCGATCACTCAAAATGCAAATCAGCTTCCCTTACTTGTGACTGGTTTTGGGGCAGTGAGAAGTAGACCCCGCAGGCTCCCAGGTTCTCAGGCTTCGGCATTTGTTCGCCGGGGAGATTCCTTCTTAAGGAGGGATCATTCTCCTTCATCGCTGACCTAGCCAGGTGTGTGTGAGTGGCACAGTTCCATAGCGTCCTCCTCTGTAAAGGACCCTCTGGGAGGGTTCAGGAGGTAGTCAAGCCTGGAAGCCTTGGGGGTCCTTGACTTTGGTTGCTCAGCCCGTGGTGAGAAATGACATTGGCTCAGGAGTGACTGACCGGCCTTGTTGTCTGAAACGAGATCTTTCTCTGTGGTACATCTGGAACTTGGCCTTCTCAAGGGTCCCAAAATAGCCAGGCGGCTGAAGGGACAACTTCATGAGAGGACATGAGAGGGACCCCAGCCACTCCTCGCCAGCAGCCGTCGGCATCATCAGACCAGCATAATTCATCCTCCGTCATTTGTTCTCCTGCTCTGCTGCCCGTGTGTGCCTTCTTGTCTCCCTTTCTCGCAGCTTGTTCCGAAAATGTCCCCACGTAGGCAGCCTCGCCCCACTGCCGCCTCGCTGCAGGGATGTCCAAGCCGTGTCCTGGGTTTGGGTCCAGCACAACCCTGTGCCGTTAGGAAACGCTAGGACCTTTGAGGAACCGGGGAAGCTGGCTAACATTTAGTGAGTTAAACTTGACTCATCCTCGCGCCTTCTGACCTGTGTCTCTGATTTGGGGGACAGTCCATGGTTCTCCTACATACTGTGGCCAGTTGTCACCCATAAAAGAAACCTGTCTGACCAGTTTCGGAAATTGGGAGCTCCCTATGCTCAACGGATACCGGATACTGTGGCTCACCTGCTTTCTCTTGATGCCCCTAACTCGGAAACTGCTGGCCATACAGCGGCCTTGTAGGGGAGGGGATATCTGGCAGACGCAGAGGGTGCCTGCGAGCAGCCTTGCCCTCTGGGCTCAGCTGGCTTGGCTGATGCCGGAGGTGGGGGAGGTGCCCAGAATCACTCTGGAAGATGGCACTTAGCACCATGTTTTTGCTTCTTTGGGGTGTTTTCTTCCTAGTTCCTAACAGACTGTCCTTTTTGTGTTGCAGGAAACACCGTCCTCTGCAAATGGCCCTTCCCAGGAGGGCCCTAGGCTGCTGCCCCCTCGGGAAGCCGTGTACCCCCAGCTCCGACCAGGCTACATTGCCATTCCTGTCCTCCACGAAGGCGCCGAGGGCCGGCAGCCACGCCCTTCCTTTGTCTGTCCCCAGCCAGGGACACAGCGATTCCGAACCGAGGCGGCCACAGAGGCTCCTCAGAGGTCCCAGTCACCTCTGAGGGGTGTGGCGGAAGCCGCCCAGCCAGATAAACAGTGTGGACAGGCGGTAGCAGCAGCTGCCCAATGCCAGCCCCCAGGCTCCCACAGACCTGAGGTAAGGAGAGCGAGCCGGTGTATTCCGGGGCTGGCCCCACACCCTGGGCCAGACACCTGCCAATATGCAGGGCATCTGGGCCTGGCCTGCAGCAGCAGAGGTCACCCAGAAACGACAGCATGACCTCCCCCATAGTGTCCCCCAGCATTTCACAGGTGTGTGACCCCACAGGCAGGGGTCATGGCTTATTTTTGCGGTTAAGGAATTGGGATTCAGGAGGGTAAACTGCTTGGTCCAAATGCATAAAGGTGGAAGTGCGGCATTTCTGGGACTAGAAGCCTGGTCTTCTGCCTCCTAATCTGGTGCTGCTTACTCCTCTCGGGCTCTCTGTATCAGAAACAACTGCTTGTAGCTGTGTTGATAGGAAAACGAGGCGGCATACCTGCCGGCACAGCATCCCGTGGTTTAAAAGGAACCCCAAAGGAGCACCTGGGCAGCTCAAGCCGTTAAGCATCTGCCTTCAGCTCAGGTCCTGATCCCAGGGTCCTGGGATCCAGCCCCACGTCGGGCTCCCTGCTCGGTAGGAGCCTGGTTCTTCCTCTCCTCCCCCCTTGTGCTCTCTCCCCCTGTCTATCTGACTCTTAAATAAATAAATAAGAAAATAAATAAAATCTTAAAAAAAAAAAAAAAGGAAACGCAAAATAGTCAGGAAGTCAGCTGTTTGACGATAGGGTTTTATTTAAGCCTGAAGTCCATGCTTCAGTGTACTAATAACTAAAGAGTTCTTAATCCAGTTCTTAGCTGGGATTTGAGGGCCAGTGGACCCCAGTAGGATTCCCGAGTGGTAAGCCCGTCTGGGTTTCCCATCTGCAGATTGTCCGGTTGTGTCCGCTGGCAGTGTTCGTGAGTGCTGATTCTCACTCCGCGTCCGTGCCCAGAGTTAGTTTTCCTCCTTTGGCTCTGTTCTTTTCCTTTACTGGAGGAGTTACCTGTATTTGTAATATTTTTATTGTAAAAATCAGAAGTGACACATTAATCAGAGAAATCTGAGCAGGGTCCTTTGAAGCCAGCTGGGGAAACACCCACCTGGTTTTCTAGGCGGTCCAGGGTCTGGCCTGCCTTGGGCCACGCGGGATGTGCTGCTCCCCGTGCACAGCGGCATCCTCCGTAGATTGCGAGGAAGGGGTTAGAGAAGGAGGTGACGTTGGTAACAACAGGAGTGGCAACAACACAAGCAGCACATTGAGCCCTTCCGTGCACGGCCCTGGCCTGAAGCATGGCCACACATGGTCTTACCGAATCTTCCAGTCAGCTCGGCGACAAGGGGGCATTTTTTCCTATACTTCAGATTCTCAAAAGGGTATCGAGGGGCGCCTGGGTGGCTCAGTCAGTTAAGTGTCTGCCTTTGGCTCAGGTCATGATCTCAGGGTGCTAGGATCGAGCCCCCCATGGGGCACCCTGCTCAGCAGGAAGTCTGCTTATCCCTCTGCCCCCCCCCCGCACTCCATTCTTGCATGAGCTAATTAATTTATTAATTATTTTTAAAAAGGCTATTGAGCTGGTAAGAATTGGAATGGCCCTTGGCTCTAGAGTCCCGAGTCCTAGCAGTACATTTTGGAGATGGAAAGGTTTACAGGTAGAAGGTCCGAACGTGTTACCCTGAGCAGGCACATGAAGGACGCAGGGTCGGGGCACCAGGGGAGAGGGTCACTCGTGCCTCTACTCTCTGTGTCTTGCAGCGATCCCAGTCTCCAGCAGCTTCGGACTGCTCGTCCTCGTCCTCCTCGGCCAGCCTGCCCTCCTCCTCCGGCAGGAGCAGCCTGGGCAGTCACCAGCTCCCCCGGGGCTACATCCCCATCCCTGTGATACACGAGCAGAATGTCAGCCGGCCAGCAGCCCAGCCTTCCTTCCACCAAGCCCAGAAGACCCACTACCCAGCTCAGCAGGGTGAATACCAGACCTACCAGCCGATGTACCCCCGGGTCCCGGGGGATGAGTGGGAGCCCCGGCCCATGCCGGCAGCGTCCCCATTCCGGTCGCCCGTCCGGGGAACATCCAGCCGGGAGGGCTCTCCGGCCAGGAGCAGCACACCAGTGCACTCGCCGTCGCCCCACCGCGTGCACACCGTGGTCGACAGGCCTCAGGTACGGAGTCGGTATCCACAGCCGGGCTCCGGCAGCAGCTCTCCAGGGGCCGAGGAGCCAGGTGCCGGCGCCCTGGGTCCTCCGCGGGTCCTAACTAGCTCACACAGGCGTTGCTGGGGGAAAGTGAGATCCGGGAATTGGCCCGCCATCTGCAGAAATGCAGGACAGGCACTGGGAACGCTCAGTACCTTCTGCAGCTTCTGCTCGTTGGTCATTGCAGCTGCCTTCGGAGCAGAACCTCCGCCACCTCGGGGACTAATAGCTGGGCCGCGTGTATAGGGTCACTCACACACCTGGGACCCAGGTACTTTAGTGCCCACCACATTTTTTCAGGGCCCTCAGACCCCTTCCACACCCCAGCCCTAGCCTCGTCTCTTTTTCCAGGCAGCTTGTCTCCTTGCTCACAGATACCCCTTCTCCGCTCTGCAAGCCCTTTCTGTTCTTCCCGCCTCTGTGCCTTGCTCATGCTGACTCAGCTCCCTGAAGTGTTGTCATAATCCAGGTTCTCCCCACCCTCCGAGGGACCAGCCAGTCTTGCCTCTTCTGTGAAGCCTCCTCTTCCTCGTCACGGCATCCCATCACAGGCCCTTACGGCTTGGTGTGGGTTACTCTGTGCATTCCGAAAGTGTTCACCTTACCTGTTCAGCTCTGAGCTTAACGACAGGGACCTGTCTTACACCTGTCTCCTTTGGGGAAAAGGACCATGTTGCCTGACTGATGACGAGCTGGCTGGCTGGCTGGGAAATGTTCCAGCCTGGTGAAGTCCCAGGCACAGACCTAGTCATCCCTCAGGGGCAACTCGTAGGGCGCATCCTGGAGGAGGAGGAGGTCATTCGTTTTCACAGCTCATAGCTTAGCGCGGCCTTGAGCAGCCCTGGGCCCCTCAACTTGAGCAGCCGAATTGGTTCTCTGCCACAGTTTTCAGAAGGAAAGCCCCTTGTAGGCAAATGCACAGGGTGTCTTACTGTAAATGGTGATAACACCCTCCTATGGTTCTTTTTTTAGCTTCATTTGGAAATAATTTCATCCTTACAGAGGAGTTATAAGAATCATACAAAGAAACCCAGTATACCCTTCATCCACAGTCACCGTTAACATTTTGCTGTATTAACTTTGCCATTTCTTATTTCGATACGTATCGTCCATGTGGTTTCTTTGTTGGAGATTTAATTGTAGATATTGTGCCCCTTTACCCATAAATAATTCAGGAAATATTTTCCTAAGAAAGACTTCATTCATAACCACAGTCCAATGATCAGAATCAGGAAACTTAACGTCCTTACAATATTGTTATCTGATACCCAGTCCACTTTCAAATCTCCTTGATAGCAGTTTCCCCGTTCCAGGATCTAATCTAGGATCATGAGCACTGCATTTAAATATCATTTCTCTTCAGTCTCCTTCAATCTGGAACACTTCTTCGGACTTCCTTCGCTTTCATGACCTTGACATTTTCAGAGTACCAGCCGTAGAGCAACCCCTCTGAAGAGTTTCTAAAGTAATTTTTCTTACCCAGAGATCGTTTTAAAACTTAAAGAGGGGTATGTGGCTGGCTCCTGAGTGGTAAGAGCCAGAATTGACGTCCACGTTGGCAAAAGATGTCTGGTAGAAAAGGGAGTTCTTGGCACTCAGATGGCTAAGTAGCCGCCAGATCCTAACTTGGGCTCAGGAATCCCAGGAAAGCATGCCCATGTGCAGAGCTGGAAATGCTTCCCCTTGTGTTTTCCCCGTATATTTCCCAGAATCAGCCAAACAATATTTAGTCCTATTTCTTCCTTAACCTTGTTTGTGGTGCCCTCCCTTTTAGTGCTTGTTCAAAGATCTCTTTTTGAAGGTTTGCAAAGATTTGACCTCACAACATTATAGTGGAATTTAGTATTTTAAATTGGGAGTACTTTAGAAATCAAGGAGTCTCTCATTCCCCAGTTGATGAAATGAGGATGTGTGAGATTTTTAAAGGAGTTTGGCAAAAACACTAATTAGAAAAGCTGTATGCACCCCTGTGTGTCTTGCAACATTATTCTCAATGGCCAAGACACAGAAGCTGCCCGAGTGTCCATCAATAGATGAATGGATAAAGCAGATGCGGTATGCATATACACTGGAATATTACTCGGCCATGAAAAAGAATGAAATCTTGCCATTTGCAACAACATGGATAGACCTAGAGGGTATCAGGTGAAGTGAAATAAATTGGAGAAAGAGAAATACCGTATGATTTCACTCGTATGTGGAATCTAAAAAATGAAACAAAAGAGTAAACAAAAAAACCCCAAGCCAACTGTTAAATGCAGAGGACAAACTGATGGTTGCCGGCGGGGAGGTACATGGGGAATGGGCAGAATATGAAGGGGATTAGGAGGTACAGACTTCCAGTCACAAAATCACAGGGATGACAAGTGCAGTGTAGGGAACAGAGTCAATAATGTGAGAACAGACGGTGACTGTACTTACTCGGGTGAGCACTGCAGAACGTGTGGAACTGTCGAGTCACCGGGTTGTGCTCCTGAAACTAAGAGCGTCGTCCGTCGACTCCAGTCAGAAAAGGGGGGGTGAGATGTTCACTGAAATGCTAGGAGAGCCAAGATATTTGTTTTAAGCACAGCTCATTCTAAAAACTACCGCTTGCAGTTACCTTAAAAAGCATCTGGGCCCGTGTAGCCAGGAGTCAGCGTGGAGACACACAGCCGAGTGTTGGCGCAGATGCGCCCCGCGACATCCTCCCAGAGCTGACTATTTTGGGCATCGTGCTTATTCTCAGAAAAATACATCAGTCTGGGCAGAAGCCACGAGGCTGTCGTAGATTTTTTTAAAAAGCAGATTACACCTTTTCTGAAACAGGACGTGGGACTGTACCCCCCCCCCCCCCCCCCGCGGAACAGAGATGGTCCCCCCGGCGGCAGGGAGGGGTTGTGGCAGTTATTCCCCCATGGCTGCCTCGCCAAGATTCTGAGTCACGCAGGACTTTGCTTGGAGCTAAACTAGCTCGGCAGTCAGCGAGGTTTTGGGTGAGCGAGTTTTCATTTTTGAAAACTATATCAGTTTTCTTTTTGTTGCCCTAAGAATACTATCTACAGAAAAACTCAGTGAGCGGTAACAGACGCACAGTCAGGGTGACAAATGGAAATGAATGGTTCGGTCCCATACGTGATCAGTATGTTTTCATCCTGTAACAGTATGTGGTTGACTTCGAAAATCTCTTCTGTACTGTTCAAGCTGTTCCCCAGTTTCCTTTATAGTCAGTAGTACTAGCTACAGACAACTGCCTGGGACTCTCAGCCGGTTATTAAAAATATCTTTGTGTCCTTGCCTCTTCTCAGCAGCCCATGACTCATCGAGAATCTTCACCTGTTCCCCAACCTGAAAACAAACCTGAAAGCAAGCCAGGCCCAGTTGGACCAGATCTCCTTCCTGGACACATCCCGATTCAGGTGATCCGCAAGGAGGCAGATTCGGCACCTGTCTCCCAGAAGCCCCCACCCACCTCTGAGAGGGTGGAAGTCAAGGTTCCGGCGGCTCCGGTTCCTTGTCCTCCCAGCCCCGCCCCCCCCGCTGTCCCTTCGTCCCCCAAGAATGTGGCTGCCCAAGAAGGGGCAGCCCCCGGCCCTGCCCCCGCAGAAGCTACACCTCCCAAACCAGGGGAAGCAGAGGCGCCCCCAAAACACCCAGGCGTGCTGAAGGTGGAGGCCATCTTACAGAACGTGCAAGGGCTGGAGCAGGCCGTGGACAACTTCGAAGGCAAGAAGACGGACAAAAAGTACCTGATGATAGAAGAGTATTTGACCAAAGAGCTGCTGGCCCTGGATTCGGTAGACCCCGAAGGACGAGCTGACGTCCGTCAGGCCAGGAGAGATGGTGTCAGGAAGGTTCAGACCATCCTGGAGAAACTTGAACAGAAAGCAGTAGACGTCCCGGGTCAAGTCCAGGTTTATGAACTCCAGCCTAGCTCCCTTGAAACCGATCGGCCACTGCAGGAGATCATGGAGATGGGTGCCGTGGTGACAGACAAGAATAAGAAAAGTGCCGGAGCTGGAGAAGATCCCCAAACAGACAGCCAGCAGCCGGAAGCCAGAGAAGCAGTAGCTACCAACCCGGGCAGCACCAGCACGGCAGACACAGCCGGAAACGCGGCCGCCCCGTAGCACGCGCTGCACGCCGCAGACCCGGGCGCTGGGAACTGGTGGTGTGCGCTAGCGAATTTTGAGTTGCATGCATTTCAGGAACTTTAAATCAGTTTGTTTTTACTATTCGTAGGCGCTTGGTACACAGTAACTTGGGTGGAGGCCAGACACACTAATTAAAGGGCTAAAAGGAAAATGATGCTTTTCTTCTGTATTCTTATTCTGTACAAATGAAGAAGTTGCTTGTTTCAGAGGTTTGACCCCACTGCTTGTTGTTGGGGCCTTTTCTGTGCGCGGGCACCATGTGTCAGCCATGGTCGTAAGCTGTCTTCGTGGGGCTCTGGACCGAAGGAGGTTTTTGGCTGGTGGATGGGGTGTTGATTTCCCATCGCACAAATATGGAACCCATTTTTCAGAAACGTTGCCCTTTTAATGGGATGATTCTCTTCATCTCGTAGCTAAAATAGCTAACTTTAGATAGAATAAAATGTGCAAGGAGCCCTAGAAACATCTGTATGTTGGATGACTATAATGTTACATTTAAAAAAAAGAAAATAAAGTAATAATATAACTCAAGATGGCTTTTCGTGATTCCTGAAGTTTGGAGGAGCGGCAGCATCAAGACTGGGTCTCACTGGCTTCAGTAACAGTCCGTGGCAGCTGCATTCCCAGGCCGGCTCTGGGATCCACGAGCTCTCGCTGGGCCCGGCTCATGAGAGAATGAGCGTCCGTCACATTTCATCCTCAGATCGCAGCTGTGAACCCGGCAAAGACTCGGGGCCGTGCACCCAGGGGATAGAAATGTCGCTCTTCGGACTGGCCCAGCTCTGGGGCTGCCCCGGCAGCATCTCTGCTCCCCTGGCCTCAGGCCACCCTCAGGCCTCAGCAAGGGGCTGGGAGGGTTCAGACGCGCACAGGAAAGCCAGTCCCTCCCGTTGCCCGAGGCTGACCCAAGTGCTCTGTGCGATCCAGGTCACTGGGGTTGGGAATGTGTTCTGTGAGAGTCTTGGGGTCATCTTTATCCGACACTTCTCTGAGTCATCAAACCAGGCTGGGTGTCTCTTCCCAGATTGGGTTCCTAGAAGCCATTGGGGTCAGGATCAGGTGCACTCGGAAGCCACTGGGTGGAAGAAGAGGCTTCCTTGTATACCGGTGTTTTTTCAAAGCTTGGGGAGGACCACAGCCTCTGATTGTGCTAGATTTGGGTGTTTTAATTACTTGTAAATCAAAAATGGACATTCCCGAGAACTTGGAACCCCCAGAGAGCATGTTGACGTGAGCCCCCGTGCCGAATTCCTCATGACTGTACTGAGTTTAATATTGGTGTGTGACTATGCCATACAAAAATACACGCTCCTGGAGTTGCCACTCTTAGCCCGCTGAGAAAGGTTGAAATCATTCCGATGG